>OY015312.1:48887600-50087600 GCA_955612985.1 Cheilosia scutellata | reverse complement strand
TTTATTTCAAAAACATAAAAATAATTTCCTAGATTTAGTTTAAAAAATAAAAAGAAAATATTAATTCAACCAAATAAATTTAAAACTTAACTTGAGAATGTTACTTTTAAAGAATTTCCTTCGTTGTTTTCTTCAATTTTCGCTTGAGAGGCGGATCCCGGAATGATCTCGAAATTACATTTTAGAAAAGCTTTAATTGGCTCTAGTGGCGTTCAGTGTGGGGCCCCTAAAGAACGCCATATTTCGAATTCACTAGGAGTTCGAAAAAGTGATTGGCTTATAAACACTGAATTCTTGGTAGACATTCAACCTTATTCCCGTTGGCGTTTGTCTTATACGACTCACGTGTCGTGTCGTTGTAAAAACTATATTCAGATTTTTTTTCGAACTTTTGTTAACGATTTTACTTCATTCACCCTTATTCTACGTGGCGTTTATATTAAACGACATCTGGCGTTTTTTGAGTCGAGTCGCTTTAGTGTCGTTTTAGTATCGGTATTCACCACTCTCATTTACTTTACATTCCACATTAGTTCCACACCAACAACTGAGTGATAATTGACAGGTTTGAAATGAACATAAATACCTACAGAAATCAAAAGTATTTCGAATTGTGGTAACATAATATACTAAAAAACATGAATAGCATTGAAATGTTCATACCATTGGAAACCCAAAGCGACGAAGAAGATGAGTCTGCAAAAAGAGAGCTGAAACATATAAGAAGAAGAATCAATTCAAAATCCGATCCTTTAGATTTACCAGATTCAATACAAAATAGTTTGAGGTAGAAAATAATGCCAATAATATTTCCAGATTCAAAATGTACTTTAGCAAAGAAGCCTTGTCTATTTGTTAAATGAAGTGAAGGATAAACTTCCTGCGGCGGGGAGTTCCTTGTCAGTGCCAGTCATTTTAAAACTGGCTCCGACATTGCGATTTCTTGGGGAAGATGGCTACCAAAAGAGTGTAGGGAATGATTACCTTAATAAAATCCTAACAGAAATACTTACCATTATCGAAGAAAATAATTATGCGCACAATGAATAAACATGCACTACCTACACGGAAGAAGAAGGGAATTGAGAAAAAATTATGTTTTACCAAAAGGCTGAAATTTCATTTAATCGGGGTTGTTATTTTCACCCTTAATCATAAGAGAATTATGAAATCACTGCATAAATATGAACAATTACCAAAACTCACATGAAAAACATGTTTTTTCTTAAATTTGCCTCCTAGTCGTTTAAGAATTTGTAATCGACAATAATCGGCGTTTTAGTAGTCGTTTTGTGCAACTAAAACGACACTCAGAATGCGAAAAACTGTGTTGACGTTTGTAGAACTTGTATTCCACACTACTTATAATGCCATAAAACGCCTAGAAACACGCCACATGTAATAAAAAAAATAAATAGGTGGCGCAACAGGCGGTAGACACCCTAGGCCTAGCTTCTCGCAACCATTCGCTTGTGTGAGTTTCTATTTTTGGGACGAATGGAAGGGACCTACAATTTTATGCCGATTCCGAACGGCTGAATTGAGAAGCTTTTTCATGACAGTTATACTCTCGGATGTTTGTCAGACGTTCGCGAGAGGTGGCGCAGTAGAAAAAACACTAAGATGTAATTTGTGTTTTTCCGGGGATCGAACCTGGGATCCCTCGCACAGCAGTCCAGCACACTAACCACTGCGCCGACGTAATACCGATTTCAAAAAAACGCCATTTGTCGTTTAATATAAACGACACGTAGAATAAGGGTGATTTTCTATGTGTTCACTGTAATTTCAAAAAGGTTTTCTTAAAAAAGTTACAAAAACTGACTTAAAACCGAAATGAAATATTAGGCGTTTACGACAAACGCCAACGGGAATAGGGGAGGAATTGATGAGGAATTTGAAGAATCCGTCGAATTATTGCAAACATTAGAAATGCCAAGGAAATACCTTTAAGTGGTGATCTGGAAACAAGTACAATCGTTATCAGGAGAATATTGGGGATAACTTGCAATGAGAGTGATACCCAATTAATTACGAACCCAGACTACTAATGAAATAGACTGTCAGCTGAGAGGAAAATCGGGAGTACAAGCTGCGTAATGACCTATGGGTTAAATGATTGTGTTGTGCTCGCATAAATCAAAACGACACTGCACAAGCATACTTCTACAAGGTGGGCCAAAAGAAGTCGTCCGATGTTGTTTGGCTCTCATTTTTTTCTCAGCAGACTCATCTTCTTCGACGCTTTCACTTTCCAAAGGTATGATCATTGCAATTATAATAAATCTTTTATTATCAATTATATTATTTATTATCAATTATATTATTTATTATCAATTATATTAAAGTTTTACAAGAGTTTGGGTTTTACAAGCTGGGTAGGTATTGCTTCTTCAGCCAACAATTATATATATATTTACTTTCGGGTTTTTCGGCGTCGTCGGTTTAATTTAAAACTTCGAAGTGAAGTTTGTTGAGGTTCTTACTCTGACATCTGACATCTGACACACAACTCTTAAGGCGATCTTACATCTAATACACTATAGATAAAACATTACAACTCGGCCAGTCTGACTAACGATCGACCTCGATCGTTTACAATATCATGTCAGTTCTCGGTATCTTCCAAAAATTCATAATCAGTATAATAATTTTCATTTAAAGACTCTACAGTGTTGCCTTCTTGGTCCGATAAATTTGTGCCCTGATCTGGCTCCAACCACTTTCTCATTCTAGTAGAGTCTACTACACTATTGTAGGGCAATTGCGTTATTTGGCAATTCTCTACATCTGTTATAACATCGATCATGACCTAAACGTTTATGTATTACATATGGACCTTTGAATTTGTTAATGAGCTTTTTATTTTTACTAACTGTGGTATCAACATTTTTAATTACCACTAAATCACCTACTTCGAATTCAACTGCAGGCCTATGATGCTCCTCATAATACTTCTGATTGTACGACTGAGACTTCTGTATGGCACTTTTGGCTTCTTCTCTTATTACTTCTAAATTACTTGTTTCTTTAGAGTACACATCATGCAGATACTCTGTTAACTCTTCAAACACTTTTCCACGTTGTTCAAACAGCATTTGGCTGGGTGTCTTCTTAGTGGTACAATGTACAGTATTATTTAATGCAAACTCAACATCTGACAATCTGGCTTTCCAATCGGTATGACTTATGGGTTCAGTTATCTTTGCTAGTACAGCTTTCAAAACACGATTAACTCTCTCTACTTGACCATTGGATTGAGGCGATGCTACGGCGTTAAGAACGTGACTAATGTTTCGGTCCCGACAGAACTTTTCAAATTCCAAGGAAGTAAAACACGTTCCTCGATCACTTATTATCCTTCGTGGGCGACTATAGTCCAAAAAGTATTTCTTAAGTACACAAATAGACTCCTTTGCACTAGTATTTACCCCATACAGTTTTACAAACTTTGTAAATGAATCTATCACAACTATCACATGTTTATGTCTGGAGTTCACTGTTTCCAACGGACCAAAATGATCAATGTGTAAGGTATCCCAGGTGTTGCGATCCCGCAAGTGTAAACGCACAAAATGTGAACAGACCTCAGTTGCCTTAATCCTCAATCACAATCCTGTAAATTCATCTTTTGCCAAATGTCAAATTAGACATAAATTTCATTTGTAACATGTAATTCGTAATTTTAAATCATTGTCCCTTTAACCCTAGGAGGAGCAACAAGTGAAGTAAGCTTTAAATTGTATTTCTTAATTTGTATCGTATCGTACTTTTATCTTTCATATTGTATTTTATAGAAATAAACCGCATATTCGTAATTGAAAGAGGTTGTATTTTGAGTCTCCTCTGAAAGGGCACAACACCAGGATTCTGGTTTCTTTGGAATACTGTACAAATTACGCTGTTTACTCCGGTTTGGTGCGGAATAATAAATACACTTTAAACAATTTCTAATAAATTTATTAAGCTTCTCACGCATCGACGGAAACCAATAATCACCCCTATTGTCGTCGTCGTCTGTCGCAAACGACTGGCGACGTTTGTCGTGTCGAGTCGTTTGGAATTTGGTATTGCGTAACTGAAACGACTCGACTCTCTGAACTCTCACATCCCACATACATTCCACAAACTATGACACATTGGATTTGACATAACAGTCGACGAATTTATATTTGGTCTGGTGTTTTGTTTGTGACTTGGTTAGTTATTTAATAAAACAAATCAAAAATGAATAGTGTGACATGTTTTTTGAAAGCAGTGACCAGGCAGTGACGAAGAAGAAAACCAGAAAAAAGTGCTGGTAAAGTTAAGGAAGGAAATTCGAACCAAATCCAATCCATTGGATTTGCCCGACATTAAGTGGGTGGTAGAAATAATTTAAATTGCATACATTGTGTTAATAACAATTATTTTCAGATTTTAAATGTATTTTAGACTATCGAAGTCGAAGGTGGTCCAAGACAATTCAGAGATAAGGATATGCCGATTAAAATCACTTGTTGTTAGTCCCTTTTCTCCATTTCTTTCACTAAATGTTGAAATTGTCTTTTATTTGTGATTTTCATTTTAAAGAATACTAGCTGTACCCGCCCGGCTTTGCCCGTGCACAGAAATTGTATTGCTTATAAATCTTAGATAATAATGTTCTTTCGTAAAATGCGAAAAAATTAGAATAAATCGATTTTCTGGAATTTTCTTTATGCGTAAACCTGAAATGCAGCAATACGAACAAAACAAAAAAAGAATCATTAAAATCGGCTCAGCGGTTATCGAGTTATAACGTCATCGAGTTTCACCCCATAGAAGATGTTTTTTGTATGGGCGGTGCCACGCCCTTTTGTCCAATTTTGACTAATCTTACAGCAACACTCCTAAGCCAATACCTAAAATTGTCTGAAAGTTTCAACTCAAACGATTCGGCGGTTTTCGAGATATTTTTTGCATGAGCGGTGCCACGCCCCTTTGTCCAATTTTGACCAACTGTGTAAGGTACTCCTGGGCCAATACCTAGGATTGTTTGTAAATTTTAACTTAATCAAGTCGGCGGTTTTCAAGATATAAGATTTTGAATGTTTTTTTTTGTATGGGAGGTGCCCCGCCCCTTTGTCCAATTTTGATCAAACTTTACAGAAATCGTATATGGACCAATACCAAAGATGTGTGAAAGTTTGGATAAAAACGGTAAATGCGTTAAGGCGTGAATCGACGACAAACATTTTAGGGCTCAATTTTTATATATATAGATGTAACTATCTTTTCGTTAGTTAAATATTAAATACACAAACTTTTCTTTAACACTTGATCACGCAGTTGTTAAAACTTATTGCAAACTATATCAGTTGCAGCTCTTTTTATGCCCCTGTGGCACATCCGCAAGGATACAAAAATACGATACCCAGGTACTGCATCCTTCCGCTTTCTGTGTTTTTAATCATATTAATGATTTTATGGCCTTAATTAGGGTCGTCGTGTAATAACTCATTACTTGAGCGCGTAGATTTATATGGTCCAAGACAATTCAGAGATAAGGCTATGTCGTCCCATTGCCGATTAACCTCACTTTTGCTAGGCCTTCGTGAATGATTTTGCCAAAGGAATATTTTTCTGCATTTCGTTCACTAAATGTAGAAATTGCTTTTTATTTGTTATCTCCATTCTGCAAAATAACTATAATTGTCTTTTTGTTAACTAAAAATTAAGTACACATACTTTTTTTAACACATTATCACACAGTCGTCCGCAAAATAGTCGACGACAGAAATGTATCATTTCCACGACAAACGTCGTCACAAAACGCCTCACGCAATACCGACGACCGTCGTCGAAAAATACAATCCACATTTTTTGACATTTCAGACGCCATTTGTCGATCGTCGCCACGACAAAAGTCGTTTATTTTCAGTCGCCAATACCAAACAGTCGTGTCGCTTTTTTTTAGAGTCGTAAACGACGACGACAATAGGGGTGAATGCTTCTGTACTTGGTTTGTACATTTATCAATGCCTAAATGACCATAACCCTCATGTATCATTCTCATTACATTGTCTTCCATCTCACTAGGTACATAAAGCTGCTGACACGGACCACTGACACGAAAGACTAAACCATTTTCACGTTCATAACCTGGTACTTCTGATATTTCTAATCTTTCTCTTAACTGTCGAATATTGGCATCACGTGTTTGGGCAATTTCAATGTTCAAATCTATCTCGTTTTCTTCAATAGGACAGACAACTACTGGTAGACGACTGAGTGCATCAACATGGGCCATCTGTTCTCCTGGGCGATGCCGAACTGTGAAATCAAAGTTAGCAAAACCTAATGTCCAACGTGCAATCCGAGGATTAATCAATTTCTTTTCTAATGTCAAAACCAAGGAGTTGCAATCAGTGACGACTACAAATGGGATACCATCCAAAAATGTTTTAAACCTTTCTAATGCATTGACAATTTGACAATAGCCAGCGTTTTCAATTCATAGCTGTGATAACGAGACTCTGCATCAGTTGTAGTTTTAGAATAAAAAGCAACTGGATGGAATTTTCCATCTTCCTGCTTCTGCATTAACACAGCACCGTAGCGATCAAATATACTTACAATAGGTGGTTCAGTTAGTTTGTCCCTCAGAACCAAGAACGAATTCATACACTCATCGGTCCACTCAAACTTAACATCTTTTTGCATAAGGCGGTTCAAAGGTCGTGCTATGCGAGAAAAGTCAGGGACGAATCGTCTGAAATATGAAAAGAGCCCTATACACCTTTGTAACTCCTTTGTATTAGTCGGTACTGAATAGTTCTTAATTGCATTTAGGTGAGCTTCGTTTGGACGAATACCTCTTTCATTCACACGATATCCTAAATATTCTAACTCATGATAAGCAAATTTACATTTCTTCAAATTTAACTTCAAGCCAGCTTCTGATAACAATCGCAACACTTCACCCAACACTTGGATATGCTCTTGAAATGTCTTCGTCGCCACATTTATATCGTCTAGATAGACAACAATTTCGCCAGCATCTATCAGTGGCTTCAGAACCAAAGAAATAAATCTCTGAAACACTGGGGGAGAATTTGTCAGCCCAAATGGCATGTAGCAATACTCGTATTGACCCATCGGTGTGACGAATGCGGTCAAATGTCTCGATTCCTCGTGCACTGGTACCTGATGGAATCCGTTCTTCAGATCCAATGTACTGAAAAAAGACTTTCCCCCCAAGTATTCCAAACAATCTGCAATGAGCGGCAATGGAAAGTGATCTCTTAAAGTAATTTTATTTAACGCACGATAATCAACGCACATTCTTAATTCCCCATTTTTCTTCCGTACTAAGACAATAGGTGAGGCATAAGGTGAGTCACT
This sequence comes from Cheilosia scutellata, assembly GCA_955612985.1. Taxonomy (NCBI): domain Eukaryota; kingdom Metazoa; phylum Arthropoda; class Insecta; order Diptera; family Syrphidae; genus Cheilosia; species Cheilosia scutellata. The sequence continues at coordinate 50,080,235 of OY015312.1, read as the reverse complement.
TGGTCTAATGATTTCCTGAGCCAATAAGTCATCGATGGTCTGCTGTACTTCGACTTTCTCCTTAAATGATAATCTGCGCGGCCTACTGTATACTGGGGTATCATCCCTTAGCCTAATTTTCATAGAATAACTACTCAACTTACTACTTCTTTCCATTGTGTTCATATAATTTTCAAAAATTGTCGATCTCAAAGCATCTGCATCTGTTTTGCTCAACTGTTTATCAATATCAATCAATTTCTCAAGATCTTCAATCTCAGTCCCACTTATAGCAGTATAACTTCCTCATATTCTTCAAGCAAGTCTATTTCATTCAAGTGCACAATGCCTACACACGACTTCAATTTAGTTTCAAACAAAACAAGGTCACCTATTACATTTACTTCAGGATCATTCGAACTTTCTTCAAACGAATTCAATTTTGTATCTAAAAATATTTCTTCAACTGGCCTGGTAGTGGTTGGAGCAAACGTCTGACTATCTAATGGACACTTAAATAAATTGAACAACTCGAGCGCACTGACAACTGATAACGGTAATGGGACTTCATTTATTGCTTTTAAACTCAAAATTTCATTGAAATTATATTTAATTTTAGTAATCTGGCAAAGATGAATTTGCATTTTATCCAGTAAATCACGTCTGATCAGTAATGGTACCACCGCCTCCTCATCTGGCAAAATAACAAAATCATGGGTGAATCCATGCTCTTTAAAATTTATTTTACATTTAACAAACCCGTATGTACTCAGCTGTTTATTACCCATACCCCGGTATTTTGTTAGCTGCCGATTATTACTTCAGTGGTACGCACGATCGACGAACACAGCTAATCGGACTGCCGGTATCAAACACAGCAATAAATGGAATAACTTCAGTGCACTCAATCTGATCCACAAAAAAGGCAACACTTACCAAATTAACACTGGCCAACTGATGAGCTAACCGCTTCACTTCCACTTCTTCGGCAATGGCAGCTGCTACTGCTGCTCCTTCCTGAGTCTTCTTCTGCTTCGGACATTGGTGACGAGTGTGTCCAATTTCGGAGCACACGAAACAAGAATTTGGTGGGCGTCGAGGTGCCAAGCAAGTGCTTTGAAAGTGTCCGTATTGAAAGCAATTAAAGCAACGCACGGCGGACGAATCTGGTTTAGTAGAGGCACTGGTATTAGTACTAGTATTTGCACTGGCGACTGCGGCTGTCCTCGGTTTTGTCAGCACTGGTACGCGTCGCTTTTTTTCGTAACGCTCCATCAAGACTTTTAACTCAGCCACTGTTGTAGCACTGAACAGCATTGAAATCTGTGCTGACTTGTCATTTAGTCCATCGATGATGATGTCTATCAGGTCAATTTCAGCAGTATTTGCCCGTCTGGCTATGTGTTGCATCTCAACAACATATTGTCGCGGTGTTTCATCTGGCTGCAGGGTTCGCAATTTCAGTTGATTTAGCACATCTTGCACCGAAAAAGCACGTCTGAATTCTGTGAGCAATGCTTGTTTTAACTCGTCATAAGTGCGCGCCATGACGATGTCGGTAAATCGCTTTGCGTGGCCACTCAGTAAATAGCGAGCAGCGACCAGCTTGTCACGTTCACTGTAGTGATACACACTGAACACGTTTTCCAGATCCCCAATCTATTTGGTGATATCTTGCAAATCGGAGCCGTCAAACTTGCCCATCATTGCATCCAACACAGCCAAATCGATGCGTCGGCTTTCGAGCTGGTTCACGCTTCTTCTTTGCAATGGCCAACAATTTGTCCAGTCGTGCCTCCTCTTCTTCTACCCCACGTAGATTCAACTGTTCAACTGGCAGCTGTGCATATGGCGACTCTGTGTTTCGCTGTGAACAGTGTGGTAATTCTGTCTGCTGTACTGGGGGTCTAGCACGTAACTTGATACAATCGAGTTCAGTCGATACAATCGAGCTCCGGCAGCACCTAATTTGTCTCAATCGAGGATAATAAATAGAGAATAATCGATTGAGACAAATTAGGTGCTGCCGGAGCTCGATTGTATCGACTGAACTCGATTGTATCAAGTTACGTGCTAGACCCCCTGCTTCTGGTTGTTTTGGTACATCTGGCTGCTGTGGTACTTCTGATTGTATGTCGAAGAATTCTTGGTGTGAGGGCAAAACCCATTTTCCTATAAATGGTCCGTAGTTGTACCAGCGTGGCTTCTTCGTCAAACTCCACTCCCAACTCCTTCAGGGCAGAAATCACCTGGGCTCGTGTCATTTGTTCTTCCATCCTGTCCGAACCCCACATCTGATTAATTCTTAATAAATCTTTTATTATCAATTTATATTATTTATTATCAATTATATTAAAGTTTTACAAGAGTTTGGGTTTTACAAGCTGGGTAGGTATTGCTTCTTCAGCCAACAATTATATATATATATACTTTCGGGTTTTTCGGCGTCGTCGGTTTAATTCAAAACTTCGAAGTGAAGTTTGTTGAGGTTCTTACTCTGACATCTGACATCTGACACACCGACATCTGACACACAACTCTTAAGGCGATCTTACATCTAATACACTATAGATAAAACATTACACAATGTTTTTCATGTTTTTTTAGTATATAATACTAGCGTAGCCCGTGCACACTTCGTAGTGCAAAATAGTTAAATAGATAAACAGTTTTTATTGTAATGCTCTGTGGTACACAACATTTTTTGTTTTTCCAGAAATCGTATTGCCTAGATAATATTCTTCTTCACGACAATGCATTATTCATATCAATATTACAAATTTTAGAAACTTTGGCTTCCAATTCCAAGACTGTCGAAGAAACTGTACCCGCCCGGCTTTGTCCGTGCACAGGAATTGTATTGTTTAGGTCTTAGATAATTAATGCGAGAAATGAGAATAAATCGATTTGCTGGAATTTTTTTTCTGCCTAAAACTGAAATACAGCAATACCGACAAAACAAAAAAAAGAAGAATGAAAATCGGGACAGCGGTTATCGAGATATAACGTCATAGAGTTTCACCCCATAGAAGATGTTTTTTGTATAGCAGGTATAAGATTTTGAATATTTTTTTGTATGGGCGGTGCCACGCCCCTTTATCCCACTTTCACCAATCTTCAAAGGAGCACTCCAGGGACTATAACTAAGATTATCTGTAAGTTTGAGCTCAATCGATTTGGTGGTTTTCGAGATATTTGAATCACTAAATCAATAGATTTAGTGGTTTTCGAGATATACGATTTTGAATGTTTTCTTTTGTATGGGCGGTGCCACGCCCCTTTATCCCACTTTGACCAATCTTCAAAGGAGGACTCCAGGGACTATAACTAAGATTATCTGTAAGTTTGAGCTCAATCGATTTGGTGGTTTTCTAGATATACGATTTTGAAAGTTTTTTTTGTGTGGGTGGTGCCACGCCCCTTTGTCCAATTTTGACCAAACTTCACAGGACGACTGCAGGGCTAATAACTAATATAATCTGTAAGTTTGAGCTCAATAGATTTAGTGGTTTTCGAGATATACGATTTTGAATGTTTTCTTTTGTATGGGCGGTGCCACGCCCCTTTATCCCACTTCGACCAATCTTCAAAGGAGGACTCCAGGGACTATAACTAAGATTATCTGTAAGTTTGAGCTCAATCGATTTGGTGGTTTTCGATATATACGATTTTGAATGTTTTTTTTGTATGGGGGGTGCCACGCCCCTTTGTCCAATTTTTACCAAACTTCACAGGATTCATGTATGGACGAATACCAAAGATGTGCGAAAGTTTGGTTAAGAACGGTAAATGCGTTAAAGCGTGAATCGGCGACAAACATTTTAAGGCTCAATTTTTATATATATAGATTACCACAATTGGAAATACTTTTGGTTTTTGTATGTCCATTTCAAATTTAAAACACAAAACATAAATACCTACCTACCCATTCTTGCTACCTATCTGTCAATTATCACTCAGCGGTTGGTGTGGAACTCATGTGGAATGTAAAGTAAATGAGATAGAAGGCGTTCAAGGAATAGAATACCGATATTAAAACGACAGTAAAGCGACTCGACTGAAAAAACGCCAGCTGTCGTTTAATATAAACGACACGCAGAATAAGGGTGAATGTTTACTTAAAAACGAGCAACATAAAACCCACGTTATAAACTTAATAATATGTATCTATTCATTTGCGCAAGCTACACCTACACACCCTGACCCGAACCATTGTATATAGACACTACCCGAACCCACTGCCAGCAACTTTATTTTCAAGCATACACGGAAACACACACCCTTCGCCTTCTTTATCATTAATATTAGAATAGAACTGCCCACACTCTCTGAGCATAACCCAAAGCTAAAATAACCCGGGTACCCGAACCCGGGTTATAAAATCTCTCAGTGGATAGAACAAATTTGTCTCCTTTCCCTTTTGTGCACTTGCGATTATTTGAGTTTGGTCCTCTCCGTTCAACGCCCGCTTTCTTATGCAAAAAATAACCCGAAGAAAAGCGGGTTATTTGGTGGGTTTTGTGTGTATCTTTTACCGCTGCGCTGTGGTGTAATTGAGTATTTCTGGAAAATAACACGCTTTTTTCCGTCATATTTGGTGAATTTGAATTGTGTGTGTATCTCCTATCGCCTGCGCTGTGATAAAAAAATACGCCTTTAGTCAGTTCCCTTTTCTACCTAATGATTTTCTGAGTTTTTCTGAGGCGAGTATCTTCTGTTCAAAGGCCGCTTTCTTATGCAATAAAATAACACGTTTTTTTCCGAGTAAGTATCTTTTAAAAAATAAACAAACTGATGTGTTTATAAAGTTTATAAACAAGTCGCTAAGTGAGAAATCAAATGTTTTGAGTCTTGGCTATGATCTTCGTACCTAAATACGTTTGAAGAAATGTTTCAAAGAGTAAGTAGATGATTTTGCTGAACCTCCACAAAAACACCGAATGCTCGATTTAAACACTCATTTCAAGAACCTTTATGTAGAAATAAAGGACAATAATTATAAGACAGGATATAAATAACGTTTACACGCAATTATTTTTTGAATTTATTCAACAAATCGAAATTATGAAAGTTTTGCACTATTGAATCAAGATGAAAAAAATACCCCTATCGTGGAATCCGTCGGAATTGAGTTTCACTTCACCTATTCGATTCCCTTTCACTTTCTACTGCTATCGTGGAATCCGCCGGAAACGTTTCCTTATCGACACGTTTTTGGGAAAGGTAGTTTCACTGTCAAACGGCTGTCTTTCATTTGTTAACACAAATCTGTGTAGCTGCATTCACCGGAGGCATATAAAAAGTGTGTTTTAAAAGTGATTTCAATAAAAAATAAAGTGTTTGTTATAATAATTGATACGATAGCTCCATTTTTGGAAGCATAAGAGGAAGAACGAAATGAGCGGTGTTCTCAGAGAAGAGTACGAGACAGGTTAAGAGGAGCAGTGAATGATTTCATGGAGCTACCGGATGAAATGTGTTTTTAGAATGTTTTTTTTTTTTGTTTTAATAAAGTTCAATATTGCACAGATTTATTACAAATGTTCGGCTTAATAACGCAGCTTTTTTACATGTACATTTTCTTAAAAAAAATCCTCACGATCTGCAGCAAGTAAGAAAACCTATGAAATCCGCAATGATTTTGTTGATATACCTTGCGCAGATGTTTTATGTCATTCAGAATTTGTTTTTAAAACAAAATTACGAAAAGCCTCGTGAAAAGCAATTATTCAGAACAGAAACGTAAATAATGGACGTGGACTTAATTTTGGAGTAATTACAATCATCTTCGTCATCTTCTTCTTCTTCATGTGTGCATTTCGATTCTTTTTCGATATGATTATCCATATGAAGTTCGTATGTTTCCATCGACAAACGAAAACAATTTGCACAGCTGATGTACTGTCAAATAACGCACTAATACATTTACAAAAGCAGATCAATCTGCTTTCATGTTCCATTCGCCACGAAAAATCTGAGATCTGAAATAAAAATCTGATGATCCCAATGGAAAACGACATAAAATTCTTTGGGCGCCGGAGTGAGAAGAAAAAAATTGGTATAGTGCAAATAAAACTAGGTAGGTAATGTAGCGCACTGATGCAATTTTTAAAATTTGAAATTGAAGTTTGAGCCTTTACGAAAACGAAAGTAACAACTTTGTGTGCTTTCTTTAAACTAAAATTATCAAATGCCCTGGTATGGGATTCTGTGAAAGAAAAACTAAACGAAAACCACTTTCGCATTTCAAAAACAAAAGGAAACATGCGAAAGCGATAACTTCTTTTGTTATCCTATTTCTCTTCGCACACATATTTTAAAGAAGCAGGTAGTTAAAATTGAATTTTAAGAAGTAAAATTGCATACTTTTAGTGCAACTTTCAGACTTCTAAAGGTGGTAGTATACGGCTTGTAGAAGCCACATACGTATGTAGAACTGACGACATTTGTACTGTACTACCTACCACCCACTTAAGACGTGAAATTTCATTTTCGCGCCTTTTCTTTCTATATCAGTATACATAGTAGCATAATTGTAAATAATGTATGTTGTATTCAAATAGTAGTCTCGATTTGCTTCTCTAAGGCTTCAGTTATAGCTATCCGTAAAATACATCCGTAAAAACACGAAACGGAAGAAAACTGAAACATTTAACCATAGCATATCATAGGAATTCAGTGGAATACTTCGTGAAACTGGTTGAGAAGTTGAACAGAAAAAGTTTTTCGTACGGAAAAATAAAGAAATTCTTTTTTTTAGAAAATTCAAAGATCAATTGCTTAATATTTTTTTACCAATTAGTTTTATAATTCAAAAGCAACATTTTAAGACCAAGATTATGTTCAACGATTAAGTTTAAGTGCTCCAAAAAAGTTAAAAAAATTTTTTACGGATGCATTTTACGGATAGCTATCTATAACTGAAGCCTAATTAGAATTAGACTTGTTTCGGTTTAATTGTACTCTTTTGAAAGTAGCCATAAGCAACACTGGTACGGCTACCTCCATCGATACAGCAACAGCACTCTGACCTCTCACTGACTATGAAAACCTATCTTCGAGGTAAACACTAAGGCAGCTTCCACACCGGATGGAACAAAACGCCTTAATCAAACAAAACTGATTTTCTGCGTGTTTTTGCAATTTAAATACACACGTTTAAATACGCGCGCATACACCGAATAAGGCAAAACAAAACAATAAATCAAAAACGTTTTGTTCCACTGCCTAACGTCAAACATTACACGTGTGCTTATGGAGTAACGTACACCGAAATAAGCAATAAAGCATTTTAAGCAAAACAATCGAGTTAGGCAAAAAGCCTATCAAACAGTTAAGGCATGTTTAGGCAAGAAACATATGTAATCAAATGAGAGCGCCCACACCAAATTAGTCAAACAGACAAAACCAAATAAAACACATGAAGCATGCGAGCGACGACTATCGGTATTTATGTTTCATTCAATCAGTTTCTGTGAAGTGCAGCATTTTAATATGCGTGACGTCGAAAAATTTTTATTTTTAATTAAAAATCGGCCGACAATCGCAATATATTTATCAAATGCATCGAAATTCATTCTTGGCACAAATTATTTTGCTGCCCCAATAGCCATATCGTCGACCAAGTCTGAAGTCATCTTAAGTGCAATTGGTATGGATGACTGTCAATAACCGACACCAAATTAGGCAAGTCAAAAAAAACGTTTTTGTTTTGCCTTATCTGGTGTGGGTTAGCAACAGTCGTTTTTGCTTTGTTTGTTTCTGCTTTATTTGGTGTGGGTTCAGCCTAAGGCGCCCTAGTTGAGTTTGGGCAAAAGTTCGGTGCTAGATTTTGCTGTCAATCGAAGCTGCCGTTTGGTTGAAGCCAGATGGATAGAACTTGAATACTGGCCCATCTAAGTTCTTTTTTATGTGAAAATACTACGCGTTTCTATTCTGACTTCAAGGTTATACAGTTCCGTTAAATCCGTTAAAAAAAAAAACAAAGAGCGGGAGCAATGGTGTTTTTTTGCAGTTTTAATAATTTTAGGTGTTTAGTTAGTACTACGAATCACACGTTTTTCTGTTGAAACACTTGCTGTTATTGCCAACTCCTGATCTATAGGGTCATTTGAAGTTTTTGATCTATGGGGACGATTCAAATACGATTCCAGACTTGGACCAGAGAGGACTATTTCTGAGATGCAACCTCATATATTTACTTTTTGCTGATGAATTTATCTATCGAATAAAAAAATTAATAAAACGTTAGTCCATTTTCTCAACTTGTGTTTTTCATATACATATGTATATTGTATATGTCGAAGCATGGTTCAGTGTACCGGATAGTACAGCATTCTACTGTACATTAGAACATTATAGGTTTACTGTATTATCAATTACCTAAATAAAATCAGAACTGCCGATGTGATTGTTCGAAAATAATAAATATTGAGAAAAATTAAAAGAAATTAATTTAAAAAGATTCTGAAATGAGACCGACCCGACATGGATGGATGGATGAATGGATAAGAGATAAGAACGAAGTTTCTATAATAAGAACGAAGATCCTACATATATATTTTTTACATCTCTTACTTACTTGTCCAAAGCAACGGCTCTTTTTCAAAAAATCACAGGTTAGACTAGACTACAAAATCGAGTGAAATGAAATCCAAATCGAGTGAATTCGTTTTCATTATTCTGCATTTCGAGCGATTCGGTGTAACTCCGAAATTTGTTCGAAATCACTTTTCGTGAAATTGCAAACAGCTTACATTTCTGTCATTTGGGACATCGTAAAAGCGTTTTTATTTTGGAAAATTGTTTGTTAGTAAAATGTTGTTGTTCGTGTGTCTTAAAAGATTAGTTTTATTATAATTTGATTATAAACGGATCTTATAATGAGCACTGTGTTAGTTCCTGCGTCATTGCAGACGGAGAGGAATAAATTTACACAGGAAAAAATAAAAAAACAAAGTCTGAGAGATTTATAAAATATCTATCAGTGATCTATTTTTGTTTTTCTTTTTTTTTACCTTTTTTCGCATCCTTCTGTGGTAGACCATGACAATTCAGCAATTTTTTTTAATTTTCCGACAAATATTCCTCGACAACTCGATTACCCTTCATTAAACCTCGTGCGAAATCTTTATGCTGTTCCATAAAATGAATAAATATTTCCTTCTGCGAAGTATTTTTATGTTTATCCCTGTTTTAAATATATTTTTTGTGAAATCAGCTTATCAGGTTTGTTTAAAATGAAATTGTTTACTACTTACATTTTTGATCGCGTCTTTTCGTTTCCACTATTTAACATCGAATGACCAACTTGGTAATCGTCAAATTCGATTTGTGGAACACAAGAATTTCACTTCGTCCCAATTCCGAAAATTTTGAAATCGAAATCGAATACAGTGAAATGTAGAACACAAAAATGCATTTTCGATTTCATTTCGAGTGAAAGTGAAATGTGGAACCTAGCAGAACATTCTCTTCACAGGCAAATAAAACCAATATAAGAAAATGTGGCAAAAAACAAACATTATTAACAAATTATTAATTTCAATTTTAAAAGGAGAACTGGTTTACAAAATAAGACAATGAATATTATTATAACTGTATCTTTGTGTTTGTACATACGTAACGAAAAATTAAAGAAATGCACGCAAGCAGTGAGTTACTGCGTTTAATTTATTTACAACGGCAACGGTTCTATGTGTAAATGGAACATCCCTTTTGCTCATAGGACAAAACCTAGAGCTTGCAAATTATTATCGACTAAATGTGACTGATATCTGTTTTCTAGATGTGGCTGTTATTTCCTCCTTGCGTGCTCTCATACGCAAGCACGCACCAGAAAAGTTTGTAACTGTCTACGATGATGAAGGTAAACTTGAACAGATCTGTAGTGACCGTTGTCCACAGAACTCAAACTTTCAATGCACTCTGCCTGTTTAGGAAAGCCACATTTAAACAGGTGGAGATATTTAAAGGGCCTTCAGCAAGTCATAAATAAATTTTCGTAGAAATGACAGACAAATTTTATCAATGGCCGCGTTCCTTTGACCGCTAGTCATCTAGCACATAATATCCCTGATGGAGGAACGCTGGCGCTAGAGATCTAGCGGCAGCGGCAAAGTGACATGAGAACCAATTTGAATTGGTATGATTTCATCCTCATGAGAGTCAAAAACGTATTTTGTGCCATCATGCCGTATATTTATTAGTACACAATAATTTAAATAAGCAAATATAATGTATATTAGTTACATAGAAGTTTGAATTCCCATTTTACACCAAATTGGAAATATTTGCCTTCTGCACTTTTACTTTTATTTTGACAGTTCGTTATTTTTTTCAATCTAGCAGTTTATTTTGCGCTCGATTGAAAAATTTCCGAGAAAAGGATATTTCACAAAATGTGCTAGATGTCTAGCGCAAATGCTGAAATGTCAGTTTTTTTTATATGGAGTTTGGCATGCCGCTAGTCATACAGCGGTCAATGGAACGCGGCCAATTAAATTCGTATTTCGTTTATAAAAAAAACTACCCACACTGTTGCAAAGCTTATTTTTTTTAACGATAGTGAAAAAATGTAGAATCACTTACGTCATACCCGACACTAATCTATATCTCGGTGAGTTCTTTACCAACCTTTATGGAGCGGCGTTAAAACTAGACACTGCTCTGTATAGCTCGTCTCTATAAATGCTGTCATAGGCAGCCTTAAAATTGATGAAAAGGTGGTGGGTATCGACTTGCACTTCCTGAGTTTGCTCCAAGATCTGCCGCAGTGTGAATATTTGGTGGTGAAGCCACACTAATAGGGACCAATCAGGTTGTTGACGAAAGGCTTCAGGCGTTCACACAACACGGCAGATACAATCTTCCATTCGGTGTTAAGAAGACTTATACCTCTGTAGTTGGCGCAGTTCAGAGGGTCTTCTATCTTGAGAATCGGGCAAACAATACTGAGGTTCCATATTTTACAGTCCCACGCAACGTTCGGACATCCATAATACTGCATGAGTGTCTTGCGTGTCGATCGCAATGTGGTTAATCTGGTTGACGGTTGATTGATCGGGAGATATCCATGTCCCTTTATGAATATCGAGATGATTTAACCGCGTACTATCTATAATACTATTTCGCCCCGCGCGCCGCGAAGTCGATCAGCCTAAATCCGTTATTGGATGTAGTGTGGTGTAGGCTGTACTTTCCGACAGTACTACTCTCTTCCTATCTTTTAATGTCATAGTTAGGGCACTGGCACTGCTCGTATGTCTTGTCCTCTCTTTGGTGTCGTCGTCTTTCTCCTCCGTAGGGGCATGTGCGCATATTAGGCTAATTTTGGCGAATTGAGCCTTGATGCGGATTGTCGTTCGCGCTAACTAGGGAGGTGTATTTCGAATTCGAAAAGTCTGCCGGTATTCGTATTATTTAAAAGTAAATTAAATTTGAGCACTGCGGGCGCCCTACAGTTCAGCTAACCCTAGATGTGTTTGGTCAAGGCAAGACTACAGTGCTGGATTTTGCTGTCAATCGTAGCTGTCGTTTGGGTGAACTCAACTGCAAACATCTTGCATTATATTCGAATGTTAAAGCGCGAAAACCTTTCTTCTCTCAAAACACCATCTGAAAAATGCACTCTTAAAAAAAATTACATTTTTATTTTCATTCTTAAAATACTAAAACGCGCTATAAAATATTACCAATATTGCATACATGCGTTTAACATCACAAAACAAATTTAAAACTAGAGATTTATAAAAAAAAATACTATGTAGGAATTCGACTCTCATCGCCAGCTTCTGTCTTCTCCGCTACCGCTTCAACCACTTTGTCTTTATCACAAGTGTCATGCGTTGGCTGATTGATATCACAATTACAATTTAATGTGGTATTATAGTTACTATTATTAACACTACCACTATCAGCACATCTGCCAACAGGTCCTGCATTGGGATCAACAAATGTTGAATTTATATAGCCCGTAGTGCTTATTACTATTTCTGTATAAGCTGGGGGTAATGGCAAACCCTTAAATTAAAAAAAAAATCATTTTAATTAACTCAGGCGACCAAAATAAAACATTGTACTTACTTCTGTCACACCTTCATAAGGTGGAGGTGCCTCAGGCAGTTGCGCAGGTGTTTGGGCAGTATTTCTACTATCGTAAGTTGGCGGCCTATCACGCAACCGTGTCAGTACTCGAATCTGCATTGATGTCAGTGATGCACGTAAATAACTCGCATAGCTTAGGGATTCAGTGTCTGCATTTAAGCCAGCTCTCGAAGCTAGAGCTCGCTGTCGGGCACTGTAATATTGTCTTACTATAGGTATACTTCAAAAATATAATCACTTTAAGCTTACTTCAGATATCTTGGCTTTGTGCATAGCCTATAGACGACCATTGTTAGAGCGGCCATTCCCATTATTAAGGCAGCCGAGAGAGCAATCTGTGATGCGGTTACATATAAAGGTGGAGCTGGAGGACTAAAAATATTCAACAAAATTATGAACATCAATGTAATTTTTAATTTAGAATATACCTCGTATACCTGCATGTAAGTGAATTTTCATAGCCATTTTGACATATGCAAATGCCTTCCAGGCTACATTGCAATGCAGCATTAGAACAGCATGATAAAACTGCACATGATGCACCGATGCCTAACGAGAAATAATAGAAAAGTGGTCAATAAAAAATGTAAAAGCAATGAGCTAACAAAAAAATAGTTTTCGAGAATTTGAATGATAAAAAATAGTTTTTGAAACAAGTTTGCGATCGACCCTAATAATATAAAATTTGGAAAATGTTCTACAATAAAAATATTGGCGTTAGAGGGTTCCGTCTTTATTTAAAAAAAATAAATTGCATAAGCATCTTCATCATCATCTACTCCAACTATCCCTGCACGGGAAGTTTGCATATGTATTTATTTTTTCCGCGTAGGTTGTTAAACCGCGTAGGTTGTTAAACGACACGATGATCGCCTGGTATTTTGACATAAGCTCGTCTCTGAGAAATGTCAGTGCATTTTCGTGACTGCCAAAAACCCCCGGAAACCCCAGAAATTTTGCTTCATATCGAATACAAAAATATAACCCTGAAATCTATCACTTTACAAATGTAGCAATAATAAGATAAATCACTTGCAATAGCAATAAACTGATGATTTTTATGTCCGGAAGCAATCCGAACGCTTCTGAAAGCGTTCGATTGACACTCAACTGACAGTTCTGCTACTGAAAAGAAGAGAAATTTGCTTCTGGATTTGAATTCAGAATCACGGAGAGTTCTTCCGGACGGTTCTGGATAACCAACCGAAAACGACATAAGTGTGCAGCACAGTTAGTTAACCCAAATGACAGCTGCAAATGACAGTAAAATCCAGCACTGAACTCTTGTCCTGACTAAATACCTAGGGACACCTCAGTACTGAACTAGGGCGCCACAGTGCTCTGCTCACCTCGAACACAGTTTGTCATTGTCAGGGTCCACGTCAAACAAAACTATTATCTCAACCAAAGACCCTCCCTACATTGGCCAAAATTGGGGATACATAATAGCCAAAATGTTTACGAAACATTGGCACAGTGGAAAAAAACAATCGAATGAAAACCGATAAGGTAAGCAATGAAAATAAATGTTTTTTTTTTTTGCAAACTTTTATTACAAAAATTGATTTGCATCTTTATAGTACGTTGATACTAATATTAGGTACAATTTATGTAGTTGCATTATGATAATAATAATTATAGTCATTTCCACTTTGAAAGTATGTTATCTGAACGTCGCGTTGACGTTCGCGTACTATTTATACCTACTTTATTATAATGCTATAAGATCAAAAAGCAATTAATCTGATAAAATGGAGTATTTGCGGTCTTAATCTAATCAACAAAAAAAAAAGTGTTTGCGATAAACACAAGTGTCATTCCTTAGGCCACCCAAGTCATTGAGTGCAGTAAAAGTCAATTTCCTTTTATAGAGATAGGTAATTATGGTTGTGATTAAGAATTGAACTTTTTACATGACGTAAAAGGTGCATGCTGTAGGTATATATCCGTTATCCCGCTATGAGAACATTTAAATTGTCGCTTTACATGATTATAGAAGTTAGTATCTGCTTATATGAGTTTCCATCAATATTAAATGGAAGGTCAAAACGTTTTAAAATGCCGGTGTTTGTATCGTACATTAAATTACACAAATTAAAACGTGAGAGAAAAGTCACATCTCCATGGAAGTTATGTAATTGATATATAATATATAATTTCCAAATTACCACATGCCTTAGCTTTGTCGGCAAGAACAAAAAGCCCGGTTAAGAGTACGAACTACTTACTCTAGCGTCGAACATTATATTCGTTTCTAATACGTCATATTCCATAAGTTGGCGTCTATTCATGCCATGTCCATGAATGAAAAAAAAAAACAAGTAAAAATGTTATCCTCTGCCTGGCCGATGCTTTGATACCCTCCACTGTATGACCTGTCAAGGTACACGCATTTGTGTCTAATATTGGTTTTGTATAGGAGGTACCAGAACACCAACATAGCCTATTTTCAATACCAACCTGACGACGGTAAAAAGAAGTCATCTCACAAAATTTCATTCGCTTAGGTACATTCGCTTGGACGCTATCGTGCTTTCAATAGACTGACAGACGGACATGGCTAAATCGATTCAGAATGTGATCCTGATTCAGAATATATATAAATACTTTAGGGTCTCCGGCGAATCCTCCTTGGCGTTACAAATGTAATGACAAAGTTAATATACTTTGCTTTGGAGGGTATAATAAGATTATGACATTCCGACACTGAAATCTATGGGAACTTGTGATGTAGTTATTTCTTATATTGTGACATGTGACGTATCTGCAAAGATTGAGAGAAAATGCCGAGTACCTGTGGCGGAATTTTTAATACAAACAAACTCATGCACATGGTTTTTCTTTCGACTCCGCCTCTTGGTACGTGTATGCATTAAGAACGATAACGATTGTAAATTGAATGCCATAAACATAATAATATATTCCCTTCACTAATGGGTTGGGCACTTAAGGGAGTGGTATACAATAATGTTAATCTTAACGGTGTGCCCTTTTCATATTTTTGATTTTTTTTTTTTTTGAAGTTGGTCGCGGTTCTAGACCAAACAAATCTAGTCCAATTAAGGTGTTGCCAACATTGGGTAAGTTCGGATCTCTAGTTTTGTAATTTTGGTTACGTTCACGAATACTCAACAGTTATACAAATTCTATTTGTTGCCCTTGAATGCTTTGCTACTTTTGACCAATCGCAGTTGTCATTTGGTTACCTTTATGACGATAAAATGTCAGATAGCCCGCAATAGTCAATAATTCGATAAATTTGCGATTAGCCTTTGTTTTCATTGACAATGGTTTAATTATAAAAGTGCGGAATGACAAAGAGAAATATTTCGCAGTTGCAATCTCAAAATCTATACTCGTAATGATTAGGCGTATTTTTTTGGGAATTTATAGCTAGCTCACTTTTACTTTTACATGCAAAACTGGTATACTCACTTTTGGTTTTGTTATACTCACTTTTGGTTTTACATGCAAAACTGTTATACTCACTTTTGGTTTTGTTATACTCACTTCCCAAAAAAATACGCCTATTATCAATTTAAGAATCGCTCAATGATGAATAAAATAAGATTTGAATCATTAATTAAAAATCGTTTTGCTACTGCTGTCAGATTGGTTTTTACCGTTGTACTTTCAGATCTCAGATTTTTCCTGGAAAATGAATTTGACAGGCAGCTGATTTCTAGAGCAGAAAAACTGGTCTGAATCTGAAAAAAATATTTTTTCTTGCCCAATGGAAATCGACAAAAAGTACAAAAAAAAGGAACAAAAAAGAACACTACCTGATTTGTTGCTGCGGTATAGTTTCTCATGGTTTGGTCACATGTATAGAGAAGACATATACCGAGTCTACAATTTGTAGTAGATCGGTATTTAGCGAATGAGCACAAAATAACGTTTGTGCGTTCTTTTCTTTCGATACCATCGGTTATACTTTTAAAATGTACCGCAAAAAAAAGTGATTGCGGAATTGGTATCATTTCGGTAAAAATGCATATATCGAACACAAATACAGCAAAAAAAATAATAATAATAATAAAAATTTGTGATCGGTGCAATTCCGTGTGCAACAGCTCCGAATTATGAATATACTACCCTTTAGCTTACAACTTTTAATTCACCAAATGCATTGACTTATAGAAGTTTTCTAAAATCAAACAGCGTGAACGTTTTCAATAAACTTTCGTCTAGATGTTTCTGAACATTTTTTTTCTTTTGCTAAACTAGAAAATACTTTAACGTCACTTTTACAATTAAGTATCACTGATGCGATACATGATTTACATGCGCTGATAATCACCACATTATTTCTCACTGCTTTATATAACCTCAAAACTTCGACACACTACATAAACTGGATAAATAACAATTAATGCTACAGAAATATAATATAAATTCTCACGAGAGCTCTACATGCCTATACTCGGTCTATATAATTACGTTCACTCACCCACGACGCTTTTACGGATCATTCCTTCTGAGCTAGAGCCCCGCTAAGGGCGTTATTCCATCTCGTTTTGTTCCCTACTTTAAGGCTGTCGTACTTTTATTCTTCTTACACATGTCTCAGTCTCCCTCTCCTTCTTTCCGAACGCGTGCTACTCCCTCTCGTATCCTATAGATTTTTGGTTTCAGTGGAGTAATTACTGCTTAACAAAAACTGTTCATATGATCAGTCTAAGCCAATAAAAACACAAGCTCATTACGTCAACCAACTGTCAGATTTAGTAAACTAGTTTACTTAACATGCCCATTGTGAGCTTACAATTGAAAGTATTAGCGTACATTTTTCGAAGATTTTAAAAACATTACGGCAGACAGTTGTAAAATGGATTCAATTTGACAAAATATGCTTGCTCGCAAAGTTAAAAGTTATCGGACTTTATCCAACCACCCCCAGTCCACCCCAGATGGCAGGTATCCGAATTGCCGAAAGCCGAATTGGGGACATGCGCAAATATTTCGGATCAATTATTTTAAGTATTGACAGATCAAGAAAACCCCAACTATGGGATCGTGTTCATCTACAAGGAAACTTGAGAAATATAGATACACGTCCTTTTATCTGTGCCTTTTATTTTTATTAGTTTGTTGTGTCCTCTTTTCCTGGTTATTACATTGTTATCTAAAAAATAAATTCTACCACCCCTAATATAAGTTTATATGCTTGTTGAATTAATATTTCCACTTATGGATTATGATCAGCTGGTTGTCAAACTTCAATGCACTATCTGTGTTCTTCACACGTCGTTATAAAATTAATTCATAAGCTTCTCTTCTCACCTGGACATTTGACACAAGTTCCATTTCCATTGACAGCTTCATAGTAATACTGTTTGCATTGACACAAGCCATCGACACAAATTGAGTACTTATCCATGCAATCACTATGTTCAGTGCATTCTGAGTACTCATACATAAAGTTTGACATTTTTATTTTATTATTTAAGCCGTTAATCTGAAGATATTTCGAAACTTCGCACACGGCCGACTAATTATTATTTGTTTACGAATAGTGAGGGGGGATTAGTAGATGTATAATAAATTTACAATAGGAATTAAATGGCTTGAAGATAATATTTTCAATTTTTATTCAGTCAGTGAATGCAGGAAAATAGCACATTCACGTCCGTAAACTAAACCGATACTAAAGTTCTCCACAGCATTTTCGAAAATAATAATTAACGCAATACGGGTGAGAAAATGTAATCAGCAAATGGTTATCGGTATTTGTTGGTTCCTTATCGGCACCAACACGGCACTGTTGACGGGACGTACAGATAGTGGAAGTGTGTGAATTTATCTACATGCGATTGCTTAACTTACCACTCGCGGAACTCTTTTAAATGGTGCACATTCAATTAACAATTGTTGCGCAAATGAGAGTTTTTTTGGAGTAAAATTTGTTTTGAGATTTTACTGAAATCATAAACATAGCATTTAAATATATTGATCATATTTAAGTAATGTTGCTAAAAAGAAAGTACCTACCCTCTACGGTTTATGGGGAATATGGAACTTAAAGATGCGATCCACTCTTGCGTATACGTAACATTTTTTTCAAATTTGTTCAGAATTAAGTTTTGTCCGGTTTATTGTGATCTCACAAGTCAAAGACCTCAAAAGTAAAAATTAATGTAGAATAACTCACTTAATTAATAAAAACAAGTAACAGTGTTATCATCGGCCTGGCCGATGCTTTAATACCCTCCACTGCATAAAAGTCAAGCAAAATGTTCGCCATGCGAGCTAGTATGTACTGCACACGCATGGGTCTAATAGTGGTTTTGTATGGGAGGTACCAGAACTACTTTACCGACATAGACAATTTTCAATACCAACCTGACGACGGTAAAAAGAAGTCCTCTCACAAAATTTCATTCGCCTAGGTCGATTCGTTTGGACGCTATCGTGTTTTCAACAGACAGACAGACGGACAGACAGACGGACATGGCTAAATCGATTCAGAATGTGATCCTGATTCAGAATATATATACTTTATAGGGTCTCCGGTGACTCCTTCTTGGAGTTACAAATGTAATGACAAAGTGAATATACCTTCCTGTGGAGGGTATAATAAAACTGATATGGTGTTGGACAGAACTGCTAAATATAGTTTGTCAACGTGTTCAAACAATTTGAAGCTCTGACAAATCCAGTTAAGCAGGAAATCCGAACTTGCTCATCTGAAACTGAAACAAATTTAGAAGAAAAGAGTCCTTTCGACTGAACGGAAGATAGTTTTACCATGATGGAATAAGCATAAGGTGGTCTCGTCGGCTGCCGACTCGTTCGTTTTTTGGTCCCTTAACGCTTCGTTAGCGTACACTTACTACGCTGAATAAAGAGAAAAACGTGTCGTTAAGGGACTACTTTTTGCCGACGAGACCACCTTATACTTATTCCATCATGAGTTTTACTATTAACAACACAAGCAAACAGTTTTTTCTTTTTAAATTTAAACATACAATTGCAACTTAAGAAATATTTCGCATTTAATTTCAATTACACAAAGTATAGTTGTAAACGTTGTTGGTACACGATCCGCTGCTGTCTGTGCAACTGTCAAATGTGAAGAAATTTTCAAAAATAGTCATCTTCCCGGTATGTGTCGCATTATTGACTGGCAGTTTCTTGTTATTAAATATTGCCGTACTGAAAATAGGACAATATTATTATTTATTCAACAAAATATAAGAATTCTTAAAATGGTTACCCGGAAGTGCTTAATTCTATGCCCATTTGGATTAAGTTTTTGGCAATACAATCAGTATACGGAGGATTTGTTGCATTGGGTTGTATCAGAAATCTCAACGGCAATACATTTGTCATATCTGCACCATGGCTTGCACCTAAAAGTAGATAGAATTGAGAATTATTCAAAAATTTAACCACTTTCTGTAAGAATTTTATTGAAATTAATTTAACACCGACTAGCTTACCGAATTTCAAATCACTTCTGTTGGACAGAAAATTGCCAACCGAATATGTCAATGGATTTCTGTACTCGTACAGAAAGACCTTCCCCCTTCCATATCTCCGATGCATATTCACAGACTCCTTTATGTCGTCCACAAACAGAACTCTAGTTAACATCTTTTCCAACAGCGGATACGTTTCAGCTGAGAAATTATTTCCCATCATGTAGGTGGCCTTCAGAAAATTCGAGTAATCATTTCTGAATTTGGTCGCTTTCAGCTCGGAACAACCAACACAGCTGTTGTTGTAAAACAGAAGTATGGGAGCTAGTACCGGCCAACGGTAGTTCAAGATCTCAATCAATTCCCTTCCATTGTCATCAATTAGCATCAGTTCGGATGCAGTATAGACGCCCTCCCGCTCAGAATAGGCCACTACCCAAGGTGCCTTAGAGATTTGGCCTTTTTGGATTAAGATCCGAGGATGGTCAGTCAAAAAGGGATTGGGAACATCCTTAGATTCGGCCACTATTCCGAAAACGTTAAACGGATTGTCTCCGAAGTCAGATTTCAAAGCCATTGTGGCTGCGAAGTGTTCCTCTTTGGTGCGATATTGAAGACAACTCTTCACCCGTTGACGATTTGGCAAATCACAGCCAATGTATTCGATGTATTTTTTGAACTGCCCCTTGGGATCTTTCTGCAACGCCCAGGTATTCAGAGCGGAACCACTGGACGACATTGCGGCACTAAAATACCTCCATGATTTTGGATTTAACAGGTGACACTGAACACTGGCGGCTCCAGCTGATGCTCCTGTCAAATGAACCTCGAGCGCATTTCCACCAAAAGCCTCAATATTTTCACTCACCCACTTCAAGGCCATTAGTTGATCTTTTAAACCAAAGTTGCCACCAATTAAATCGTCTCCGGATGAGAGAAAACCAAAAGGACCAACCCTGTAATTGGGTATGACGAGTACTACGTCTTCTTCGACTACATACTGCTCTGCTATATCTCCAGCAGCTCCGAACATAAATCCGCCACCATAAAGAAACACACGCACCGTACTCAGTCGCCTTGGGCGGATATGTTTTGTAAACACATTAAGGGTGAGGCAGTCTTCCACGCCATTAGACGGATCTTCGGACTTGGAAAATTTCACACAAGAGACCGATGGCGAGGTGGCATTTCGTATGCCAGGCCATTTGGTTCTGTGACTGATCGCTGCTTCGAATCTGGCAGGTGGCTCAGCAAATGGAATACCCAGGAAGGAATGGTATTTCCCGTTAAACAACCCACGCAACTTTCCACTTGATATTTCAACAATGGTGCAGTGAACTGCTGTCAGCAGAAGTACTATACTCACGATACACGCCCTCATGCTGAAGAGTTCAAAGTAACAGTTGATCGTAACAGTACGTTTACTTAAATATGAAGAAAGCTTCCCACTGCTTCTATAACAAGCATGATAATGAAGATAAGAGCAATTCTATCTTAATTAATCTGCAACCAACAGTAAAATTTTTAGTCAAAGCCAGCAGTAAAATAATAAAAACATTGAAGTTGTATTCCAATGAACTTATCTTTACTTATGGTCAGTGTTGCCACTAAAAAAAAAGTGAATCCGGTCAAATCTGGCCGAATGACCGGATTTTTATTTTCTAAATTTGGTCAAAAAATCCGGTCAATAGTTAAAATGAGAATTTTTGACCTGAAACCCGGTCAAAAATAGAAAATACCTATACCTACCTATACAATTTACGAATTTTTATGTTCACCTGCATTATCGATGTTTAGAAAACGTTTTTATAATATGTGAATCTTGAGTTTGTGTTTTTTATTTCGTTTGTTTAAAATTTACTGAAACAAATTTTTCATTTTATATAACATGTTTTAAGTTCTGAAATACACTTTTAGTGCATGGCCATACACGCCTTCCACAATGAACGTCGTGTCCAGCGACACAGGTAGATTTTGAGTGAGTAAAGGAGAACGGTAGATAGCATAGAAAATGCACAGAAAATCCACTTTCAGAAATAATTCTGGCACGTTATTTTTCGCACCATTGTGCTTTCGATACAAAATCTTCATTTGATATTTGCGTTGATAGATTGAGGACGTCAAAAACGGGCGTCCGCTTCGGCTTAACTATAGAATTTGTTTGTGTTTTCAATTTCACTATTCTTTTACCTGCCAAATTTTATTTCATTGCAATGACGCCTGAGTGTAGCCAAATTGTAAATGGATGTACTAAGGCCGTGTGTCAATTGGGCTAAATAATTATTCTCGGATAATTTTCTGACACTTGAAAAGAGTAGTTCACCAAACTCTAATCTGAGATTTATCGAACTTCAAACTTAATTGAAATTCATTGTTTAATTTCCTCTTACACATTCTAGCAAAAGAAAACGTCAAAAATTTTGCCTAGATATAAGATAATTTATTATCCTGCTCCCGGAGCAGAATTCCATGCGTGATGTCGTAGGCCCATATTCGCATTAAATTGGTTTCTGTTTGAACTTGGGAGCATGTTCGTAATGTTATGGCAAAGTTTTATTGAAATTATAGAAATCTATCTCTATTTATAATCAGTAGGACAATTTTATTTTTCCAGTCAAAAAAGAGATTTCCGGTTAAAAACATTTTTCGTTCCGGTCAAAAAACGGTTAGGCCGGATTTCAAAATTTTCTCCGGTCAGAGTAAAGAGATTTCGGTCAGATATGACCGGAATCCGGTGGTTGGGTGTATATGAATCGGGTAGGCGCTGACTGGCATCAACTTGGCGGTGCCCAGCTGTTGTAACTTTTTCATACACATCAATTGTGCTTATTTTACCTCCGCGTGGTAACCACCGGGTACTGGCCTAATTTTTACTGATAGACAAGCCGCGATAAAATCCTTGAATTCGGTCATCTTTAAATCTAAAACCGCCCTCAATTGCCGCTTATCTCTTAACGAGATGGCAGAACAATTCAAAATTCACCTTATATGGGTGCCGGGCTGGTGTATTACTAAAAAGATCCAATATAAGCACATTAGTAGGTGTCATTACGGGACACTGCATTTTTGACAGGAACGCTCTCACGTTGGGCCTCCTTGCTAACGATTTCTGGTAAGTGCTGCATGGACGAGGAGGAGGAAGAGATTATTTATTAAATTTTTTTTTAATTAGCCTTTAAAAGATGCACTATTTAATAGCAATTATGACTGGCAAAATATGACATAAATTCAGTGGTTAAAATATATAAAGCATCACATATTATTTGAAATTGCGAGATTTTTTCAATAATTCACTGTTTTTCTACAACTTCAGTGCGCAGACGCATTGCCAAAGTCTTACGAAGCTGTGTAGAAGCAGAAGTTCTCTCGGAACTAGCAGCACTAACTAAAACTTCATCTGAATCTCCGTCGAGAATTTTCTGCGCCACCTGAGCCGACGAAGGACGATCACTCTTCTCAGCAGATTCATTCAGTTGTTTAGCGCGCGTTTTCTTTTTAATCGCAAGAATCTTATCCCTCTGTTGGCGTAAATACTCCTGACGAGATTGTACATCCTCGGGGTCAATCTAAAGGAACAAAAATAAAGTTATAAGACGTAATTTCTTTTGACGCTCATACGCGAACCTTCTGGTGTTCAAAGAATAGATTTAGCCTTTCAAACTTTTCTGATGCTTCCGGTTCTTCTGGAGTAACAGCCGCCTCGGGCGTATCAAACTCCCTCTCAACAGACTTTGCAATCATTTCCTCAGCCTCGAGTAGTTCCTCGGGGTTTGCTCTGAACAAATCAATATTGAATTCTTCTCCAATTTAGCATTAGACCAATTGTATACATACTCTTTTAATGCTTCTTCTAGCTCATCATCCTTGTCTAAGGATAAAGACTGCTGCCTTCTCTCTATCAAGTCCAAGGCTTGCAATTGTATCTCAATGTTGCGTTGAGTCATCATTCGGATGAATATTTTTATATCGTTGGCTGCCCAAATCTTGGGAAACATACAACAATTTAAGTAACGATTAAAAAATTACCACAAAAGACATAGTTACCTGCTGAAAGAGACCTTGGTGAAAGTTGAATGAGCTCTCGCCCTGATGGCTACGCCCCTCTAGACATGCCATTTCAAACTGCTCAGGAGTGATTTGCATCTCCTCCATGAAACTCCCCAGCATGAAGTCCACCAGATTCTTATAGTCATTGTGGATTTTAATGTATTCCGAATTGGATTCATCGGGTTGCAGGTTAGGATCGAAAACTGGAAGAACGGTTTTATTTTCATTTGAGAAACTTAAATGGAAAACTCTTTCTTACTCAGTGACTTCTCTTCAATAAACGTCTGGAGCGGAGCATTCCAAACTGGACCATGGAGGAAACATACCAATGAATCAAAAACCCACGAATTATCTTCAGCCATGGTTGCAGGCTAAGAATATAACTTTTACTGAATGAAAATTGAACGATTTTATGTTATGGCTATATAGGGCTGTAACCGTTACCATGGTTTATGGTAGACTTGCTGAAATGCCACACGCAATGAATGGAAATCATGCGAAATAGTGCTTATGGGTAGGTAAATATGTGTCCTACACATGAAGGAAGCATGAATTGAATATATCCCTGAAGGTCGGTGGTTCTGTGTAAGGGTATATTATTTTTTTGCGATTGTTATTTATTATTTGGCTTTGCACGAGTTTGAAAAAATACTGTAAACAGGCATTTGTCCAATACCTATAACCGTCACTGAAATTTTTCTCGAAACAAACGAATGACACCCACGTGAAGATCCGTCGAAAGTTTACCCTAGGAAACCGCCGCCGGTGTTTCCGTTTATTAAAACATCTATGTTCAACACTCCTCGTACAATGGACGAAATACATGCTCTAGCACTTATCCGACCGAGAGCAATAAACGTCCGATGTTTGAGACTACCAGGAAGACCGAAAACTCCCTTGGTTTCAAATCACTATGGATTGGGACGTATGGGATTGAGAGAATAACACTCCATACCCGCCGCCGTAACGATATGAAACGTGCAATAGAAAAATACAAGGTATGCTTAACAGCTTAATGACT
Organism: Cheilosia scutellata; assembly: GCA_955612985.1. Classification (NCBI taxonomy): domain Eukaryota; kingdom Metazoa; phylum Arthropoda; class Insecta; order Diptera; family Syrphidae; genus Cheilosia; species Cheilosia scutellata. The sequence continues at coordinate 50,055,662 of OY015312.1, read as the reverse complement.
TAATATAATCCAATATTACGAGTATTGACCCTTATTCTTTTTTTTGCAAAATTTTTCGTCATTTTGAGTGTTATTTTCTCTCCAGGGCTCGTTTTTTTGACAAGCAGTAAAGCCCAAAATAGGAAGCGGAAATGCATAAGCAGTGGTATAAGAATAGGGGGAGGGGCATACTGCTCATCTGCAACCTCCCTGCTGTTGGATTTTGGAGTAAGTGGGAGTTTGAACTGCAAAAAAAAACCTTCAATATATCGAATCTCGCACATACTCCAAATCTGACAGTAACCCCAAGCACCCTCCTGCATTATTAAAAATATATTCACCCCTATTGTCCTCGTCGTTTACGACTCTAAAAAAAAGAAAGAAACAAACACGACTGTTTGGCATTGGGGACTGAAAATAAACGACTTTTGTCGCGGCGACGATTAACAAATAATGGCGTCTGAAATGTCAAAAAATGTGGATTGTATTTTTCGACGACGATCGTCGGTATTGCGTGAGGCGTTTTGTGACGGCGTTTGTCGTGGAAATGATACATTTCCGTCGTCGACTATTTTGCGAACGACTGTGTGATAAATGTGTTAAAAAAAAGTATGTGTACTTAATTTTTAGTTAACAAAAAGACAATTATAGTTATTTTGCAGAATGGAGATAACAAATAAAAGGCAATTTCTACATTTAGTGAACGAAATGCAGAAAAATATATCTTTGGCAAAATCATTCACGAAGGCCTAACAAAAGTGAGGTTAATCGGCAATGGGACGACATAGCCTTATCTTTGAATTGTCTTGGACCATATAAATCTACACGCACAAGTAATGAGTGATTACACGACGACCCTAATTAAGGCAATAAAATCATTAATATGATGAAAAACACAGAAAGCGGAAGGATGCAGTACCTGGGTTTCGTTTTTTGTATCCCTGCGGATGTGCCACAGGGGTATAAAAAGAGCTGCAACTGATACTTACATTAAGTTTTAACAACTGCGTGATCAAGTGTTAAGAAAAGTTTGTGTATTTAATATTTAACTAACGAAAAGATAGTTACATATTCTTTAAAATGAAAATCACAAATAAAAGACAATTTCAACATTTAGTGAAAGAAATGGAGAAAAATATTCCGTTGGCAAAATCGTTCAAAAAGGGCCTAACAAATTAAGTACCTACACATACTTTTTTTTAACTTTTTTTTTCTGATTGGCACTCAACTGACAGTTCTTCTACTGAAAAGAAGAGAAATTTGCTTCTGGATTTGAATTCAGAATCGCGGAGAGTTCTTCCGGACGCTTCTGGATTACCAATCGAAAACGACATAAGGCTACAAGTAATGAAAATATCTTTCGCTTACCTCTCAGACCGAAAAATTACTTCGGGCTCTTAGACTAGAATGTGATTACCGAAGATGTCGTACCCTGAGGTGTTATTCCCAAATACTAGTGGTAACCAGATTTGTCGGCTACCGAAACTTTGTACACTCCTTGTCGATTAACCCACTCGTTGCATTACATACTTACTTAATCCTCTTAATGTCAATCACATAAAATTTGGTCCAAAGAAGTTTCCCTTTTAAATTTATCATCTTCCCATGTAGATCTGCTGGTATTAAATAGAATGCAGCATTAAAAATTAATCACCCCTATCGTTGAATCCGCCGGGGGAGATAGACAGGCTGCTAACTTCTCTCTTGGTAAAATGAAAACTTAGTATTCTGACAATTTCCATTTTGTTGAAGTACATATAAAAAACTGCTTTATTAAGCCGACGATTTTTAATAAACCTGCAATATTGAACTTTATTAGAATTAAAAAATAATCTTTCGAAATTTCAACCGGAAGTTCCATGAAATCATTCATTGCTCCTCTTAACCTCTCTCGTATTCTTCTCTGAGAACACCGCTTATCTTGTTCTTCCAAAAATCTATAGTATCTATCCATTACTATTTTGAATGCTTTTCCATTTGCCTCCGAGGAATGCAGCTACAAAACTTTTTGTTGACAAATAAAAGTCGCTGTTTGACAGTGAAACTACTTTTCCTAAAAACATGTCGATAAGGAGACCTTTCCGGCGGATTCCATGAGAGGAGTAGAAAGTGAAAGGGAATCGAATAGGTAATCAATTCTGACGGATTCCACGAATGAATGTACTAACATGTGTGAGCACTGAGCAGCAAAAACGTCAAGATGCTGCTTCAAATCCAAAAAGATGATTTTTTGAGATATGATTGTAAAAATATCGAATTAAAAACTAAAAAATGAAGTGAAATACGATTCGTTTACGACAAACGCCAACGGGAATAGGGATGATTATGTATATAAAAGAGACTGCCTTCTGGACTTGCTTCTGGATTTGAATTCAGAATCGCGGAGAGTTCTTCCGGACGCTTCTGGATTACCAATCGAAAACGACATAAGGCTACAAGTAATGAAAATATCTTTCGCTTACCTCTCAGACCGAAAAATTACTTCGGGCTCTTAGACTAGAATGTGATTACCGAAGATGTCGTACCCTGAGGTGTTATTCCCAAATACTAGTGGTAACCAGATTTGTCGGCTACCGAAACTTTGTACACTCCTTGTCGATTAACCCACTCGTTGCATTACATACTTACTTAATCCTCTTAATGTCAATCACATAAAATTTGGTCCAAAGAAGTTTCCCTTTTAAATTTATCATCTTCCCATGTAGATCTGCTGGTATTAAATAGAATGCAGCATTAAAAATTAATCACCCCTATCGTTGAATCCGCCGGGGGAGATAGACAGGCTGCTAACTTCTCTCTTGGTAAAATGAAAACTTAGTATTCTGACAATTTCCATTTTGTTGAAGTACATATAAAAAACTGCTTTATTAAGCCGACGATTTTTAATAAACCTGCAATATTGAACTTTATTAGAATTAAAAAATAATCTTTCGAAATTTCAACCGGAAGTTCCATGAAATCATTCATTGCTCCTCTTAACCTCTCTCGTATTCTTCTCTGAGAACACCGCTTATCTTGTTCTTCCAAAAATCTATAGTATCTATCCATTACTATTTTGAATGCTTTTCCATTTGCCTCCGAGGAATGCAGCTACAAAACTTTTTGTTGACAAATAAAAGTCGCTGTTTGACAGTGAAACTACTTTTCCTAAAAACATGTCGATAAGGAGACCTTTCCGGCGGATTCCATGAGAGGAGTAGAAAGTGAAAGGGAATCGAATAGGTAATCAATTCTGACGGATTCCACGAATGAATGTACTAACATGTGTGAGCACTGAGCAGCAAAAACGTCAAGATGCTGCTTCAAATCCAAAAAGATGATTTTTTGAGATATGATTGTAAAAATATCGAATTAAAAACTAAAAAATGAAGTGAAATACGATTCGTTTACGACAAACGCCAACGGGAATAGGGATGATTATGTATATAAAAGAGACTGCCGTCCGTGTGTACACTCATACTCGAGAACGGATCGTTCGATTTGCACGATTTTGGGCTTGAAGGATTCGTATTGGTCCAAGGAAGGAGGAAAATTCCGGCCAATTGGAAATCCGGGAAGATCCTGTTTTTAGTACATTTGTTCGAATACAGATTCCGCTGCACATCGACTTTGACATTTGTTGATGATTCGAAAAAGCGCCAACTGGTGTGGTTGATCCAAGTTTTGAAGTTTTCCAGTAGATGGCACTTAACTCTCAAAATTACACTGTACCCTGTCATTTATGGCAGCTTTACCATTAACGTGGTAAATAGACGTTTTGTGTATTTAGAAACCATTTAATAAAATATGTGCGGGATCTGGCAAACAAAAATGCAAACGATATTATTTCTCGATAGTCGTCGGAGATGAAGTTTTACATTTAGAACATTGATCTGCATTGTCCTGATCCTGGGCACGGGCAAAGCCGGGCAGGTATAGCTTGTACATGCATATAAAAATGTATAAAAAGGTATTTGCCGCGTCCTTATTACAATCTTTTAGTTAGTAGTTTTGCCGAGTCTCTTGTCGCCTTCGGCTTCAAAACGACATGCACTCCATCCCCCAAGCAGCACATAATGCATCACATTGTCGTTGTATTAGTTCCGGGTCCATAACGTTCAAGTTTAATTTAGAGCGAGTCTGCCCTCATTTTATCCTATCTTACATTTATATTAAAATAGTAAGAACATGTTTTTGTTTTTGATACTTTTTTCACCATTTTCACTTTTTATTAAATTATTATTATATTATATGTATACTTTGCTTTCTATTTTATTTTTTCTTCTTCTGTTTTTGTTTGAATTTGTATTGATTCATTAGAAATTTGTGTAAAATGTCCTTTTACGAAAGTTAAAACAAGAAAAAAGAGGAAAAAATAAAAAGGAAAATAGCTTCCTTCATATATACAAAATGAAAAGAAATTCTCAAATAAAAAACCTTTATAGCAAAAATTTCGTGTAGTTATTTCTTTTCATTTCATTGTTGTTTGTAAAATTATAGTTAAATGAAAAAATATATGTATATACATATATATATAATATATATATATGATTTGTATAATTTATAAACTTACTTTAAGTATTTATTTATTTGTTTTATACTTTTAAATTTGTTTTACCTTGTTTATATGTAAGACTTGATTTTTGGGTTTTTATTTTTTTTATAAAACAACTCAATATTAAAGAACCCCGCAATCATATTCTATGTTTAAAACATGATGCGATAGTTATCACAATGAACGAAAGAAAATTATGTATAAGCAAAAAGTGATCATTCGAACTTCGAGGATTAGAATTTTGTTGCAAAAAAAAAAAAAAAGAAGGTCCGAGTTAAATGATATTTTTTCTTGTATTTTGTATTTTTTTTTTTGTTTGTGTTTATATTACAAAGAGTTGTGAGAATAGACTAAGTTTTAAGGAAGATTTTTCTTTTGTTTGGTAGGATAGGCAAACAAAAATTAAAAAGTTATACAATTTTCAGGAAATATTTCTTTAAAGAAATCATATAAATAAAAAAAGACACTGGAATATTTAGACAATAATAAACGCGTGATTAGAAGACTGGCGTCTCGATTTGATGATGTTGTCGTAACAAGTTCTCTTGTTTTGTTTTGACAGATTGCTGCTCAAATTTTGGGGGCTGGTTACATATCCTATTTTCTTTTTTGCCAGACGCAATTACCTACAAATTTTGTATTACAGTTTAAGACGTTTTCTTTTAACATTAATATTTATATATATATGTATATATACTTTTTTATATATAAACTAATGTGCTCTATAAATAAGGTATTGAATTATAAAAAAAAAATATATAATAAACAAGTTAAAACTGAGTGGCACAACGCGTTGCGATGGCAAAACGCTGCAATGGTATTTTTTGTTCTTTTGTTTTAATTAATTCCTCTCTCTTTAGATTTTTTAAGTTTTTTTATTTATTTTTTTTCTTGATTTTTTGTATTTTTTTTTTACTATAATAGATCTGTATAACTACTACAAATACTCTCTTCTCTTTCTGCGTGTTGTATATTTATGTGTGGGGTGTGTGAGTTTGTTTGTGTTTGGATGAATGAGTCGTTTTGTTTTTGTTTTTTTTTTTATTTTTTTGTATAACTCAAATTTCCATTTAAAGATATTAATTAAAACACTTATGACGGTGATATAGTCTCACTGACGATTTTTTTCTCTTAAAATTTGCTTGTTTTGTTTTATTCTAATCTGCACAATGATGCTGATGGGTGTTATTGAACTGCTATGCTAGACGAGGCTTCTTTTGATCGGGCATATCTTCATCTTCGTCTTCGTACTCTTCATTGGAATCGCTCTCGTAGTCAACCAGACCCTAAGAAAGAGAAAACAATAGAATATGTAATGGCAATATCTAAGGAGAGATAAAATTATAAGTTATATATGTTTGGGAGGTTACCCCTTGTTGCAAACCGGATTCAAAAACAAAAGAAATAGAAAGGTAGCAGGGGTGACCTAGTGAATCTGCCAGAAATCTGCACTATTCGATTAACATCCATTGCGGAGTACTTCACCATGTTGTTGACGTTATCGATTTACTTCATAATCGCCCGAACCGAAAACTGCAGTCGACAACGAAACCGATACTACAGTTGCTTAGTTTGTACTTTTGATAAGGAATAAGTTCGCATTTACATGCTTTCTTTGTTGTATTGCTGGAGTGACACGCAGATATATTGTGAGGAACATGACAAAACTTGGATTGAGCCAGTAGTACAACAATCAAACTCGCTTGCTCTACCTAATCTTGGTGTATTCCGGGAAACTATATGAATAAGGCTTATGCATCGGTCTAGCTTTTCTAGACTAGATTTGTTCCCGCTACTGAAATCGACACTACCTACGCCTCGGATAAAGACTGATTACATGTTGACGTCTTTTGGCTACTGTACCAGGGCTAAGATTAAATTCTGGAATGTTAACACACTTTTGAACTGAGGGAATGAGGTACTCAGAATTCGAATTTATTCGATACAAATTGGACATATTGGGAGAGAGCGAAATAAGATGGTTAGATTCGAGAGTATGTACATCTCAAACGTGCAACACTGTGTTACTCTATTCCGGAAAGACCTCCGGCAGCCCCAGTGAACAGGCATGCCCGACGAATGGAACCTCAGCATCGTGTGCCCCATCCACAAGGAAGGAGATACTCTCAACTGCGCCAACTACAGAGGAATAAGTCTCCTGAATGTCGCATATACGATTTTGTCGGCGGTATTGTGTGAACGCCTAAACCCTTTCGCCAACAACCTGTTCGGCCCATTTCAGTGCAGTTTTAGGCCAGGAAAGTCTAGCATCGACCAAATTTTCACACTCGACTTTAAAGTCGCCTATGATAGCATATATAAAGACGAGCTATACAAAGCCATGTCACGTTTCGGCAATCCTGCCAAGCTCGTTCTTCTGTGCAGGATAATGATGGAGAAATCTCACTGCTCCGTCAAAATCATCACCGAGCCCGAAACTCACAAGCCAACATCAGAGGTAAAATTTTTCAGAAGTCTGTTCAACTACTTGCATATGCTGAAGATATTCAGCCCTATCGCAAATAATATTTCCCCCGGAATGTTTCCCATTCAACAATTTGATTTACATTGCTGACAAGGGAATTGAAATTATCGGAAGATCGTATCGAACTGTCAGTGGCGCATTTGCAAGATATTATATTGTATAAGACATCACGGTCCTGCTGTATGGTGCAGAAGCATGGACTGCCTAAATCGGATGAATACTTCTTGGGACCGAGCTGACTGGAGGGGCTTGATGGTTGAGGCCGTGGTCCATCGCGGACTGTAAGCGCCCCCAAAAGTAAAGTAAAAGTAAATGAGGACCTCAGACATGTGACAGACAAAGCCACGGCGACTTCGGTAAATAATAAGAACATAAGAGGCACCATGTTTGAAGACAAGGCCTGCCACAAAGTTTGCTAGCCAATAAACTTCCAACCAAGTTGATCATTTTGCGACTTGCGAATTAATAGTACTCACCTTTTTTATAACATTATCTGAAGAGTTCGCAGTTGATGTCAACGCTAACGCAGTTCCTTTAGCAGCATCAGCCTCACCATTAGCAGTTACCGCAGATAGTTCACCGGCGGAGCCTACACTCAATATTATTCCTTCACAATTTGTACTATTCACAGTAGTACTAGCAGCTATGGCGACAACAACAGGTGATACAACATTCGCTGAAGCTACATTTGACGTGGAAGTGCTGCTACCAGTCGTTATGTTGGTTACAATGCCAGATGAAGCACCATCAACCTCTGACTTACTACAGCCGTGGGTAATCTTCAACGAAGTCGTCTCGTCCTCCTCCGATGATGACGAAGAGGACGAGGATGATGATGATGATGACGATAATGGGAAGGCAGACGCATCACTAGAAATTTTTGTAGTCGTTGTTTTATCTTTTCCATCTAGCTGAAGCTGCTGCTGCTGCTGATGATGCTGCTGTTGTTGCTGCTGCAGCTGCTCCTTCTTCTGTTTTTGTTGTGACATTGAATCGGACGAAGACGACGACGATGAATTTGAGGACGACGACGACAAGGACAGTTCCTGCTGCTGGTGTGACAGCGTTATCGAAGCAACGTTTTGCTGATTGGACTGCTGTGACTGTTGTTGCGTGCTAGTTAGCGTCACTTGCTGCTGTTGGAAATTATGCAGCGGGTGCTGTTGCGACTGCATAGTCAGAGATGAACCCTGTCCCTGTGGTGGGGAATGGGATGAGTGCGGAGGCGACGATGATGCAGTCGATGAACCACTGCTGCTGCTGCTTCCACTAACACTTCCCGGAGACAGCGATGTGGAGGATGTATTTAAACTACTGTTGTTTGTCATTGAGTGAATTGCTGTCGAGTTGTTCGGTGACTTGTTCTGCTGCGGGGACTGAGGACCATTCTTTTCCACTGGTTTACCTACAAGAATAAAATGTTTACCAAAACAAATCGATTTAGGTTATCCTATAGGGAGAGCCAATCACTTACTCTTCATAACGTTATACGAATCTAATTCTTCGGCAAAATCTTCTTCCTCGTTGAACCACATTTCTTCGTCTTCGTCCAATTGCCGTTGATCTCGGCGGTATCGGCCGCTCCTTATAATTGGTAAACTGCTAAGGAGTACAAAAAAAAAACACAAGGCGTTGCAGTAAATTACCTAGCACAAGTGGGTTAGTTCAACTTACGTATCGATGGCCAACTTGTCGCGATCCTTTATTCGGTCTTGGTACTGATCGTATCGGGTCTTCAGATACTTGAACGTTTGTACATATTCGATCTCATCAAATATTTTACTGAAATTCTCAACAAAATAGACGCAAAGAGTTTTTATGTCCTCGAGTTTGATGTACTCGAATAATTCTAATATAGCTGATTCGAGTAGATTATATCTGCCATTATTTCTAATGAATGCGTCAACAACTGGTGCAAATAAGTTACCCTTAACTATATGCCTGCAAGTAGAAGAGAAAATCAGTTGTAGCGTTTTTTAAGGAAACATTTTTATCGCAAATTAAGAGTGACAATGCAAAAAAGACTGGACGAAAATATATAAACAGAAAAATTGGCAAACTAAAACTTACCTATTATAAAACTCGTCTTTAAGTGCAATTATTTTTCTTAAAAGTCTAAGGGCGCCAAGAACGAGGAACGTATGTGTGCTTTTCATAAGCACTAGTATTCTCTTGAGGAGATCTTTTTGTATTATAAAATTCTTTATGTGATACGTGTGATGTTCGACACAAAATGATAGAATGTCCAAAACCAAGCCCAGCAACTGTGCCGTTTGGTAGTCTTCGTTCTGTGGTCTATCACCGATGGTATTCATTAACAGTGGAGCTATAAGTGACAAAAGAAATAGAAATTAATTCAAAAGATCATTCCAGTTGGCAAGTAATTCGTTTATACCAATCAAAGTCTGAATACTATGCTTGTAGAAGAAGTTTAGGAAATCCCCCTTTTCGGTGAGCATATTCTCCGGCTCGAGGAGAATTTTGATTACTCCCATCAATTGCACCGCTCCACCCAGTTCTGGCTCGGAATCAGTCAACATTTGTTCAATAGCTATGTTCAACAACATACGACCCTTGAAAAGAAATTATAGCGCACGTTTATATAGTGCTAAGGCACGACACTCACTCACTTACCCCATCAGTTCGGCTCACTTGCTGCAGTGTGTAATTTCGCACAACCAATGGCGAAAACTCAACAATCGCAGTCAGAATATCAATAGAGGCAGATTTCGTCTTCTGATCGGCCATTATCAATGTGATCTCAAGCGCCTGCAGAATTCCCAAACACGTTAGTGTTTTGTAAAACGAATCCTTACCCTGTGGCTGCAAGTTCTGGGCATAGTTGCAGAACTCTTTCAAAAAGAGCACAATGTCACGACGCTTCGCCTCCGATGTGTTTGGATCTGTAAGCAGGGTAAACATATCGACAAGGAAACGCTCATCCTCCTGTATCAGGGTGACAATCTCGACTTTGTTGAAGAATATGAAGCTGGACAGCGTGTTCAGCATATTGTCCTCGACAAATACCGACGGCGTTGGCAATATGATGTCCTGAATGTATTGCACTCGGAACGTTTGATGGATTTTCGCGAGAAGATCTTGATTGCGGATTGGAATCGCTTCACGGAATTTAGCCAATTGTTTCAAATACTGGCGGTGCTTCTTCGGTAGAGTAAGATTTGGATCGTATTCCAAACAGCCGACCACATCGAATATTGTATCCTCGGCGAACATAATCTCAAAGAGTGCGTTCTTATTCAGCAGGAAAATATTCTTAAAGATCTCGAAGAGATGATGGAGGCCTTCGATATTCTCCAGATCTTCGCACACATGGAAGAGATTGAGCAGTTTCTTGATGTAGTTCTCTGATTGCAGGGCCGTCGAAAGCTTCTCTTTGCGCAGGGGTGTGGTTAAACAATTTTGTATTGTTTCTGCAATGTCTTCGAGTCGGCCCAACTCACAGGGTGGCAACTCGATTGGGGGTGCCGTATCGGACATATCCTCAAAGCGTTCATCTTCGGACTCTTCGACAATGTCCTGGGTGATCTCAACCGAAGGATCTTTTCCTTGCACCTATAAAGCAACAAAAAAATGAAGAGAAAGTTTTAGAGTTTGGAAAAGATGTATCGGGAAAATGTCAAGAATAAACCAAGCCAGCATTAAAATGGGAAACGTAACAACTTTCTGAATTCGCTATTCAAAAGATAAGTCAAAATATTTTCAAATTACTATCGCTAATTTATCTATTATTTGCTTTTTCAATGCACATAAAGTGCACCACAGTTCATCTTAGGCACTTATTGTAATTGTCAATCAGCGATCGTCACGACAATTGTTGATTGCGTCGATTGATTTTAGCTATTCGTACGCACAAATTTTTTTCACTTCCAAGAGAAAGCATCGACCTGACATTTGTAATCGATTACAAGCGACTGTAAAATCAACAAATATCAATCGCAACGATCAACTATCATCACTCACAATAGGGGCCTTAGATCCGTCGGTGTATGTATGTGTCGAAGCCCTTCACTACTTCGTCCCTCTTCCACTGATCTCTTATGAGGAAACATACGTGGAAGCCTTTCGTGAAGTTTAATTTGGGTGCAAAGTGTTCTTTGGTTAGCGCTGGACGACAGTGTGAGTGGTTAACCATTTAGACGGGGTAGGGTAAAATCGGGTATTTTGGATTTGGTAGTGAAAAGTATCAGTTCAGTATTGCTCGGGTTGGCACCGAGGTCGCAACCTTGTCTAGAACGGTCCTCATAATTTCACTAATCACGGATAAAACTTTCCTGACACTAGTATCATCACGTCGTCCGCATACGCGACAACTTTGACCCGTTCCCTGTCTAGTTTCACAACAATTTTGTTTATAACCATCAGCCGTAGTAAGGGAGAAATGACGGCATCCTGTGGCGTTCCTCTATGGGCAAATTTGGTTATGTGGCTGCTGCCTAGTGTTGCCTGAATAGTTCTTGTCCTGAGCATAGAGACTATCCATTGACTAATAAATTCCTCTATGTCCAGCTCCATCAGAGATTCAGGAATAGCTTCAGAAAGAGGAAGTCGATAGGTTTATAGCAGATCTAACCTTGTTTTGCGGAATCGGGGCCTGCAACCTCTCGAGGAACGACAGCGCCGGGAAATATATAGTATGCAGTTTCCCACTCATTATTATTGTGTCTTTGTTTCTGTCTACTGCATCGTTTTATGATCGATTAGAAGAATGAATTGGAAGCGAGGAGTAAAAACGATTATCTCTAATTGGCTACACGTTGGTGGTAGATAGGTGCATAGTACCCCAAATGGAGTTTGAGTATTCAAACTCTTACGAACTCCCTAGGTTGAATCAACGGTGGGACCCACAAGTCCAGTCATCCCGAACTAAAGGGGTTTCCAATGGGGATTTTCGAACTTTGACAGGTGATTGCGGATCTTTTCGAGAAAGAAGAAATATCGCCGATGTCCGTGAGAGTGTGGAGGAGAATCCGAGGCAATCAATTCCCCAAGAATGGGGTCAACTCACCCAAGAGCGCAAAGTTAATTACCATAGACAACGCCGTTTGTTTGTTGACTGAGCTCTCCCGCAGTTGGAAATTGACCAAGTTCGATCGAGCAATCATATGCAGCGGAGAGGCCCATTTCTGGATGAATGGCTTCGTCAACAAGCAAAATTGTCCACTTTGGGCCCACTAACGAGATCCACCAATGCATCCACAGAAAGTCACTGTTTAATGTGGATGGTCTGTACTTCTTTGAGAACTACGTTGGCCAGGCCATCACCATCAACGGGGTGCGTTTTCAGTCGATGATAACCAATTTCTTTTGGCCCCAATTGTATCATATGGACACCGGCGACATGTGGTTTCAACAGGGCGGCGCGGAGCTACGTGCCACAATGGAGGCGCGAGCGATTTCCGAACATGGTTATCTCACACGGAGGCGATATAAATTAGCCACCGAGATCGTGCGATTTAATGGACCAACAACAGCACTCATATTGGAAGGTGGGTTAATGCTGTCCTTAACTCGGCATAGGAGAAGGAGATTTAAACACGAACTCAATGAGCTGTACATCGACCTGGTTAAAAGAATCCCCAACCGTACAAACTTCTCAGCCACTAACGTCTAGATTTTCAAAAAAAAAAAATGCAATAAACTGTTTGCTTTGATTTTGATCGAACTAACATTAACTACATTATATCGATACCAGTGAAAATGAAAACAAAATATGTATATAAAAACAAAATTACTCACCTGACAAATTTTCTCCCAAATCTCATCGCAGCCGGCCTTCTCTTGGAAGCTCAACGCCAAATCGAAATTATCACCTTCCGACCACACAATAAGTGTGTCCTGCTGCTTCTGATAGGCGGTGTCTGGTTGGATTTTACTTTCTAAAAGTAACGAACCATCGGATTCAGCTCGAACTAACAATGAGATGCCTAAAATAATTAAAATCAATTCCAGTTAAAGATAAGTCCAATATTATTGTTGTTTGCGCATCTCTATAAGAGATTTTGATTACCTTTTAGCCTGTCAACATAATTGGATGATACATGGCCTGTCCCACGATCATCCCATTGCCTTTCCGCATTCAGAGCATAGAGTTTAACACGTCGGCGGGTGTCTGTTGTCATTCTGGTTATTGATTTATTGGATTTTGTGGAAGTTTTCTTTGAACGTTTCCCCGTGGTTACGAATTTTATTTTGCCCTGTTCTAAATAGAACTTGTATATAAATTTGGATGATGTTGATGATGATAGCGATGATACTGTGTGGATAACAGCGGCTGCACACCACACAGATGAACAGAACAACTATCACACTGAATGCTAATCCAGACGGTGTCCTCCAATTAGTGGTTACTTACTTAAAACACGAATTATATTATAAATGGTGGTTAATGTAGTTGGTTATATTTATATATTATACTAGTAAACATTTTGATACTTTGTATCGGTAATCTGAAAGATAAAAGAAAGAAATTCGATTAGGATCAGTTGACGTAAATAAAAGAGATTTGATTTTTAGAGATGTTTTAAACTAGCGCGGCGGGTGAATTATTAAATAATTAATTAAATCTGAGTGAATTTGTCGCAAAAAACATAAATAAAATTCAAATATGTAATGAAAATGTGGAAAGAATTTTTTATAATTGTGAATATAAGAATTGTCCATTGATTCCGATGAAGATCATTCGCACGAAAAGTAAGGAATGTCCTTCTGTAGATGGTAATAGACAAGAACATATTGAAGCAAGACATTTCCAGAGCACAAGAGCTCCGTAAGCTGTGCGTACTTTCCAAAAGGGGCACGTCCGTATTTCTGGTTTAGTTAGTACGAAGTTTTGATAGCATTTATGTCTCTCTTTTGTTTGATCTAGATTGATCACATGTAGCAAGGAAATTTTGCATTAGCCACAGTCGGTGCTGATGACATGGAACCATTTCTGCAGACTGTCGGCGAAGGCGACACAAATTCCGCTGTCAGGCAGAATGAACCATTTAGCCTGGACCATGAAAGCCAAGACTTCCGTCCACCTGACTAAAATGAAGTGACGATAGGAATATCCAAACTCAAGTCCAACAAAGCTGCTGGACAGGACGGTATTACTGCTCGGCTTTTTAAGGCAGCGGCAGATGGCTTGATGGAGATAATACACCAACACATCACCAAGATTTGTTCAGGGGAAAGTATGTCTGATGGATGGAGCCTCAGCATCGTTTGCCCGATCCGCCAACTATAGAGGCATCAGTCTCCTCAGCATTGCATATATGATCTGATCATATCTGCTGTAGTATGTGAACGCCTGACGCCATTCGTCAACGCACTGATTGGTCCCTACCAGTGTGGTTTTAGGCCTGGCAAAGTTCACAACTGACCAAATATTCACACTACAGCAGATCCTGGAGAAAACCCAAGAAGTGAAAATCTATACTCACCATCTATTCATCGATTTTAAGGCTCCATATGACAGCATTTATAGAGACGAGTCATGTCTAGTTTTGGCATCCCTGCCAAACTTGTCAGATTGTGCCGACTGAGGATGAAAAACGCTCGTTGCCTCATAAAGGTCGGAAACAATCTTATGTGACTTTTTACTTGAGAAAATTGTGCCAAACTCTCAAGCCAACACCTGGGGCACAATTTTCCAAAAGTCTATGCAACTTCTTGCATACGCTGACGACATCGACATCATTGGCAGAACACATCGAGCTGTCACTGGTGTGTTTGCAACTATTAGCACAGAAGCGGAAAATGGGTTTAGTGGTGATTGAGTCAAAACAAAATATATGCGGTCAACAAGAAGGGACACACAACATCGACGAATCGGACAGAACGTCACGACATACAACTAAAACTTTGAAGTAGTTCGGAACTTCGTCCGCTATTACTCTGAAAATGGAATCACATCAGAAATCAAGTGAAGAATATTATATTGGCCAATCGCTGTTACTTCTGCCTAAGAAGGCAGCTGATTAGTAAGGCCTTGTCGAGAAACACCAAGGAGACTCTATATAAGAACCTCATCATCCCAGTCCTGCTTTATGGCGCTGAAACATGGACGTTAGCTAAGCCGGATGTATTTAGATAAATCTTCGAGTGATTTTCGGTCCCATTTGCGTTGACGAACTACGAGCTGTACAGCAACATCGACCTGGTCAGAAAAGTACGTATCAATCGACTAATCGACGGCTAAGACATGTAAGTAAGATTGATCACTTAAGAATTTTTGTGATTTCGATTTTAAAAATCATATGTCTAGTGTCTATCCGTTCCAAGTCTTCGTTGTTAACCAAATTAATACAAATTGCTAGAATTTGACAAATAAAGCAGCGGAACTTTCAAAATCTCACAACACCAGAAAGTTGTAAAAATAACCGTACAACCGTATATGAATATGGATGCCGCAATTAAAAGAACGCACCCTCACAAAAAAATCTTAGGTATATCGCAGACAAAGGCTGTCATTACTAACAACAACTTGTTGAAAGTTTCCAATGTAAAAAAATCAACAATTATTGTTCTATTAGTTAACAATAAACAACTTGAAATGGACGCGTTGGTAGACCTAGTCCAAACAAGACGTACTACAACAACTGGTTTTTCATCGGGCGCCTTTTTATTTATGACATAAAACAGCTGTTAAGGACTATTCACATGAGACCGAACGACCGAACTGACCAAGAAAATTGTTCATATGAATGGACTAGCATTAGACTGTCAGAGCTTGCGACAGTCTAGTGCTAGGAGGTTGGGAGCTCTTATGTGAAAAGTCCTTTAGAAGGTATATTTATGGGTATCGTGAATAAATTCCGATGGAAATATTTCCCTTGTCAGCAATGTAAATCAAATTGCTAAATGGGAAACATTTCGGGGGGAATATAGGGGTGATTGGCATTTCTGACAGTAGGAGTATGTGAAAATGAGGTCTGCAAACAGTGATTTTAAACCAGAAAATAATGTTTCATGTAACATAAAATCCAGATTTTTTCCAATGGAAAACCACATGAGAAAACACATCTTCTCATTTGAAATTGGAAATCTACAAATGAAGTTGTATTAGGGTAGTACCAAACAACAAAGTGACATTAACAAAAAGAAAAAATGTAATGACGCAAAACCTTGACCTAAACACTGTTTTATTTTTAGTTGACTATTTCGTACGCACATTTCGCGCGTATGCCTTCGAGTTCATGTCTAATGTACACAAAAATATTATAGTCGAATTTAATTTCATTCATTTGCGTGTTACAAACAATTCCGACGCACGAATCAATATTTCCAACTTTAAATTAACCACAAATTTTATTTTATAAAATACAAGTCAAATTGAGGCGCAATGTGTAGGTATGGCTATGTATAGGTCAGGTAGGTTGTAGGTACTTCGAGTTCTCTTGAAAACAACCACTTTATCAGAAAGACCGATAAGCAAATCATAAAAGAAGTCTACAACTGTAAATAGCATAATTCAATAGGTCAGTTATCGGAATTCAATTGGAAAATTAAGTATGTAGTGCCATCTTCTATGCAGACAGACTGGATTTATATCTCTTCTAATTGGCTTAGCAAAGTGTGGTGCACGTGACAAAATCCAGTCAGTCAGTCATTGTTACGCATTGTTTACCATTTTGTTTACAAATAGTGTAATAAACTCTTTTCGTTTGAAAAAGCACATGTTTTGTCGATAACAATATGTAGCCAAGAGACATAACCTTTTTCTCCTTTTACGGTCGACAATGTCGGTCGTGCGCCACTGTGTAGCACAAATCAGTTTATCTCAAATAAAAATGGAAAACATCTCTATCTTCATGCGAACAAAATTATAGAAACAAAAACTGGTTAGCTGAAATGCGATTATTTATGGTACGAGTGTACTATAACTATACTGCCTGTCCGTCGCCGAATCAAAGTGTGTATTCTACTTCTACACATGATTACGAAATCGAAACACAAATTCGTGATTTTCATTTGGTTGATGTTGAGCTGTTTTTTTTTTTTTGTTATCAAGCCTTTGAAAATGACAAATTCATTCCGACTCGGTGTCTTTTTTTTAAATACGGTCCACAAAATTAGCTAAAATAGAGGTAAAACATGTCACACTTTGGCTCGAGGGAAAAAAAAAAGTAAATACATATGTCGTTTTCCATTGGGCAAAAAGAAGCGTCCGGGAGCGTCCGGAATCAAGAAAATCACTTCTGAAACCGTTCCATTGGCGCAAAAAATACTCTTCTGTTGATTCTGAGGAGAGAATTTCGCTTCTCGATTTCAAGTCAGAATCCACTCGAGGAGCACTTACACAAGTGCATTTTATGCATTTTATACAAGCCAGCTGGCAGCAGCCATACAGTAATTTTTGACGTTTCACCAATACGTGAGTGTAGTCAGCCAGAAGCAGTTTTCTTGTTCCATTGGATTACGGAATGAGTGAATCCCCGAGTGAAACCAATGGAAAACGACAATAATTTCACCAACGCAGAAGCACAAACTTCTCAATGGATACTCACAAACTCTTGGCTATAGCTGACTCACACAATTCGGTTGTCTACCTTTCTCGTTCACTCGATGAATGAAAAGATGTTTGTTTTGATTTCGTCGGCGATTTTAGAATTTTCATTTTCACACACAAATCACGAACAGACTATTTTAAAAGAATGCTTCCCGGCGAAGGGGTGGGCGGAGAAAATATCGCCGTATTACATATTTTTGCGACTGTATATTTTGGTTGGAAAGTTTTAAGGGATACATAGCCTAAATGGCTTTGTGCGCAGCAAAAATGTTGGCAAAAGAGCCTGATAAACTTCAAAACAAACACACACTGTCATCATCAGTGTCTACACTCTACATAAATCATTATCGTAGGACGACACAACTGATATACAAAATTCTGCGAACAAATAAATAAAAATGCCAAATTAAACGACAAGTGTTGCCAGTTCTGAGTTTGTATATGAAACACCACCAGAAGACTGCGCAGAACGACTTCTCTAATTTGAAGAAGTAGCAACATAGAGCCGTGTTCACTCACCTCCTACAATGGCTGAGTCATTCACACTTTCAACAGCGAAACATAGTATACAGCATACACGTACCTACCACGCTTCAAAGAATGTAGAAGCTTAGTTACTCTATTTAAAGGTGAACTTCTACGATTTGGTGGTTGGATGTTGTTGTAAAACAAAGTCGCAACCTTGGCTGCTTATTTCACGTCCTCGTGGTAACTACTGGGCACAAGTGATTCGTCCTATCGGACTTGTTTTTCTAAAATTAAAAGCACGAGTATTGCAAAAAGATTGTAACAATGTAATACGAGCAGATACTCTCCGAACGCTCCATACTTCTGTGGTAAACTCTTGCACTTTTGTTTTGGACAGTAAAGGAGACTTAAACCATGTCAAACAGATGGAGTTCAAAGAGCAACACTATTATTAAAATGGATGATGAGCATGGTTAAAAATAGCCTAATTATTTCAGAGCTAGGAGGGTACAAACTAAGGTATCAGCATCTACACTCTACAGGCAGTCCTGAAGGTAGGGTCCTCTCCCCCTTTAGGTTAGATTAAGACTAAAACTAATTTAGAATTTAGTAGCATTAAGTCAGTTGATGCTTTCAGCTTGAAAATTCCTATCCACTATCAGTGACCAAATATAGAGGGCTCTACCCATGGTTAGGACCTGGACAAAGAAATCCGAACTGGTAATAAACTGACAAATGACGGAATTATTTCTCTTTATATGTAATTCCAAAATTGAAGTTTTTTTCCCCTATCGGAATACATTTCTTCGAATGAGGACCGCCAAGCCTGCGAAGCCGCACTGTAATAAAGGATGAGAGCGGTTCGTAAGCTATCAAAAGACAGCGTCTTCCCCAAAGAAGAAAAAAATACAATGAGAAGAAAGAACTGGGAGAAACAAAGGTGTTACATCGAGAACAGTGTTCGGAAGTTTAAAAACAAGGATAAAACGAATCAGCCATAGCAATAAAACGCGTACGCAGACATGTAGAGAAGAAGCATCATAGTAGAATAAAATACATGCAGATAGCTAAGACGACCCAAATTGCGCTCTCAGATCCACCAGCAGGTCAAAATTGAAGTTTGTGCGTGTTTCGCACAGAAAATTAATTTTGTTCCATATTTGTCAGATCTGTCTAAAAATGTGGGTACGTTCTTTTGAAAGATGCTTCCTGACAAGAAAAATGTTGGACTTTGTTTTAACTTTCAGTAAGTAAGTGTTCATTTTGATGTAAAACAGTAGCTATCATGACTATCATATCGGTTCGTGCGACATGGAAGGAAATCGCTGAGTAAAACAGTCCGCGCGACCATTCCGACTGCTTTTTGGTCGCGGGCGTTTGTGTGCACTGTTCCATTGGTTCCATGGCGCTCGTGTGGCATTACCTATCAACTGTACTTTTCGATGCCGAGCGTTATTTGCCATTCAGTTTGGCGATTCAATTGGCAACTAAGATCGTAAAATTAAATTAATACATTCATATAATAGGCATACAATAGTTGAATGGTTTATGGCGACAATTCGACGACGAACTCCCGAAAGCACTTTGAAACTGGTGGTGCACATTATCCCGGATTGCCTTTTTGATATGAAAAGTGAAAAATGAAAAATGTAAAGCTTCTAAAAACAACACCTATAATTTTGATTGATACATCTCTAGCAACTGTGTCAGGTCAGTGCTAGATATGTTAAAGAAATGCGAGATGAATATACATGGGCAGAAGGTTGGTTTCGACATTAAATAATTAAATTAAATTTCGATTCAATGACATGGCCTAAGGGCACCCCGCAAAACTTGTGCAAAATGCCATCCCTATGAAGAACTTTCATTTGATTTAGTTAGGCTTTTTAATGTGCCCCAAGAGTCTTTGATTCCAACCCGGAGGGACAACGGAGTAGAGGAAGACCTCGCCTTAGGTGGCGCGCACAAAAGTTGAAAAGGGACCTCAACCAACTTGGAGTGCCCCAGGTGGTGGTTAGCCAAAGATCGGGATAACTGGAGAGGCGTGTTGGTTGAATACATACCTATGTAGGACTGACGTCATTTTTACGACAGCGAATGGTCCCAATGGGTAGATACATGCCGTGTACATTTGTACAAGCTCTCTTTGTACACTATCTGTTGACGTCAGAGCTACATACGTATGTGAATTGCTACATGTACATGTACTAGCACCTTAAGGATGTTTTTTCTATGTTTTAAATTGATTCATATAATATGAACTATCTACTTCTTTCAGATCAGCACCAAATACGACGACGATGATTGGCATGTCATAACAACATCAAGTTCTATAAAAGAAGTCTTTATAACAATAGACAAAATATTGTGTGCACAACATATAAATTTAAATTAAACGGCGAAAAGGATAACAATATGTATTTATTTTCGAAGTTAAGAACTCAATGAGTTTTCTTTGGATTTTGAGATTTCGATTTCGCCTAGAGGTAGATAGGTCTCTGTTCGAGCAATTATTGAAAAGACAATTGAATCCATTTGTAAACAATTTGTATTTAATTTGTTTTTTTTGTAGGGGTAGTGTAGTCTAATGTTCTCGCTTTCCACGAAGACTCCAGAACCAGACCCCCGTCATATTTTAGAGCCATCCGTGAATACACGATGGCATTCTTTCCCTGGCTCAGAGTCAGGCCGAAGCCATTCCGTTGCCTGAGGAACGTTTACGTGGTAATTTTGTCGCAATAAGATTTCTGGTGTCATTGCATCAGACGGCATATCCATAAGACAGGGGTCAAATGATAATTCTGGCACAAATTCTTCAAAATTCCAATGCGAGTGGTACCGAAATTTGTTAATAAAAAAAGAAGAATTATTTAACTATGTATGTATTTGAAACAATTCATGAAACAACAAGACAAGATAGCGCATTGCGCATTTTTTTAATCATTTTATTTTCATTCACTTCAGAACACAAAGTTTTTTTATCGCCTCGAGCAAAGCAGACAATATGTAATTAATAGGAACAGCAAACAAACACATATACGAACGTTAAATGTTTTCCAAACATATTTAACACAATTCCGAAGGTAGGTATATTCTCTATATTTAAAAAAAAACATTAAACATTTAAAGGAACAACACAAATCATTCCTTAAATGCTCATTATACCCTATTCACACCGAGTCGAAAACTCGGTTTTCTCGAAAACACTAGAAAACTTAATTTAAAACAGAAGTTTTCCTATACATATTGCAGTTTTGAAAACGGTTTGTTTGAAGTCGTTTTCCATGAAAACGACAATCGTTGAGTTATTGAAGCAGACACACCTTTTGCAACATTCAGGGAGTTCAGCAAAACTGCCGACAGAACAGCTCCCATACCTGCTGTCGTTTCTTCTAGTTTTTTTGTTTACAAAAGTGTAATCTCATGTTATCTTTGCAATTAGGAAATTATTCATTTTTTCCAGAATTTTTGAACGACAGCACTATCTGCCACAACTAAATGGTATTTGCAGATGTTTTGATTTTGATTGTTGTTTATGTTAATTATTTTATGCATTTAACCATAAGTTGATGAATATCAAGTAGTTTGTATATTATGTTAATACGGGCGGAGTTTGGTTAGTAAAATAAAAGTTTAGTCGCCACAATCATAGCTACTTTCACAGCTTATTGAAACATCAAACGAAAACTAGTTGGTGTTTGGTTTTGGTGTGAATGCATTGACGAGTTTTCTTAAACTTTTTGTCGACAACTCAGTTTTTAGTGCGGTGTGAAATGGCTATTACGGTCTGAAATGCGCAGAACAAATACAAAATTGCGATATCTTGCCTTGTTTTATCATGCTCACAATTCATTTCAATCATTTTCAATGTTTTCGGTTATAGTAGGTACCTACATTTTTCGTGGTTCGTAGTTCGTGGATTCTGTGATAGGGCTGAATAACTCTTAAAAAATTTAAATTTGAAAACTCAAAAGGCCCACCACTTTTTTAAACTCTTATTACCATTAAGATTTTCGGGGTGACAATTGACAAACCAAAATTGATCAAACACTCAACTGTTAAAATATGTGAGTCTTAATTAAACTCAATAATTGATTTTCACCCCTATCGTAGAATCCGCCGGGGGGGAATTATTCACGGAAAAGAATATTTTGGTATCGTCAAAATTGCAAAGTGAACAGTTCCCCGTTCGGGAAAAATACGATTTGAAAGTTTTTAACGATACATTCAGCTAGGTTCCAGAAATCGAGTGAAATCGAAATTGCAAATCAAGTGAATTCCTTTTCAGTGTTCTGCATTTCGAGCGATTAGGAAACTCCCGACTTTTTTTTCGAAATCACAATTTCAATTTGTCTCAATTCCGAAAATTTTGAAATCGAAATCGAAAACAGTGAAATGTAGAACACCAAAATATATTTCCGATTTCATTTCGAGTGAAAGTGAAATGTGGGACCTAGCAGATTGAAACTCACACACATTACCCACACGGAGAACTGTGTGGGTAATGTTTTGCGATTTTGACGATACCAAAATACATTTTCTTTTCCGTGAATAATTCCCCCCCGGCGGATTCCACGATAGGGGTATTTATACATATAAGAAATTTCGGCATTTTGGCTTCGTAAAAGTTAGCCTGGACAATAAAAATGGTTATAAGTACCGCGCTATCAGATAAATTTATCACAAGTTACAATATTTTAGTTTGAATAATCATTTTAAGGTGTCGGATGATGAATTAGTTGTTATTTGATTTATCTTTGACATCAACCAAAGTGTCTGTGTAAAAAAAAACAACTGCCTTCAAGAATAATTTCTGCGCATTTTTATCGCATCCCCATAATTGAGGGAAAACTCGAAGAGCGTTTTGATTCTTCGTTTGCGTGTCACGATTGTGAAAAATTTCAATGAACTGCAACAGTTGGTCACATATTTAAATTTGACAGAGGACTCCACTCACTTTATGATAGTTCTACAGTAAACAGGTACAGAGTAACGGCATTTTATGCCATCCGATTAATTATTGAGGAACCAATCAATCAAACGCCAGACAAGAGTTGGTCGTACATACGTCGTACTTCTATTTCAGTTGGTTTTTGGGGTCAATGATGCGGTATGTGATTTACTATATTATTCAAATTTAAATCACTTGATGCCAGACTCCATAAGTAGTTCAATATTAATTTAGAGTGTGGGCGAATTCCTAGGTACTAACAGTTTTTGACAGAATTGTTGTATTCATCTCTGTTTTCGGAAAAAGTAAATTGATTATACCTACCCGAGGACTTATTTAGTCTCGAATTAAGAAAGTTGAATGTTGTTAATAAGATATGTACTACAAATCATAATTAGTTGTTGTAGTAAAGCATTACAACTTGACATTTCAACCAAATTACATGTGAAAACCGGTTATCGATAGATTTGGTAGAACTGTCTTGAAATTGAACTCATAGAACATTAAATACTTTAGAGGCCATACAAACACATATCCTTGTAATTATTGAGCGAGCGGTTAATAAAATATTTATCACCGCCCTCCTCTAGGCCCTAGAATTAACCGAAAATTCCGTCACCCGATTCACCACCCATTTCCAACCCACTCCAGAGATAAATAATTCATCTGGCAACTCCATTGAATTTGGTATTTGCAATGGCGTTATAGTTGTTTTTAGTGTGTGGCGGCATGCGTGACATTGCATGTATGTCCCAGCAGGCGTACCGTGTACGATGCAAACAAATAACTACCTATCTCTCAGCAGCCACGAAAAATTTGTCGAGAAAACAAGGCAACATTCTACCCCCCACTTAAATACACCTTTCCTCCCACACAATTAAAAAAACAAAAAAGCCCTCAGATCTCCACTCTACAAAACAGCGGCGTGCCACTAAACTTTACAAAAGATACAAAACAGCAAATGTGTAAAAAAAAAATATGCAAAAGAATACGAAAAAAAGGATGCAGAGCACACACTCCATATTAACACCACACAGAGCATGACCCTGCGTCAATCTCGCACAGGGAGGAAGGAAAAAAAACGAAAAAAAAATTACAAAACTAATTCTACATAATTTCGTTACATGGGAATAGAAAATTAAAGAAAACTCCCTGAAAATAGTTCCCCAATTTGTATTTAAATAATAATTTTTCAATTAAACCCAAGACAAAAGAGAAAATGGTGATTCGATTCACTGCCACCGCCGCCGCAGCAGCGGGGACGGGCTGTGCAAAGTAACATACACACCATCCACCGACTCCAAGATGAGCAAAAAAAAAAAGGAAAAATCAGCAACACAGAAATTAATCCAACAAAATTACTGAAAAAAAGGCTACGCGAGCTCTGTGGTCATTGTTGATCGTGGAGGGAACACTCATCCAGCAACAAAACATACATTGAGTTTTTGGTACTGCTACTAGCGCTTCCGAGCCCCAAAAATGCACTCGCCAATTCGAAAACATTTCACTTACAAATATTTTTTTTCTGTTTAGTTAAGAAGTTGATTGGAAAATTTACCTCGGCACACTGTTTTGAAGTGAAACTTTTCGCACTTTTTTTCAATTTTCTATTTTCGATGAGATACGAAAAAAAGGAAAAAAGAAAAATATCTTTTTTCTTTTTCTTATGTTATATATTCGGCTCTCGCTCGCTACACACACGCACGGTATATACTGGGCAAGTTTTTTTTCTTCGAAATGTTTTTAGCACAATTTACACGAGTTCGGATCACTTTTTTATGGTAAATATGTTCGATGGATGTTAATGAGTTGTTGTTCAATTATTTCGGACAAATTTAAATAAATTAATTATTGTTTTTTTGCAAATTAAATTGACATACTCATGTAGAATGGCCACAACATATCACCGCCATATTGGAAAATATTTAATATAACGCGAAGTTGCAAAGCTTCGACAAGATGAAAAAAAAATAACATGATTGTAGTAGATTAATAGTAAGAGAACATCGCATGGCAAACCCCCAGAAAAGCATGTACAAAAACATGAATAAATGACAGAATTCAGTTTAGAATGGAAAATTTGTCTATGAATCGTGAAAATATAGAGTGGGTTGAGCTTCAAATTAATTGCTCAGTTTCTTTATTTTCCGCAAATATTTCACAACATTACATAATTGCATGAAGCAACAAACGAAATATCAAATGCATCAATTATACACACAGAAGCAAAAATCTTTCCGTCCTAAGTTTGCCTATACAATACGGCTGAGAGTTGTTCTTTGGTCTGTTTACCTGTTAATGCAACTATTTATTTATTTGTTCTTTTACAGTGTTAGGAGTTTTTACATCTTAGAATATTTACAAGCACAATTTGATAGAGCACAACCTAATTTCAGACAATTTGACAGCTAATGTCGCAACTTTTGCAGGATTTAGATTTTAACCGAATTAGGCTACGTCCATAGTGAACCAGCTTCTCGCTTACCAGCTTTTACCGGAATGCATTTTTAATTCTTGTTGACGCCTGTAACCAGCTTTCTAGTGTGAGAAAGCGAGAAGCTGGTTTCACTATGGACGTAGCCTTACGCTGCACGCGCTTTATGGACGCAGGCATTACAGCACTGTCAAATTTTAGTGAGGGTCTATCAAGCTGCCAGAAAGATAGATTAGATAGACTCCGCTTCGCAAGTACTAGCGATACCAAGGCGTTTCTCTGAAAGCTACTCCAAGTATTCGAAACTAAGCGCGGTACTCATATTCATTTTTATCGTCCAAGTCGAATTTTACGAAATCATAATAATGAACTTTTCCGTATAAAATTATGTGACCTATAAAACATTTTAAGTGAAGTTAGTAAGGCCCTAACATATGTTTATCCAGTAACTAGCAGTCACTCACATATGGTTCACTATAGTTTTGTTACGTGTCTGATGTTTCTACTGTCATATCTCTGAGGATAATTATTATTATTAATTTTCCTTCGTTTAATCGTCATCGTATTATCTAATAGGTAAATGTAAATACAAATTTGTATAATATCCAAACCATTCAATTCTTAATACTACAATTGGCATAATTCAGTAAAATTCATTTGATTGTAATCATCTCTAAACGCGTTCATTTGACTCTACTACTACGATAATCCAATTTGACAGTTCTATTACATTCGCCGAACACGTAAACATCGCATTCAACTTTAAAATAGAATTTTTCCATAAAAATAAATAAAAATAAAAACAAAACATTTTGAAAAAAAAAAATAAACTTATTGCAGTAATTAACCCCAAAACTATTGTATATACATTTTTATTACCCTAATGTGAGGGTTATCATTTATGTGCAGCCTTAAAGTTGTTTTCAATTATGTAATTATATACCATAAACGCCGCCAGTGGATATATACACAAATAGTATATACATTGCCGATTGCCCATCCCCTTGACAGCAGCCCCACTCTTTCAAGAAGATAATGGCCACAAACTACAGAAATACATTTCGCTCATTTGGAGGACGAGAATTGCAATTGAATATTATAGAGTACAATCGTGATTCATTTGAAGTTCAATTAATAAATGAAAACTACGCAAACGAAAGGAGTTTCCGTTTAAAATCAATAATCACACTTGCACTTACCTATAGCGCATTTATTGCGTCTATTTCCAGTAGTATTTTTTTTGTTGATGCAATATTTTTGCTGACCCTAGTGTTTCTAATCTATTCAACCATAGAGTTAACTCAGTCAGGTAATACCTACGATCAGTAGCCGCTTACCCCAAACTAACATTTCGCTTGCTTCTTTCAGAGAGAGTAATTTTTGTGTCAGAGTTTGCTCTTCAGATAATCACAGAAAAATTCCTGTCGCGCAAAAGCAGTTCGTTTATCCCGGCTACAAACATTCAGGACGTAGTGATTAACGAAGTAATAGAAGATGTAAGGCATGATCCTCTAACTTATCTATACTATCTTAATATATGTGACTCATTTTAGCTCGCCATTAAACACATTCTCATAGTAAGAACTAAAGGTAGCCTTTGCCACACTAAACCCATCATTGTAATTTTTAAAGTAAGATTTAATAGACCAGCGTATCCCAGATTATTAATAATGTTTATTTTTTAGTATCTGCAGCCTCGTATAGAGTGTTTGGAGATAGTTTATGGCAGTTTTCTAAAGAAGTTGGATCCAATTAGATGAGTTGTGTTACTTAATAAAATCTAATACTTTTTTCAGCTCTTGGCAGTCATTTTCAATAAGCTCTATCTGAAATGAAAGAAAAATTTATATTTTCGCTAAGCAAATGCGTTTTCTTTACCCTAAACTTTGGCTGAACAGTCTGGCTGGTGTTGGGGACTATGCATTGATCTGGTATTGATAATTCGGTCACCGGTATCTCTATTTGTACCTTAAGCTAGAATCGTATGGAAAGTTGGAAAATCTTCAACGAATGTAGTGTTTTGCTACTCACAAGTCGCTTAAGTTGTACAGACTGGGAACGTTTTAAGTACTTCTCGTAGATTGCTGGCATTTCACTGCGAAGCGTGATTACTTCATCTTGGAGTTGTTTGGTTTTCAATAGGTTTTGAAGTTTTGCATCTAGAAAAAGTATTTTCTTTATATAAAA
Organism: Cheilosia scutellata; assembly: GCA_955612985.1. NCBI lineage: Eukaryota > Metazoa > Arthropoda > Insecta > Diptera > Syrphidae > Cheilosia > Cheilosia scutellata. The sequence continues at coordinate 50,028,111 of OY015312.1, read as the reverse complement.
ATCAGTAATTTATCTAAAATGTTTACCCATTTCTGGTTTCTTTATTATGTTTGAAAGTTAACTGTCAATTTTTCAAATGTCATTTTTGATATCGCATTATTTGCAGTGTTACCATATCAAATATTTTCAAGGAAAATTGAGGTGTAGGCGCACATTTAAGCAAAAGTATGGTTCAGCTTAATATAGGCGTATTTTTTTGGGAAGTGAGTATAACAAAACCTAAAGTGAGTATAACAGTTTTGCATGTAAAACCAAAAGTGAGTATACCAAAACCAAAAGTGAGTATACCTACCAGTTTTGCATGCAAAAGTAAAAGTGAGCTAGCTATAGATTCCCAAAAAAATACGCCTTATGTAGATTCAAATTTAATTTAAATGTTGTGGGACGTGCTTTTGAACTAAATTTTCCCTGTTATAATATGATTATGATAAAGGGTTTTCTAATTAAATAGTCGCTAGCTATGTTAAAATTAATGTGCGACCAACTAATGTTGCGGATAATCAGTTAAAAAGCGTATCTTTCGAAGCTAACTCAATACAAACAAAAGCCTGGGGCCTGATCACGTAAAATGAAAACGATCGAACCCGAACGACATCCTTTACAATAGCAGTCTCTGTTTATTGCTGTTTATATTATTTATGTTTTTTAATAATAATGGTATTCATGCAACGTCGTAAATGTAGTAAACTTGGGAAGTCCGTAAATGAACAGTAAAAATTTGTATGGAAAATCATTTACCACAAGATGATGAACTTACTACGCGAATTTCGGTGGAAAATCGAGATGGTAAACTTACGACGACGTCATTGTGACATTTCACAATTGAAATAAAGGCGGAAAATAAAAAAAAAATACCTACTTTCAATGCATTTATAATACTTTTGATGCATTTATATATAGTTTAAATTAGGGAGTTTTCGTTCGGGGCAAAATTATAAATTTCGTTATTTCAATTTGACGGACTAAATAATTATCCTACACTTGGAATAGTAAAATCCGCAATTTTCTCTTCATAATTGCATCAAAAGTGGTTTCTTCTCATTTTATAAATTCTTTCGTTCCCTCTCATGTGAAACAGCTGATTGGTTTACTATCATATACGCAAGCAGCTTTTTGGGGCGTTCATGAAACGTGTGTCGTAAACTTACCATTTTACGCAAATGGTAATAAGCTTATGACGTTCCATGAATACCCTTAATCTATTCCTCTCTGTGTAGAAGCCCTTTGCCCCCTTTTTCAATTTTCTAACCAAATGTAATAGAGAATATATTTTTATTTTTATGTTGGATGCTTCCCAGTAAACCACTATCGGCGAATGATTTCAACCTAACGTCTACCACTTCAGTTTTAGAAATGAATACGACACCATAATACACTCTAATAGCAGTAGCATACACTATCTAATTTTTACTTGGGATACACTACTGGGCCTTACTGATATTTACTTCCGGAGAACTAAAAAGCGAACGAAATGCGAATGGTTTACTTGAAAATTACTAAAAACTGTCATTTTATAGTACATAGGATTTTTATAGTGCAGGCGACACTTTACTGAAGCAAATTCCGAACACCTCCCATTGATTTTGACATTTAAAAAAAATTACGTAATTTGCAGTAATTTGTCTGCAAAACCCAACCCGCAATAACAGCTGCTTTTGTTGCTCTCAGTAGAAATCCGGCGGAGAACGAAAACAAATCCACTGATCAACTGTGATTTAATTAATAGCATAGCGACATAAAAAATATTTTTGTTTACAAATAACAGAGTAAACCAAATAACATAAAAATAAACAAAACTTCCTACAAATTATCGAATACTTGTGCTTGCTACTCGCAACTCGCAACTCACTTCAGTCCTCAACGTCAACACATGAGAAACACAAATACTCTCTGGAAGCAAGATGTTCAAATAACATCGAAGACAAAATAAATTGTTTTGGTAAGTTTACTTATTTGTTAAATATTTTAATAGCATCATTATATGTACAACAAATCAAAAAATTTCATAAATTGTCGTGGCACGCGTACTATAAAAATATGTTGAAGTCGCGATGATATTTTTAGATCATTACACCATGCAGTATGCAGACATGCTGTATAAATTTAATTCGATTTGCTCTAACAAGGTCAGATGAAGGCAATCAGTGAATTGCCTAAAAAATTGCCTCACTCATTGAATTTAGAATGATTTTTTTATCGCATTGCCTGACTTGAGTCATTCATTCCTGTGGTGCATTTAGTTCTGGCGCTGACTGAGTCATCATTAGAAAACGGGACAGATTTCAATTTGTCTTAAGACCAATCGGAGAAGGATATAATATAAGTCAAGCATACGGAATGAATGATGCCTTTTTATACGACTGTTGATATGTACTTAACTAAGAGCTGGCAACATTTTGCGGCAATAATGTAATGACTGCTAATTATCCAAGCTCGTCATTGCTAAAGCATCTTTTAGTCTCGACACCTTTCTAGCTATAATGTACATATCTGTGCTTGTACATGAGACGAGTTTTATGCAATAAGTGGATGACTATTTAGCATTCTGTTCTTAGCTTGTTAAGCTCAAGTTCCATGTAAAAGACTAAGCTAAAGTATGTATTTGCATTTACCCTTCTTCAGTCTCTCATCACAAACGCCATCGAAATCCCCTTCCAAGGTCCGTCCATCTACACCACACACCTTACCAATATGCAGCGTCAGGATTCAATAAGGCGTGACCGCTCATTCGACAGTGTCCTAAATAAACTGATGCGAATGAAATCGGCCAATCATGAAAGTTTTAAAGCTGCAATGTATAACTTTCTTATAGCAGCAGGGGTGGCTGCTTTTGTTGCTGTTTGTCTCATACTCGGACCATTTGTAAAACCTCTGCTATGGGCTTTTCTAATGGGAGCTGTATTATTCCCCTTGAAACGAAAACTCGCACACCTACTAAAAGGGTGGTTTGAAGGACTGGAGGATCGTGATTCAAATGTCCTGCTTGCCATAAGCCTAGCGCCATTAGAAACAACCGAATATTGTGGAAGAAAACTTGTTTCCTGGCTGCATGAGCACTGGCAAATTATCACAGCTGGCGTGGGAATAGCAGGGTGCATCAAGTTGCTGTATTTGTATGCGCCCAAGGGATTTCTCTGCGCTGTCTGGCGGCTGGTTCTCTTCAGCCACTCGTTGTTCGTACAAGTTATTGGCTATTTAAATATTTATTTGGTGAGTATCAGCTTCAGTCATCGAAAAGACAAGCAAAGTACTTATTCTAGTTTCATTTTGCAGCTAATCACGATCATAGTACTTTACCTAACATCGGTTTATTTCTTCTGGAGACCGGAAATCTCATCACGATTCATAGTTGCTGGACAGTCGCTATGGATAGCTGTTGTAAGCTACGGTTGCAGTTTCTTCGGAGCACTGCAAGTGCCCGTATTCATGCTCATAATGGCCTATGTGGGGGTGGCCATTCTCTACTACTTGAACAAAACCGAGGAAGCCAGCACAATTTTTGATAAAATAAAGCTGCTCATGGATAAAAATGCATTTACTAAGTCCGTTAACGAGATTAGTATGAGTAAATTTGTTGACGCGGAGGAGCATTCAATGGATGAAACACTCGACTCAATCGAAACGGAGTCCGAGCTCAAAGATGACGAACACCTGAGTGGGTTCTACTTCAAATTGCTCTTCTATGCGTGTATTGCAACATTCCTTTATCGCAACGTGTGGATGTTCATTTTGGCTGCAATTCCAATCATCATTCATCTGATTTACACAATTGGTAAAGTCACCGGACTCACTACATTCATTTGGGACCAAATTAGCACATTCTATGGCAAAGTTAAGGTAAATCTATTCGCCTCGCAATCCATGTGACATTTTGATTGATATATTCCTTACAGTCATGGGCACTTGAGCATCACAGCGCTGTTCTGCCACTCTGCCTTCCAGGTGTTCTCGAGTTGAACTATAAAATCAACTGCATTGTACGGAATTCACTTAAATCCTCTGTGGACCTAGTAACATCAGTGCTGATGATTATTCTTATGATTTTGGCAATTGTCTTCCTCGGTGTTTTCTTTTGTGTGAACATTTACTCGGAAACTATTGAGGTGGCGTACTTGGGTAAGGATCTGATTAACAAGACAATCACAGACCGACCAGAGTTGGTGGACATTCTGCCGGCTAACATTCAATCCTCGATTGATGACGCTTTGGACAATGCACATCACTATGGACGACGAAAAATCGAGGTCTACATAAACGATTGGTTAAAGGATGCCGATCCCGTGCATAGTGTCAAGCTGAAGGATCAAATATTGGATGTCTGGGATCGACTGATCCAGTATTGGATTGATTTTAATAAGTCTGCTGATACAATTGGACCAAGAGTGCCGACAGACGCACTTAAGAGCACATTCGGGGAAATTGTCGACAATCCTGGTAAGTTGTGTGCTGATTATCTGTTCTTTTATTATTATTATTTGCATTCATTTCATATACATGTTACTAACGACCCAATTTCGAAACTAACTAACTTGTGTGTGTGTGGTGGCTTTGTCTATCGCTTATGATCAAACTTTTGATCGATTGTAACGTTTCCCCGCTAATAGGTTTCGTGTAAAAAATGTTGTGCTGGCTTGGGTAGTGTAACGTGTATTTTGCAAGATAATTTTCAACAACTTGTTGAACTCTCAATCCAATTTATGTGAAAGAATTTGAGTGATTTATTTCCTTAAGCCCCAGCTAGGGCTGACACACTTCCGTTTTTTTTCTGATCTGTCGTTTCATATATTATTTTTGCACAAATCAATTTATGACTTATCAACTCATCCATGATTGAATTCTCTTCAAATTCATTAGCTTTTGATTCAATTTTGAGTTAACCTCCTCCAAATTGTTGAAGTACCTTCCAAGTTTGATATTCACAGAGAAGACGAGTAATATACTTTGCAACATGTAGGCCCTCGCCGTATTTGTCCTCCCTAATTCTTTCTGAGTATATACGGTGTATCGAAGTCAAGTGAACTCAAACCTTCATCCGCTTTATCAGGGATATTGGGGAAAATTTTCTGCGTATGGATCTGTTTGGATTTCAAAGAACCCTGCGTTAGTTAGCCGAAGCGCACTATTACCTGCTTGTAGTTCTATTTGTAGGTCCAGTGGTAAAAGACACTTAGATGAAGGCTTCAAGTGCAGCTGTGTGCGTAGTTCGTAAAGCTCCAGTGATGGCAGTGCAGGCGGTTCGTTGTACCCTGATCAACATATCCCGTAAATATGTATACATTATTAGTGGCCTTCCACCAAACATAGCGTCTGACTAATATAATGGATATATAGCCAATGCATCATTGTAGCTGTACGTCTCCACTTTTTTCCGCTTTCCTCTTTCAAATGTCATTCTGCACAATTTAACAAGTTTTGCAAAGACGCCAAAAGCAAACATGGCCCTGCAAACTTCATCTCTGTAAATATGCAGCCTAAAGTTCGATAAATTGAAGGCGAGATCTCAAGTTTTTGCGTTTGAATATTTCGGAACTCAAAACGTACTTGTAGGGTCCAATTCGGTCGTTCACAAATTGGTTTGAAGCTTTCAAATAGTCGGGCAAATAGGACTTTCTTTGTAAAGTCAACAAGGCTGGTGCTTTTTTATCGAAAAAAAACCGTTTAGAGAGTCTCTATTCTTGTGGATTGGACAAACGATGATCAGGTTCCATATATCAGGCATACTTTCCTCTGACCAAATCTTTGAAATGAGTTGTATTGCTTTAACTGGGTGGACGGAAGTCTTGGCTTTCGTCGTCCATGTAATATTTCCTATTTTCAACAACTACCACAAGGTTTCTGATCAGATCTTGTTGCCTTGACAGGCTCTTTATAAATGGTGGTTAATTGAAGACAGTCATTTACAGTATGCCAGTTTTCATATACACACAAGCGACTATAGTCTGGTGAATAGAACCATCAAATGGAATCTATTGGGCGGATTTTTACTGCATAAGTTCAATGAGCATAATATACCATGCTTGTGGGTGGTGGACTCAGATCTGATGTTTACTTTACTTTACGACTTGTCAAACTTCCTCCACGTCTGTGGAACAAGGCCGGCCCAGTCGCACATCTTTGTGGCCTGCAGTATGACCGAATAATAGAGCTGCTAAAAGTACATAAACATCATCTATGAATTTTAATATTATTAATTGGTCACCATGTCACCCAATGTAGTTTTGTACTACTTCAATTGTTACTTAACAATCGCTAGACCCCTTTCACACTATTGGTTTATTCTTAAAACACTTAAAAAACACACACAGATACTTTTACTCGTCACAAGCAACAAAACACGAAATTTTTTATGGATTTTCTGATGTAAATATTGTCCTACCGCTGCATGTTTCACGCTAACAAACGGCAATTATTTTTAATGAAGGACATTTTAAAGAGCTAGTTTTAGTGGCGAAACAGGGCATTATAGGCTGGGCTCAGAGCAATACTCAAACAATCCTCGAAGTGGCCGAATCTCTGTGGCATATAATCCGTACGAATATTTCGATGATAATGAGTTTCACCGGAGAAATAGTCTCGCTGATTCTATCGGGTGGACAAGCTTGTGTTGAATTCATCTTGGACATGGTTTGTACCAACATAACATTGTATATTAATAAAACAATTTTATCGAAACGACTCGCTTTCAGATTGTATTCTTCACTGGACTGTTCTATCTGCTGAGTAGTAGTGATACAAAATACGCTCCTCTGCAAGTAACAAAGTACCTTGGCTTCTCATCCGGCTCGAAGATCGCAGACTCTCTGGAGAACTCCATTTCGGGCGTTTTAATATCAATGTTTAAGTGTTCCATATTTCAGGGGCTATTCACGTGGCTTGTGCATACCGTTTTCGGAGCAAAAATTGTATTCCTTCCCTCAGCAGCGGCTGCGATATTGTCAGCTGCACCATTTTTGGGCAGTTATTGGTGTGCGTTGCCAGCATTCCTGGAGCTGTGGTTGGCGCAAGATCGCTTCTACGCCGGACTGCTGCTCTTTCTTTTGATGTTTTTCATTCCGCCGTACTTTGAGCAAGCCATCTATGCCGAGATGAGAGGGTGAGTGTAAATATTGTTATACTAGTTTTATTGTCGTCTGGATTTATATATCTTATTTGCAGTGGTGGACATCCTTATTTGACTGGTTTGGCAATTGCCGGTGGGATGTATTGGCTTGGATGGCAAGGCGCAATCTTCGGACCACTGATGTTGTGCTTCTTTATTGGGATATTCGAGGTGGCATCGGTGGCAATGCGCTCCGAGGATCCAAGGTACTGCGCTTGAAATGCATAAAAATCATCAAATGCATACTACTCATACTTCATACTACTTGTCTCACCTTTTTAGGCGAAACTCTGACGAAGATAGCAGAACGACGTGAGTTTCATAAATTAGTCTTCCCTAGTTGCTAAGGCTTTAATTGAGAAGTAAAGCAAAATTGAGTGTGTACCTACGTCCCCCTTTAAAACTGCTTTCTCATAATTTTAGTAATCGCCGCCATTCCTCGTATGTACAATAAAATCAATCGAAACAATCACAAGATCAACTGGATTGATAAAGCAACGACATTCTGCAGTGCGGAACTACCTCGAATGTGTTATATGTATTTTGAATTTAAATTTAACGCTTTTAGCTTGCGTTTAATGATATTAACAAAACTAATTACAGTGCGCGCTCTCTCTCTCTCTCTATGCGCTCATTAATTTTTGTTTTTGTGTTTTTTTTTTTTAAATGAATATTAATTTTTTTTATTATAATTAACAATTGTACCTAATTTGACTAAGAGTTGATATAAATGTGTTGAAGTTTATTTTTGTATACAAAAGAAAATCACCAAACAATCAAAAGAGTAAAATAAAATTTACTTTAATGAATACATTTCGATGCTTTTTTTTTGTTTAGAAATGTGGTTTTTGAATCGAAGGTGAAAGATGGTGTAGATGCACCACAGCAGGAACCGCTACCATCACCTACTACTGCTGTCATTAAATTTATTACTACGACGTTCTATCCTAAAAAGTCTGAAAAGGAGGACAAGACGACTTCTGAGGAAAAAGAAGATCAACAAACACCGAATCCTGTATAGGTTAATTTTTATAAATTTTTTTTACATACACACATATTTATGGTGGATTTTTCGTTTGTCTGCATTTACTTGACTTAAGAAATGAGTATTAAAAGAATAATGTTGATAACTTAAAAGAGTCAACTTGTTTATAATTTCTTTGTAAAATTTGACCTCACGCTCGCACGCCCTCTTTTCAATTTTCTCTACGTTTTAGCCCATGCTCCTGTTATCCGATTGGACAATGATGTATTAGAAGTTAGGTGATAACGACAAGGGATCACGTGCGTAGATCAGGTACTCCATACGGAACAGAGGAGGGGGTATAAAAAAAAACCACCTGCTTCCGTTTCATAAGAATAAAATTGAACTCCAAACAATGAACAGCTTCTTCTTCATAGATAGATAGATTATAAGTCGTGAGAGCCTCAATGTGGCTCTGGCACTGAGGCCTCTTTAAAGGAGCCTATTGTGCATTTCCTGGGGAGGTCCTATACCCATCTTTTTACTCCGGAGGCAGCCAGGAAGGCAAGGATCTTCTCTGGGGGTATATAAGTTTTGCTGCCAATGTGTTTTAAGCCAGACTTCATTGGATTAAGTTCGGGCCGTGCTCTTGATCTGGTTTCTGAAAAAAATCTTTACTAACACCACAGAAGGGTTCAAGTCCGATAAGTGACATTGTCGCGCCGACTTTAGCCAGTGAGTCAGCCGTTGCCAGCAAAGCCCTTGTGGGCTGGAATTCAGTGAAGAATGATTATGTTTCTCTTAGCAAGTTCGTAGATGGTCATGCATGTTTCCAGAGCCAGCTTCGATTTTATGACAGACGAGGCAAGAGCTTTGTGAGCTGCTTGACTATCTGAGAAGATAAATAAGTTTTTCCACGTGTATTATAACTTAAATTTATTCTAGCGCAATGGTTGATGGCAAGGACTTCAGCCTGGAATATGGATGAGTTTTTGCCAAGGCTGACTTAATAGTTCGCTTAAGGCGATTCTCCATAAATGCCAGATCCAGTCCCTGATTCCATCTTAAAACCGTCTGTTTACCAGACAAGTCAAGTCGCGATGGATAGGGTTTGTGTTTTCCCAGTCTTCCCTTGGAGGGATGATGATAGAGAAGTTTTAATGGCAGCCATATTCCGGTAGTATGTCGTCTAGAAACATGCTGAATGGGCCTTCAGGCTCTATATCGTCAAGCAAAGACATGTGACCTCCATGGTAGGAATGGAGGTAAATGTTGTTCGAATGGAACAGACGATGAATACTCACTCCTTCTTCATACGGAGTAGATGGTTTCATGATTCAAACCAATTTTTGTTTTTTTTAGAGAAAGATCTAAAAAGAACCCAGCATATAAGCGTTATGGAAAATCACTCGTTTTTTTAAAGGCAAATGAAAGCTAAAACGTGATGGAACTTTTCTATTTTGACTCGCATTTTATTGTGAAGAGTGGTGAAACGTCGCTTGGTTTGTGGAAAACATTGTTCAGTTCTCGAGTTAAGCACGTATCTAATGACTTCTATCTGGAGAGTCTGAATTTTGATATGGAGTTAAAAGGCAGGAATTAAGTCGGTCTCCTTAATCACCAAGTAAAATGGGACTTGCTTCATTTTATTGCTGGATATTATATACCCTCAATTATTTTTAAATTCGCGAATCATGCCGATCCTGGACAAGAAAGGTCAACACCTGCAAATGTTTTTTTGGCAATGCATGTCGCCTCAGCATTGATGCTGTGGAATCCTTTTCTATTGGGATACTCATCTCCATGAACAGCCGTTTAGATGATCACGTGAGTTAAGTAAAATTGGGATATCCTATGTAGCGAAGGAAAATCCGCAATTGTTCACATTTAAGTGCCCTGTACTCGTCTACTGATGAACCCACCCACCAAATTCGGGGCGAAATGCATTTGGAGTACAGGCCTAAGTTTAATAATATTTACTCACACTCCACAAACTGTATTAATTTTTTGAATTTATTCTTGTCTTGAAAATTTGTTCTAGAACTATTAAAATGCAATAAACTTAACTACAATATATATATTTTTATTTTGACAGTATACACCCCAATTAAGGGGTTCAGTTAAATATTTCTTAGTTATCCAATACAAAGGGAAACTCGGGATGCCTCTCGACACTGAAAAGAGATAGAACACATGACCAACACATTTCAACAAAATCAAAATATCTCCTTACCCCTTAAAGAAGGCAAAATCACAAACACGAAGTTTAACATCCAAAGCATTCAACTTATTGATCTCCTCCATATTTAGCGAAAAGTCAAAAATGTCCAAGTTTTGTTTCAAACGTTCTGGATTTGTACTTTTGGGAATTGCTGACAATCCCCGATCGATAATCCATCTAAGAAGCACCTGAGCTGGAGTCTTATTGTGTGCAGCAGCAATCTGTTTAACTTCTGGAATGTCCATAAGATCAGGCAATTTGCGGCTAAAAGTACATTTTGTAAAACCCAACTTGGCTAATGTATACTGTCTTACTTGAGTCCAGCAGCCTTGTTTAGTTCTGCAATACCTCTTGATCCCAATGGAGCATAAGCTGTCACTGTGATTCCCTTTGACTTGCAGAAATCAATTAGTTCCTTTTGTTGCAAATAAACGTGATGTTCAATCTAAGAAAATTCACAAGGTAACATTTTATTTTTAAATGTGAGTACAGTGTAAATCTTTTCCCTCACCTGCAGATTAGCTGGAGGAATTTTAGCATTGTCCAGAACTCGTTGAATTTGCTTAGCATTGAAATTCGATAAACCAATCGATTTTACCAGTCCCTTTTCGACTACTGCTTCCATGCTCTATAAAAAATTTAATACAATTAAGTTAGCTTAAGTTAAAGTATTGGCTAAAATTTACCTTCCAAATGGCTATATGATCAGTTCCCTCAGTTGGCAGGACACCAAATTCATCTCGCACGAACTCACCCGAAGCGTTAACCGAAAGACCAAACGGACAATGAACCAAATATAAATCAATATAGGCGAGTTGGAGATCAGCAAGTGACTGATTCAGAACAGTTTCGACTACTTCTGGTTTCATCGCTGGAATTGATGATTCGAAATAAATTCCGAGCTCTATAGGGAGCGCTGTAAAATGGCCTTACCCGGTGGTGGTAGTTTGGTGGTAATGAATAACTCTTCTCGTGTTATTTTGCCCGAATCAATCCATGATTTGATAACTCGTCCAATTGCTTTCTCATTTAAATACACTGGAGCGGTATCGATGTGACGGTAACCAGCATCAAGAGCCAAATTGAGAGCGGCTTCAACTTCCGCTTCTGGTGCCTTAAAAGAATATATAAGATAAAGGGGGTTTTAATGGAATTTCTCTAATTATTGTTCCGGAATTTTTTCTTTCAGGTGTATATTGGTGAAATCCATTATAATCCTTGATAATCACTTCATTAAAAAACAAAATGTACTCATAATTTATAGCGAAGGTTAAACAAATCACAGACACAAGCGCCTCACTTATTATTTGTTTATTTTGTTAACTTATCAAGAGACGATGTCAACACTTGAACATTGAATCGAAAGAAGACTGCTGATAGTTTAAGTTTAAAGTCAAAAGTTTACCTTTCGCTTCGTACGATATGTCTGACTTATTTTCAAGACATTTTTGAACTTTATAATAGTTTGTACTCTATGTATAAAGTCCTAGTAGTTCAAGTCGTGTCTGGATTGAATAACTACAAAGAATAATACTATTTTTGCAATCGTTGATTATAGGGTATAGGAAATCACTATCTACTCACATGACCTTGCTGGCTCAATTATTTGCCACTATTGTAGAACACAAGTTGAGTTGTCTTCAATTCAACTCAACTTTCACACAACCCAAAGTAATTAACAACTTAAAGACAACCACTGCCATCTTTGTTGTGTTTTGACAGACAACTTTTCTATCAAGGTTGTGTATGACAATACGGACAATACCGAATTTTGAATTACATAAAACCAAGAGACAACTCAACTGTAGTTGTGGTTGTTTTACACAATAGGGGCAATTATATTGCAGTCTTGTACAAGTAGTTACCAGTCGGGTATGTTAATTATATTTTATCTGCATGTCATATAAATGCGGCTCGTCATTATAGTAAGTGTACATAGCTAATAAGCTTATGTATAGCGGGCGTGATTCCAGAAATAGTTACAGCGTTCTCATGCATATTAGACATTTCTTTGTAATGTACACATACCAACAAAGATATGGATGGGCGTAACTAACTTATGGTTTCATTCGGTTGGTTTCAATAATAAATTCCATTTCAATACAAATGCTTGACATATATCTACTTGAACATAAACTGTGACATTACAAAGAGGTGCGAAAAAATAGCACCTGTGATCCCTAGGTCTTAAACAGGGACATATATGTATGTAGCCTTATCAAAGTGTAACTCAAATGGCTCAATTTACCATCAGATGTGTCACTTGCAGTTGCTGGGTACATCTCATAACTCTGGCTCGACCAGTATCTATATTTTGACAAACATATAGATGCTTGTCTTGCTGGGGCCAAGAGGGCTTATGCTCTGACAAGGAGACTGTTTCGCAGCAGTCAACTTGATTCCAGAGTAAAGGTCATATGCTACGTGGCCCTTATAAGGCCGATCATCGCTTATAGCTGTCCCATTTGGTTCAATATAGCGCCTTCCTATATGGAAAAGATTCGGGTGTTTGAGAGACAGTGTCTCAGGACCTGCCTAGGGTTGTTTAGAACTCCCGAGTCTGAGTACATAAAATATTATCCCAACAAGACCCTATACAATGGGGCTCTATTGAATAGGATTGACAATTTCCTAATTAAGGTGATTCGAAGGCAAGTTGCAAGGGCGATGGCCAACGCTAACAATCTGATCTCGGGTGGTTATTATCCGAATTTAATGTACCACGAGAGTACGCTCCGGTCTGGCTTTGTCCTGCCTGAGGCATTTCTTCATGCAGACATGAAAGGGCTAGTCCAAAATAAAGATGGTGTGCCGGTATTCTACCCTGATTATAGGTAATTTAGGTTAAGTAGCTTAGGTAGTTTTAAGTAGTTTTAGGTAGTTTTAAGAAAAACCAAATAATAAAGAGTACAAGTTTTTAGCAAAGTTTCTTGGAAATGAAAAAACAGCACAAAACACAAAAATTGATAGATTTAAGGCCGAAAGGCAATAGTTATAAGGATATAGTTATGTTTAGAGTGCTCGTTAAGAGCCAGTAAGCTAGAATAAGATAAATGTTAGTTTTAATTTAGATTTAATCATTTTTGTCTAGTTTATAAGTTAAAGAATAAATCAATAAAAATGAATTAAAAAGTCAAAAAGGTACATGTCATAACGCCCGACTACTGCGTCATTTTGGTGTCATAAGGGCCTCGGGCGCTATGACACTTTTAAAAGTGTTCCCAAAAACTGGGGGAAAATATGCATTTTACTTAAGCTTGCAACAACGGCTACATGAAATTTGGCCCCAATGAAAAATTACCCCAAAATTGGGGCTGTTGTTCATAATGAAATAATACCCCAATTTCTAATATGAAATAAGGCCCCACTGCGATAAAATAAGGCCCCAAATCTGACAGTAAACCGAAGGGGGGTTGCAGGGGGGCAGCATGCCCCCCATACGTTTCCGTTTTTCGTTTGGAGTCTTATTTCATTTCTTCTTTTGGGGTATTATTTCATAATGAAATTTTACCCCAAACTGAAAAATGAAAAAAGGCCGCAAAATATGAATTGTCACCCCATACGCAGAATTTTACGCAATTTTCTGTTGTTGTTGCCTTTCATGTAAATTTTTGGGGTGATTTTTCATTTTCAGTTTGGGGCCATTTTTCATTGGGGCCAAATTTCATGTAGCCTGCAACAACGCCAATAGATCATGGATGCCACATTGCTTTCTATAGTGGAAACCTTTATTAAGCAACACAATTGAGGTAGTGAGTGGAATGTAGCGTCATTAAATGTTGCTTTCCATGATTTTTAGACCTTTTTAGAGCAACTGGAGACGTCTTAATAGAGAGCATGCACCGATGATATTAATCTCATCATTGTTTGCTCGGTCTATCAAAAAGTAGATCCTTTTAAATGCGCCAACTACAGATCACATATTAGATCCTATCAGCCATTTTGTCCGAACGCCAATAGCTCCGTAAATAGCTCCTATCAGTGTGATTTTGGGCCTATAAAGTCTACCGGACCGCCTATAACACGTTCAGATTTAGATAGATATTGGAAAATACCCAAGAAGTCCAAATCAGTAAACCGGAATAACCGAAAACCGGTGATTTTGTAATAACCGCCATCCCTAATAGTTGTCCCCCAACAATGCAATACTATTCGTCCTCTCGGGAGTTTTTTTTAGATCGGGTTAAAGTCCCTCACTATTGCAGAATCATCCCTCGCCTAATAGCTCTGAAATGTCTTTCGATGAATTTTCCTTCCAACAAACCTTCAAACACAAAAAAAATTATTATTGTTTGCATTCTTTTCTGCTGACCCATGTTACCGAAAATGTCTATCATTTGACAATTATGAGGCTTTTAATTTATGCATGCAACTTCACTTGTAGTTGTACCATTGTACATTAGCTTCCACATAATTCAAACTAAGTGGAAGATAATAATAACTTATGTATGGATGTATGTAGGTACAAGTAGGTACCTCATAAATTTATAAAACAAGTTGCTGTGGTTGAAGTAAAATTTTTATTTTTTGTTCAAAAATGTTGGACAAATTCATTAGTAAACAAATAACTAGAAATGTTAATAAATTAATTTACTGTTTACAAAAACAGAAAACGTTCACATTTTATTGTGAAAATAAAATGCTGACAATTGGAGAATATAATATATTTACCAATATCTATACAAATACATACAACCTACATATATCAGACTTTAGACATTGCATCTTTTCGAGCTGTGTGCTTTGTATATTTGAGATGATGTGGTGACCTAATTTTTAGTCCAAATCGAATGCGCCTTCAACTTGAACTTGCGGTTGACTGAGAAGACGAATGAGAATTGTATACTCGTTTTATAAACAACATACTGCTGCCATGTTACAGATCGGTTTGGCTAGGTATGATATAGTGAAAGTAAAGTATCCGCTAAAAAACAAGTTTTACTGCGGTCAAATTGGAAATTAACTACCTGCTGCCTATTTTTTGTAAACCACCTTCAAATTCAAAATTTCAGCTGACTCACTTATTTTTTATTTAAAATAATTATTTATCCACATTTGCAGTAGTTACAAGTTGCTTAATTTGTTCTTACCTGCCAAGTGCCAATGCCCAGTGCTGGCATTTTAACTCCATTGTTGAATGTCAAGTACTTATCACAAACCATTTTCACTGCAGCGAAACGTTTCATTAGCAACTAAAGACAGCAACAAATATTTTTTTATACTCGCGTCGAACTACCTAAACGCCGAACCTAACCGAAAGAAGTTCTATCTCAAACTGGTCGGTGAGACGCAAAAGTTTGCTTTTCATAGTACGCGGGAATCGTGATTGGGAATCAAGAATCTTGTTGGTGTTTTGTGTACGTTTTTGTTGATTCATATTCTTGATTCCGCTTCAAATTCATCTGTAATACTGCAGCGCCGCCCCCCGGCGGGTTCTTATTATCAACAACTTCTGCGACATATGAACCTGTATATAAAAATAAATTGTACATAGATTCATAATTAAAACGACTCTCTCTTAACGATTACTACCTTCTGCTTCTTCTGCTCCTGCTGTTGCTGTGAGTTTATTTATAACTTTTAAATAGTTGCAACTATAAGTACACTGTAGATTGTAGAACTAGCCTTGGTAACATACTCTTAAGATTGTCGACTGGCGATGTTGAGTTTTGAGTCGTCGAGTCGACATAATTTTCTCTTGAGTAAAAAGTATGTAGGTATACGAAAGAGCCTAAGCCTATATAAAGTATATAATGTATTTGAAAAGACATATTTATAACTTATAGTTATTGGGCAGAGTGGAAATTGTTTGTTGCCGGTAAAACACAAGTAAACCGGCGCCGCTGGCCGGCGAAAATTTCTCCTATGAGTGTTTGTTTATCTGTTAATTTTTTGTATGTGCTTAATACTTAATCTTATTTTGTATTTTTTATTTAGTGTATGTCCCAATTTGTTTGCAAAACGAAATCAAACTTGTATCGCTTTTAAGAAAAGTTACGAAAATAATATTTAAGATTGCAATGTTGGCATTCATGCCAGGTAATTGACCTGATAATAGGTATATGTCGTATGAGTTATGAGTTATGAACAAAAGATCAGATTGACGATGGGTCTATCTATCACAAACCTTCTGGCTTACCATTTTTTGTAAGGGATGTTTTTAGCTCAAAAAAGGAGACTCTCTGAACTGCGCCAACTACAGAGGTATTAGTATTCTTAACATCGCCTACAAGATCTTATCTGCCGTATTGTGTGAACACCTGAAGCCTATTCGTCAACAACGTGATTGGTCCCTATCAGTGTGGCTTCAGACCAGGAAAGTCTATCATGGACCAAATATTCACTGCGGCAGATGTTGGAGAAAACCCAGGAAATCCAATCGATACCCACCGCACTTTTTATCGATTTTAATGCCGCTTATAACAGCATTTATAGAGACGAGCTATAAAAAAATGACTTTCTAGTGCAATGTCTAGTTTTGGCATCCCTGCCAAACTCGTCAGTTTGTTTAGGATGACAATGGAGAATGTATACGCTGCTTGTTGCGTGTACCTGCAAAACAAACAAAATTTTTGGACTTTTTTTGATTTTAATTAGCTTTAGTTGAATTTTCTTTGAATTTTTTTTTGAATTTGCCAAGTATTCTATCGCTGAATCAATCGGTCGCGAGAATAGGGTTTCTTTTCCCATAAATTAAGGTGTGTATCTACAGGACGATTTCTCCTAGTGCTGCGCGCAGGACGACGAGGGATCCTCACCACCATTCCGTAACCGTAAGTCATTTTTTTATTATTATTTTTTTTGAATTTCATATATATATTAAGTAGATTTTTTTTTCTTTGGTTTAAAGATAGATGAATTTGGCACTATTATTAGTAAATTTTAGGTTAGTTTAAGTTGTTTTTTTTTTCTTGCTTTAATTTTAATTGAGAATTAGCGTAATTAGTTCGAACTTGGAGCCTCGCATACAATAAAGACTTGTATGTTATTACCCTTTATCTGAAAGTGTTTCTTTACATTATGATGGAATAGATTCTGAAGTGATGTGGTGTGTGGGTTGTTTGGAAGGCCGTCTTTCCACCGGTATAGTTGGGGTGACGACGTAATACGCGACAGATGACTTCACGCGACTAGTACATGACCAAATCAGACTGACGACTGACTGGATTTAGAAGATTAAGGGGCCATCTTCAATATTTTGGCCGGGAAGATGGCCATGGATTTGCCACTCTAGGCATGGGGAGGGAAGGCCGCGTTAGTGCCGATAACAACAGGCACATCTTCGGAACGAGATGAACCTGTACGGAGGAATGATAGTGGAAAGCTGGAAAGATGTATAGGTATAGATTAGGTTAGTTTTAAGTGGATTAGAGTAGTTTAGCGCGTATGTTTTGGTGTCGGGTAGAGTAGGGTTAGATTAGGTTAGTTTAGGGTTAGTATTCCTATGCATCTGACTTTCCATCCTTGTTCCTCGGTATGGGCACAGGATTGAGTATTTCCTTTTCTTCTTTTCTATCTTGCTATCATTTTCTCTTTCTTCTACCATTTTTTTTGTCCGTCCGCCGTCAGTTAGTATTAGTTCTCCTACTATCCTTCTTTTTTTTTTGTTTTCTGGCACGATTTTTTTGTGATGAGCAGGTGGCTGGTGTGAGAGTGGACAAGAACTACCCCCGTCCGACGAGTTTAGCCGTGTAACCGCGAGCGTGCCACTGTCCTCCTCCTCCATGCCTAAGATGCCTCTGTGGCCTGACCTCAGCTCATAACATGCTCCATCAAGGTCGGAAAACAACTGTAACAAACGTAACCGGTTGGCGACCTATGTGGGTAAGACTAAAAAAAATAAAAGATAAGTTCGTTCTTCGGGCCCACGTTTGGCGCCACCTGTAACAAAGTTACAGATGGACAACCAGGGGAAAGAAGATATGATTTAAATGGCATAAAAGATAAACAAGATGAACTACGACAAATGAGAAACTTGAGGTTATCTTCTAAGGCGCCACCTGAAACACCCGCTCGCACAAATGACAGGCCGCCACTGGAAAAACTGAAAGATAAAACCCTGTAACGCGTATCGTTCAGCTAAATAAGAAAAGATGCGCTCCAGTTGAACGGACCCCGAACATCCTCAAAGGTCGTTAGTCTCTCTCAATGCCCCCCACACACTGGTCGTTACCAGAAACGACATTCCCCACCTACCGAACTCTCTCCACCCATATGACCCCAGGCCACAGGCACCTTAGGGTCAGTCCGGGCAGACTGATAGAAGGGGTGTCCAGACGCTTAAGGCTCAGGCATGATCTACCTCCCGCACTAGCTCAACGGTGGGTGTGGAACTTGCCATAAGCTCTGAACTGGGTTACAATATTTTTACATGCCTGAAAGAAAACCGAAGTAACCAAAACCGTCTAAAACAAAAATCCGCTGGGCCCGAGTTAAGCTAATCTAAAACCGGTAGTACGTAGCTGGTCATCCTGTTGGTTTGGAATGGAGAAAAGAGATGATGGTTATCTCCAAGAGCTGGCCCACCCCACAACTGACTGAACATCAGTGTCCTTGGCCATCGTGCCGCTCAATTTACGACGGCCCCTAAAATTAAAGTGTATCTCACTAGCCCCTAGGGCTCCTCACCAGCATTGCTTCACTCGCCTTCAGCTTACTCTCATCCGCCACATCCCTTAAAAAAAAACTTACGCCGAACTCATCTTCCGAGATGTGATATTCTTCAAATCCCAAATAAAAATGTTTGCCGAAGTCACTAATCAAAACAAAACTCCATCAAGCACTATGGCTGACCCGAAAAATAATAACTCGAAACAACGAATGAATTCCATTTAAAGTAACAATCTTTATTCCTTATTATTGTTATTATTACTAAGGGATCATATGATAACACCTGACATTCGAATTTATGGCGTTCTTAAACGTTTGTAATATAGGCATTACTCTTATGAAAGTAATAAAATTTCTTTTCCTTTGCTTTTAATTCAATTCTGTAATTCGCTTCTTGGCGAAACTCGTATTACTTATATGTCAATTTCTTAAATATCTTTCGGTATTCTTTTATTTAAATTTAAAGTCGTCGAATAAAAAAAAACTTACAAGGCCCCGGGAGGTAATACAAAATGATCTTCCTACTCCAAAATTCTTCCAGGAATTGTCCTGGGAACACGTAATCAAAAGCTCAAAATTATCTATCGGCGCGCAGCCGTACATTTAAAAAGGTACCGTTGAAAAATTCACCTTTACTCTACCGTGAAACTATGCTGGTCGTTGCATACAACATTACTTTAACCCGATATGTGCAAATGTAATATAAAAAAAAGGACTTACCCCTGTACTTTATTTTAGGGTTACCGATTTATTTAGTATCCTACTTCGTTGCCCAAAGGATGGGGGTTGTGGTGCACCGCAATCCGTCCTTGCTGTTTGTTTTTGTTTGTCGAACTTTTCCTTGATGTGCCGAGCTAGATTAATCGCGAAAGAGAATATTGCATTTGACATACACAGGTTTTACATCAGAAAGAAAAAAAAAATCGACCAATACTTAGCTTTAAAAATCAAAAATTCCTGACGGCGCCCTCTAGGGCCAATTAGGGATACCTAAACCTCCGGGTGTGGGTATTGGACTACTACACTTGACGAAATATGTTGAATGCTGAGTTGTGTCTAGGCTGCGGTTCCCTCGGTGGTGGTCGGGTCTCGGCTAAGCCTATGCACAGGCCAAAAATCGTATGCACGAGCTGAACAAACGGGGTGGATTCGTTGCTGGGGTATTCTGGTATTCTTCCGACGAAATGCGGCAATTAATGTGCCGAGCGCTGGAGCTGCGGTCTGCTCGCTAATGCGTGCTTCGGCCTCCGAGTGAGATGGATGGCTTGCCGACACGTGGGAGACAGACTGCTGGCTCTGCTTGGGCTGCCGGTGGTTTTCGTTTTCGACGTCCCGTGAATATGTCGGGAGATTTAGCTTTGCTTTGTGCGGCTAGAACGCAATTATTTGGTCGGTATCTTCGACGGGGTTGTGGACACGGCGTGGTTCGGTACGTAGGCGATTTTATTTTGGCGGAGCGGGGCGATGCTCGAGTTGATAGCGCGGTTTCTCTTTATAATTTGAGAGGGGAATGCGACGCACAGATTTTAGTTTTTTGTTTGTCGTTAGTGTCTTTCTTTAGAATTTGCACTAGTCCCACAGGATTATGAATCGAAAATTCACTTTTTCCACGCGCAACGCACCACGCCACCGCTACGCAGCAATTTTTTTTCTTTTCTTTTCTTTTTTTCCCGAACACGACCGCACGATACCAATTCCGAAACCTATCTGACTGTTCCATTGTTCGCCGTTCGCCTCGTCATCAGATTGCCTCGACCGCAACCGACACTCGTCGTCTCTGTCGCACTTAGGGAAAGATCATACCGCGCAAACTAAAAACCTTCCTACCCGCCTGAATTTTGTTGGGAAAAATCTGAAGGATGCCTTAAAATTTAAGTCGCGATTTTTAACATGTCCTTAGATATTAATACTACATATTTAGATAAAATCCTAGTTGCAAGAGCTTGTTATAATTTGTGCTATAAACCTAAACGTTTAACAACGCCATCTTGGTTCTCCATGATGTGGAACATTGGAACAAAATTGTGTTATGGCTACGATGGTCGCCATTGTGGAATTCCGTTTGAAAAATGAACGTTGCCGGAAGTACGAAATGGTTTTATTTTTGTTTTTACGTTTTCATGCCGAGGGTTTCCCACACAACTCACCGAGACCTTCGATGTCAAAAAAGGATTTAGACAAGTCGATGCGCTGTGATGTATCTTCTTCAACATCGTTTAAAAAAAAATTGTGCAAAACTCAAACGCTAAGACCAGAGGCACAATCTTTCAAAAATCTGTCCATCTACTCGCCTACGCCGACGACATCGGCATAGTCGGTAGAACGCAGCGGGTGCGGGATGTCACTGGCGCGTTCGTCAGTATTGAAAATGGGTTTGGTGGTCAATGAGGGCAAGACAAAGTATATGCAAGTATATAAAAGGACACCCAACACCGACGTCTCGGACAGAATGTCACTATAGACAGATATAACTTTGAGGTGGTTAAGGACTTTGTCTACCTAGGCTCCACTATGAACTCAGGCAATGACACCAGCGCTGAGATTAAACGAAGAATAACTATTGCCAATCGCTGTTTCCTTGGGCAAAGAAAACAACTGAGAAAGAACTCTCTCGAACAATAAAAGCGAAACTGGAGAAAGCTAAGCAGTATAATCCTGATTCCTGATTCCTGAAGTTCCGCCGAACAAAGTATTGTATGGGGGTCTATTCTCACCTCATTTACATTTATAGCCCATCAAAGTGGGTAACCTGGAATTTGGAGGTGTTACCACTTAAAACGCTATAACTTCAAAACTGTTTTGAAAATTTGTTGATACAATGTTTTTACTTAAAATGTTTTTTTCTCAAAATTTTGACTTTATAAATTTTAGTTTTTTTTATGAAATTTTTATCTCTGAGAAATTTCCTAAATATTATGATAAGCAACTTTTTTACGTACAATTAACAGAAGTTGTAGTAAAATTTTGTCAGACAAAATTGGTCAAAAAACAATATAAAAATATTAATGTATTTTTTTTCCATTTAAAGTACCTATTATTTTCTTTAAATTACCCCTCCCGCCTAAACGAAGCCAGATAGACCCCCTCCCATAGTAAAAAAATGCTTGTATTTAACCCCTCTACAAATTGTAGATACTGCAAAAAGAAGAAACGGCAACACATGATATCGATATCGAGTACAGCGCGATATGTAGAGGATTGAAATATATTTTTCGGCCCACAGTAAATCTTCTTCAATAGGTATCACCATCACCATTATGACTGTCCAGTGTCCATTCACTTGTTATATGCGACCATACATTTTCCAAGTAAACAATGAGCAGAAAAGAGCCGCACGGTAGGTACTTAAGATGCAAATCGGCTTACAGTTAATGCTGTTTGCGTTAATAATCTACTCTTGTTTGTCAAATAAAGGAACAATATTTTGGTTAATATAAGTGCAAGTAGATCTAAGGATTTGGGGTACTGGGATAGTGAATGCGAATTAGTCCGCCGGAATACCTATTTCATACAGAACGTGGTTTACACAGGACCATATAATAGTTCCCTTCTGGATGAGCTGTTGTCAATACATAACTACACTAAGAATCATTGGACTCACTAAATAGGACATCGACTCTTATTTTTTCTCTCGTCATTTGTGTCATTGCAAGTTCTATATAGATGCACGTGGGGTTTCGGTTTGTCTAGGGCTAGGCGACTTTCATAGTAGGTATTACCAAGCACGTGCGAGCATTCTGGTTGATTTTTACTAGATTAGATACAAAGTGGATCCTTGTGCAGATCTTGGCTCTTTGTACATCTTGTCCACACTTTCTTCACTGCTTGGATCGGTCATGCTCGCTATTGCAAAAATTTAGCGTGTGCCTAAATTGTAGTCACATACAATAAGCTGTGCTATGCGTACGCGAATGTTTCAACCTTGCATCCCAAATGTTCCTGTACATTTTCAATGGTTTAGAGCTGGTATAGCTTGACCAATATTGTGGTTAAGTACCTATATCGTTGCTGGATTCCAGGTATAATATCGATCTTTGACGGTACGCCCCAAAAGAAAATTTCAACAGATGACTTGCGGCATATCAAACTACATATAAAAGAAACTGACATTTCACCATTTGCACTAGCGCTCTATAGCGGTCGTTCCTACATCTGGTAGGCATCTATATCACAACATCGGGATTACCTTAAATGCAAGATTTTATTCTCCGGAGTACCAAACCAACTTTATGGAAAATAAAACAAAATTTCTTGTAAGAACAAGATAATCTTGTTTTATATTCTGCATTCATTTGTCATCATCATCAATTTAGTTTAAATCAGACAATGGTCAAATGGAAAAATCTCCTTAAAACTCAAGAGGCCAGAGCCCAAGAGAAAAACGATGCACTATGCGGATTAGGATTTCACTTAAAACTGTCTTTCTTTGCTAAGCCAAACCTGGCGCAGGGATGCCATTGTGAAATATTTCTTCTTAGATCTATTAACCAAAATATTGTTCTCTTATTTGGCAAACAAGAGTAGATTATTAACGCAAACAGCATTAAGTCTAAGCCGATTGTTGTCCTAAATTGGTCTCATGTGACGCGGTTGCGGAAAAAATTTTGCTCATTTTGCACACGATATCTACATAAATGCTACGTCTACGGCATGTAGGAATAGGTAACCAGAGGGATTAAGAAGACCCCAGGATTTGAAGTGATACTATACATACAAACATCGACAAGATTTTTGGAGTGAAACTTGTGAGTCCGAGTTTTGAGACTTTATGACTTTTTTTATTTGGTGATTCATTTAGCCAAAATGTGATTCTGAAGAAAAAAATTAAACAAAAAGAAAATCATCACTTCAAATCAATTTAATAAATACTAAATAGTTATTAATATTTGCCAGCCCCTTTAGTATACTGAAGATAGTCTGAAAATTAGGACGAATTAGAGAAGAGCCAAGTTGGCAGAACAGTGCAAAGTTCGAACTGTTGGTGAACGATCAAGATGTAATCATTCACCCCTATTGTCGTCGTCGTTTACGACTCTAAAAAAAAGCGACACGACTGTTTGGTATTGGCGACTGAAAATAAACGACTTTTGTCGTGGCGACGATCGACAAACGGCGTCTGAAATGTCAAAAAATGTGGATTGTATTTTTCGACGACGATCGTCGGTATTGCGTGAGGCGTTTTGTGACGACGTTTGTCGTGGAAATGATACATTTCTGTCGTCGACTATTTTGCGGACGACTGTGTGATAATGTGTTAAAAAAAGTATGTGTACTTAATTTTTAGTTAACAAAAAGACAATTATAGTTATTTTGCAGAATGGAGATAACAAATAAAAGGCAATTTCTACATTTAGTGAACGAAATGCAGAAAAATATTCCTTTGGCAAAATCATTCACGAAGGCCTAACAAAAGTGAGGTTAATCGGCAATGGGACGACATAGCCTTATCTCTGAATTGTCTTGGACCACCTTCGACTTCGATAGTCTAAAATACATTTAAAATCTGAAAATGTCGGGCAAATCCAATGGATTGGATTTGGTTCGAATTTCCTTCCTTAACTTTACCAGCACTTTTTTCTGGTTTTCTTCTTCGTCACTGCCTGGTCACTGCTTTCAAAAAACATGTCACACTATTCATTTTTGATTTGTTTTATTAAATAACTAACCAAGTCACAAACAAAACACCAGACCAAATATAAATTCGTCGACTGTTATGTCAAATCCAATGTGTCATAGTTTGTGGAATGTATGTGGGATGTGAGAGTTCAGAGAGTCGAGTCGTTTCAGTTACGCAATACCAAATTCCAAACGACTCGACACGACAAACGTCGCCAGTCGTTTGCGACAGACGACGACGACAATAGGGGTGAATGTCTCTAATACATGCATACATACTTACATTTAGCCAAAATGTGATTCTGTAGCCAAATGTTTTCAGCGTTAAGTTCTTTTTACGCAAAACTAGAAATGTTGACGCCAATTCTGTGGTTCATGTAATAATGAATCGCTTTCCCTAGAAACTTAGATGGCAACTTCGATAGCCTAGGAGGAGCTAACTGCCCTGAACGTTTCGACTGCCCCTTCTAAATAAAATAGTCCATATAACCACCATAGGCCTAGCTTGTTACAACCATTCGTTTTTTGTGAATTTTTATTTTTGGTACGAATGGAAGGGACCTACTTACATAATTTTATGCCGAGTCCGAACGGCTGAGGCTGAACTGGGTAGCCTTATCAGGACAGTTATACTCTCGAATGTTTGTCAGACGAGACGAGAGACGAGCTATACAGAGCCATGCCTAGTTTTGGCATCCCTGCCAAACTTGTCAGATTCTGCAGAATGTCGATGAAAAACGCTCACTGCCCCATAAAGGTCGAAAAAAATCTCACCGAGACCTTTTGATGTCAAAAAAATATATATATAAATAATATTTAGACATGACGCTGTCATGTGACATTTTTCAGCATCATACTTGAGAAAATTGTGCGAAACTCTGAAGCGGTAAAAGCGGGGTTAGTGGTGAATGAGGGCAGAACAAAATACATGCTGTCGGCAAGAAGGGACACTCAACATCGACGATTCGGACAGAACATAACGATAAGCAGCGTTCTGTAGCGCCATCTAAAGGCGTTTTTCTTTTTTTAAAGGCTTTTACTTAACTTCATGAAAAATTTGTTGTGTCAAAATCTTGCAAGCCAAATTTCAACCACTTTCTCTAAACTTAGAACTTTGAAATTTTCCATGCTGCTTGCATTGTCTTCTTGTTGTGAAGACAATGCAATATTTAGAAAGAATTTTTGGATTTTGATTTCTCCTGCCCCTTTAAGGGAGGATTTTTAACTAACTTGAACTTTATATGTCAATAGATAAGTCAAAACTATTATATTCGTAATTAATACTTTGTACCGATTCGTCCTATAAGGGTTGAAAAAAGAGGCTGCAAACTTTTCTATTTCGACTTTACTACGCTCAACTTGCCATTATACTCATAAATCTATATAGGTCAACTCAAAAAATCCTTTTAATTGTTAGGCAATACTTCACCGAGTATTTTAAGCTAACATTCATCTTTCTAGTCCATCCAGAGGGCAAGATATTAGAAGTTGAGAATAGATCTTATACGGCCAAAAGCGAAAAAATTGCTATCTCGATCGCAGTTGTGCTTAGAAAGGGTAGTTTTAATTTGCGTTCTAAAAATAGAATTGTCATACGGCGGGCTGCGGGCATTCAGAATGTATGCTCATATGTATGGCGTAATTGAATTTGATGTAGGGAGGATATTCATTAACCAAACTATGTACATATGTATGTACATATAAGGAGTTTGTGATGCGTAAATATGTATGCTATGCACAATCGTCCATACTTATATTCTATATCTGCAGCTATGGAAAGTCTATAGGTAGGTACGCGTAGTAAAATCGATCAAACCTGGATGGGGCTTAGTGTAAGCCATGTTTGTAGTTATGTATTGTATTATTTGAGTGCAAACTACACAAACATGGCTTACACTAAGCCCCATCCAGGATAAACCTTAAAAAATGATTGGTTAATTTTTATTATTTTGCTTTTTAGTGCAGTATACTTATAAAAGCGTTTCGTTAGTTTTTTAAACTATTATTATTTTTTACCGAGCGTGCTCGGAGTGTTCTGATTTGTTTATGAAACACCCTTGAGCACATAGCTGTCATATTGTTGTTTATTAATTCTTATTTATTATACCCGGTACCACACTGTGGTGAGGGTATATTCACTTTGTCATTCCATTTGTAACGCCCATAAGGAGGCGTTGTAGGTATGACAAACTATATATATTATTGATCAGCATCACTTGCTTAGTCGATCTAGCGATGTCCCTCTGTCTGTCCGTCTGTCCGTCTGTCCGCACGATTACGGCCGTAATTTAAGAGCTATCGACTTGAAATTTGGTACGTAAGCTTTTATCCACCAGACTGAGGCTAAGTTCGAAGATGAGCAAGATCGGATGCAAACTACTACTACCTCCCATACAAAAATATCAGATTTATATAGCTTTTTATGTTAAAAATTAAATTTAAATAGCTACAGTAAAGATAGCAAGTTTAAACTTTGCACGTATTGTTTTAATAATATTTAAAAATTTTTGACAAAAAAGGAGCTTGATCGAATAAAAACTACCTATACCTCCCATACAAATATATGAGTTTATAAAATCAAAAATAAAAAAAAAATCATCAAATCAATTAAATAAATACTTAAATAGTTGTTAATATTTGCCAGCCCCTTTAGTATACTGAAGATAGTCACAAAATTAGGACGAATTAGCGAAGAGCCAAGTTGGCAGAACAGTGCAAAGTTCGAACTGTTGGTGAAGGTTAGGTTAGGTTAGGTTAGGTGGCAATTATCCGTTAATACGGAATAATTCACTTAGACCAAGTAAGGTCCATTGTGATACCACAAGCAGAGTCGGTTATTTCCGCTACTCTTGGAACCATTTCGAATTTTGGAGAAATTTCCGTATTTTACTGATATCCGTTTCGGCAATATCAGCAAGCTCCTCAAAGAAGTACTCTCCTAGAGTTTGCTTTCTAATCGAGGATAGCGCCGGGCAGTTACATAGTAGGTGGAACGGAGTTTCCTCTTCCTCCTCATCCATGCAACTGCGACAGAAGTCATTAGCGGTAACTCCAAGCCTTACGGCATGTCTTCCTAGTACACAGTGGCCTGTTAGTACTCCGACAAGAGTTCCGATATGTTTTCTACTGACGTTTAACAGGACCTTTGTCCTGCGCCGATTTATTCGTGGCCAGGTCTGTTTTGCGTGGTTGCAGGTGTCAATATCGCGCCATCTCTCATTAGCCTGTTGCAGTGCTAGTGTGGAGATGTTGTATCTTACCGTTTCAATTGGCACATGGGGCTCTCCTTTACCAGTAGAGAGTTCCATTTTCGTGCCGTTCCTTGCTAGTTCGTCTGCTTTACAGTTACCTGGTATATCTCTATGACCAGGGACCCAGCACAGCGTTAACGTGCACATATCCGAGATCTCATTTAAAGATTTGCGGCAGTGCCTGACCAATTTGGATCTTAATATTGGTGATTCGAGTGCTTTAATAGCTGCTTGACTGTCGGTGTAGATGACGATGTCTGAGTTCGATATCGATCTCACCTTCAGCAGTTCAGCGGCTTCGCGAATAGCCATAACTTCTGCTTGGAAGACACTACAGTTATTTGGTAGTCTAAAAGACTGGTTTAGGGAGAGTGGAACTGAGAAAATCCCGGCTCCTACTCCGTCCTCCGTCTTAGACCCATCTGTGTATACTTCTAGCGTATTTTCATCTATAACCGTATTCTCTTCCCATTGCTGTCGGTCGGGAATACTGGTCTTGTATTTAATAGTGAAGTCAAGGACCGTGATTACGTAGTCTGTAACTTCTGTTGTAACATTATTAGTTTTTAGAATATTGGCATGCCCTGTGTCACTGCTTCTCCATTGCTGTGATTCTCTCAGACGCAATGCCGATTTTGCCGCCATCTCTTTACCGTGTATGTCCAAGTGCAGAATGTGGAGCATGGTTTCCAGTGCTGCGGTTGGAGTTGTCCGCAGGGCACTGGTCACACAGACACATGCCACTCTTTGGATTCTATTTAGTAGAGAGAGGTAGCTTCTTTTATCTAATGCTGGCCACCAGACGATGATTCCGTACATGAGTATCGGTCTGACTACTGCTGTATACAGCCAGTGCATTATTTTCGGGCTGATGCCCCATCTGAGGCCCAGGATCCTTTTGCAGGAGTAAAGTGCAGTAGCGGCCTTCTTAATGCGTTCATGCAGGTTTAGTTTCCAGCTCAGTTTCCTGTCCAGAACCAAACCTAAGTATTTGGCGCTGTCAGAGAAGCTGAGGCGGATCCCCTTTAGTTTGGGTGGATCAATTTGAGGAATTCGGTGCTTCTTCGTGAATAGCACTAGCTCTGTTTTACCCGGGTTTATATCCAGGCCGCATTTGTTAGCCCATTTGACCAGCGTTGCGAGGGCCGTTTCCATCAAGTCTCGTAATGTTGGGAGGTATTTCCCAGTAAATAGAATGGCGATATCGTCTGCGTAGGCTATAACTTTACCACCATTTTTCTCCAGGGTTACCAGTATTTCATTTACTGTTAGCAACCATAGCTGCGGTGAAAGTACTCCACCCTGCGGAGTGCCGCGTTGCACAGACCTTCTCAGTTTGCAGCTGCCAAGTTCCGAATTGATAACCCTGCTTAGCAGCATTTGGTTGATCCAGTGACTTAGACTAGCGTCAATCTGCAGGTTTTCAAGTGCGTTAATTATCGCTCTCGGCTCTATATTGTTGAAAGCCCCTTCGATGTCTAGGAAGGCTACCATTGTAAATTCCTTGACGGCTAGTGATTTTTCCACGGTGCCGACAATGGAGTGTAGAGCTGTCTCTACCGATCTGCCCTTACAGTAGGCGTGTTGGGATTTCGAGAGAGTTCCTGCTTTGATGTTGTGGCGAATATATAAATCTATCATCCTCTCTAGTGTTTTAAGTAGAAAAGATGACAGACTAATAGGCCTGAAATCCTTTGGAGTGGTGTGAGAGGCTTTTCCCGTCTTCGGTATAAAAACCACTTTCACCTCTCTCCATAATTTTGGTATGTAACCATGGTCTAGGCTTAAGGAGAACAGTAAAATCATCCAAGGTTTTAGAATGCCATAAGCATGTTGCATTTCTGCCGGGATGATTCCATCTGGTCCTGCCGATTTAAAAGGGAGGAAGCTATTAATCGCCCACGAAAGTTTGCGTTCGCTTATCACTTCCTTTGAAATTAAATGAGTTCTGGGATGGGACCGTTCTTGAGTCGGGATATAATCCCCTTGGGCACTTCCTGGGAAGTGAGTGTCTAGGAGCAACTGGAGTGATTCTTGACTAGACTGCGTTTCCGTTCCATCGGATTTCTTTATATAGCTAGGTATAGAGGGAGACTTTGACAGGATCTTCCTAACTATACTAGCCTCATTGTTTTCTTCAATTTTGGAACAAAAACCCTGCCAGGAGTTTCTTTGCGCGATTTTTATTCCTTTTTTGTAATCTTTAAGGCTTTTCTTATAACAGTCCCAATCTGTGGGTGATCTTGTTCTTTTTGCCCTGTTAAAGACTTTTCTACTTTCTCTTCTTAGTGAGCTTAGCTCTGTAGTCCACCACGGGGGTTTCTTACATTTAGTGTGTCTGCTTACCGGGCACGACTTTGTGAAGGATTCATTCATGGCAGAAGTAATCTTCGTCGTCAAGGAGTCAATGTCTTCGAACGATGAAATTGTATCAGTGGGTATGTTACCGAGAGCCTTTGTTAGGTTGGCTCGATAGCTATCCCAATTAGTCTTCCTGGGGTTTCTAAACAACGCTACAGGAGGAGGGGTAATGTTAAGACTGTAGAAAATGTAACAGTGATCAGAAAATGAATTATTCTTGGATACTGCCCAGTTTTCCACGGAGATAGTGGGAGAGTTAGTAACTAGCGTAATATCTAACACTTCCTATCTGTTTCGGGTAATAAATGTAGGTTCATTACCGATATTGCAAATTACGAGGTTAGTCTCTACAAGAAAAGTAAAAAGTGACTCACCTCTTTCGTTGATGTCGCTGCTGCCCCAGATGGAGTGGTGTGCATTTGCGTCGCATCCGAGTAAAATTGGGATCTTCCTCCGCTCTGATTCTCTGACTGCATGACGTATATTTGTCGATGGTACGGGCCCGATATCATCGTAGGCCATATACGCCGATGCAAGCCAGAATTCCTCTTTATCAGTGATCTCCAGTTTGGCCACTGCGAAATCAGGGTCACTGAAGCTCTGTGAAAGGAAAAGTTTTAAGTTAGTTTTTGCTAAAATGCAGGCTCTTATTTTACCTTTACAATCAGCATGAAAAATTTTATAATCTGGTGTCCTCAACCCCGCTATGCTGTTGTCAACGAGCCACGGTTCTTGGATGAGGACTATGTCGTCCCCACTTGCTTGTAGGTGGAGAATAAGGTTGGCAGAGGCCACCTTACTGTGATGTAGGTTTATCTGGATTATCCGCAGCATTGTGGCTACTGGAAAAACCGGAAACCTCAATCACAGTGGTGTCCGTGTCCTCTGATTCAGAAGACCATCCGTGATCTGATCCCCGCCGTTTTGTGAAGGATGGAGGGACAGCGGGGCTATCGCCCAATGCTTGTCTCCCATCCTGTTGATAGACGTGCAGCCTTATACGTTTGAAACAGTAGCTGACCTCGTAGTTTCTTTCTTTTAGTAGTGGAAGCGATTCTTTGTCTAGTAGTATGGTGATAGACCTTGAATCTTTCATCACCTCCGATTTTACTACTTTCCACTTTTGTGTTGGGATGTCCCGATTCTGGCTCTGTATCAGAAGCAGAATGTCTTGTGGGTCGCTTGGCACCATAGGGACCCAAGCGCGAGCTCTTGGCCTGAGCGGGATTTCGTCCTTTCTCACGGCCTCCAGCTTAGCGCCCTGCCATAGATCACCCGCGCCGGCGACTGCAGCCTTAATAAAAGTTACCGCAATCTCGTCGTCGCAGGCAATCAGCCTATAGCCTCCATGATGCCAGCCCCTATCCCTATACGACGGCATCGGTTTGGAAGGGTCAGTCTTGCACTGAGAGAGGAGATAAAGGTTTATCTTCGTCTCCACCTTCTCCCAGTTTTCGCGGCTGATCTTGCACTCCTCATGGCCGCGGTCTATGATCGCCATGATCAGATGATCTCTCACAACCTCAGTTAGGAGCTTGGGTTCCGAAGCGGTGCCCTTACTCTTCTTTGAGGTAGTGGGAGCGTCATCCTGAGACCGCTGCCTCTTGGATGCAAGTTCCCTCTTTGTTTCGCTGCTTGTGGAGGGTCCCTTAATAGGTCGACTCTTACTTTCCTCCACCACTTTCGTTGCCCATTCATAGGAAGCTTTGTCTTTGTCATCCCATTTGTCCTTGCCCTTTTCTTCAAGTCGACCAAGACATAGGAATGCATTCCTTCTTTTTCTATGAGCTATTGTGCTCGCTCTAACGTGTTTCCTGGGAGGAATCGTCGCTGGAGCATTTGACGCGCTACCGTCGGTGTCGTCTGTAAGAGAGTGAGAAGAGTCAGAGCGCCGTTCGTTGACGATTCGCATCCTCCTCATCTTCCTCTCAACTTTGTCCGTTTTTGTTATCTGTCCAGTCCTGTCAGTTTGTTTGGTTGGTCCTGTCTGGGAAGTACTTCCCGAAGATGTTTTTTGTTTTTGTTGTGTTGTTGGTTTCATTTTGTTTTGTATTGTGGTCCCACGAGTAGCTAGGGAAAAAACTGTCCACCATGCCAGAGCCCCGCATACCATGGTAAGGCCACTACTTACACCCTGATGCGGCCTGGTTTCAGGGAGGCGCCGTTAGAATACAGCCGGTATACCCCCTGGCTGCAAACCGTCCAATGGGCACGGTGTCGCATGACACCCTGGATTAGGGGGGGTTGGGCAGTTCTTAGTTCGTTACTCTTCAAAGCAGCCTGTCTGTCATGGGTGACCCTTCAGACGACTACCGCCTCCGACAGCATAGTCTGTTGAATCATTGCAACTTAAGCCTGCGCACCAACGTCAATTTGACGCAACGACAAGGTGACCGCCCCTCGCGCTAGGCAAAACTGTTGGTGAAAGATGTAACCATTATAAAATTACAGATTCAAGAAGAGTGCATTTATATCAAATATCTGTACGAAGCTACTGAAAAGGTAATTTAGTTAGACATGTTTATTTTAAGTTTAGAAACTTAACCGAAAATGTATAACATCGTCACATCGGTTCGCGAACGCCTTGGC
Source organism: Cheilosia scutellata (assembly GCA_955612985.1). Classification (NCBI taxonomy): domain Eukaryota; kingdom Metazoa; phylum Arthropoda; class Insecta; order Diptera; family Syrphidae; genus Cheilosia; species Cheilosia scutellata. The sequence continues at coordinate 49,995,400 of OY015312.1, read as the reverse complement.
TTCAAGAGTATTTCGCTAACACAATGGGAATCAGATCCACGACAATTGGGTTACACCTGGGTGCCAACAGGTATAATGACATCGTCAAAGGTCCAGCGTTACTCCCTCAGGAGAAAGTTCCAAAACTCAGTTCAAACGGTAATATGTAAGAACCTTGAATATTTGCGTCTCTGTAATTATTCAATCAGCTTATTTACGGGTTTAGTTTGTCCATTTGTATTGGCGCTATTCTACGATACCCGGAGGCCCAGAGCTTAGCTTCAATGAGGGCCAAGGCCTGTGCTAATGTCTCTAATACATACATACATACATACATACATACCTCCCATACAAATATATAATTTTTTAATACTAAAATATTTTTTTTATTTTAGAATAATATAGTACCGGGTATTTGAGCTTCGGCATAGTCGAAGATAATTGTCTTACTGGTTTTTCTGTCAAATGTGACAGTAAAGTGCTTAATAACCTTTTTACTTAGAGTGCTCAGTCAATTTATTCTGAGCTCGTAGAGCGCGCTCTGAAAAATAACGCACGTTTGCATTGGTCAATTGCAAACAACGTATGGTAGGCCGCAAGTGCGGGCGCGGGCCCGCAGCGGAGCCATAGGGAACTGCGGGTGTTATTACCCGCAAAAATGGCGCGCTGGCTCGCAGCGTGTCCGCCTACTTATGTGCACCACCCAATTTAGGTGTGAGTACTGTAACAAGCAAACGCGGACCCGCTGCGGGCCCGCGCGGGAAAAAAACGCATGTGTGCACCGGGCCTAAGTTTGTCAGACGTTTGCGAGAGGTGGCGTAGTGGAAAAAAACTTAAGATGTAATTTGTGTTTTTCCAGGGATCGAACCTGGGACCCCTCGCACAGCAGTCCAGCATACTAACCGCGGCTGCATTGCACCGTGTGCTGCATTTGTTTGAGTGCCCGCTGCTAGATGTAATGTCGGTGCTCGCACCACTACTTCTACCTTAAATGCGATTTTGTGAAAGGATGTGTCTCTCGACATATTAGCCACGCTGCCCGTTCTTATCTTTGCCAATGTTGAATATAATTAGTCTGTGCTGGGACCGCTGTGTTTATTCTTCGGTAAACCGTAATTTTGTTTAGCGCAGGGGTAAATAAAAGTTATGACCATGATTTACTATTAAGTTTGTGGTCAGGTCAGCCCTAATTCGCACTGAGTATTGTCCAGTGCATTTTAGTGCCTATTAAGAACCCAAGGAAACGATGTCGAACACGAAAATGTAACTCTGAGAACTGTCACTTTCAAAAGATGGCAATAAAGAGATTAATCACTTGCAATAACAATAAACTGATTTAGGAAAAACCTGACTAAATACCTAAGGTCAGCTCAGCTCAGTGCTCAACTGGAGCCCCACCTCTCGAATCAAACACAGGTTTTCAGTGTGAGTGCGAACTTTATCGCTTTATCGAAAGCGTCTAGGCTAACCCACATGGCATTAGTGCGCCCTAAGGGCCACGTCAAACCTGTTGTTTTGGCCACACTCATTCACATTTTTATATATGGACTGAGACAACTTCGTGTTGGTTCCAACATTAGCGGTAGGGGTAGCTCTCGTGGTTCAGAGGAATAAGCTCCCCACTGACTAAACCCCTATAAAAAATGGTATTACTCGTACATATCCGAATATACACGCTGAGGATAAGCAAAAATCGCATCCCTACTCAAACAGTTTTTTTCAATACATGCCATTCTTTGCAGAAAATAAATCCTTATTGTTTTGTTTGCAAAATCGGATTAAGAACAAAGGCTACCGCATGCGGATAGACATTTGCATAAGGCACATTCTGTTTAGCTCATCTATTCCAAATCTGCAAAAGTTTTTCATCTCCCTTGTTAAAGTTGCATTCGTCAGTAATATTTCATTTAATTAAACCTACAGCTACTCGTATACATCTATATCTTCCCACAAAGTGAACATTCTTTTGAGGTATAGGTACAATACAAATCTCCCATCCTCCTCTTTGACGATGTATCATATTTCACGATTTCACCCAAAAACATCGGCAATATTTATTTGTACATGTCCACTCGAGTGCAAAATTTGACTTAAACTGTTTACATTTGCAGGCTCTTTTGCTCCTGTTTAGTATTTTTTTTTATAACCTCAAACATTTATTGGGAAAAACACTATACGGGATACCACACAAATGCGGAAGTTTCTCTCTCGCAATGTAACATTACTCATGGGAAAGATGAAACTTGAGATTGGCGGAAACAGCTACTGAAAAACACCGACATTTATTTATCTATTGTGCAATTGTTTTCAATTTCAGTTTAAGGATTATGGACACTAATTGTCAGGTGGGGTGTTGATCATTTTGTTCGTTAAGGGATACCGACACGGATTGAGAATTACGTTGGTTTGTTGATTCATGTTCTGGGGACTTAGAGGCTTGTTTATATTTGCAATTTAGGTTAGCGCATAAGTCAGGCAAGGATTAGAAAATAAATAAAATGTTAGGTATATCCTTTCGACAAATAAAACATTGGTTTGTGAAATTATTTTACACTATAGGTAGTTGTGGGAAATTATACCATTCAAATAACCTTAATATTTTGCTTCACAAACACCTCTTCTTTTGAGAGCATTTTCTATTTGATATTGGCTTTGAGGTCTTGAATTATTGCAGCCCTGTTTACACAATCCCATTATGCTTTGTGCCAATCTACCAACTCGTGAAGATCCTCAATTGCACCCTCTTCCTGTCAATCTGACTACCGGATTGTATATTATTTAAATGCCGATAGTAGCCCCGTTGTGTCAAGGTAATTAATTGATAATTTAAAATTCAAGGAATTTGGTGTTGGTGTAGGTCGTACCTACCATTCGGTACTTAATTTTTCCCATAGTTATTTATTTATGTGCCCTTTAAAAGTCCACGAAAGAAGAGAAGAGCGCTTTTGGAAATTAACAAGTTAATTATATATACCTACATTAATGCGTGACCCATTATTTATGTAGGTATATTATTATACTTACCTACTTATAAGGCGTGTTTTTCAAAGTAAGATAGCACATGCACGAGGAGACTATTTCTGAGTATTTGAAAGGAAAATTTCAAGGTATTTATTAATTGCATGTCCGGTATACATAATTAAAAATAATTTTAGGCATGTAGGTACCTACCTAATTGAACATAGTTTCTTCTCAAGTCTCTTAAAATCGACGGATAATCTTAAGTGTGCAGCCAATTACCTAAATTTAAGAGGAGGTAGGCCGCTCAGCACCTGAGACAGATAGTTATTTAAAGTTTGGCAAAATATGAAACATTGAAGTTCTAAAGGAATCTGTCAGGTGATAGCCCACTTCTTACCCAAGGCGGGAACCAACAGATATGCCGACTTTAACAACCACTTAGACTTGAACGTTAACATCAGTATAGCAGATACTAGCCGAATATTGGATACGAATATGTATCGTACGTAAACATATGAATGAATACTGATTTGAATAATTAAGTGTGCAGGCTCCGCGAAGTAAGGCCCCAAAAGTAAAAATGAAATGCCCTAATAATGTGCATACAATACCTACCAACAACAGAAATTTTCTAAATTTGGGGTGTAATTTCACTTTTTGGGGATTCATTTCATTTTTTCAATTGGGGTTTAATTTCATAATGAAATAAAACCGCAATGAAATAATACCCCAAAATTATTTTTGACCCTAATTTAATTTTTATTTATAAAAACTTGTTGGGGGCTAATTTAATTTTTATTTAAAAAAGTGAGGTATTCTTTAATTTTGCTAAGTTTACTTAAAAAATGCTTGAGCATCATAAGTCAGTTTGGACTAATTTCGGTATATGATAGGACAAACAAAATCCTATGCCATTTTATACATCGTGGAAGAAGGCCAATTTTCGTATTGTTTGTTTTCGTCACACAGAACACTCAAAACACAAAAACGGCAACCTCGCACAGAATAGATGAATAAATCGGCGATTTTTTGAGCTATTCTTTTATTCGCTGATGGTTTCCAACGCGAGTAACAGACCAGCTCTGTTAAATCGTTCACCGAAAACAAAAAAAAAAAAAAATGATACATATTTAAAATTTACCTCATCAAAATTATTATAATAAATAGTATTCATAAATCATAACCAATAATTCATTAAAACACCCTTGTGGGACAATTTCAAAAGATCCATCCATATTTTCTTCTAAATCGGAGACAGCAGCGGCGTCTTCGCTGTAGTATTACCGAATAGGTGGTTAAAACCAGATTCAGTAAACTTTCATCATATTATGGAAGAATTAATATATAATGACCCAATACTGTCCGTACCCCCTGTGTCATACCCTCCTTTTGCGTCCGTAAACCGAGTAAACACATTTTCCTACATCCATTTTTAGGGCCGGTTTGTTCAGAGCTGGTTAAATCTGCGGTTAGGCTACCATAGATTTAGTGTAACCCATCTGCGATAACCAAAAAGTGTTTGTTCACTTATTTTTCACTTTGGTCACCAAGCCATAGATTTGCGAAAAATCGTTTCAATTTTCCAGTTTATTTGTCAATTCAGTTGTTAGAAAATGCGTCGACATAGACGAAGCAACACAGTATTTTGCGTTTATTATTTTATTAAGTCAATTTTTATTTTATACAGTTTTGAAATAAAGTTGTTTTGTTTTTGACTGCTATGTCAAAGCTTGAACAAACCAAATTCCAGAATATCTTTGGTTAGACAAATTCGTATGAAAACGCGTCCAATGTGCGGTGGACCTGGGTCTTGCGGGTAGTCTTTTTTAATACCTGTCATCGGCATGACACATTTACTGCAGTCCGTCCAGTTTTCTGATCCAGAAAACTATAGACTTCCAATAATACTACCCTGCATTGACGTCTAACAGAAAAAAATTGTAAAGGCTTTACAATCCTAATTGTAAAGCCATCTATTTACAATTTAAATAGCAAATTTGGTTAATTTACTATTTTAATTTTAATTTTTTTAGTTTTACTATTTTAGTTTTTTTTTTTTTTTTTTCGAAAATTTGTGTTTTTATGATTTTTTATCGTGCTGGGGAACCGCGAGGGTATTTCTTGCATTGTGACGTCAGAATCGAAGCTTTCCAGACAAAAGAAAGTTGGGATACAGTTTAAAATATTGAAATTCTTCACAAAATGGATACAACCAAGTCGGCGTTGAGGGACCTATCCATCGGCCAGGCGATACAAACAGATTTACCGCCGAGGAAATGTGGCCTCCCGCAACAGATAGTAAAACAAAATTCAAAGTATATGAAATGCAATTTTACAATTGAAAATAGTAAAAAAAATAGGCGAAATTTACTATTAAATTGTAATGACTATAGTTACAATTAAAATTTTATGCAGAAAATTGTAAATATTACAATTTTTTTTCTGTGAGTGTATATTATGCAGCAAAAACAAACAAACCATTTTGTTGTGGGTACTTTACGTTTAAGATCCTATCCAACGTACTGTGTGAACGTCTTAAACCGTTCTGCAATACACTAATCGGCACGTATTAGTTTGGCTTCCGGCCCGGCAGATCGATTATAGATCAAATTTTCACACTGAGGCAAATCCTGGAAAAGACCTACGAATTTCAAGTCGAAACTATCACCATCTTAATAAACTTCAAAGCCGCGTATGATAGCATACATATACATCGTCATCGTCAGGTGCTCTATATGGCGATGGACGAATTCGGAATCCCGGCAAAACTGATTCAGCTGTGTCGTGTGACGCTAGAAAACACGCGTTGCAACGTGCAGTTTGAAAGCAAATCCTCCGAACTATTTCAGACATGAACCGGATTTCGGCGAGGAGACGCCTTATCATGGGAATTCTTCAATCTCGTACCTACTGGGGCAGATAGTGCGCTGCGCAGGGCAGGTGTCAACACAGAAAACACTATCTTCAGTTGCTGTAGAAGTAATTGAGGACAAGGCTAAGTACATGCTATCAACAAACAAACAAGCAGCTGTCTACCGCCTAGGACAAATTGATAGCAACAATTTCGAGTTCACCTACCTCAGAGTAAGTAAACATGAACTCCACGAATGACAACCTAGTGGAGATCCGGCGGAGATTCTAGGAAACCGTTGCTACTTCGCTTTGGCAAAACAACTGGGTTGAAAACTCCTGACTCAAAGGACGAAATGTGTGCTCTACAAAACTCTTATCCTGCCAGTTCTGTTTTATGGCGCCGAGTGTTGGACGATAAGCAAGAAGGGAGAACAGATACTGGGCTCCTTCGAAAGAAAAATACTTCTGCGGAGTTTTGGTCCTGTGTGCGAGGAGGACGAATGGCAGAAAAGATACAATCGCGAACTCTATTAGCTGTACCAATATGTGGATGTAGTCCAAAAAGCCAAACAAGTAGACTACATTGGCTCGGCCACATCGAGCGAATGTACAATAATGCTCAAGCTAAGGTCTTCGAATCCCAGGCCCAGGTTCGAGAAGACAAGGAAGACCAAAACGGAGGGTTGAAAGAAAGACCAACCCATAGAGGATGCACGAGTTCTGTGTCTGAACAACTGCTGGAAGCAGCGTGCCCGGGATCGTAGAGGATGCAAGGTTGCAGTGTCTCAGGCAGATACTCTTCACGGGTCGGGAGCCCGATATGTAAGTAGTTTCGCAGTACGCTGTTCCACAACGATACAATAAATATACCTTACCTAGTTGATTTCAAGAGCCCTTTTCCTTTTTAAAACCAGTCTTGTTGGTTGTATTCCCCATTGATAGAGAGCATCTGTTCCACATCGTTTCAATTTGTTAATCTATATAGTTGCTGAAGTTTCATCTCAAACTATAGCAACAATAAGACAATATTACTTAATTGCATTCAAATTATTCTAGCAATAGCAATAGCAACCCTCCTGTAACACGATTATCCAACAATTACTCCACTCGAGAGCATATCGTCGCATGCAATCTATAGCAGAAAAATTCCATATCTGGTTCTGTCACTGCAACTTACCACAGCAATCAAGTGATTTGTCATGTTGTACACAGTAGCAATTACAAAATCACATTACCAGGTACTTGAGGTTCACCAACAACTCCAAAAAAAAAAGGAATAAGAAACTCAAATCCTTATCTAATCTATGATTTCCTTCGAAAGGATAAGCCCAATAATTACCTATACCATACCGTCGGTCGACCATCCGCAAAATAAGTTGTTCCTCAATTCAAGGATGTTGGTCTCTCAGCTTCCCTAAACACATAATGTACTCTTCCTTTCCATTCTGACAAAGTATTTTCAATTATTTCAGGAATCCGTTCAACGAAAGTTACAACAAATAAATGATTACCAACATTTAACAATGAGATGATATGATATGTTAATAGTTGCGGTCTGTTTGTATCTTCTGCATTTCACAGATCGTCACTTTTGATAAGAAATTCGATACTTGAAATGCGTACGCAAGGGGATGATGATGATGATGATGATTTGAAATTGATTCCCGGGCTGTTATCAAGAGGGGTGCAGATTTGTAGTGTGGCGGGTATGTTTATAGTCAACAAATTACTTTTCAATTGATATGGCGGATGGCCAATTGTAACATAAACAGAGAGGAGAAAAAAAAAGGATCATGTGCGTATGGCATTGCCTACCTGAAAGGACATCGTATGTGGTTTACTGGTAACGCCCTAATTTGCGCATCAATGGATTCGATTAATGGTCGCTCGGCATTCTTTACGCATTATCCCTGGAAGAGGACGAATGAGATTTGTTTTCGGGTTGGCTAATAGCTCCGCAGGATGGAACGCAAACGAAGATCCTATAAATGGTGAGTGGACTATGGAAATTAGGTCAGTCTAAGAAGAAATATCGAAGCGAGCAGATCGACAAGTAACAATCAAACATGACAGACTTTAGCATTGACTACATTTTAAACCGTGCTGGCGACAAGTATATGGGAACAAATTGCTGTGTTGGACTCTCGGAAAGGATTAAACTAAATGCATCGCCTGAACTGTGTGAATCATTTAAAAATGAACTTTTGCAAAGTCAGTTGCAAGAATGTCACCAACAGTATCCAATGTTCGATTGGTTACAATATACGCGGTACCATCCCCCAAAGTTGCCAAGTAAGTTGAAATGAAAGATTAAACCTTTGGATAAATTCTTACTAAGAGCACATTTATTTACATTAGGACCCTTCCGTACTGGACCGGTTAAACGAACACCCGGTCGATTGCCAAGAGTTCCATTCACACCTGCTCAACTGCAAGCGCTGGAAAACGCCTATAAAATCTCAACATACCTCAGTTCGGAAGATGCCAATAATCTGGCGATGAACTTGGACCTGACGAATACACGAGTAAAAATTTGGTTTCAAAATCGCCGCGCACGCGAAAGAAGGGAAAAACGCGAACGGGGTGTGGAGACAGGCTGTGATTCGACAATGTCGTCGACTTCTTCTAGTCCGGAACCGGAAATGATGGCTGTTGTTTAAATAATATCTATATACCTATGCGACCAAAAATGTTGTAAATATGTGTAGTTTTTAATTTTGTGCCTCAAATGGTTTATGTGGAAAATACTGCACAATTATGTAGCATATAGTGACAGTTATAAATATTTGAAGTCATCGGAACTGCTGTTTATTTCATAAGCTGTGAAAATAAAGAATAATTTCCTATTATAAAAAGCTAAACACATTTTTATAGTTGAGACGCGGTGGACCCTGAAAAATAGGGAAGCGTAGCTATAACTTCGTTCGTGGCTAACACGTACGGAATGACCCATGCTCGGTGAAGGGGGCTTTTTGACCATCAGGTCAACGTCGCTATATAGCCCGTTAAGTTCATAGTTAAATCTCCTCCTCCACACACCGCCTGGACAAACTGATTTTGCACAATATTTTCTTGGTTCGCTTGATTTCAACGAGTTTGGCAGGAATATCGCTATTTGAAATGGCTTTGTATAATTCGTTGGTGCATGCTCTTTGCCAAATCATCTCCCGCCGCTTTAAACATCTCAGTCAGTAGAGCATCTGCTCCAGCAGCCTTGTTGGACTTAAATTTGGATATCGCGCTATCCTTACTTCGTTTTGGTCGGGTGGACGGTAGTTTTTACTATCACCGTTCGGATTGAATGGATTGTTCTGCCTGACAGCCGAATTTGGGTCATCTTCGCCGTTTAACATAAAGAGTTGGTCTTTACAAATCCCCAGCAACGACCGTATTTTGACTTGAAATCGAGCAGCGAAATTCGCTTTTTAGAATCAGCAGAAAGTATTTTTTGAGCCAATAATGGAACGATTTTAGAACGATGTAAGGTGAATTATCGAAGGACGGAATTTGAGTAGATGGAAAGTTGAACTGAATTGAAAAAAATATTTTCGACAATTGAAAAAGAATAATTTTGTGTAAATAGGCATAAAATTTGAAAACTAAATGCTCTTCTTTTCCGAACCAGGAGGGTCGGAAATCCCGCACTTCAAAGGTTGTCCTCATTCCTTAATTGAGGGCCAAATGAGAGATAAACCCATAGTGGTAAACAAACGATAGTGAAGCACATAAATATTGCGTAAAACAAACCAACACAAATTGATTTGATTTTTTCCGAACCAGCCACCCAACAGGACTATTTTATTTTCAAGACCAACACGCTCAGATTGAATAAGCTTCCTTGAGTAGCTTAAGCCTAGAGCAACTAAAAAAAGAGCAACTCGTTTAGATTGGACTATCACTATCATATAATTCTACGCGCATAGAGGCAAGCGGCAGCTTAACAGCTAAATTTTTGAGAAGAACATCTAGAATATTCCCCCTGTAATTAGGAAAATATTACAACGACATTCATAATCATTGAGCTCTGTTTCAATGTCAAGTCAAACGTGATATCCAACTTGTGATTAGTTCGGTATAAGGTTTATTATTTTACAATAATTGTGTTTTTATGAAACCTCCCCAGCCAGTGGTTGCCAGTTGAGGCACATTTCACATGCTAATTAAAACAACAACCTGCTGGCAGTCGGAGAGCTGCTGGCTGGCAGCTGGCTGAATTCCATTCACAATCAACAAACAGGTGGCGCTGAAAGCCACAAGAATGACTTAGAATTTCCGTAAAATTTGCTTAAATCACAACTTTTATCTCATGCACACAACATTCCTGAGAAAAATGTCAGAATTTTTCAAATATTTCTACCAAATGCATAATTTTATACTAAAACTCGGCTGGTTGGCTTCATCTTGCTGGCAATTGTCCAAATGAACGGCTGGCTGGCGAGGTTTCAAAAAAACATACCTAATATCGATCATCACCGAAGAAATAACGTGTTAGAATAATTGGCCCTAGCGGGGTATCCGTCGGAACGGAAAATTCTCCGCAACGCATACTCCGTCGGAGACTCAAATTACATTCGAGGTATCCGCTTTCGGAAAGAATAATTAAAATGCGACAACAACGCATTGATTTGATATGATGTTGTTTCGTGGTACATCGGCATTTTTCTATTTAGTGCTTGTTTTTTCGTTTTTTTTTTTTTGCCCTGGAAACATACATTTAAGAAACAAATACCACCAATTACTTTGCTAAAATGTTTTTTTCTTTATTGCTTTCATTTATCAACACTTCACTGCAAATCGTAAACAAATTCCGCAACCAATTTCTGTCGGAGCATATCGGAAGAAAATTCGTATGAATCTGTCAAAAATATCAGTAAAAACGCACTTCATCGCACTGAAACGCAAAAAAGCTGTTCCGACGTATACCTCGCTGCAAAAATCCTCCGATTCGTATAAAATCGCAGAATTTTCCGTTCCGACGGATACCTCGCTAGGGCCGAATAATAATTATTTACAAGAGTGGTTATTAGGCCGTATAAGCGTTTTAAGCTTTATGAGCAGATTATGTTCGGCATAGTCGTTTTTCTGAGCGGGCAATTTCTAACACAGTCAAGAAATTAAAATACAAAACGGGGTCTATTACGGATCTACGGGCCCTACTCTCTATTTCGTTCCGAAAGTCAATCCTACTCGAAATAACTTTTCGTTCCGCTATCAATGCTTTTGATATTTGGAGATTTTTCGAAATAGAGAGTACCAAATATTCGGTTTTGGAAAATTTCACTTTCGTAGCGAAATACAGAGTAAGTCCCCTGGTATAACTTAAAACATGTGTTCGGAGCGTTCGTTCGATGGAAAATATCGCTGCTGTCGGTGCAAGAATGACTTACGATCCAAGTTTATCGATTACTTGGCGTTCTTAGATTGGGCTTATTTCACCAATTTTTTTTTTCAACTGAATTTTAAGATTTTGAGTCAAGCGATATGTGATTCCATCAAGACGTCACCACAAGCCACTCAAAACATCAATTTTGAATCTATTGCGCCAAAAGTTTCCGCAAATAATCCTTAAACTCTTGAGCAATTGAAAACTAACATTCTTCACGAATGTCATGACTGAGATAAAAGCCGAAATGTGCGGAAAAGACATCCAAAATTACCTTAAAATGATGGGTATTGTTGATTTTGTTAGACGGTAGTCAATTATCGTTTCATTCTCCTCTGCTGGGAGGAAAATATTTATGTTGGCTGTGCATACGTTCTCAGTAGATTTGTGCAGATTTTGCGCGTGCCCTATCATTGCATTATGGTATTGGTACAGAATCGATTATTTAGCTTTTTAGGGACTGTTGCAAACTGTCAATAAGAAGAAAACACTTTTATTTTTATTCCAACAGGCCTCATTCGTTTTTTTATTAGAAACAATGTTTTACAATACACGCTATGTTAACTTACAATTCTTTTTAACGGAATTCATTTCGACACATTGGTACTTTATCATACCTGTGTACAAATATATTGCTGTATTGAATATTTTTATAGTAGTCTTATAGAAATAAAAAAAAATAGTTAAGTTCTTTTTGGCAAAATAATAAAAGAATCACAAAAAGTATATAGGCTATCAAAAATAAATGAAAACAACAAAATCTAGAAACATTTTTCTTTCAATGGAGTTATAGCACCAATTATCTAAAAGCCAAAGAAACAAAAAAATGTGCAACAACAAAAAAAAAGTACAACTGCCAATAGAGATGTTTATAAATCAATAATTTGGTAAAACAAAATGTAATATTTTGTGCAAAGTAATGAAATTCGAACAAAACGCACATTGTGACATTTAAGTACACTTGTTGGACACATAATTTTTGTGGTTATTACTCGCCAAGTTTGTTTTTCTCTCAATATATCTTTAGGCTCAATATAAGGCATCTAAAATTATATTATTCTCTTTGAAAATGATAATAAAAATAAATCGTTTTATTTGTGTATATTTTTCTATGCAATTTGGGTAAATACAATATATTTTGGTGAGAAATATTTTATTTAGAATTTATTATATTTGCAAAAATAAAACAAAATCTGAACATAATATATTTTCTAAAGTGTGTATATAGGGTTAGGTATGTGTGCTTTGATTATTAAATTGAATAACAAAATATTCAGAAGTCCAGACAAAAAAACAATAAAGAAAAAAACTAAATTTTTATAATCAAATGTTCCCCATGGTAGTAGGGACGGGGATTACCTGAAATTTACTTACAATCACTATTACTGACATTTGCTTAGTTATGAAGGAGTAGGTGATACATAATTTCAGTAAAATAGAGGTCATTGTACTACTAATTAACATTTATAATCGATTCACGTCCTTTGCCAACGCCAACCCACCGCACTGGAACACCCAACTCGCTTTCGAGGAATCGTACGTAGTCTTGTGCGTTCTTTGGTAGCTCCTTGAAATCGCGAATGTTCTCGGTGCAGGTCTGCCAACCGGGCAAGGTAATGTATTCCACTTCGATTTTGGACAGTTCAGAAATTGTGCCCGGGAAATGATCAAGTTTCTGTCCGTTACTCTTGTAGCTGGAAAAAGAACAAAATAAAAATTATTTAAAAAAAAAAAAAAAACAGTATACAAAACATTCATAGAGACGTATTGTTGGAAATATGGAGACGCAGATCTACAGAGGAGGAGATGGTGATAGTAACCACAGCAGTTACGAATCAAAAACCAAGAAACTTTGGAGTGATTTTTCAATGAAAAAACCAAACACAAGACTTGGATGGCTTGAAATGGCTCTAAAGTCTAAACTCTACTCTTAACTATATAGGTTAATAATTAGGTAAAGACAACAACTTTCAGATTTCCATAAGTAATAGTCAATTACTAACCGGAAGACTTACATGAAAAGTCTTTTAATCAGAACTTCTTTACACTACGTCCTGTATAGAGACTTTCCTGGGAATTGTAAGGCCGATAAACTCGCCAGAATAGGAACCACTATACCCATGCTGCCGGACAAAGGCACCTTGGGAATACTAATCGCTACTTGCAAACAAAAATTTAAGCTGGAAGCCGCAAGGCTTGGCTTGGCCTTTTTGCAAACGACTTTTGCAGAAGATGTATGGATGAAGAAGAGGAAGAAACTATTCCTCATATTCTTTGTTCCAGCTCAGCTCTCTCCAGTAGAAGTAAGCTTCACTTAGCAGCCTTCCATTATAACGACTTAGGTGATCTGACAAACATAGACATCAGAAGTCTCTTACGCTTTATAAAGAGGTAAAAATAGCAAACTCCATGCAAGTTGTTCCATACACTTTGAAGAATGGTAACTATAATTGGTTTATGCCGCTTGATTACCCTGATCAGCGTTTTTTTGTATTGTAGCATTGAGCATTTAACAGATTTAAACTGTTTAAAGTGACTTGGATGCTTCACAAAGCTAAATCTTATTGAAATATGTATAACACAAATAACAAGGGTAAAACCCAGCTACCTATTCTTCCTCTTACAAATGAGCTCCAGCCAGTTTCATGACAATATTGTCTGATATAAAAAATTAACAGAATAATAACTTACCCAACGCCGACTTTAATTTCTGGCAATGTATCGAGAATATCTAGTTTAGTTAAGCAAATGCATGTGTATCCATTCACCAGGGAGGTGTACTTCAACAGAGCAATATCCAACCAGCCGCAGCGACGTTTCCTCTTAGTGGTCACACCAATTTCAACGCCTCGAGTTTGGAGAAGCTCACCGATTTCCTAGAAAACAAAGAGACAGACATACAGTTTGACATTCATAAGCTCTGCTTTTAGAATCGACTTACGTTCAGTTGCTCTGTTGGGAATGGTCCGTCGCCCACTCGTGTTGTGTAAGCCTTGACAACTCCAATTACTTCACCAATTGCCTGTGGCGGCAGACCCAAGCCGGTCAATACACCACCTATGCTGCAATTACTGCTCGTCACATAGGGATATGTGCCAAAATCAATATCCAACATAGCCGCATTGGCTCCTTCAACCAAAATGGTTTTATTCTGACGCAGCGCTGTGTGTAGGAAGCAAACTGTGTCTTTAACGTATGGCCGGATCATATCAGCGTATTCGCTATACCTAAAACAAAACTCCTCTCTCAGGACCAACCACCTCTCGCAAGTCTCAAGCAAATTCTATTTACCTCTTCAATTCAGCCTCCACATCGACACATATTGAGGGGAATAGACGTAAGTGTGTCGCCACAATTGAATTGAATCTGAAATTCGGCAAGTGAAATCACAAATTGTATCATCAAGTATTGGATTACTTACTTCTCAGAGAAGAGTTTAAAGTCGCCCAACAGCTCACCCACACGGATGCCATTGCGAGTGGCCTTGCTGGAGTAGGCTGGGCCAATGCCCTTCTTGGTGGTACCCAACGACTTGCCACCCTTTTCAGCCTCTTGCATACCATCGACATGCTGATGGAAATCGAACACCAAATGTGCACGATCCGAGATGATGAGGCGATGTTGCAATTTTTGCAAGCCCTTCGCCTCGTTTTTCCTTAGTTCCTCGAACAGACTTGGCAGATGAATGACGACGCCGTTGCCTGCAATAAAAACATAAATATTTCGGTTAATTAAACATGTAAGCACGAGGAAGGTACGATAGGACACCGAATCTATTTGCCACGAAGTTATAAACCTAATTATAGTTTGCAATGCAAATACATTCATGTACATCTGTTCTCCTTCGGGCAGAATGAAGGTCTTTCGAGAGGAGTCAGCCTGCATGTCTCTTGTTTGTGCGAGACAACAAGTCACTGGGTGGAACCATTTTAATGGCACATGAACATTAAACAAGTGAACGTAGATAATCTAATTTATTTGGTGGATGGATTTACTAATCAGCTGTAAGAAAAGCAAAAAAAAATATATTCTACCGTAACTAGTGAGAACTTTTTTTTTGTTATTTACGACTCAATTGTGACAGAAAGCATTTCTCGCGTTTGTATGAAAATAGAACAACGGTTGGCGGTCAAAGTCAATCAGTTTGTTGGCCGAATCTCAAATTGTACAATCGATGATAGTCTTTGCAAGGAGACGTCTTTAAAGTATATTTTCGCGAAATAACTGCAGTCACAAGGTAGGGTGCGATTGCCTGCAACATTGTGGTTCTTAAAAAAGTTCAAGGGAACGACACACAGTTGCAAGGTCAGAAGATAAACTTATAGGCATGAGATATGTATTTCTAAATGAGCTGGAGCATTTTGACGGAAATTACACGGCAAGGACTTGAACAAAACAAACTGTAGTGTCGTCGAATACGCCGAGTACTTGATATGTTAAATCTCGACCCCGACTGCCAAGCATATTCAACAAAACAAATAGCCCACGAAGTGGCGCTGCAGACGCAAACGGCACGTATCTTCAAAGAGGAAGACCATCGGAAAATGAAATAGAGAGGTACTACTCTAGGAACAACGTTCGAAAGTTTAACCAAATTGTAAAAAAAAAAACCTTTTCAGGCAACAAGATCCAGACCGAGACCAGTATTAATGGACAAGACAATCTTGTTAGTAGTAATGACAGTTTGTGATGGAGATATGAAAAACCACTTCTGCAGGCACTCATTTTCTATGGCCCGCTTATCCATTAAGTGGATCGCGGGTGTAGGTTAGTTGAGTGGACCCTTTATAGCTCTCGATTCAAGCTATAGACTCTAAATCATCAATGGCAATCCCCATATGGTTTGAGGAGAGATTACGGACTTCATCTAACCATCGCATTCTGGGTCCACCTGCCTGATGGTACGGATTCCATAGAACGTTTTGGTATTCTTGTTGGGGACATACGTTTAATATGACCAAGCCACCGACGCATGGAGGGCTCTCTCCGGATAAGAAGCTGCTCGACATTGAGTTCCTCGCGTATTCTGGTATTTCAAATGCGATCTCTACGGGTCACACCATACAACGGAGGAATCTCATTTCGGCTTGTATCCGCGATCTTATTCTTTCCGTCCTTGTAGCCCGAGTTATTGGCGATGACCCCTTTTTCATAACTAATAATAATAAATAACCAACCGTTGATCAACCTTTCCGGTTGCATATGTTGCACAGTATAGGAAGATCTGGGCGGTGTGGGATATAATTAAGAGTTCCCCCTTAGTCTAAAGGTGGTGTTCATCATATCGGTGTATTTGCCAGCTAAGAAATATGTTTTGTCCCGTAGATAGTGGCTTAGTCTGCTATAGTATGATCTGTGTTGAGATGCCAGGGCTTCATTTACAAATTCCAAACTCCAATACTAACTGCTCCTCAGGTACTTTATAGGTAGGTTTCCTGCGCGATATATATAAATATAAAAGAGGGAACTAACTGACTGTGAAGAAATCTCTGTGTACCAAATCCTGAGGACTGCGCGAGCTGAGCCGCGGGCAAAAGCTAGTCAACCAGTATACCCACAATTATGCATGACTAAAGTGACAGTTAACTAGGCCTACATATCGAAATTTCATAGCTAACCACGAAATGGAATAGAACCCGTTAACACAAGAAGAATGAGCCCCTATTAATTATGTCAAGTCAAGCAACTACAGATTTCAAAAAGGACCTAAAATAAACGGACAGCAAACATAAACTTGCTTGTTGGAAATAGTATCGAGTATCAATAAGGATGAAAGTCTGCAGTGCTGGTTTCTTTTCACAAACAAAAGGGGTTATCTTGCGTTCAGTAAGACAATTTTCTTGGGAACTAGTACTTCCTGTATAGCAGTATAGGCATAGACGATGAATAGATTGCACCGACCTTTTGCAAACGTCTCATATACACTCTATTCTATATAAAGTGATTCAATGGAAAATTTAATACATTGTCGCCTTATCTTTATTGGACACGAATAAAATTCTTTAGAACATCAATACGTATATAGTTTGAAGAAAATAAAAAAAATAAAAATTACGTATACGCAACAGT
Source organism: Cheilosia scutellata (assembly GCA_955612985.1). Classification (NCBI taxonomy): domain Eukaryota; kingdom Metazoa; phylum Arthropoda; class Insecta; order Diptera; family Syrphidae; genus Cheilosia; species Cheilosia scutellata. The sequence continues at coordinate 49,978,155 of OY015312.1, read as the reverse complement.
GTACGTAGGGTATTTTTATTTCATAACCGAAAAGTCACCTTTAAAAATATTTGTCCAACTATTTAATGATTATTATAAAAATGTACGCTTCAGAGACAAATGTTTATCATGCTTAAAATAATAATTTATTGAAGAGAATTTCAAATAAAAACATCATATTATTTCGAGAGAAGAAATAAATTGTGTACAAGAGAATTCATTCGATTTCAAAGAAATAGCTTTGATATTTTTGGAATACTTCCAAAAGCAAAACAAAAAGAGACAGCTCTCCATAAACTGTCTTATTAAATAATAATAATTTCTAGTGCCCAGGTTCAAACTTTTACAAACAAACAATGGCGAACTATTCCATACAAAATTATCTATTGTGACTTGCAAAATATTCAAGGTGAAGATTAAAAATTATTTTAAAAGTGCAAAACAATAGTGGAATCACACCACACGATATTAGTAAATCAAAGTAAATAAAATAATTTATTGTCTCGTACATTTTGAGAAGGCAGACAATACATATTATATTTATTATATTGTAACGTTTTCGGCATTTAGTCACGCAATAATTGTTTTGGCGGTATGTATGTACCTGTACCTCAGAAATTATACAAAAGGTTCTTAGTTTCTAAGCAACACATAATTGTGTTCAACGTAAAAGGGGAATCATTAAAATAAACCGAATAATTTTTAAAACTGAAAAATCTAACTAGACACGTAAGAATTGTGTAACCAAAAATTATTATGTGTGACACACTCTTATAATAACGGTTTCTGTTGACTTCTATTTAAATTACATGTTATTCGTTACTGACACATTTTTAGTGGTCAATAATGTGACAGAAACATAGCGGTAGAAAAGGGATTGAACATATTGTAACCTTATTTTCAAAATGGATGCTGTGTTGCCGAAGCAGTGCAATTATTGTTTAGACGATCGTTGTCATTATGCGATTTGCCCCAACCCCAGGGCACCAGTGGCTAAGGGTAATGTTCAGGTATTTTTGCTCTTTCCTGCTCTTAAAGCAGTAGGTGAAGTTTGCATTTTTTAGCTAATGAACATGAAGAAGTTGCAGATATTAATCCTTAATAATCGGGAGCATAACGACCTAAAGTGTTAAAGCGTTGGTCAACTCAGTGGCAAATGCTTAATCCATTGACATAATGGACTGAGAGTAGACAACTTCGCGTTGGTTCCTCCAACATTAGCTTTAGCTCTAGTGGTTCAGAGCAGAAAAAAATTAAAAAAAATTTTTTTTGAAATGACATCTATTGTAGAGAATGACACAACAATTTGAATTTCAACCGTTTTACTTGACAAATTCACTCACGTCCAATAGCTGTCTCTAGCATTCCATGGAAAAATCCAAAGTCGTTGACATTTTGTTTTACTTGGAACCACGAGCGCTAGCTATTCTGGCGTAATATTCTGGGCAGAGATTGTATGGAACTGGCAGTTCATATATAGTATGTCAATGGCTTAAGCCTTTAAGAAAACTGAGGTTGCTCTAAAGAAGTGTATATAAAATAACACAACGAAAAACTAACCGAGGAAGATATAACCACCTAATGGACATATATAATTTTGAGGCAGTGAAGTACTTTGTCTACCAAGGATCATTAGTGAGTTAAGTCCAGCAACAAATTCCTGTTTCTACGGATTGAAAAATCAATTAAATAGGAAAGCCCTCTCACGAACAAATACGCAAAATAGTTGGCACTTGTGGCACTATGTACACAAAAATTGTTACTCGTTACTATAATTATGATCTCAACAACTCTGTCATCACGACTAAATATGATGACTGACCACAATTTTAAGTTTGCCAGTTCGAGAGGATGATTACTCTTCGTCTCTTAAAAAACAACGAGCAGTTTATTCATGTGAGATTAAATATACATTTTGTAGTTTGTAGTTGATGTAGCAATTATTGTTTTTGGTTTCCATGACATAATTTAACTTACCGACGTAGTATCGGTAAGCGGGAACAAAGTCGAGTACAAGCAAGTCCTGCTTTAACAATGAATAGAAACAAGCCACCACAGAGAAGAACAAAGCTTTCAATAAATAACAGTATTACACATCGAAACAAAAACAATTTACAACGAGAAAAAATATTTTACACGAAGCATGAGTCGTATGGGATTTTCACAAGACTCGAATCGAACGAAAGGCGAATATACCTCATTCTATGAATACATACAGCTAGGTTCCAGAAATCGAGTGAAATCGAAATTGCAAATCGAGTGAATTCGTTTTCAGTGTTTTGCATTTCGAGCGATTCGGAAACTCCGAAATTTTTTCGAAATCACAATTACACTTTGTCTCAAGTCCGAAAATTTTGAAATCAATATCGAATACAGTGAAATGTAGAACACAAAAATTAATTTCCGATTTCATTTCGAGTGAAAGTGAAATGTGGAACCTAGCAGATAATCTTATACATATGCGACCTTTGCAAACCGCATGTGTGAAACTTTTTTAACTTTTTTCTATAAAAACACTCCAAGTACCTTAAATTTAAGTAAAATGTTGGAAACGTTTCTGTTTTTATTTGGTTAAAAAAATCTTTTGAAAAGAGAATCTCACTTTTTTAGCTTGTCATGAAACGTATTTTTCAAAAGAGAAAAAATTGTTGGCAAGGAACATACATGTGAGGGTCAAAAGTGAGAGAAGACCAATGCGGTTTTCAGTTGTCTTTGGAGTTTGTCAACAATTTTTTTTTAGATATTCATAAAGTATTTCTTGCTGTCGACATTGTTATTTAGTTATCAAACTTTTTACAGATTGTTGGTTATTTATACCTGTTTCCAGACTGTAAAGAAAACCCATCGATGTTTACTCACTTTTTAGACTAAGAGCCCACAGTAATTTTTGGGTGTGATTGATAACACCAAATAACTCACATAATTAGGTAGGTCTTAAGTAGTTATTCCTAAATGTTACCGTCTTGCATGCTGGAGTGGGGGCCATTGTGAGTAATACTATGTCAAAAATGCATTTTTTTTCCGAATTACAAATAATTGGTATAACAACTTTAATATAATTTCTAAATGTAGAGTTAAGTGCCCTGATTACAAATATGGTGGTCCAAGACGTTTCTGCCTGCAAGACGCTTTTAAAGTAACCTAAAAATCAATTTTTTAAAAATCGTGATAACACTTTTTTTCTTCTCCTATGTATAGAACTAGCCATCCTGATGACAAATATGGTGGTCCAAGACGTTTTGCCGATTTTTAGGCTACTTTAAGAGCGTCTTGTAGGCAGAAGGCCACCTACAAAAAGTCTTGGACCACCATATTGGTAATCAGGGCACTTAACTCCACATATGGTCCAAGACGTTTTGCACCCTGCTGCCTGAAAAACGTCTTGGACCACCATATTTGTCATCAGGATGGCTAGTTCTATACATATATATAGGAGAAGAAAAAAAAGTGTTATCACAATTTTAAAAAAATCGATTTTTAGGTTACTTTAGGAGCGTCTTGCAGGCAGAAGGACACCTGCAAAACGTCTTGGACCACCATATTAGTAATCAGGGCACTTAACTCTACATTTTGAAATTATATTAAAGTTGTTATACCAAATATTTGTAATTCAGAAAAAAATGCATTTTTGACATGGTATTACTCACAATGGCCCCCACTACAGCATGCAAGACGGTAACATTTAGGAACAACTACTTAAGACCTACCTAATTATGTGAGTTATTTGGTGTTATAAGACCTACCTAATTATGTGAGTTATTTGGTGTTATCAATCACACCCAAAAATTACTGTGGGCTCTCGGTCTATTTGACGCTGTACATTATTTACAAAACAAAAATAATTATTATAGTGGGTTGCATCTCTTAAATTCGAGTTTCTCAAAGTGTTCTCCGAATATCCAAGAGCTTTGCGGAAAGATGGGAAAAAACGGGACAATTCCATCAGACTAACTAATTTTGTAGCTAGTACAAAAATTGGTGAAAATAAATAGAACATCAAATCTATCAAAATGGCAACGAATCAATAGCGTTAATATGGAAAATGTTTGGATCAGACTCGGGTTCAGCGGCTGATTTTCAGTATCTTATAGAAATTATTGGGCACCACACTTATTTCTCCATTTTGATTATTATTTATTCGTCATTGTCACCAACTACAGAAAGAGAAACATTTTATTTTCAACATTTGAGAAAAACGTTTCGCAAAAAAACGCTAATCAAAATTTAACTTTAAATTTTAAAATTTAAAACCTTTAGAGACAGTATTGTGTGTGTCCCAAAACAATAGGTACCTGGGCTCATCGCTTTTGTTATAGCCATCAAGGTAATGTTCTGTCACTGCCCAAGGGATAAATTTGGCAATAATGTCGTAAACTACATGCCAAAACCTGGCCATTATGAGTAACATTGTGACGGGTATATTCAGCGATTTAAACGCCAAGAGCGTATAAGTGAAAAGAAATTTTGCCACTTTGTTGTGTCTTATGCTCTTTCACACCCTTTCTTCTCGTTTAACAATGTTGGGTCTCTGCCAAGTGTCTTCTTCATTAATAATCATTACAAAGTGACTACTTCAATTACTCCTGTGAATAAAAAAACCAAACACCCATAGTGTGCCGGGAGACCTTTAAATAAATAGCTTAATCAGTGCAGAATCGTTTTCAATAAAAATGTAATTTTTCACAATATGCAAGTATGTACTTAAAAGTGAATAACTCTGTTCGAGGTTTATTACCCAGACAACTCTATACACTATTGCAAACAAGTGCCCATTTAAAGTCATAATGATTTCACAGATAATGAGTTTTTCATTAGTGCACCCTTCATAAAGGTGAAATGATAACAAAAGTTATGCAACATTACCGACTCCCAAATCCACGGGCGATAAATCAATTTACCCAACACTTGCACACGCGCTAAGATTGCTGATCACTCGCAGTCAGGTGTTTATTCACGATTCGTCATACACTTCTGAGCATGTAACTACGAAACCGTGTGGGCAAACTGATGCACACGAGACCTAACGCTAGCTGGCACCTCAAGTGTCGCGATTGCAATATCTTGTTTTCATTAATTCTCAATTCGACGCACACCGTGTCTCTCTTCGGAAAGTACTATATGCGAATGAGATGTGTGCTGTTAATAGCATGGGCAACCATACACTTGTCTCCGAATGTCAAGGTTTAAACAGCTACAGACATAGCCAAATGCTCCCTGGCACTGTGCTGGCCTGGCATTCGAAAGAAAGGAAAAACAAAACCATTGAAAATGAAAATATGCTGACGCCCACCACCATTGCGGCACCACATGTGATGTGAATGTGAGTGCTTCTTGCTTTCGCCCAGAAGGTCAAACGTGTATAGGCGTTCGAACAGACAAAGACGATGAAATGTCTTATTAGTCCACGTAATGCCAATGGATATTTGAAATCGTTGCATGAGTACTCCGTACTCCTATCACCCCATCCGCCTTTATCAATCGATTAAGGGGTTTTCTTTAAAAAGTATAAAAAAGAACCGCTACAACAGGTGACATTTGTTTGTCCATATCTCCTACACACAAACGAGATAATAAAATTAAATGCTATAGAAAAAAAAATCATATTGATGGTATATAAAGGAGTATAACTTACCAATGACGGAAATACATTTCTCGTTCACAACGCCACTCGGCAATAGATGGAAATCGAATTCTGTGCCATTGGCGACGACAGTGTGTCCAGCATTATTGCCACCCTGAAATAATAAAATTGATTGCTTGTAATTGATGTCTCTAACTTGGCTGAGTTGTATTTTATTGTTTTTCCTTGTGTATGCAGGCAGATAAATAGGAAGGCACATGCTTCGGTGCAGTTCCATTCTATAACACATCTTCTATAGATTACTAATAGAAGGGAATAGATGTATTGTCAAGATTTTGATTCAAACACGATTTACCGACTGTATCTGCATTTTATACAGAAGAAAAGCTAAAAAGAGGTTTTGATTGACAGGAGGCTATTCCCTTGGTATTCTTCAAAATTCGTACATATTGCGGTAGAAATAGTTTTATGAACTACCAAGCTTCAAGTTTGTACCAAGCTAAATATCAACAATGACTTTGTACATTAGGTCATCGATAACTACTGACAGGGCTATATGTTTACACTCCACAAAATTGATGTACATAGTTTAATGAAAAATGCCAGCCACTTAGGAGTATTCGTATTGCAGAAAGATGGAACACATATAGGTTTCATTTGCGAACTGTCAAAGACCTCATGTAGGTCAATGAGGTTTGAAACATTCGCTCCAACCATTAAAACAGAGCCAAAATCGTTCTACGTCAGTAAAAATTATATTTTTGTACCAATATTGAGATCCGTTTCGAACTAATTAAGTACTTAGTCAATGAATTCTTGACAGACATTGTGGTGGCTTTAGTTTTTCAGTCAAATACTGAACCTCAAATTTGGCGGTAATTCGTTGAAATAAGCTCTCAACCTCATCGATATCTGGCGTATTTTTCTCGGGCAATCCATTGAGTTCAAGCCCCCCTTTTCTCTTTTTTCGAGAATTTCGAAAAGTCCTTCTGCAGGGTATATGGACATGTCTTCTCAGGAGAGGAATCGCCCAAAAATAGTAGGTATTATAAACAAGTCTGTAGATGTTTCTTTCTACACAATTGACTGTTCTCGGACATTTTGTCGCCAATACTCTTCCTACTGGCGATTGACAAGGTGCTGAGATATGGAGACCGTTTAAAAGGCAAAGTAATTTTTTTTTCCGGGCAAGTACAAACAGCGGGCTGGACGAAATGTGTCAATCACTCCAATTGTCTCCATAAGGTGTCTCCGCACATCAGCTTATTATTCTTAGGCAAACGCCAATTTGGAAAGGCCAAACTGTTTAACATTTAACTAGATGGACATTTTGTCATCATAGTTGATGGCGGCACGGACCTAGAGATTAAAAGCAGAAAAAAAAAATAAGCTCGCGCTGCCATTGGTATTCTTTCTCTCGATTCCAACGTGAAGTCCGTGCATTTACAGCCTGACAAACCTGGAAAGTCTCGGCATCACAGACTAAGAAAACCAAAAAACAATATTAAGACGCAGTTGTTCCAATGGTTCACGCATTGTAGACCGTTGTTAACCGGGTTAGGGTTGTGAAAGACCTGGTGTTGTTTGTTAGATATGGGTGTGCCTGTGCATCGTTTTGAATTTTCTATCAACACGATAGTTGCGTTGGGTTTAGTGGTGAATGAGGGCAAAACAAAATACATGTTGTCAATAAGAAGGGACACACAACATCGACAAATTGAACAGAATGTTACGGTAGACAGCTCCAACTTTGAGGTGGTTGGGGACTTTGTCTACCTCGGCTCCGCTATAAACTCTGACAAAGACACCACAGCTGAAATCGAACTAAGATTTACACTTGCCAACCGATGTCTCTTTGGTTTAAGAAGGCAACTGGCTAGTAAGGCCTTGTCAAGAAATACTAAGGAGACTCCATATAAGACCCTCATCATCCCAATCCTGCCCTATGGCGCAGAAACATGGACGTTAACAAAGCCGGATGAAGATCTTCATGGTCGTTTCGAGCTCAAAAATTCAGTGAATGATTTTCGGTACCGTTTGTTTTGATGGGCTTTGGAGGAGAAGATTTAACAACGAACTCTATGAGCTGTACAGCAACACGGACTTGATCAGAAAAGTACGTATCAATCGACTGAGATGGCTAGGACATGTAGCACGAATGGACACCAACACTCCGCCGCAAGAGCCATTGATTCCAACCCAGAGGGACAACACAGTATAGGAAGACCTCTGAAACTGAGGTACAAGTGGAAGGGTACCTCAACCAACTTGGACACGGGCTAACTGGAGAGGGTTGCTGGTTGAGGCCTATGTCCACCCCGGACTCTAGCGCCACCTAAGGAAGCAAGTAAGAGCTGCGTTTAATCCACCAAAATATGATGCGTTCCGGTGCGAGTTGAATCAACATCTGGCAGTTCGCTTTCACTGATGTAATGGTCGCTCTCGTTAATAGAAGTCGTAGTCACATTTTAATATCAATTTAAATGTCTCACCTGCCAAGTAGGTTTAAAAGCGTTGCTTAATTCTACGATTATTATATTTAATGTCAAATGAGTTTGTCAACTTGTGTACTACTATTCAACAGTTGAACGTGTTGATCAAGGTGCACTGTACAGCCTATTTGTTCGCACATCGCATTCGATAGGAATAACATACCTAAAAAAAAAACTGATGACAAACTCTTATCGTGGTCCAAACAACATTAATATAAAACCTGTCAAAAAAATAGGTATTTTCAATCCGACAGCGATATCTCGAGTCACATAATCGGTGACATAGACCAGTTTGACCTTGACAACTTGGCATAGCAGATTTGAAAAGCAATACATATTTCACAACGCAACGCTATGGATACACTCGTATAGCTGACTTAAAAATGTACCGTCATAGAGGTAGCACTTTCACGCGACATTATTGTGAAATTCGACACTCAACTTAAAAATGCTTAAAATATGTAGTTTTTTTTAAAATGCTGGCCCAGACTTCGGAAAATTTGGGGGCGTGTATTTTACGATCGGCTGATACCAATTCGTGCATTTCCGTCAAATTACCTAGGTTATTACGTCTACTCACATACATTTCAATAAAACAAAAATCAACAGACTATTTTCTTTGAAAGTAAAAGCATCATGTTGACAGCGATTAAACCATTCTAATGTTAGCTTTATATTCGGCATTTAATTTCACAACAATAACACAACAAAGAGAATGATGCTTTAGAAACCTTAAAGAACAACTAGCTAGCACTATAGTTGTGAACATTAATTAAAACAAACTAATACGACACACGTCGCCATTTTCATTAGGAATAAACTAACAATAGTCGTCTCATATTATACGTGAGTACCTATTTGTATTAAAAAGAAAAAAAAATATTTGCGTAAGAATTCAAAATTGTTTTGGCAAAATGTCAAATTTTCCAATCCACCAAACACTTGAGCTCGTGACTCGAAATGTTTTTATTTATTTTTTGTTCTTTTAATAACCAAATGCTATACGATATAAGAAAAGTAAATAGATATCTATGTAACATGTTTTAAAAATGCTAATTATTAATATATCTATGTGTAATACAATTAGAGCGATTACGGAGAAGTAAATTTGTTTGTCAATTGAATTGAAGTGAAAAATGCAATTAGTAGTAGATTACACATTTCACGTGGTCATGCTCTTCTACATATTTGTATTGAAGGGGGTAATTGGAAAGATAAGCGAATGACCATAGTTCATCAGTGTTAATTGGTTAATGGGCGGAGAGTTCGTATAGTCAAGTCATGTGTTTGCAAACTATGTAAGCTTTTGAGAATTTAAATCGTGTACGACTGATATGATGGTACTCGTATTAGCCGATGAAATCACGATTATTGCGCCAAGAAATCAATGTTCTCAAATCTCGCGCGCCATGCCTCATGAGTTCTCAGTAGCACGACTAGATCCAAAAAGTAAAAAATAAAATTCGAGATGGTCTCGCGAGGAAGCTAAAACTACTTTCCTTCTGATGTGAAATTGCCTTCTATGTGGACAGCCTAGCACCACTTAAAGCGATTAACTCGAATCTGGTAAACTCCAAATACGTAAGTCAGTGTCTCTCGTTGTTGAGAGCAATAAACCATCAAACAGTATTGTTGTGTTGGGTTACTAGACATATTGGTGTGGAAGGGAACGAGGCAGTAAATAAACTTACCAGATGGGACTCTGAAATGGACATACATATTACATTACCTGACAGACAAGTAGTACCATCTTTCAACGCATCTAAGCGTGTTATTGACAATGTCACATTAAACTTGGCTAAAAAACAATGGAACAATACTTCCGGTTGTACCATAACTCGCACCTTGTGGACCGAAATTGACACTAAAAGCTGAAAGATCCTAACATCTTCTGTCCGGGTAATAACCGGACACTGCCTCATTGGCCGAAAGACTGGGTATCTTTACAAATGACTTATGAAAAAGTTGCGGGGATGAAAAGGAAATAGAATTTGTGGAACATGTCCTGTGTCACTGCCAGCCCAGAATTAACAGATCCGAATTATTTTGTTGGTTGCGTGGCCTATCATGTATGTACTATAAAAGGATAACATTTCAGCATTCAGTTTGTGTTTTGTATCAGCAGCGCGTTGTTCTATTATTTGTGGTGTTCAAAAATAAAAAAAGCTGAGCAGAAAACAGCCAGTGATAGAGCAAAAAGATCAACGAACAATAATAGTATTCAGAGCAAAGGAGCCAACGGTAACTTTAAGCGGTACGAGAAGACCACAACACATCTATCACCATCGATGCACTCCAAGCGAAACAAAAAGGTTTAGTGAAGAAATACTCGTTCGCATGTTCGTGTTCTCTTTTTCGACGTAGTTCTTCACCATATGCAGCAAATGATCTAATTGATCGGCAGTCAGACGTAAACGAAAATGCGAAATAATGCAGGCTCTTCGGCACGCAATTCGAACATCGATTCGACCCTGTAGGCTTCCTTATCGCGGTTCTTCAACTAATTCTTCGTCCACGTTCTCCACTTACGCACTACTTGTCTTCGTGATCGTTTTTTTTTTTTTTTTCACATATTTGAAATTGCCATGTCCATAAATATCCATTTATCTATCTATCTATTGTATGCAACCATACACATTTATGTGTAGTCAACCACATCATAAGCGATAGATGGATAGATGAATCGAAATCAAGACTCCACTCCGGTCCGATTGCAACCCAAAGGTACTTTCGGCTTTTTATGTTTAACATAGTATGTATATGGAAAACCTCAACTAACTTGGCGCGGAAAATCATAAAAGGACCTCAACCAAAAAGCATCAACAGAATCTGCAGAGACCTTCGTCTGATAAAACTACTGCCCCCAGGTGTTAAATAAGTCTACATTATCCTGTTAGCTTGTTAGGATTCGTAGGTTGTTTTTACTTCAACTAATGCTTTCTGTCTTAGCTAAAAGTTTTAAAAGTTGTTGTGATTTTTTCCGCGGGGCCTTGTTGCTTGAGGAACCTTACCAGGTACGGGAATGGTGGGCTGGACCTATATAAAAAAAATGTTTAGCCCTTAAATAGCAATAAATACATCAAACTTAATTATTTTTCTAAAGATAATACGTTTGAGAGTCAACATTAACTTCCTGCAAAGTTAGATATACAAACCATGTGGTTGTTATTTAAATTCGACTATACATTCAATCTAATGCGTCACAGCGATAGTGTATCATTTGGCATGATGTCATGTACATACATACATATTGTGTGTACACAAAACGACTAACGATTCTAAATACTTAAAAAAAATAGATAAAGCGGACTCGACCAGTGTGTGGTGGCTGCTGAGTGCCTGAGTGTAGAGCGCAAAGCGATTGCCGAGAAGTCTATTCAATTTCATCATACAGATACAAGTCTTAAATAGAAATGAGGGTTAGCTAGCGTTGATCTAAATTACTTTAGTGGTAATATCGCTGGCAAAACAAACGGCGCTACCTTTACCATGAAGCTGGTGACACGATTTCTTTTATCTCAAACTAAAAGGGGAAATAATGCGAATAGATCTTGTGAAAGCCCACAATCATTACGAAACCTTGACAATGCACGCGAGTCGATTAAACAAAAAAAAAAGAGGCAGCAAAATTTTAACAAAATATTTTCAGCGACAACGCAATATAATCCACAAGTATCTGGGGAACATGTGACTATTTTGCTAGGCACGATTAGATTGAAAATCACCTTGACTAGACAAATAAGTATTTACTCACTTTGGGGAGAATGATTTTGTTTGATAGGATTGCGTATGTAAAAATATTATGTAAACACTTTTGCTTGTTTTTGCAACTTCTTTCTTTCCAGTAGAAAAATTTTGGTGGTACATGTACTGGCAAAGTAAAATACAAGGATACAGAAAAAAAATAACATTTTAAAAAAATGTGACATTTTGCATGAATTCATCGCCCCTGCAATTGGGAGGTTGACGAGACTTTCAGTTTATTAATAATGGACTTACCTGACACCGACAGACAATGTCCACTTCAGTCGCCAACATGTCGACAACTTTTCCTTTTCCTTCGTCACCCCATTGAGCGCCTAGAACTACCGAGACCTTTGCAGGATATGTATTGGCACGATTGCCTGTCGGAGAACTCCCGTTTACAACTTTTTCTTCGGACATTTTAGACTAACGAATTGTGTTACTATTGTCAACTGTTAACACTTGCAAACACTAAGAATTTTAAGTTTGCACAAAAATTGACAATTTTTCGTAAAACTCACAAGAACTCGCGGCGATAGCAACCGAACGCACGTCGTGAAAAAATTGTAAAGAAATTCGTCGAAGGCCAGGTGACAGTTGAAGAAGCACATTTGTCAGAAATGTCACCCGAGCCAACGGCCGCGTGCGCAAGGTTCCGATTTCCGAATTCAGAATTTTTCTTTTACCTCTAATTTGGTGATGCCAAGTCTTTTGGTATTGATGCGTATGCTCCCCAAGCCATATTTTTTGACATAATTATAAGCCCTTACGATATCTCTCTAGAATGTAGGTACTCCACGCTTATATAACGTATAAAACCTTTGGGATGAGGAAAGTGAAATTACAACGATGGACCTGGTCGTTGTCGTCTGATTCAATGACGAAAATCAAAAAATATCTTGAGAGAACGTTGAAACGAAAGTTAAAATGTTTTCCAAGAACAGACGATTGCGATACTGCGAGTACTGGCGATATATGAGTGCCGTGTCATTTCCCAGTCACCAACATAAGTATCTTCGATTGATCTATTGAAAAATCAAAAACGGTTCCACGAACGTAAAACTGCTATCTGAAGAATACGACATAGAATGTGCTATATTGTTATGTTATGTCTGATACATACTGAAGTCCATGGTACTCATTAGTGTTGGGTAGGACACGTATTTATTATGAGTTTGTATGAGGTGCTCATTTTAAAGTTTGAGGTGGTACAATGTCCCACCTCAAATGAGGTATTTACCTCACATGAGGTTTTTACTTCACATGAGATTTTTACCTCACATGAGGTTTGTGGATTGTTGCTCATTTCTGAGGTATGGTATGACGTATGAGGCCATGAGCTTATGAGGGAGAGAGACACGAATGAGGTATGTATACATACATATGAGGGTAGGGAAAGAGATATGAAGTGTTTCAATACACACTGCCTATATAAAAGACCTTCATCGCTGTCGGTATCTACCATTTTGAATGTATTCTTTAAATAAAAACAAAATAATAACTACATTATTTGTTGTTATTTCACTATAATGTACGTACATCCTCACCTACGATCGCTACAAAAGTACTACAAATGAGGTAATGAGGTATTTCTTTTGCTTTCACAACACCAGGACAATACTCCTCAAATCCTCAATGTGTCCTCATTCCTCAATGAAGTGTTGATGTTCACTTACTCTTTACTGGAAAGACAAAGAGAAGAGACGTCAGATCTGTATGCTCTTCCTGTTGAATTGATACGGGTGAGGGTGGTGTGGTGGTTTATGGAATATTGTTCCATGTATGTGTTTACATTTTATTGTCTCCCTGTTCTCTTAAACACAAGCTACAGAAAGAAGGAACGCAAATCTAAATTGAAGGAAGGCACTGAATAATGTGAATGTGTGAAGTTGAGCTTGTATTAATTGTTTATTGACATGACATTTGCTCTTGTGTTCATCGACGTGATACATTTGGGAGGTGGTACAAATATTATTTTTGAGGTGTTGGGACATTTTGAGCTGTTGTATGGGACATTTGTACCACCTCATGTATGAGTTACCCAACACTAGTACTCATTCCATAAAATTTAATACGACAGTCGTCCAACTCCAACCGATAGTAGTGCACGAGATCGTCTTTTATTTACCTCACGTAACTCTAACACCATCGTGTCGTCCATCGTTTATTTTGCACAAAGTCTGAGAACTTTCGGTACCTTTCAGAAGCTCAAAACTGTAGTTGAAATACGCGCTAATCTTGTTCATTTATTTTGTTTCTAATTGATGATTTACAATCTCTGATAAGTTATTATGCAATTTAAATCGTAGAAAAAAATCTGAATTCAATTGCTCGCCTTAAAATTCCATGTAAAAAGCTTAAAATTGTCTGCAAAATATACAAATCAATGCAAGACGATACCTACGTAATTAGGAAGACGTCTGCTCGTCTATACTCACCACTCTGCGAACGCTTTCTCCGAAAGTGCTGCCAAATTCATACCGCGCGAAAACCCTTATCAACGAACGCAACCACTAATTTTGGTGGGCATTGAAAACCAAATGTCAAAAGCAAAACGAAGAAATCGTTTGAAGAAGAGTGAAAAACGTATAAACAAAAACATGTCCTCAGCGAATCTGTGCAGAATGTACGTTTCTATTTCTAATGAATTGATTGTTCAATAATTAGTCATTTGCCATATCATTCGTATTATTCTAGATGCAACAAAATTGAGTTCAAATACTCCTGTCCAAAATGTAACATCGTTTACTGTTCACTTGATTGCTACAAATCACCGGACCACCAAAAATGTTCGGAAGAATTTTACAAAAAGTGTGTTGAGGATGAGCTTGCCGCAGCTGCAGAGAGCAGTAAGCCCAGTGAAGACATCAAAAAGATGTATGACATCCTACAACGAATTAACCAACAATTAGATGAAGACGATCTAAATGTCGATGAGCCTCTGCAAGAACTAGATTCCGATGATGACAATGATAATGATGAAGGTAAATTTACCAAGTGTTAATAGATCGCACCACATCTAAAGACATTTATTACAGCTGAAAGCATAGCCAACCGACTGGAAGGTATCGATATCAATGATGCAGACGAAGTATGGAATCACCTAACCGACGACGAAAGAAAAGACTTTCAAACTATGATTGAAAATGGTGAAATTATGAAACTACTTCCCAAACATAAACCATGGTGGTCGGCGCAAACCACTAAATTAGTCGTCGAAATTTCAGAGTCCAACATGCCTAAAGTATGTTACAACATTCCATTGTTTAGTACGATATATTCACGGGAACCCCCACCATGTATTCATAATAATCTTTGGAATATTATCACCGCTTATGCTTGCACTGTAAAATTTTTCAACGGGGAACACCAAACGAATGCGTGGGAGGCTGTCAACTACTTGGTCGCCCTTTCGGCGAATCTTAAAAGAAGTACAAACTTTGATGATGCTGAGCAGTCAATTGTGTCCATCGAAATGGAAGCGATAGCAGAAAATGTTGCTCTGCCTTGTGAGGAGTTTGCAGAAATACAAAGAGACAGCAGGCAGCTTATGTCTGTTGTCGACTTCAAATTGGCTGCACTCTCCGATATCCTGAATTTATTTAAAGTCGCTAAAGATCAACAATTTAGCAAAGAGTCTAAACAAAAAACTTTTGATTTCACTCAGAAATTCGAAGGTAAGATTTTAGCTGATCTATCGAAAAGTAAACTGAGTATGATAATTAAGAAAATTGAGTTCTTTTTATCATTTGTTCGAAGGGATAGTGAATAAAAATACATAGACCTACATATTTTCTGTCTATCTATGTCGACATGTCTTGATTTAAAGATAATGCGGCTTTATTTACGCAAAACACATAGATGTGTTACTTGACGAGAACATTGAAGAGCACACAAACGCGTCCCATTAACCCGCTAGAATACTAGCGGCATGCCAAACTCCATACAAAAAAAACTGACATTTCACAATATGTGCTAGAGTTCTAGCGCAAAAACTGACATTTCACAATATGTGCTAGAGTTCTAGCGTAAATGCTGAAATTGCATTCTTTTTATATGGAGTTTGGCATGCCGCTAGTCATCTAGCGGTCAATGGAACGCGGGCATTGACAAGTAACGTTGATCGTGTGTAGGGCCCTTATGATGGGAGGGGTGTTGTGGATTATAATGCAAAATTGGTATAAAAATAGAAAATACATGTTTACAATACTTCTCACCGATTATTTTATGGCCACAAATTCAAAATGAAGAATATGCGAACAAACCACTTCTGATGCACTTATGAACAGAAAATTACACTTTTTTTTACTATTCCAAGAGTATGATAATTAATTATCCCTTCAAATTGCAACAATAATCAGTTTAAACAACGAAATTTTTAATTCCAAACTATTGCAGCGAATTATAAAAGTTTATTCACGAACCATAACATTAAAACGCGTCCTACAAATGAGCGAAACATACGTTCGAACTTAACCTCAAATTGGAAATTTTCAGTAGAAACTGATTACTGAAATTCTGAAGCTGTGGCGACTAATGTCGTTTTCCATTGGGCAAGTTCCATCGGCGCAAAAAATACTCTTCTTTTGATTCTGAGGAGAGAATTTCGCTTCTCGATTTGAAGTCAGAATCCACTCGAGAAGCACTTACACAAGTGCATTTTATGTATTTTATACAAGCCAGTTGGCAGCAGCCATGCGGTAATTTTTGACGTTTCACCAATCCGTGAGTGTAGTCGAGCAGAAGCAGTTTTCTTGTTCCATTGAATTTCATAATGAGTGAATCCTCGAGTGAAACCAATGGAAAACGACATAAGAAAACTGTTCATGTGAATGAGCTGTCAGAACTTGCGAGTATTCGTTCGTTCGTAATTAGTTGGTCGCTCTCTGTGTGTTAAATTATTGCTGAATCGCAAGATTTCTGCTCTACTAAACTACTAAACTAAATGTAATTTGAGACAATGAATAAAAATATATGTATTCAGATAACATACATACTCCTGCAACGAATACCATTTACTATTTCATTTAAATTATGTCATTTTTGACTGGACAGACAATATGGGAAATGCCCAATTTAGGCAACATTAATTTCCTCGAATATAACCGGAGCCTTACAAAATAGAAACATTATTCCATTGTGTATCCACCCCAGTGATTTAAAAAATCCCACTTTTGACAGCAGTATCAAAAATTCCCCAAAATGGCGATTACAGTTCGCGTCATTCCGCCCAAAACTCGTCCCATTTCATTTTTATCACGCCAGAACACTGGTTCAGCGCTGCTCAATTTCGTCTTTTCAATTGAATAACTCGACCAGATTTCTGCTTAAACATGGTAAATATCTTCTATAACAAACATTCGATCAATTTATTAAAGAAATTCACCGAATCTGTAACCATGTATACTAAAATTCATGAATTTCAATATCCACGTGTCAACTAACCTCAAACTTCTCTACACAGGCTGCTGCTGTTAAAGATATCGAGAAGCCCCAGGGAGGAGATTCCGCATCTGTCCATCGTATCCGCATTACCTTGACATCAAGGAATGTTCGCTCATTGGAAAATGTGTGCCGTGATTTGATCCAAGGTGCCAAGAATCAGAAACTCCGTGTTAAGGTAAGTTATTCCGAAAGTGAAAAGAGCAATATGCATTTACCTGGAGGATTATGGCCCATTCTGGCCGTTTTCCTAGTTACAATAAATGCAATAGTAAATTATCTGAAAACCATTTCGCCTTACATCAGTTTGTGGGTAAGGCGAAAGTCAATTTTGGATGAACATGCAAATAAAATGCTACAATTATAATCATTCATGTAGTGCACATTTCTAATGAACGTTTTTTTTTTTTTGTTACAGGGCCCAGTACGCATGCCGACTAAGGTCCTCCGCATCACCACCCGTAAAACTCCTTGTGGTGAAGGTTCAAAGACTTGGGATCGCTTCCAGGTAATAAATAAATAAATAAATGATTCAAGCAAACCGATATAGAGCCATGAGTAAAAATATCCAGCTCATGGACAGTATCAATGGTTTGCATAGATTAAACGAACTCTCATAGTCCCAGTTGAAGATGACTGACTTCAGCTTGGCTCTCAGAGTTTTACAAAATATCAAATTCCAATGTACATGTTTTCAGTTTGTATAATCGTTGCTTCTTTTTCAGATGAGACTCCACAAGAGAATCATTGATTTGCACTCCCCATCTGAGATCGTAAAGAAGATCACGTCCATCAATATTGAACCTGGTGTAGAGGTCGAAGTGACCATTGCTAACTAAACATAGTTGGACACTTGTACAGACTGTACAGACACAAAAAATAAAAGTAACTGAAACGTACTATGTATGTCTTTTTGTTTTATACGTTTTTTAGGAAATTCATCAGCGGGTGCTTTGATCATATTTGGTATTAGATTGTATTTCTCAAATATGTAGAATAACCCTATGCGGAGGATTTCGGATTCTACTATTCAAACGTAGGTACTTTTATGAATAAAACATAAACACTAACATGCCGCTGATTTTTAAGTCCACCGTGGACATGGATAACGCCTCTCAAGTTATGTCAGTTTTTGACCAACTGTTCAGTTGCGCACACCAAGTTGGTTGAGCTCTTCTACTTGTGCCCGCCATCTAATGTTTGTATAATCGTTGCTTCTTTTTCAGATGAGACTCCACAAGAGAATCATTGATTTGCACTCCCCATCTGAGATCGTAAAGAAGATCACGTCCATCAATATTGAACCTGGTGTAGAGGTCGAAGTGACCATTGCTAACTAAACATAGTTGGACACTTGTACAGACACAAAAAATAAAAGTAACTGAAACGTACTATGTATGTCTTTTTGTTTTATACGTTTTTTAGGAAATTCATCAGCGGGTGCTTTGATCATATTTGGTATTAGATTGTAATTCTCAAATATGTAGAACAACCCTATGCGGAGGATTTCGGATTCTACTATTCAAACGTACTTTTATGAATAAAACATAAACACTAACATGCCGCTGATTTTTAAGTCCACCGTGGACATGGATAACGCCTCTCAAGTTATATCAGTTTTTGACCAACTGTTCAGTTGCGCACACCAAGTTGGTTGAGCTCTTCCACTTGTGCCCGCCATCTAATCAGAGGACTTCGTCTAGGCTTTGCCCCTCTAGATTGGAGTCGGAGAAACTCGTATAGTTAGTCATTGAATCTTATGCTCCAAAGACCGTCAACGCAAACGGGACCGACAAATTTGCGAAGAATATTTCTTTCGGAGCTACCTAGGATATCCTCATCTTCTTTACATATATCTACCTAATTATGTAGTCCAAACTTCAGCGCGATAAAGCAGGACAGTGATGATAAGGTCCTGAGGTATTCTTTGTTTAATTTCTGCAGCAGGGTGGCGAGTTTTTGAGTTTCTCCAGGATCTGCCGTACTGTGTCGGTTGTGAAATAATAGGCCTAACACCTAATTCCGTACAGCTCTGAAAAAATAATCAATATTCAAGAAAAGGGATTTCGATTGAAAAGATTACTCTTCTCGTGTCAATCGAACATGAAACTAGAGCCAGAAAAAGTCACCTTTTCTGCTCAATCCGCATTAATGTGACATAAATTGGAGTGAACAAGCAAGAGACAGTCCTGCTTCGCATTTATTGAATGGTGCCCAACAATCACGCTCGTATGTGGCACAATTTGATAGTAGGATGCACAATGTATCGACCACAACTGGGCCTTAGTGCACACAATTGCCTTGTCCTAAGTTACTTAAGCCCAATTCTACCAATGGGTTGTCGCAGGACCACTTTATTTGTGGAACTCCCACCACACTTCATTTGCCTCTGCTGATTGCCCAAAATGTAGTTGAATGCGATAGTTGTGCCACTACTAACCATAGGTTTCGTGTAGGTACATCTGTAAATGGAGATTATTAAGTAACCCAACAGAAAAGAACCTCGTTTGTAATTTTAATTTTATTTCAATGAACTTTTATGCGGTTTACAAAATATTAAACATTTTTTTTTTTAATTTCGGCTGCCCCTAATTGTAAGTCATGTACCTAGGTGTGGCACTGAATTTAGCATAGCTCTTAATGACCTTGTTGACAGCTTCCAAAAAGTCCTTCTCAGTAGCTACCTTTCGGCGTGCCCGAATAGCAAACATGCCAGCTTCAGTGCAGACGGATCTAATCTCAGCCCCTGTCGAGTTAGGGCAGAGACGAGCCAACAACTCGAAACGAATATCTCGCTCGACAGACATTGAACGAGCATGAATCCTAAATATGTGCGTCCGCCCTTCCAAATCGGGCAGACCGAATTCCACCTTACGATCCAAGCGACCGGGACGCATAAGAGCAGGGTCCAGAGTGTCTGGTCGATTAGTTGCCATGAGCACCTTAATGTTACCCCTGGGATCGAAACCATCAAGTTGATTGATCAATTCCAACATAGTTCTCTGTACTTCGTTGTCACCGCCAGCACCATCGTCGAAGCGTGCTCCACCAATTGCATCGATTTCATCGAAGAAGATCAGACATGCTTTCTTCGACCTGGCCATTTCAAAGAGCTCTCGAACCATGCGAGCTCCTTCGCCGACATACTTTTGCACCAGCTCGGAACCAATAACACGGATAAAACAAGCATCTGTACGATTGGCTACGGCACGAGCACATAAGGTTTTTCCCGTACCAGGAGGACCGAAGAGTAGAACACCTTTCGGTGGTTCAATTCCGAGATTTACAAACTTTTCTGGATGCAACAATGGGGTCTCAACGACTTCCCTGAGTTTTTCGATTTGCTCCTTGCAGCCACCAACATCACTGTATGTTACATCGGGCTTATCCTCCACCTGCATCATTGTGACGGTTGGATCGATTTTCGGAGGAAGTGGTATATGAATTTGATACTTGTTGCGGTCAACGCCAACACGCATTCCTTCCTCAATATCGGTAGGAGCTACAGAGTCGGCCAAGTCGACCACGAACTTTGCAAATTGCTTCACATTAATGATGTACTTGGGGTCATCAGAGTCAGCATTAATGATTTTTGTGCAGCGGGCAACTTGAAGCGGTTGCTCATTTTGTAAGGTTTGCTTATCAGCTGCTAGATCCCATAGCGCTGGAGGAGCCAGTCCTGTATCGCTTTCCTTTATGCCAGTCAATTCATTCACCTGTTTAATAGCCTTTGTGATGTCTTCCTCGATAGTTTTGATAGCTTTATGATACTGACTTTGGCCGTAGGTTTTGAGTAGTTCAATATCGCCCTCGTCTAGAGATTTTATTTCTTTCTCTTCTTTTTCTTCGGTTTTAGTGCGCCTTTGATCGGTTCCCAGGTAGTCCGGCATTTTTTATAACGAATTAGCAGCAAAAAAAAACAAGAAATACAAAGAAAAACTTTTCTTTTATAAAATAATTATTTGCTATGTCATAGGCTGTCAAAACGGTAACAAAAAAACAGCAATGAGAGTGAAGATGGAGGCAGTTGATAAAATTTCAGATCTTATCTTAAGCACCATTCACATGGGAGCGAACGAACGAATTGATGAAATGCAAACAAACCACTTTTTATGCATTTATAAGGCGTATTTTTTTGGGAATTTATAGCTAGCTCACTTTTACTTTTACATGCAAAACTGGTATACTCACTTTTGGTTTTGTTATACTCACTTTTGGTTTTACATGCAAAACTGTTATACTCACTTTTAGTTTTGTTATACTCACTTCCCAAAAAAATACGCCTATAAACAGAAAATTGCACATTTTATTATTCCAACAGGAGGACAATTAATTATCCCATCAAAATGTATTAAGAAAACAAGTTTATAAACAGTTTAAATAACGAAATTTCGATTTCCAAACTTTTTACCGCGAACGAAAACACCCTTGGAACGAATTGTCAAAGTTTATTCGCAATCCACATCAGTTAATTCGCGTTCCACAAACTAGCGAATAAAACATTCGTTCGAACTTAACCTCAAACTAATTGCGGGTAGAAACTGATGGCTGAAATTAGCGAACTGCCGCGACATAGAAAAGTGTTCATGTGAACGGACTGTCAAAACTAGCGAATATTCGTTCGTTCGTAGGTAGTTGGTCGTTCTCATGTGAATGGTCCTTTATACCCTAGTCGCACTGACGAATTTTGAAAATGCATTTACCAAATAAAATGTACCTAGCTACCACTTGGCGACTAGAGGTAGGTAGGTAGCTATTTCACGGCCAGATGAGGAACAAAATGCAATACTATATTTTGTGTAGAAAATAGGAGGTTGTTTCGAAGAGAATAGAAAAAGAAATAAAATTGCAATAAAATGGCTAGCAAAAATAACGTGGGAAACACTTTTTTCATCAGATTTCACCAAAAAGCACAATTTAATCAGTTTTACCTACAATATGGTCAGATCATTATTTTCTCTAAACATTGTTCAACAGTTCACAATCCGTAGGACTTTAATTTTTTGGCTTTTTCTTTTGACAAACACTAAATATGGACTATTAGTGCAAATATGTCATCAAGAAGTGCTTCATCGAAAAAAGTCAAGGCTAATGATGTGTAAGAGTGATCCTTGACTGTAGGAAACGGATCTCTCTCTCTGAAGTCATGCAAAATTGCGTGGCGTGGTAATGTAAATGCACCATTATGTTCATAACACTACCAGTAAACTGTTTTCAACGCCAATCACTTTTTAGCAAGCATGTACCAGAGAACATTGAATAAAATTAAAAGCCGAAACACATAACTTTAATTTAAGTGCCATCTAGGTAAAGGTTCGTAACGTACCTAATTAAATCGGTGGTACAGCGCGTTTCAATTCACCTGGCCAACCGTCGGTTGCGCAGAGAGAGGATTTAAGAGAATATACACGATACAAAACAAAACACATAAACAAAATACACAGAAACCTGCGCAGTAGAATGGCCAAGTGAATTGAAACGCGCTGTAGTGTACATTTTTCTAACATCTCACTGACCTCCGTTTCGTTAACAATTGTAAACCAAGTTATTGCTTTATTGTGTTGGTAGCAATGCTTGGTTTCGTGGAAAATTAGTATTTTTTTTCACCGCCCAGTTGGCGGCAGTGGAAAATTTGATAGTTCTTTTCAACATGGCTTCTTCAGGTTGGTTTCTTTTTTAAATATTTCATCGGGAGATTTTCGAATAGTTTTCATAATTATACGCATTTTTCGTCAATATAAAACTGTGCATTTTTTACGGGTAAAATTAACCCACAATTTAATACATAAATTACGTCTGTCAAATGTTTCTGTAACAGACTGTGCTTAAATGAAAATTTGTGACATTTCATTGATCTGATCTATATGTTCCGCGTGGCTATTTTATGCATAAAAAAATCCATTTCATCGTGAAACAATGAAAATCAATAAAATTTGTGTAATTTTCCTATTTATTCGCAGGTAAAAAAGGTAAGAAGAATAAAGGAACTGTAATTTCGCTGCAGACATTCCTCGCCAATGGGGAATCCCAAGCTGGCGTAACCCAAGTCGCGAAAAAAGTCCGTAACCACGGCTTTGAAAGTGACGAAGATGATGGCATGCTGCCGCAAGTATATCAATTGCCTACTGCTCCACGCGCTAGCCGCATATTCGACGATGATTCTATACCGCACAAACCGCCATTCTTGGCGTACATCTCAAATTTGCCATTCGACGCCAACGAAGATGACATCGCAGATTTCTTTTATCCTATTGAGCTGGTGTCGCTCCGCTTACCGCGTGAAGATGGTGAAACTGGACGTGTCCGTGGCTTCGGTTATGCTGAATTTGAAACCCGCGATGACTTGATCCATGTAATCAGTATGCCTGATCCGCAGGTGAAAAATCGTCGGGTTCGGATTGAAGTGTCGAACGAAAACGAATCCCAACAGAACCAAAGGCGTAACGGCGGTGATCGAAACAATCGACGAGGCTACGACGGTTTTGGATCGGGTGAAAATCGTGAGTCGACAAATTGGCGTCGTGACAATGACAACGGTGACGCCGATGGTGGACGTCGTGGGGGTGGGCGTAATTATGAACGTAATTTTGACCGCGGCGGTGGTGGTTTCAATAGAGATCGACCGCCTCGTGACGGATCGGGCGAAAAGGGAGGCTCATGGCGTACTGGCGATCGACCAGCGTTCGATTCATCTCCCCGTCGTGGTGGTGGTGGTGGTGGTTTTGGTGGCAACGATAGATTCCGTGACCGTGGTGAACGAAACGATCGTGGTGGTGATTGGGGTGATCGGGGAGACCGTGGAGATAGAGGAGATCGTGGTGATCGGGGAGATCGTGGAGATCGGGGAGATCGTGGTGATCGAGGAGATCGTAGCGAAGGTGGTGGCGCACAAGAGCGGCCAAAGTTGAACTTAAAGCCGAGGACATTGCCACTGCCCGAGATTGTCACCAAGCCAGAGGAACCAGTAGGCTCCGATTTGGAACAAAAGCACAGCAACCACGATTCGGCGTCTGATTCGGATACAAAGTCGAAGCCATCACGTCCAGCTGGTATTCCCGCAGAGAAGGTGTTCGGTTCAGCTAAGCCAGTAGACACAGCTGCCCGCGAAAAAGAAATTGAAGACCGTCTAGATGAAGCTCGTCGCCAGGAGCGAATACGTCGCGAACAAGAGCAGAAGGAGCGCGAGGAAGATGTCAGTGAAAAGCTCTCTGAAGTCGAACTAAACAAAGATGACAAGGAAACAAGAAATACGGCGATCAGTAGTTGGCGGCGTAGAGACGAGGAGAGCGACGGCGGCCGAAAAAGCAGTCCAGATCGAAGAGCTCCTGCACGCAGAACAGGTGGTAAGTTAAAGAAGCCTCAACAGTGAATATTTTACCTTAGTTGCGCATTCTCTATTCCACTTGTAGATGAACGACGTGGTCGTGATAACCGGGATTTCAATCGTGACAACAAAAATCGCGACAGGAACGACAAAAATGAAAGGTACGTCTCGAGGTTGTTATATAATTCTTAAAGGAGTGGCCTTGCTGCCAACTTTGCATACAGTAGCCACGAATCCGTTGTCATCACGAATCAAATAATCTCCCAAACTTGTACGTCATGTAGATAGTGAATAACGAGATTATCGATTCGTTTTGTTTTATTGTTATCAGTGGGTTTTGGTAAAAAAGAAAAAAATAGAAATCAACTCCCAAATTTAATGCAGTCTTTGAACTCGGCGCCTTTGTATGGAGAAAGTGTAATGCGCTTTCTTTGTGCTCCTTTGTATTCTCTGGTGATGGTGACTCACTGGAAATTAATTTCACAATGCAATCAGCTTTTGTTTTGCTGATATTTTATTTATTTGCTTGCGCAGACAGAGAGATAGCTAATGCTGTTTAATATTCATTCATGAACATCTCGGTATGATTGCACTTTTATTTACAGTACTTAATAGCTAATTGCGTTGTAAGTTTTTAGGTTAATGGGTCGACACCGGATCTAACTTAGTTAATGAACTTGATTTTGTTGCATACGATGTCGTTGTAGACTAGTTTTTTTTTTAAGTAGTTTTCGTAAATTGCAATCAAGGCTTCCGTCTGCAGTATTCTTGGCCTACTGACACCATTTTTTAGTTCTGAATGAATTATGTTGTTGTTTTAATTTTTTTGTTGGCATTTCTGACCTACTTTTAATTTGATGGAGTACGTAACATGACATAATTTCATAGGTGTTGTGTGCTGTTTCGGTTTTGTAGTTAATTATCAATTTTTTATCTCAATGT
Organism: Cheilosia scutellata; assembly: GCA_955612985.1. NCBI lineage: Eukaryota > Metazoa > Arthropoda > Insecta > Diptera > Syrphidae > Cheilosia > Cheilosia scutellata. The sequence goes on along the minus strand of OY015312.1, from coordinate 49,952,651 downwards.
ATGTCTAGACATGTAGTTAAACTGTGTTGTGGGATTTTAATTGTTTTTCCTCTGAAATATGCAGTTGTTAGTTGCTTAATTAAATAAAATTGAACTGCATAAATTGCCGTATCCCAATGGGGAAGTTTTAAACGCAAATAATGCTGACAGCAAAAGGTTGGGGTCTCATGCCATAGCAGATTCACCAGTGAATTCGTTTTTCTGTACAGCCGTGTAACTTGTTTCAAATTTTGTGACGAAATTTGGAGACATTATTTTTTCCCAAATTGTTAAGGGGTTGAATAGGCGTTGATTACAGATCCATATTATACTTTCTCTTTAATAATTGCTCTTTACAACTTATTACATGGCAATATGGATTCCATATTATCCGCCTGAAAGACAAATGCAACTCAATAGGCAGAAGAAGACTCTGCAATTGCACCACTGCGGCAACCCGACAAGCGCCAAAACGCCCCCTCTAACAAAAAAGACATCCTTCAACCCCCGACTTTTAACTACTCAGGGTAAACTAATTCTTTAACTAACAAGTCTCTTCAGTTAGCTCTGTCCTTAGGTTAGGCATCGGAAAAGTCTATCCGTAAAACAGAACAAAACTGAAACATTTAACCATAGCATATCATAGGAATTCAGTGGAACCTCTTGTTGAATACTGAGAAGTTGAACAGAAAAGTTTTACGTACGGAAAAATTAATAAATTCGGTTTTTTAGAAAATTTAAAGATCAATTGCTTATTTCTATTCGATGAACTAACTTTTTAACTCATAAGCAACATTTAATGACCAAGATTGAGTTCAACCATTAAGTTGAAGTGCTCCAAAAAAGCAAAACAAATGTTGTTCGGTTGCATTTTACTGATAGCTATAGCTGGGGCTTTAACTTATTGCCTCCAATCAGGCGCTCCGACGTTGAATCTTCTAGCTAGAATCGAATACATTGCGTTGATGACATGTCCTAGCCATATTAAACGTCCAATGCGCAGCTTTTAGTCTAGGTCGTGCATCATTGCTTCGTTGAAGCTGATTGCTTACGTCGACCAGAAGGCGCCAGATTTTATCACAACTATACCCTTGCTCAAGTCATGTGAACGGGCTCAGATTTATCGCTCTACTCCTACGGAGTGAATTCCAATACTGAAAGCTAAAAAGTTTACAGTTCACTATGGTCTCAAAAAATTAAGATAAGGCAGTATAACAGCAACATCTCAACCGATCTAATGCATACCTTCCTGATGATGATACATCCTCCACGGAGGTTCTACCGTCAGATTAGATCTGCAGATAGATAGTACAGATTAATCTCCACTACTCCAAGACAACACCCGCTACAACACCCTGCTAGAGCAGCACAACCACTTGCATTTTTCAACAAAGGGTTAGTACATAAGTTGTATATGCATACCTATATAGGATAGTGCTAACACAGAAGTGAAGAGCTGATGGAAACAGGATAAAACCATTCTACACTATCTCTTTAATTGTCCTACCTTAGCCGAAAGAAGAATGCTCCATTTCGGTCACTTTTTTTTTTGACGATCTTGACGAATTGCCAACCATAGGCTCACATTGTTTTAGCTTAGGTAAGATCTTTGCAACAAAGGACTAATCAATGGTCTAAGAGTGTGTTTGCTGTTCAAGGAGAAAAAGCTATCTTTGAATTTAAATTTCCGTCTTTGAGATTACGTGAAATACTCGGACATACGAGTATTTAGTGAGGATTTTTCAAGACTGATCAGGGTTCAGAGATGGTTGCTGATACATATAATCTTTTATGGGCCATCGGCAGGTGTATTTGTCATTCGCGGCATACTCAAGCAAACAGTTTTGAACTAAGGCAAAAGACTAAATAGCCAAAATTAGCCTGACATTCGCTCCCGCTCTCACAGGGAAAAAATGTGGCGCTACCATCGATTTTTTCCACGAACAGCTCGACAAAACACATGAGCAATGTCACAGGTTTGAAGTTAGAATCGTCGTCGGTGATTTTAACGCCACCACTACGTCTGGAAACGAACTTAGCTAATTGACTTTGCGCGGGCCTTTTTAGGTTACTATACCTTACTTGTATCCGAATTTAAATGTTCAAACAATTAGTTAGTTAATTAGTTTGAAGTGGCTCGAGGCCGTTAGTCGGCCCATTGTGCATACTACTGGGATTTGCGCAGTGATTCCTTTACTGGCTACTCATGCAAACCATTTGCTGTCGTTTATAAAGCTAAGAATATTAGATGCGCTGGTATTACCTAGATAACTGAGATAATTGAGAAAATAGTTTCCTAAGTAGGCCTTTCTTAAATTGGCTAGGGCAGGGCAGGGCAAATCTAAAGGCTAGCTAAAGTCTGATGGTGAATGGGTTACTTCGAAATAAAAATCGATTCTATAAATTGTCGAATGGATGTATTGGAACCATTAACATAGTCTCTCGAAGGAGAAAAGTGAATCTACTATCAGACCACTACATACCAACTAATGTTGATTTCTAAAAACCAAAAAACACATTGAAACTAAGACCGCGTTGATCGCAAACTATTTCATCTTCTCATTGATCATTAGAAACGATCGTTATAGCAAGGACAGGCCAAACAACAGAGACACTAGGCCAAGGGATGACAGCAAACAAAAGCGTGAACCCAAACCAGAAAGGCCAATGCCAAAGTATCAGCCTCCTGTAGCACCGGTAAGAAATTTGTTAAACTTTCCATAAACTTTATTTTATTTCACATCAACATTTCTTCTTCTCGACAACGCACAGGTTCTTCAAACAGCTAACAAATATTCCGGACTGCTAGACGATGAAGGTTCCGATTAGGGTGTCATGACTGTGTTCATCTCCAATAAATTAAAAAAAAAAAAAAAAATCTAATTAACATTTACTCAACGGTTTTGTGGTGTTATGACGCGAATATCCCCACATGCCATTTAAAAATAAATAAATAAAACAAAAAAAAACCAACAAAAGCAAAACATTTATAATCGAAGTCGTAAACGCAAAATCTAAAACTAATTATTCAGAACATTATATATATTTTTTTTGTTTCCTTATACGGTTTCCCAAACAATATAACTGTATCGTAAAATTTTCCCTCCTATTTTGTTTTCTTTATCCACCGTTCTAAACGTTTTGTTATTATACATATCTTATTTTATTTTCCATAAATGATTTATACGAGTTTTCGAAAAAACACAAATTCTTCAATATTTTTTTATTTTGTTTATTTTTTTTAAAACAATGACAAGAACAAGTGAATAACGCATATTCACACAAAGTGAATACGAAACGCAAATAGAAATTTAAATGAATAATATTAGAAAAAAAAAAAAAAAAAAACAAAAAATAAAATAAAAGAAAAGAAAAGAAAAACTTTCAACTAGTTAAGTCAAGCTGTGTGCTAATTATAAATACATAGAGATATAAACGCAAAATGGGTCTTCCAAGTCCGAATCAAACGCAACTCAGACAGCCACTTACTTGGCGGCCCAAATGGAATTTGAATGAAATATGAATTAAGTGAATTAAAACAAATAGGATATGAATATTAATCATTTATGTGCGCGGTTAACCAGCTGAAGGGGTATAAGTTGTTTATATCCTCTGGGAATATAAGTTATTAATTATTGTTTTTTTTTTTTTTTTTTAAATAGTCAAATATCTTAGTGTTTTAATTTTAGCCCATTCTCTTTAATTTTAATTTAAATAAGCAGACAAAATGAAGGAGAAATCAAACTTATATATAATACACAACAACACAACACATATATGAAGATATTCAAATAATATACGAATAAACTGAAAATATCTCTAGAATAACTGATTACTTGGCATAAAGGTTTATTTAAATAATTTTTAATATTGTATTTATATATATTATATACTGTAAAAAAAACTAGCCACCAACCAACAACGTGCGTAAATAAAACAGAAAAAAAAATGTTTTTTTTTCCTTTAACATTTTTGACTTGACGAAGGAAATTCATGGTGTTTTTATTTTCTGCTGAACCTACAACACATCGAGCTATACACTAAAAATGTGGAAGCCAAATGTGCTATCAGAGTTCAGTAAGAGAGAACAAAATTTGGAAGCCCCAATCATTTGGTCATACTTGAAATCTTTGATCAGATTCATCATGCCACTCACGGACTACAAGAAACCGAGGTATGACTTTTGACAAGACAAGGCAGCACTCGCTCTCCCCAAGTACTGTCATAAAAGGTATATGTACTTCTCCATCTTCAAAGGTGGTCCAAATCTTGTCAGAAGAACTAAGCCCTTATTGTGATTGTCGATCAGCGATCGTCACGACTATTGTCGATTGCGTCGATTGATTTTAGCTATTCACCCCTATTGTCGTCTGTCGCAAACGACTGGCGACGTTTGTCGTGTCGAGTCGTTTGGAATTAGGTATTGCGTAACTGAAACGACTCGACTCTCTGAACTCTCACATTCCACATACATTCCACTAACTATGACCATGGGATTTGACATTTCGGTCGACGAATTTATATTTGGTCTGGTGTTTTGTTTATGGCTTGGTTAATTTTTTAATAAAACAATTTAAAAATGAATAGTGTGACATGTTTTTTGAAAGCAGTGACGAAGAAGAAAACCAGAAAAAAGTGCTGGTAAAGTTAAGGAAGGAAATTCGAACCAAATCCAATCCATTGGATATGCCCGACGTTAAATGGGTGGTAAAAATAATTTAATTTGCAAACATTGTGTTAATAACAATTATTTTCAGATTTTAAATGTATTTTAGACTATCGAAGTCGAAGGTGGTCCAGGTTAATTCAGAGATAAGGCTATGTCGTCCCATTGCCGATATACATCTCTCTTTGTTAGGTCCTTTGTGAACGATTTTGCCAAACGGAATATTTTTCTCCATTTCTTTCACTAACTGTTGAAATTGTATTTTATTTGTGATTTTCATTTTAAAGAATAATCTTTCGTTTGTTAAATATTAAATACACATACTTTTCTTTAACCCTTGATCACGCAGTTGTAAAAAATTAATGCAAACTATTGATATAGTTGCAGCTCTTTTTATATCCCTGTGGCACATCCGCAGGGATACAAAAAACGATACCCAAATACTGCATCCTTCCGCTTTCTGGGTTTTTCATCATAAATGATTTTATGGCCTTAATTAGGGTCGTCGTGTAATAACTCATTACTTGTGCGCGTTGATTTATATGGTCCAAGACAATTCAGAGAAAAGGCTATGTGTGGTCTCATTGCCGATTAACATCAATTTTGTTAGGCCTTCGTGAATGATTTTGCCAAAGGAATATTTTTCTGCATTTCGTTCAATAAATGTAGAAATTGTCTTTTATTTGTTGTCTCCATTCTGCAAAATAACTGTAATTGTCTTTTAGTTAATTAAAAATTAAGTACACATACTTTTTTTTAACACATTTATCACACAGTCGTCCGCAAAATAGTCGACGACAGAAATGTATCATTTCCACGACAAACGTCGTCACAAAACGCCTCACGCAATACCGACGATCGTCGTCGAAAAATACAATCCACATTTTTTGACATTTCAGACGCCATTTGTCGATCGTCGCCGATCCATTATTTTCAGTCGCCAATACCAAACAGTCGTATCGCTTTTTTTTAGAGTCGTAAACGACGACGACAATAGGGGTGATTCGTACGCACACATTTTTTTCATTTCCAAGAGAAAGCATCGACCAGACATTTGTAATCGACTACAAGCGACTGTCAAATCGACAAATATCAATCACAGTTGACAATCGATCGACAGTTATCTACGATCAACTATCGACTAAGTATCAGCCATTCATACCGACTGGCAAATCAGTGCAGCGATTTCCAGGTAGATTTCTACGTGGTTCAAACTGTCTTAGCGGGGGGAACTACTTGACGCTGACGACTATGGAGCAGTGATAACTACAAGGGATACGGATTTATGGATATTAATTGCCTCATTTTTGACCAATTAGGGATACAAAAAGATCCAAGGAACTCATATGACCAACATCTCAAGTCACAGTGAACTGCATAATAGCAAAGACATATGCAGAAACTGAGTTTGCCTCAACAAAAAGTTGCAGAAAGGAATCCATCTGACCGGATGGCTTTAATGGTTTACCTTTTACTTATGCCCATCTTGGCAGCTTATATTAATAAGAAATTAACTCATTATTACCGTCTCTTTATTACTTTGTCACAATAAATTTGAAATAACTTGCTATCCGTTTGTCGGTTACATGTGCATCGATATTTTTCACCAGCCGATTTTGTTGTTCCTCATCAAAGCTGTCAGTCCAGTAAAACAAGTTCATTATGTATTTTTTGCCTTCGAAGGCATTTTCGCTGCCAAGAACTTGCACCTTTTGCATGTTTTCTAAAAAAAATCAATAATTGAGATGCAATTTCAATACTGCATTGGAAACTCACCAATTACTGGATCAATGGCTGTGGGGAGTACCTTTAAAAAAGCCATATTCTTCTGTTTGCCGAGGTTTGATAGGGCGATTAGGACACTCTGAGGAATAGCAGCTTTCAACAAAATTAGCTGTGGTAGTGCTGATAGCCAGGCCTCAAACTCGATGGGTCTGCAGTTAAATGGTATATTCGAGTTTTGATGAAGTAATAATTTGTTTCAGACTCACCCATAGGAATTATACAATTTGGGCGATAGCACAATGTCGCAAAGTAGAATCAACACTTTTGTAGCTCCTTCTTTTGAGAATAAGCCATTTTGGGAAGATGAAATAACAGCTCTCAGAAGGGCACGGGTGTTTTCCTCGTCATACTTGAGCAAAGTCAACCCGCTGAGGTACAAATTGGCACGTAATGCTTTCTCCAAGCATTGAAAGTTGTCCATGTTGGTGTTTTTGATCTCCGAGACAATTTCTAGGAAGACCACAATGTAACCACTTTCAGTTCTAGAGATTACTACTTACTCTTTAGAAATTTCAGCATTTCGCTTATTTTTCCCACATTACTGTCTAGTTTGTTTTCATAGAACACACACATCAAATACGCCAGGCTTGTGTTTTGCTGAAGGCAATGCTGTCCCCCTGCGTCTTGGACATCTTTTACTGTTGGAGCCCCATTGGATTTGGACTTGGTGAGCCCTGAACCCTGCCCTTGCCTGTAGGGGAACGTCCCTAGGAAATTGTTCACGAAACCCTCAGCATACTCGCTGCGAAACCATTCGCTCAAGTCTGTGTTGTTGATTTCGGCTTCGAGAATTTCTGTAAGTGTCCAGAGGTTCTGAAGGATATCCAGCACGATCTTAAGTGTGTGAGCTGCATCGTGTGACAGAATCACATGGGAAGAGCTATCATTCGCAGCTGGACGAACTTCTAGCCATGATTCGAAGAGCAATGGCATTAAGTGTTCAATGTAACCCCGAAGAATGGTGCTCTCATCCGATCGTATGGCTGACTTTTCACCAATAGACTTGTTGAAGATTTGCGATAGATCGCAGTTCTCGCTCAGTTGCCATCTTACAACTGGAAAGTATTGCGGCTGAACGATGCTAAAGGTGTTTGTAATCTTGTTTTGGCAGCCACGTTCATTGGAAGCGACTGTAAGACGATCTCGCCGGTTCTCAATCAGTGTCTTTAGCATTCCTTGTAGGCGTTCTAGTACCTTACTCCGCCATTTAATGGTTGTTGTTTTGTTACCCATGTTGACAGTAAGCGTGCGACCTGGCTTAGCATCGGCACGAATCTTCGAAATCATATCAAGGAAATTCTGGAAGATTTTTGTGCTATTTGCAGCTACTAGTTTTGGAACATGCAGCAGGAGTACGTCCAAAAGCAGCAGTGAGTCTTCTTGAATTGACGGTTGAATGTGCGTCATTGCGCATCGCAGATATGAGGATATAGCGTGGAAGAATGGTTCGATTGTTTCAATGGGCAGAGCTGCAAATAAACTACTAAGTACCTTGAATGATTCTCTGCGGGTATCTTGGTCGATATCTAGACTTATTGCAGCGATTGCCTGGATTAGGTCACCTAAGTGACGAAAAATATCGTCTGAACTTGCGATGGAATCTCTCAGATTACGAAGCGCTTCCAGACGAAATGATGAACTGCTGTGCTTTAGACGACTTAGCGTTTCCTGCAAACATATTCTTTATGAAACTGCAAACCTATAGATTCGTTTCAGAATTCACCTTAATGTTAAGTTTTCTGCGACCATCCTCTAGTTGGGATTCTCGCAGTTGTTCCTTGATAACTATTTTGCGAACTTTGAAATCAGTTTTCGTGACATTTAGACCCTTTTGGAGTTTTGCTCCCTTTAGCTTTACTTTAGCCTTTTCTGCCCGAAGAGTCTTTTTGTGATGGCCTCCCATTTAAATTTCTATAAAAAATTGCACAGAACTTTTGTGGCCGGAATTTCTTTGAATGATGAACACGTGCCATTGCTATTTTGACAGTTAGTTTGTTTTTGTTTCGCTTTTAACAGAACCGCGTTCCAATATTCATTTTCCATTCCTGTAGATGAATTCGTTTTATTTTTTTGTTTTGGTTGGGTAGGTATGGTGTATGGAAGAAAGAAAACCATCTCCAAAATGATTACATAAAAAACGAAACAACAGTTTTTATTTACTTTGCAAATATCAAACAAGCATTCACGATTCACCACAAATTAATTAAGAATGTAGCTTGCGCTTTGCTTCAGCTTCCTCGAGCGCCCTCAGCATCTGTTCTTCGCGTTTAGCCCTAATTTCGCGAATAGCGTTCTGCAGTTCCAGTTTTTGGCTTTCATTCTCCGGTGGATATAGTTCACGTTTGGTGTCGGTTACCCATTTCTCGAAATACTCTGGTTGATTGAAAAAATGAAATAGTGCGACAGGGAATGTCATGTACAATGCCATTTTGCCGACTTCAAGTACCCAGCCGCCCATCGCTATTGAAACTAAAAAAGCGAACGATTAATAATTAATTTAGCAAACTATTTCTAACTTACTGAATTTTATCCCAGAGTATTGCAAAGGTTATATTTTCATAAAATATTTACAAATCAGCTGAGTTTAGATGACGGCTGGAAATGTATTTATGTTCCACAGTTTCACACTTGGACCTGGAAACGGACTGTTCGCATTGGAGTTTTCGTCAAGAGTTCTATGAGTAAAAACTCTCGTCGTACGTATGCTGATTCAACATATCGTCTAATACTAGCTTTACGAACGAACGATTCGCGAGTTTTGACAGTCTGTTCACATGAAGACTTCTTGATTGCGGCAGTTCGCGAATTTCAAGTCATCAATTTCTCATTTGAGGTTAAGTTCGACTGAATTTTTTATTCGCTAGTTTGTGGAACGCGAATTAAATGATGCCGCCGCGCCGGCTGACTGCAGACGTGCGCTTATGTAAATAATTAAGCATGCACTTTACGATTTTAAAAGCACATGCGTTACATATTGAACCTTAGAATATAGGGCGTAGATGACTAGCAGTAGCAGCATGTCGAACTAATGCCAATTTCAAAAAAATATCAATTTGTATACTAGCAGCTAGGTTCCAGAAATCGAGTCAATTCGTTTTTAGTGTCTTGCATTTCGAGCGATTCGGAAACTCCGAAATTTTTTCGAAATCACAATTTCACTTTGTCTCAATTCCGAAAATTTTGACATCGAATACAGTGAAATGTAGAACTCAAAAATTCATTTCTGATTTCAATTCGAGGGAAAGTGAAATGTGGAACCTAGCAGTTCATGTCTTCTAACTATTTGTGCCCCAAAATGCCCCCAAAATTTTGTTTCATGTCGAACATGAAAATTTAACCCTGAAATATGATACTTTAGAAATATAATAAATTATGGAGACTTAACTCGCTATTACATTAAATTTAACTGAAATGCAACACAAATGAATAGTTATAAAAAAGAGTTCACCCAAATGACTAACATAGGGTCAGCTCAGTGGACAAAAGGGGCGCCGAAGTATTCAGCTCAAATACCGGTTTCATTGTGAAAGAGCGTTGCGTGAAAGGCTTGTTCACTGCTTTTAATTCAATACTTTATATGCGACATGCTACGCAGTCTGGGTATTTTTATTAGATATGTACAGGAATACCCGGTGTAATATGTTAATTTGTGGGATAATAGAGGGCGTTGGAAGCGGTAAATGGGCAGGAAGTTAGGATGTGGATGGGACTTAAGGATTGGAGAGGAAATAAGAAGGGAGAGAGTGTCGAGAGCGAAGAGCGCGGCATGCTTGTAACGCACGGCATAGCTCGCTGGACGGGGTGGTCCTTGTCTTCGCTACTCGACCTAACCTACTACAAAACATTAAACATGCCAAAAACAAAACAAAATTACCTTGGGTTGAAACAGACGGACGTCCACCACACTGAGGGGGCTGCTGGTGTTGTTGCAGCCTGGCCAATTCCCTCCCCTCCTGGAAGTTTGAGGCCGAATGTTTGACTTCCCCAAATTTGGACCGATGCCTTAGCTCAGCCCATGCTCACCGAAAGGACCGTAGCTAACCTTCTACACCCCTAAAAAATCTTTTACTGTTCCATTAAGCTCACTTGAGCTTCAAATAAAAATCCAAATTTATCTGCCATTTGTTGACGTGATCATAATATTATGTTTATTTTAAAATTAAGCAGACTTAAACTAAAATTTCTTTTAAAATTAAATCAAATGAAAAATAATCTTAATCTACTTATAAAAATAATTATCAAAGCAAAAAAAAAAATATATATTAAATTAAATGAACAAAAAAAATTTACCAGATACCAAAAGAAAATAAATAAATTTAACAACAAAAACTAAAATAATAAAAAAAAATTTAAATAACAAAAAAAATAAAAATGTTAAACTAAATTTGGTTTCACCCTGTATTAAAACTATATATTTTATTGTAACCTTTGTGTTACTGTGTTTTTTTTTCTAACTATTACTTAACGCGCGGGGTCCTACCTATTTAGAGCTCTATATAGTGGGGTTCTTATTTCAGACAACAATTGCGGGCTCGAAACAACAAATAAAAAGGCGAAACGAAATTTATCACACGCAAGGAAAACAAGAAGAATTTCACCAAGATACAAAAAAAAACTATGGATCACGCCAAAAAAAAAAAAAATGAATATACAAAAAAAACTTATAACTAAAGCACTAACTACAAAAAAAAACTTGCTGACGTTGGCTCGGCAGTGATACACGCAAAAAATTTGGATGGACGGTTCTATTTAATTATTGCACTTTGAATTATTTGGTTTACGAATTTATATTTCTGATTGCCTGAAATCTGTGAAGCTGGCAACACCTTTCTTTTTATGTACGTCACTATATGTACGTATTATATATATGGTATATAAAAGCACGTATTTAATTAATTATATATGCTATAAAATTATATATAAATATATGGCGTAGAATATTCTTTTATGATAAGTTTGCTGACACAATGATTTTTTTGTTTTCTTTTTTGTTGAGATGTCAGAGGAGCGCCCTTCGATACGCAGAGCCTCTCTTCGAATTTTCGCTGTCGATTCCAAGTAGGAACTTTATGTAAATTTGTTTTTGCAACTTCCGCAATTTTATGGTAGATACTTCGGCTATTTTATCGTGCTTATTTCATATATTGAACCTCCCAACATGAAATTTGTGGCGGCCACGACTGTGCCGTCTGACCGCCAAAATATATATGAAGGTGATTGGTGAACCGCCTATTGTGAAGAGTTAAATTTAATTTCTCACCCATCTAACTTAAACTTATTACCTAAACTCACCACCTATATTTCACTGCTTTTTTTTTTTTGTAATAATCCGGTCACTGTTGTTTTTATTTTAATTTATTATTAACTTTACACACACAAAAAAAATAACTTTCTTTAATTTTAGTTAACTTCACCACTCGCTTTAGGTACTTCGAATTTTTCGGTTAAATTTTCTTGTGGGTTCAAACGAATCCCGTGACTGTCTACCACACAATGACGTTGGCAAAGCCAATTCGCTCGCTACAGAGCTATAATATGCCGGTCCGCAATGAGTTCCATCGTCCGATCCTATACCCGTTTTTTTTAAATCCTCTCAGCGCAACGCAACTATAGTTTCCCTTTCTACCAATTTAACATAACTTTTGTGGTTGGTGCCTTAACTTATTTACAAAATTAAGCTTTGGGACACATACCTCCCACCTCCCTGACAATTTTTGTGTAGTCCTAACTGGTCTAATTGTCACGTTCAGGCGGCCAGCTGTCAAGCTTTAAGCCGACAAGTTGTCAAAATGCACAGACCACAAACCAGTAAGAATAGACCGCCGACTTCCCGTGCACCTACCCGATTCCCCTCGGAAAAAATTACCCTGTCTGTGAATACGTGTAAATGTCAAAATTAATGCCGGCAATGATTTTACATGCTATACCATGGGCCTAGGATTTTTCAAGTATGCGTGCGTTAATGGCGCTCCTTTGATTTTGTACAGCACCAATACATGAAAAATCCTGGGCCCGCCGGCAGCTTGTAGGCAAAGTCCGTTATGTGGGAGGAGTCGACGGTCTATTCTTACTGGTTTGTGGCACAGACGACGAATGCCAATGAAAATGCAATAGAGTGTTGAGTTTTTTTATATTTATAATAATCCCTAATTTTTTCTTTTCTTTTTCTTTTAGGTATAATCAACAGGACAATTTATTGATGGATTTTTCGTTCCAGGTGACCGCAACAAAACTTCGAATCTGTAGAGAACATGTTCACCATCAGAGGCGAAGAAAACGGGTGCATGTAATTTGTATATTACTAACATTTAACAACGTGGTGAAGAATCCCACGTTATGAGCCGGGCATTTGCAGGTAAGTGTTTGTCATAACCGAGATAATTCTTACGAGTATGTTTTCATCAGCCAATTTCTCTTTTCTTTAGGAAATCAGTGTTACTATTTCTCAAATACGCATGAAAGACAACAGACGTAAGAAAAAGTAACCGAATACGGGGTTGCATTGTGTACATACATTTACATGTACCTAATTGTACGGACATTCCTTATACCATTATACACCAATGATTATGGTACAGAGGGCGGATAAAGGTGCAGCTGATTCTTAAAGTGCTATGTGTATGTCGTATGATACTTAGCTTAGCTCTATATATTTTATAAACGTAAACTAACTTAATTCTTTGTTGCAGATATATAAATACATCATCACTGTTCTTCCGTATCATCATAAGCTGTTTGATTTGGATACGCTTTGCTCAGCTGGCGAGACAAATGCTTGCCTGGAACCCGAATTGCTGGTTGCAGACACTAGTCAGTGGAAGGCTGAAGCTGTGACTTATTTTTGGTATGCTGATTGCCAGTTTGGAATGTGCAGCAAGAGCAGCAGATTCAAACAGCGTTCTCATCAATGTGAGTGTAGTGATTAAGATGTATCTATATATTTATTTATGTCCATGGTTAACAAGTAGTGCGTAACGATAGATAACTGAATAAATAATATGCATGAAATAAATAACATTGATAAGCACAAATAAATAAATAAACTCAACTAACAGAATAAACAAATAGCTACATGCATGAATACAAAAACATATAAATAAATAGATAGAGCAACAGATCTGTGAATAAATAAATAAATAAATAAATAGGTAAATAAAATAAATAGATAAGTAAATAAATATATAAATAAATAGGAAATAAATAACACAAACCTATAGCTAGATAAATAAATATGAAACAAATCTCTAACACCTCTTATGACTAGATAAATAAATAGAAAATAAATAACATGTACTTATAACTAGTTAATAAATATAATAAATAAATAAATAACACTTAGGGACTTACTTAGTTTAGATATATACCTAACATACATGCATTACAAATAAATAAATTAACATTAAGCTGTACTATACCTACATATAATTAATAAATAACAATAATAAACATCGCACTTGAATAGAACTACTGCCCTTTTATTGCACTTTCGATTTGTGTTGTATGTCACTGTTTTATGTCTTTGGCATGAAATATGCCTATGGGCTTACCTTTAAGGTTTTCCAGTTCATACATATTTTTGCCTATAGATTTAGTTACTCGACATTTAACGAATTTAGGACATAGTTTGGACGTCAGGTACTTTGAGCTATCACTTAAAATAAAATTTCTTCTGTACACTTCCTGTCCAGGCATGAAGTGAACTTTTTTTGCGCGGGTGTTGTACACCCTTGAACTTTTTTCTTGTGCTTGGCGGATGTTTGACTTAATTTTCTCGCGCAGGCATTGCATTCTCAGATGTCTAGGGATAATCGATAGTTCTCCGTCGTTAAGTACGTCAAGCCGCATTGCTAAATCGTAGCAGCTTCCATGCATCATCATATTAGTACCAAATAAGGCAAAATACGGTGTCACTCCAGTCGATGTATGACTGGATCCTCTCAAAGCACATGCGATCTCGTTTAAGTGGGCATCCCAATCGCGCTGGTCATTCCTGATATACGACCGTATAGCTGCCAGTAGAGTCCTATTGACTCTTTCTGAGGCATTTGATTGTGGCGAATAGTTCGCAGTCTTAAAATGTTTTATGCCGTTTTTGGCTAGCAGACTTTGGAATTCGTTTGACAAAAATTGTCTACCATTATCGGAGTGGATTATTTGAGGTACTCCGAACATGTTGAATATCTCATTTTGCAAGAATTTAATTACGCTGGATGCAGTCGCTTTTTTAAGTGCTTTGAGCAACACAAATTTCGACAAATGGTCAAGGACAACAAAAATGTAAGCGTTTCCTGCTTTTGACCTTGGGTAAGGACCAAGGAAATCAATATAGAGTTTTTGAAACGGACGATCTGAACAATAATTCGACGACATTTCAGGACGCAGGACTTGATTAGACGCTTTACACTTTTTACATATTTCACATTGCACTACGTAATTCCTAATCTGCGTTGTCATATTAGGCCAATAGAAAAAATTGACGAACACGACTTAATGTTTTAGCTATTCCGCCATGAGCAGCCTGTGGTGGTTCATGCGCACGCATGATTATGTCGTTTGTCAGCCCTGGTGGTATCCATAATTTCCACTGGTGTTCTGTTAGGAAATCGTCTGGAGCTGACAAAGAACGTTTGTACACGAAGCCGTCATCCACCTTCAGGTCGGGTAGCTTTTCGGAATTTCCTTTCACGTTATCTATTAAACTTAGGTACTCATCAGACTGGAATTCATTGGAGTCTAGGTCAACTAATGGTGCTATATTATCTAAATCTATGGTCTCAATATGCATTCGTGACAGCGTGTCTGGAACAACATTTTGTGAACCTTTACGGTGTTCTATCACGAACGAAAATGCCTGCAGCTTGAGGCTCCACCTAGCCAATCTACCGCTGAGGTCTTTGAGACTCATTAGCCACTTCAGGCTTGAGTGGTCAGTGATGACGGTAAAGTCCATGCCTTCCACGTATGGACGAAATTTTTGAATAGCCATCACTGCTGCTAGACATTCCTTTTCGGTCACACTGTAGTTTTTCTGGCATGAATTGAGCTTCTGTGAAAAGTAGGCAATTGGAAACTCTTCTTCATTGTCGTTTCTTTGAAACAATACGGCCCCAATTCCTGAATCGGAGGCGTCACATTGCACATAAAAACGCTTTTTAAAATCGGGATGTGTCAAGACCGGAGCACTGACTAAAGCATCTTTTAGGCTCTTGAACGCTGCTATTGCCTCATTGCTCATCGTAAATCTAGTTTTGCTCTTTTTTAAGGTATCCGTAATTGGTGCAGTCAGGCTAGAGAAATTTTGAATGAATCGCCTGTACCAACCAGCAAGGCCAAGGAAACGTCGCACCTGTTTTGGGCTTTTCGGCAGCGGAAAATTCTCAATGGCTTCTACTTTTGCTGGGTCGGTCTTCAAAAGTCCTCCACCAACTACGAATCCTAAGTACTTGAGCTCTTTGAAGCAAAACTTTGATTTAGACAGATTAATTGTTAAATTTGCTTTTCGTAGGCACAACGCAACTTCTTCCAACAACGTAATATGGGTTTCGAAATCGGGAGCTATTATAAGGAGGTCGTCTAGATACACGAAGACGCGATCTTTTAGGCGGGAGGGGATGACCTTGTCCATCAAGCGGCACATTCGCTGGGCCGCGTTGCACAACCCGAAGGGCATTACAGTAAATTGGTACAAAGGCCTCCCCGGTACCGCAAACGCAGTTTTTTCTCTACTCCGTCTCTCCAACGGTATCTGCCAAAATGCATCCTTCAGGTCTACACTGCTTATAAAGTAGGTATCCTGAAGGCGGCTGAGAAGCCCGTCGATGTGGGGGAGAGGATAAGCGTCTTTCTTTGTCAAACTGTTAACTTTCCGTGAGTCAAGACACAGTCGGTTCTTCCCCGGCTTGCGTATTAAGACCACAGGAGAACACCAAGGACTCTCGCTCTCCTCCACAACGCCAAGGCTAATCATCCGGTCAATTTCCTGATACAGAAGGTCTTGCACCGCTGGAGAGACAGGATAGTGACGTTGTTTTACGGGTGCCGCGTCTCCTGTATCTATGACGTGCTCCTCCAAATCTGTTTTGCCAAGTCCGTGTTGGGAGTAGCATATGAACTTGTTCTTCACCGATTCTAGTTTCGACACTTGATCTAGGGACAGCTCGTGCGTGTCACTGCTGTGTTCTAAATTAGGGATACTAATGGAGCTGATTACATCTGGGGCGAGGTGGAAAGCCTTCCAAAAATCAACGCCGAGATACAATTCCTGATCCAGGTTAGGCACTAGGAAAAAGGTTATCATATGTTTTTCATTTTTATATTCGACTTCCGTCTTTACTCTACCGACTATATCTTGATTTTGTCCATCAGCTGTTTTAACTTTGGAATGAAACGACGAGCTAAAGGGAACTTTAGCTGATTTTAGAAAGCTCAGACAGCCTTTTCCCAATATACTTATACTGGCTCCACTGTCTAATAACCCGAGTATCTCTTTGTCTGCTATTCTAATTTTAGCATATGGTCTCGGATCTATGCTCGTAACTACAGTAGTGGAAGAGATACAATGTCTTATCATTTTCCTAGCTCTAAATCTATCTCTAGTTTTCCTAATCCTATTTGATAATATAGTAGTAGTACTCTGACTAAAAATTCTATTTCTTGCAGCGTTATACTCTCTTAACCGTACATGCAAGGGTCTTAAAACTAACCTATTACTAGTATATGTGGCATTATCAGCCTTATCTTTTTCTCTTGCTAATATTGTGATCTTCTCGGGTTCTTGCTTACTTATTGGAACTGGTGATCTGGGTACGGGAAGGTCTGAGTCTGTATTGAACGCGACTCCCCCGGCAGATTCGCGCTCCTGTGCGGGTTTTCCGGGTTGCAGCGCACACATTTGGGTGTAATGACACCCGGTTGACCGCATCGGTAACAAAATATATTTCGCGTGCTTTCTGGGCAATCGACGAACGAATGCCCTTGCTGTCGGCAATTCCAACATGTATATGACCTGGAATCAACCCGCTGCCTCATCGGCTGTGAACGGTTTCCTTGTACATGTACTGCAGCAAGGTTTTCAACCTGGTCGTAGTCGTCGATTTCGTTTTCCTGAGATATTTCATGTGCAGTGTATTTTATCGCTGGACCTGGACGTTGGTTTCGTGGGACATCTCGGCTAGGGAACGTACTTTCAGCGTCCTTGCAAGCCTGTCGCAGCTGCTCAATTGTAAAAGTCGTTATCGGGAACACTAATCGTCCGATACTTTCTTTGAGGTTTCGCTTCATTATCCGAACTAATTCAATTTCTGGTATCGGAACTTGTAGCTGAGATTTCATTCTTGCAATGACGCTGAAATAATCGTCCGTGGACTCCCACGAACCTTGCCTACGGTCCATCAATTCTCGGATTATCTCGAAGTCCGATTTTGAGTTTCGGAACTGTCTGAATAATGCGTCACGTAATGTTGGCCAGTCTGGCCGATAATTGCTGCGCTGGTATTGCCAGTACCTACCATTCGTAGGCTCTTCCAGACAGCAACAAGTGAAAATCTCTGAGGATTTCTACCCACTGACAACCATATTGACTTCTAAGGGTCTCGAGACGAAAGACAAAATCTTCGACGCTGAGCTTTTCGGGTTTACCCTCAAAATTAAGACCCCACTTATCAACTTTTATGGGTGCTCTACCTACTGCTTGGCTCGCGTTACGATTATGGTGATGGTAATTTGCCATCGGAACTTGTTCTCTGGGATTATGTTAAGATGGTTGCTGTTGGTAGGAATTGTTATTTTCATTATTTGATTGATAATTATTAGCATTTACTTGAGGATTCATACTATTTATAGGCACAAAGGGCATCGAATCTGCACGAAGCTGAGATGGCTGGTTTTGACTTAATACTGACATTGACGTATTGCTAGAAGGAGCTGCGGGTGGTTGCAACCCCTCTTGTACTGGATGTGACGGTTTGGTAAGTAGATTGATACCTTCATAAATTCCATCAAACTATCTTTTAATTCTTTTTTTATATTTTCAGATATGTCTTTTTGAATAACACTGTTATAGGAGGAAAACCCATTCACCAATGCCAAATTAATATAGGCCTTCAATTCAGCCATTGTGCCTGCCTCAACTGATACCGGCTGACTATCGTTAACTGGACGTTCTATATTTTGTGGTACACTAATAACAGTACGCTGACTATCGCTTTGTGCTTCTAGGGAGGCAGCGCCCAAATCGCTTAAACTGCTGTATGATGGTGCTTGGATGGACGAAAAGGAGCTATTTGGGGCGTATGACGAGGGCGGGCGCGCTGGACCAGAACTAGGAGCGCATTGCGGAGACTGCTGAGCAACTACGTCTGAATGATACGCATAAGCAAATGATTTTCTTGGGTTTGTCGTTGTGTGCGTTAGGGGTGTATGTACAACAGCTCCCGAATTATGAGGGGGCAGTGCACTCGTGAAGGACAAATTCGTGGTATTTTGACCCACCGTCGAAGATGAATTCGCGGGGGTGCAGTCGCTAGGATTAACTATCATAGGGGGTGGAACATTTGTCATTGCAACAGGTGGTGAGTGCATTAAATTCGCCATGTTAATTGGTATTGGATTTATAGTCGAATTTGATGTTGAACGTGTTATTATTCTTCTCTCATCTATTATTTTTGCTCTACTAAGTTTTTGAACAACTTTTTTCTTCTCGGATAATTTCTTTTCAGATAAACTCATTATCGTATACTAGTTGGATTGGCGGTTTGAAGGAAACGGATATATATATGTGTATAATATTAATATTAAGAAATTAATGTAATAATGCGTTTGAATTACAACGAAAATTTTAGAAAATCAAACGTAAAGTAAATGTAAATGTAACGAAAAATGGACAAGACCAAGAATAAATATTAGAAATACTGTAGTAATCAAATAGAACGACAGAAATAAATATTTGGGTAGAATATCACTAATCTATATGTATAAATAATTATATAAGTGTATATACACAACAAAAAAAAACCTAATTATATAGAATTTATTAAAACAAAATTGTATTAATTAGACTATTGAGCAAATACACCTATGGTTTTTTCGCTTGTTTTGGTTTATCTTTTACATATCATTTCGGGGTGTATCAGGCTTGCTTTCTTCGGTAGCGTTGTTTTCATATGCTTTATGGGCTGATCGGTAGGCAACTTATCGGATTGTAGACTGCGGACGGACTATGTGAAAGATCCCTCAGTGCGGCAGAATGAGCAAAACATAAAGCTAATTACAAGGACAAACTATACGTTGTGTTCAGGATGTTTCCGCAATTCCATTCCGGCCATTGGGCTTCTGATGGAAGACTTGAAACATTCTAAACAACAACACATAAAAGAAGATTACAAACTACAGATGTACTAGTGCTACTTGACTTGACGAAACCACATCAGACTAGGCCACTAGACACATATCAAAACTAGACAATAACATTGGAAATGAAAGGTAAAAGTTGAGATAGAAAAGCAAAAATTAACAATGAAAAGATGGATAGAGAGAGAGAGAGAACTAAGACTGACAAAGTTTTAATTGTTGTCGCTGTCAATATCGAACGTCCTCGTCGCAATTCGAGATGGCATTCTGGTAAGCTATCCACTCGAAGACTTACGAGATTTCGATATTGACAGCAAGAGCAATTGAGGACATTTACGACAAAAAGGACAGAAGACTAGGACAAACAAAAACACGTTGGGCGCCATTTGTAATATGTTAATTTGTGGGATAATAGAGGGCGTTGGAAGCGGTAAATGGGCAGGAAGTTAGGATGTGGATGGGACTTAAGGATTGGAGAGGAAATAAGAAGGGAGAGAGTGTCGAGAGCGAAGAGCGCGGCATGCTTGTAACGCACGGCATAGCTCGCTGGACGGGGTGGTCCTTGTCTTCGCTACTCGACCTAACCTACTACAAAACATTAAACATGCCAAAAACAAAACAAAATTACCTTGGGTTGAAACAGACGGACGTCCACCACACTGAGGGGGCTGCTGGTGTTGTTGCAGCCTGGCCAATTCCCTCCCCTCCTGGAAGTTTGAGGCCGAATGTTTGACTTCCCCAAATTTGGACCGATGCCTTAGCTCAGCCCATGCTCACCGAAAGGACCGTAGCTAACCTTCTACACCCCTAAAAAATCTTTTACTGTTCCATTAAGCTCACTTGAGCTTCAAATAAAAATCCAAATTTATCTGCCATTTGTTGACGTGATCATAATATTATGTTTATTTTAAAATTAAGCAGACTTAAACTAAAATTTCTTTTAAAATTAAATCAAATGAAAAATAATCTTAATCTACTTATAAAAATAATTATCAAAGCAAAAAAAAAAAATATATATTAAATTAAATGAACAAAAAAAATTTACCAGATACCAAAAGAAAATAAATAAATTTAACAACAAAAACTAAAATAATAAAAAAAAATTTAAATAACAAAAAAAATAAAAATGTTAAACTAAATTTGGTTTCACCCTGTATTAAAACTATATATTTTATTGTAACCTTTGTGTTACTGTGTTTTTTTTTCTAACTATTACTTAACGCGCGGGGTCCTACCTATTTAGAGCTCTATATAGTGGGGTTCTTATTTCAGACAACAATTGCGGGCTCGAAACAACAAATAAAAAGGCGAAACGAAATTTATCACACGCAAGGAAAACAAGAAGAATTTCACCAAGATACAAAAAAAAACTATGGATCACGCCAAAAAAAAAAAAAAATGAATATACAAAAAAAACTTATAACTAAAGCACTAACTACAAAAAAAAACTTGCTGACGTTGGCTCGGCAGTGATACACGCAAAAAATTTGGATGGACGGTTCTATTTAATTATTGCACTTTGAATTATTTGGTTTACGAATTTATATTTCTGATTGCCTGAAATCTGTGAAGCTGGCAACACCTTTCTTTTTATGTACGTCACTATATGTACGTATTATATATATGGTATATAAAAGCACGTATTTAATTAATTATATATGCTATAAAATTATATATAAATATATGGCGTAGAATATTCTTTTATGATAAGTTTGCTGACACAATGATTTTTTTGTTTTCTTTTTTGTTGAGATGTCAGAGGAGCGCCCTTCGATACGCAGAGCCTCTCTTCGAATTTTCGCTGTCGATTCCAAGTAGGAACTTTATGTAAATTTGTTTTTGCAACTTCCGCAATTTTATGGTAGATACTTCGGCTATTTTATCGTGCTTATTTCATATATTGAACCTCCCAACATGAAATTTGTGGCGGCCACGACTGTGCCGTCTGACCGCCAAAATATATATGAAGGTGATTGGTGAACCGCCTATTGTGAAGAGTTAAATTTAATTTCTCACCCATCTAACTTAAACTTATTACCTAAACTCACCACCTATATTTCACTGTTTTTTTTTTTTGTAATAATCCGGTCACTGTTGTTTTTATTTTAATTTATTATTAACTTTACACACACAAAAAAAATAACTTTCTTTAATTTTAGTTAACTTCACCACTCGCTTTAGGTACTTCGAATTTTTTCGGTTAAATTTTCTTGTGGGTTCAAACGAATCCCGTGACTGTCTACCACACAATGACGTTGGCAAAGCCAATTCGCTCGCTACAGAGCTATAATATGCCGGTCCGCAATGAGTTCCATCGTCCGATCCTATACCCGTTTTTTTTAAATCCTCTCAGCGCAACGCAACTATAGTTTCCCTTTCTACCAATTTAACATAACTTTTGTGGTTGGTGCCTTAACTTATTTACAAAATTAAGCTTTGGGACACATACCTCCCACCTCCCTGACAATTTTTGTGTAGTCCTAACTGGTCTAATTGTCACGTTCAGGCGGCCAGCTGTCAAGCTTTAAGCCGACAAGTTGTCAAAATGCACAGACGACGAATGCCAATGAAAATGCAATAGAGTGTTGAGTTTTTTTATATTTATAATAATCCCTAATTTTTTCTTTTCTTTTTCTTTTAGGTATAATCAACAGGACAATTTATTGATGGATTTTTCGTTCCAGGTGACCGCAACACCGGCCTTAATGTTGAGCTTTATGGTGGGCCAGACCATGATGGAATAAGTATAAGGTGGTCTCGTCGGCTTTTTTCTCTTTGAAAGAGAGATTCAGCGTAAGATTTAGCTTAGTAAGTGTACGTTAACGGGCCAAAAAACGAACGAGTCGGCAGCCGACGAGACCACCTTAGGCTAATTGCACACACACCGATTTTGGACGGCCAGTATAAAATCGGCCGACATTTTACCGGTAGCAGGGTGCTAGCACACTCACCGGATTTTTACCGGTCTAACAATCAGTTGCTTTGTTGTCGTGATCGTGACGCACTGAATGAAGCGAGAGCAGTCGAATGGAATGGTCAGCAAAAAGTCGGTGCGTGTGCAAGCGTGTATTTAATCACGTACGCCACTACTTCCCGATACTGCCGGCGATACAGTGGCAGTGGACGGCTGCTCACCGGCATTTTGCCGGCACCGATCAGCGGTCGGCGTGTGTGCCAGGTCCCGTTCCCACATGTGGCTCACTATTGGAATTTGGACGACCGGTGTGTGTGCAATTAGCCTTATACTTATTCCATCATGGGCCAGACATCCCTTTCCATGAATGCTGTGTCGGGCGAGACGAATAGATTTTTAGGTGAGGTGAGAATAGAAGGGTAGATTACACCGAACAAAATTCCCTTCGTTTTTCTATTCACTTAAGATCAACCTGTCTCGCCCAACACGACTTTCATGGGAAGGCATATGTGGCCCAGCACTTTGGGACGAATGGAAGGGACCTACAATTTTATGCGAGCCTGAATGACTGATTAGAATGCTTTTCTATTCAGTCATTTATACTCTCGGATGTTTGTCAGAATTTCGCGAGAGGTGGCGCAGTGAAAAAACCTTAACATTTAATTTGTGTTTTTCCGGGATCGAACATGAGACCCCTCGCCAAGTAGTCCAGCACACTAACCACTGCGCCCACATTATAAAAACTCGCACAAACGAATGCTTGTGAGAAGCTAGGCCTAGGGTACCTATATGTATATGTCGAAGCATGGTTCAGTGTACCGGATAGTACAGCATTATACTGTACATTAGAACATATTAAATTATAGGTTTACTGTATTATCAGTTACCTAAATAAAATCAGAACTGCCGATGTGATTGTTCGAAAATAATAAATATTGAGAAAAATTAAAAGAAATTAATTTAAAAAGATTCTGAAACGAGACCGACCCGACATGGATGGATGGATGAATGGATAAGAGATAAGAACGAAGTTTCTATGAATGGATAAGAACGAAGTTTCTATAATAAGAACGAAGTTTCTACATATATATATTTTTTTTGTTGATCTTGCACCGGGCGCCATAAAATCAAAATGCGGCCCTGTCTTTACTCGCAATGGAGGTTTAAATTATAGTGTAAATTGTATATGATCTTATTTGCGGTTGGTAATTGTGAATTAAAAATGGGTTTCAAATACAACCTGAGTAAACATACTACAATAATTTATCAATATTTGCTGGAATATTTGATTAGATGCTTCAGATGCGGTTGTTTTGTTTTAATTTTTTACTGTTTGAATCCACACTATAAATACGATTTGATCGCAAAAAGCCTCAATAATACGTGTGGTTTTCAGAAGCACAAACTAACACTTCATTGAATCCCAGTCGGCTATTATTTAAACCAAAACGGGTGACTAATCGCCATCAACAATTTGTTTGAATTCCAAATAAAGAATTACCTTACAACCTTCGTTGGTCTTTCTTCTGCGAAAGAAATTTTAAATAAAAAAACACAAAAACCACCAATAATCTTGGGTAATCCCCCTTTCATATTAAGACGTTGTACCACTATCTCACAGCGGTTATCTTCTACCGGTGAACTTTTTGCTCTCAAATCGCATTCAGGCTGATACAACAGACTTATTTATAAAGCAAACAGATTTGAGCATCGACAACATTCCACTGTAAATCTTTCTCCAGTAAAAATGGCATTGAAAATTATTCTCCAGTTCGCTATCCTTCTAATTGGTAACTATTTTAAATCATACGCTGTTAGCATATTGTATATACAGAGCTTCGATTGCATTCTCTTTTAGTTGTCAATTGTTGCATGAGTGTAACCATTCAACCGCGTAGTGCTTGGAACGCGGCGCCACCCAAATGGAACACCCGTGTCCGGGGCCCCGTTAATTACGTCATAATTCATCACTCAGACAATCCGAATGGATGCACAGACTCTGCACGTTGTCAGCAACTTATACGTAACATTCAGTCCGATCATAAGGGTCGTCGGAATTTTAGTGATATTGGCTACAATTTCATTGTGGCCGGAGATGGAAAAGTCTACGAGGGTAGAGGTTTTGGAAATCAGGGTTCACATGCTCCACGATATAATGCGGATAGTATTGGCATTGTTTTTATTGGAAACTTTGAAAGTAAGTTACTCGCTGTATTGTAATTTTAATCAGTTTTAATTAACATACCTCTTTACCCTTGCAGATCAACTACCATCATCGACTATGTTGAATAATGCCAAGGAACTAATTGCACAAGCCGTTTCCGGCGGACACGTTAAGAGCGATTATACACTGCTGGGTCATAGGCAAACGAAGGCAACCGCTTGCCCTGGAACTGCGCTTTTCAATGAAATTAAAACTTGGCCCCATTGGAGGTCAATTTAAGACCAAAAGGAATATAATTTTCTCTTTCTTTATATTGTAAATATAATAATGACCTAATAATTAGTAATAGAGATAAGGTAGAGATTTTCTCTTTCTTTATATTAGGCCTGTTTTTTTCAACATCTATCTCAGTGAAGTAAAGTAAAGTAGGATTTTCAGCACGCAATTACAACAACTACGAACTGTTTGACACTTTCGAGCCTCTATATAGTTGTCATAATTGCGTGTTAAAATCCTACTTTACTTTACTTCACTGAGATAGGTGTGGAAAAAAACAGGCCTATTGTAAATATAATAATGACCTAAATAATTATAAAAATATCAAATATCAATACCTATTGTAAATATAATAATGACCTAAATAATTAGTAATAGAGATAAGGTAGATACATTTTAAAATCTAATGAGGTAATTTTCCTAAAACCGCTAAAAAAATACATTCCTAATGCTCCAACGGCCGGCGGTTGAAAAAAAGAAAAATAAAAGCATTTAATCGAAATATTCAATTTTTATTTATTCTAATATGCCCATAACTTTACCTAGCAACAAAATATAAATGGATTTACTTTAATAACTTGATCCCGAATTATATATGTTTAAGATTCGTAGAAATTCTTCTCGATACTCCGAGGCAAGACAAAGGCTGCCCTATGAATGTCTGAAGAATAGTACTTCAAACCGATTTTATCGACTTCCTCGGTGGTGAACTGCCTCGCAGGTTCCCCTCGAAGCGGTCTGGAGCTATCCAAGCTTCCGATCACAAAACCAATATTTCCGCATGGATAAGATGGCACCGATGTCACTCCATATGCTACCTGAGCAAAATGCTGCTTACAACCTGTCATGACCTTCTTTATGTAGTTTTGATCCAACCAATAACTTCCACCTTGCGAGGAAACGATTCCACCCTTGCGTAGAGCGTTTTTCATGAGCTCATAGTAACTCTCTTGAAAAAGGCTCACAGCGGGCCCAATTGGATCTGAGCTGTCAGTGATAATGACATCAAACTCATTTTTGTGCTGTTTCATGTATTCGAAGCCATCGCCAATGGTCAATCGCAGTTTGGGATGTTCAAAGCCGCATGCCATTTGCGGAAGGTATTGCTTTGACAAGTCAACCACACGATCATCTATCTCTACTTGATGCACCTCTACTACATCAGGATGCTTTACTACTTCTCGGGCAACGCCACCATCACCGCCTCCGACAATAAGTACCTTACGTGGTTCCGGATGGCAGCAAAGTGGCAAGAATGAGATCATCTCCTGATAAGAGAACTCATCGCGTGAAGTGCATTGAATGATACCGTCTAGGATAAGGCATGTTCCAAAGGTTTCACTGTTTGAACGCAATATACTATGTCATTGAAGGGAGAATTATACGAGCAATGTTCACTTACCTTTCGATTATCTTAATGTCTTGGTATTTGGACTTCTCCTCGTGAAGAATATTTTTCACTTTCAGTGAAAAGCACTGTCCGGGCCAGAGATCATCTTGAATTTCACTAAACCACCCGTTTACGATTGTGTTCATGTTAGGAAATGTGTTGTTCTTTTTACGAAAAAACTTTAGGAATGTTAGCAACACGTTTGATTTTAGAGGAATGGCTAGCCACTTGTTTGATCAGTTGAAATTTTGATAGCTCAACTTAGCTTGGAATGTAATACGAGAGGGGAATAATGACCACTGAAATAATGGACAATACAGATTTAATCAGCTACCAGACTGTAGTGGTGAAGGGAAAGAAGATAGAAGAATACCATGAACGTTTTGGCCTTACAATTAATTTGTTATTATCGCTGAAGCAGCATGTGGCGTTGAGAATTAGATTACAAAAAAGTGATACAGTTTGTTGTTGGGCAATTTGTTGAATAGTGATTAGGCAGTGAATTGTGGAATGTGGATACCGGGGCTGCATTCCAGGTTTGACTATTTTAACTAAATTAACAACGATTGTTTATTTAGTTACTTTTTGGAATCTGGGACAGCTATTGTTACTAATTTCATGTTGACATTTTACTTTTCATGTGGTAGCGAGTAGTTGTTGTTGGAATCCATGTTTGATTTAAAAAAAAAAATTAATACGTGAATCCATGACAGTTGCTTTGTTAGTATGAGTGAAATGAACCACACTTTTGCCTCTTGTTAATTTATGTCGATTTTCTTTGGGCAAAAAAAAGCACTTTTTTTAAGATTCAGAGCAGTTTTTCTTCTCTAGAAATCAGCTGTCTGTCAAAATCAATTTTCTTTGGGCAAAAAAAAGCACTTTTTTTAAGATTCAGATTACTTTTGCGAATCTCGATTCGAAAGAGAGATTCGCACGTACTTTCACCAATACCAAAACAAGTGACATTTGTCAAACTTTGAGGTTAGGTAGTTATTGTTAGGGGAGACTGGGGCACATTTGAACGTGAGGCTTATTTGAATCTATAAATTTTATAGTGAGCTTTTCTTTTTGTGTAAAATATATTTTTAAGGCGCAACTTCATTTGAAAACGTATAAAGGTACGTTTTTTGACAAATATGAAAAATATAAATATTTGCACACATTTTTCTGTCGCTTGACTTATTGGGGCAGGTTTGAACAAAACAGTCGCGGCACATTTGAACAAGGGGTCTGTAAGTGGCATTGAACTAAAAGCTAGCTACCACCACCAATTAACGCTCCGGTGATAATTTTTGTCTTCTTTTTTTCAAAATTTCTGTTCGGTTAATAAAATAACTCATTTTTGTTTTTATAAAGTTTCTTCAGTCATTTGTAAAATATTTCAATAATTTCAAAATTTCAGTTTGCTTTTGCTAAGTCGTTTTTATTTTCTTGATTAAAATAATAAAGTTAATTTATTTTATTAAAAAAATACAAACCTTGTACCTAGTAACTTATTAGCTTCTAAAAGCAATTACAAATAAGGTACCTGCTGCCGTTCAAAAGTGCCCAGCCTAGTTCAAAACTGCCCACATGGGGGGTACCTTTGAACATAAGGACCTATTTCGTTTTTAAATAAATTATACGCCCTTACTAAATTTAAGTAGTTATATGTCCAAATTTAAGTTTATTTGCATTTCTTAAAGTGAGAATACTTTACAGTCTAATAAATTAAACAAATAGGATTTTATGAAACCTCAAAGCAAAAAGTGTTCAATGTGCCCCAGTCTCTCCTACCTATTGTGGAATAAATTTGAAAATTGAAAATGGATATTAATGGACCGTCGTAGAAAATGCCAATGGGGTTGTTTTCATGGGGGAGGACGAAGTTCTAATTCAAAACAAAACAAATAAGTAGTTTTGTACAAGTACAAGTAAAAAACTAGCAAATAACAATCCAATTTTATAAACACAAATTGGAATTTAAAAACAGCTGACTGTCAAATCACACACCAACACAAATGCAAAAAAAATTGATCTCATTTCATGTTCGATTGGGGCAGGAAAAATCTGAGATTGAGAGCAAAACGGTAAAAGCCCAAAGAAAATCGACATTAGTTAACTTCCCCTCCTTCGAACTGTCACAGCTTGTCAACGCTGTAGTTAAAATAGTTAACTACTGCCGAATTGGGAATGCACTCCGGTTCGTGATCTGTGGAGTGAGTAAAATAAAACCAGGGATGCTCAAGAGTCGGGGAAAGTGAGTGGAAAAAAATATTTGCCCGAGATCGAGAGATCGTTGAGGAAAAAAAAAAATAAATAAATAAATAGGTGGCGCAACAGGCGGTAGACACCCTAGGCCTAGCTTCTCGCAACCATTCGTTTGTGTGAGTTTCTATTTTTGGGACGAGTGGAAGGGACCTACAATTTTATGCCGATTCCGAACGGCGGCTGAATTGAGAAGCTTTTTCAGGACAGTTATACTCTCGGATGTTTGTCAGACGTTCGCGAGAGGTGACGCAATAGAAAAAAACACTAAGATGTAATTTGTGTTTTTCCGGGGATCAAACCTGGGATCCCTCGCACAGCAGTCCAGCACACTAACCACTGCGCTACTGCGCCCACAGATCGTTGAGGAAAGTGTTGATTAAAGTGATTTGCACTTTAAATTATTTGTTTTTTTGGATGAATTTCCTGTCAGTTAATTTGTGCAAATTTAATATAAACTAGTTGAGAAATAGATTTCTGTATAAATAAAATAAATAAATAATAAATAGTTCACCTATTTAAATATTTTGATTCATTTTCAATATTACTTTTGTAATGTCGGTACAGTACCTACCTGCATTCAGTACCTATTTACCTTTTACCTTATACAGAAGACACCGAAGTGCCGTCAGCTTCTCAATTGTCGGTATATTTTCGAAGTAGAATCTTGCAGAAAATAGGTTAACAGCAAAGAATAGAAAAACATTGCACTTTAGCTGCAAAACTCGGAAAGGGACACACCGACAAATTTAGCTTTCCGTAGATCGAGACGATAGGATCGTCCTTGGCGATTTTAACTTGACATGTTCTGTAAAGGTATAGTAAAAGGTAAAAAGAGCAGCCCAAGGCAACAAAACCCGGAAAGGAGACCTGTAGAGATGAGGAAAGAAACCTTTTGTTAGAGTGATATGTTAGGTATATGGAAATACCACTTCTATTTAATTATACATTTATGTATACTTAACTCAAGTCCAAAAAGACTGCTGGACCAGACATCCTACTATTGTTATTTATAAACATTTTTCCACCGTTGATTTACTAAACAGGGTTGGTGTCCAGATAAGGAGAAATATATGAGAAACTATTACAGAAAATACAGAAAACTAGTCCTTTCTTCTACTGAAACCGACATCAGCTGTTTTCTGACAGATTTTTTGTGTAAATAAAAATATTTTAATGTAAATTTCGCTTAGGTATTATTATACTATACCGGATGATCATTCATTCGGTACCTATTTTGTAAACAATTTTTCCATGGCACACACACAAAACTAGATTATTTCATACAATTTTGAATCACAGACGAGGAGCACCAAACGCCAATAAATTAGAGCTGAAATGAAAGTTTCTAAATTAAGGGGTAGTAAAGACACAACCAGTGCGGTTGTAGGCCTGGAGGAAACCCAAAAAATCCAGTTCGATACCCACCATTCGATTATCGGTTTTAAGGCCGAATATTTATAGAGACGATCTATATAGAGCGATATCGTTAGTTATGGCATCTCTGGCAAACTAAGCTGCTCCATAAAGTAAGGGCATAGACTAAATAAGTTATACAGATGTCTCACCGCCATAAAAATCGATGCTTGCACAATGCACAATGCACATGCCTCGGATTTGCTATAAACTCTGATAACAACATCTCAGAAAAAATTAAACAACGAATAACTCCTGTCAACCGCAGTGTCTTTTGAGCAGTAGAGCCCTGTCCCGATAGAACGTTCTATTAAAGGCCCGATAGGCATTTCTCTCATAACAATCTCTATAAAAAAAAGTTAACATCTATATAGCACAAATATTTAGAGCTCTACGATTAGATGTCAATTTGGAGTATTATAGAGTTTGTCCATAATTTGACGTGACGCTAGTAGGTATAGTTGTCTATCGCTTGATGGCATGAGGGCATCATATCGGCCGCGTTCCTATTGCTTTAAATGATTAGGTTGCCATTTTCTGCAATAGCAATAGCTTATAATAGATATAAGAAAAATATGTACACTTCGCGCCATTTGAATAGCACACCCCCTATAGGTCGGTTTTCTATTGCCCACTGGTCCCAAACCAATCATACTAGAGACCTATTTTTTTTTAATTAAAGTTCATTTAATTGTTGTGATTTGACCAGAAGGAAGATTTAAAAATAAAGCTTTAAGTCTTAACAAAAATTTGTTAACTAAAAACAGGGCCCCTAATTTTGCGCCACTTGAACAGAACATGCATTTAGTTTGATCGTTATATTTGGCACGTGAACTCATATTTTTCTTTGATTGAATTTTTTTGTCAATTTAGACTATTTAGTTAACAAAAATAAAATGGGTGGAGAAAAAGCCTTAACCGATGCTGAAAAAGGATAAATCAAAGATTAAAAGACGCTAGCCTATTTATTGCCAAATTGGCTAAGAAAATCGAGAGGAGCCGTCACGTTATATCCATATTTTTAAGTAATAAGCCTAACTATGGATAAAAACATGAAAGTCCGCATACATAGTGTCCTTACAACTGCGGAAAGGCGACTTATATTAGGAAAAGCGTCAAATTCTCACGACTCTTTTCCAAAAACCAGAAAAAAATGTGGTATCAAAGCAAGGCTTACAACTATCGTCGTATTATTTCGAATGCCAAGGATATAAAAAGACTAAAAATCAAGAAGAAGACACCTCTTAACCCGGTTCGAAAAGCGCAACGCCATCGTTTTTGTGGCCTGGACTTCGTAGTGGCACCGTGTAGTCTTTTCCGACGAAACAAAATATTTTGGAAGTCCCCGATGGCTATAGCTACTATTTCCATAACCTCCGCAAAGAAACTCATCATTTGGACCGACTGCATAGCAGAGCTGAAGGTGTGATGGTGTGGAGGCCGTTTCGTATTATGGCACCCGAAAATTAAAATTTTTGTTAACCACAATGAATGCGTTGTCTTACTGATAAGGCTTTAACATATTTTCATAACCTTTCTGGACATCTGCCGTGGATCTAACAACATGATAAAGCGCCAATACATACAGCCTGGGTTGTTAAAACTAATTTATAGAGCCAAATTGTGGAGCTATTAAGCTGAGCGGACTACTCACCGGATTTGAATATCATCGAAAATATTTGGCAATGGGTGACACGTCAAGTTTATGGATCGGGACAACAATATTTGACTGTATATAAACTAGCCAAAGCCATCGAATTAGCTTGGAGCTCGATTACGCTAAATTATTTGGCCAATTTGTATATGCACCCCTTCCAAACCAGATATGTGAATTTTGGAGCAGAAAGGTGGCTCAAAACACAATTGAACAATTTTTTTAAAATCTAAAATACTCCAATTACCTTAAATTTAAGTTTGTGTTAAAAAGAAGCAGAATTCTCTAAAATGATTTTTCATTTAGGTGTTCTATTCAAGTGGCGCAAAATTAGGGACCCACATTTTTCCTGTTTTTAGTTAACAAATTTTTGTTAATATATAAGGCTTTATTTTTAAATCTTCCTTCTGGTCAAATCACAACAATTAAATGAACTTTAATTTAAAAAAAAATTAGGTATCTAGCATGCTTGGCCAGACCAGTGGGCGATAGAAAACCGACCTTTAGGGGTGTGCTATTCAAGTGGCGCGGAGTGTACACAAAACGTTTTTATTTAACATCTATCTCCGAATACAAACAAAAGACCTTCACTCTAAAAAACGATGTTTATAGATACCTACTAAAGATACACTACTTCGTTCATACGTACCTTCATTTTAACATAAATCCAAATTCTATAAACATTGTTGCACATTTGGAAAGTAGGAACTCGATCCACATCGCCACGCAGCCAATTAAAACTTAAAGGCATACATTTTACTTAGAGAAATTTAATTTATTTGTCTTTTCAATTAGAAAATACGAATTTACCTATATAATACTCAAAACGTTCATTTTAAATAAATTATGTCTAAACTGACAACTGTTTATCGCAGTTCACTTATCAAAGTCAATTAAAATGCGCACTGTCTCGTCGATATTGACAAATTTATTATCCAGCAGGATAATGTGCAGAATTTCTTTTGAAATCACCGATGGAGTATAGGCATGATGTGTGCAGTGTATGTACGTATTACAATGTCCATTGCGGTGGTACATTTCCATTCAACATTTCCAATTATTGACAATTCAATATGATAATATTTTGTCAATTTTAAAAGACACCTTCATTAGTTTGTTAATTGATTGCTCATGTTGTTTTTAAACAAATAATTTTAGTGCGGAACAGTTAACTAAATTGTCCATTATATTGGAATGGAATAGCAAGAAAAAAATCATTTAAGCTGCTAAACAAGGGCAATAAACTCAGAAGACAAGGAAAGATATCTGGAAGCAAATCAAAATTACAAGCATATGGGTATAATGCAGAGACAAAAAGTTCACGTACTGTCAACAGGACAACAGGTACAAAATCAATATGATAAGCGATAGCAAGGAGTGGTGGAAACAGGCAAAGGAAATAAGAAACCAAAGCTATCAGTCGAGCAGTGAGATTCCAGCTTCAGAATTTAAGGCTTATTTTCACCATCTCTTAAGGTGCTAGTACACGGTATGTAGCACGCCACTAGCACTTTTAAGATGCTAGTACACGGCATGTAGCTAGCCACATACGTATGTAGCTCTGACGTCAACAGAGAGTGCACAAAGAGAGCTTGTACACGGCATGTATTCATTGGAACCTAAGCATTTGATAGAGTACCGAAAAAGAATCTAATTTTTAAATTACATAATATTTTAAGGTTATTGAAAATATCTACAGTAATACAAGATCGGCTGTGTGGGCGGGAAGAGATCTCTCTGAGTACTACGACTCTACGAGACGGGATCGGGAGTAAAACAAGGATGCCTTCTATCCCCAGTACCTACTCTTTGCTCTT
The DNA here is from genome assembly GCA_955612985.1 of Cheilosia scutellata. NCBI lineage: Eukaryota > Metazoa > Arthropoda > Insecta > Diptera > Syrphidae > Cheilosia > Cheilosia scutellata. Next base: position 49,918,996 of record OY015312.1, on the reverse strand, counting down.
TGATGCTGTAAAAATCTTGCTGACAATGATAATGATTACGTTTAGCAGAATATTGAAGCATATGGAATATGAAAGTCAATTATAAAGGTTGGGAGACTTTCATCTAAAGAAAACTGGATATTTAATGCGAGAAACAGATTACCACAGCAACAGCAACAGCAACAGCAACTTCAACAGCAGAAGTCGCATGAAATACATTGGAAACATCGACAGCAACTTTGTCAAGGGAGGAAAAAAAATTTGTTGTCAGTTGATTGCAACACAGCATTACCAGATTACCTTTTATCAAAATAAATGGTGAAAGCGAAAAAATGGTATTAGGTACATGATAACCTGTAAAATGTTAGAGCATATTAGAATATTTATTTAATTCATGAGTGTTAACGTACTTATTACCTACCAGGAGGTACGTACCATTATAGGTACTTGGTGGTGGCCAAAGTATAAAATATATCGACTGGGTATTTCAGATTTCTGCTGCCCAACATCAAATTCAAATTTGTATGTACTTTTGTTTTAATTGCTTGTCAAACATTAATTTTAACACAGCTCGCGACGATTGAATTAGAAAACTCGTTTCCACATTGCAATAGCAAAATTGAATTAAAAATCAAGTCCCACCGACAGTAAATAATTTGACGTCTGCAGTATGTTATACACAATTATCAGTGAAAGTCGGTGGACTGACACGGATCACAAAAAAAAGAATTTAAAATTTTGCCAATCGAAAATAAAAGCAATCTAAATCAAAAGAAAATGAAAATAGTACACTGAACCAAATCGCGTAGGTCATATTGACGAAAATATTTTGTCAATCTTTAAAGAATTTATTATTCGAATCGACAATTTTTCATCAAATTTTTCGTTTTATTGAAAATTTAATATTCAAAAACAATAAAATTTCTTCAACTGTGGTCCGATTTAGTATTTTATTCAAACGAATGAAATTTCGTCATATTGACAAACTGAAGTTGTTGATTGAACTAAATCCCGTAGGTGATATTGAAGAAAATATTTTATTAATTTTTGAAGAATCAGTTATTCAAATCAACAATTTTTCATAACATATTTTTAAATTCATTATCGATTTTTCATCGTATTTACTTCAAATTGAAGAAAATTAGTCAATGTGTAGAAGTTTCTGTGAAGTGATGAAAGTGAAGTGATGAAAGTGAAGTGATGACAAAGTGAAGTCGTGTCAAAGAAATTAGAAACTTAACTGAAGCAACTGAGCAAACTTCACAAACACACTTGTACCTATAAGAAAAAAGTAAGTAATATAAATATTTTTCAAATTATAAACGTTTTTTGAAATTATAAAAACGAATATTCTTTTCTAGGCTAGCTTTCTCCTAGTTCGATAAACCGTGGGGTATCTGAGAAGGAAATGCATCAAGAAAAACCACATTCAGCCAATGATCACCATAACTGGACGGTAAGTAAGTTATATGACATAAAAATATAAACAAACCTTAATCATTTTGCTTAATTTTTCCAAATTTAGGACCTTTACCCAAATCTGCTTTCATCAAGTCAAATCCAATTATGACATAAACCATATTCAAGTTCAATCACTTAAATATGTAAGTTAAAATAAAACTTTCAATTGTATATTTACCTAATGCTATTAAAATACAAAAAAAATGTTTTTGACCAAAAAATGTTTATTTTCTGTTTTGAATAAGTAAGTTACTTTGAAGTAAATCGATGCATAAAATTGAAGTGTTGAAATGAAGATTTGATTTTCAATTTAAAGAAGAAAATTCGTAAAAATGAAGAAAATTTCGTTGATTCATAATGCACGATGCGTCGAATTGAATAATGTTTTTTTCAATTTGAAGAATATTTTTTTAAAATGAAGAATACTAATTTTGATGAAACTTTCTTCAAAGTGACAATTTTTTTTAAATATAACAAAATATTTGTCAAAACAACGGACAGGAGGTTTTGACCTTATATTGATCACCATTTCTTCAAGTCTACGTACATTTTTGTCAATATCACTACCAAATTTGGTTCAGTGTATTTTCTAAATAATTTACATAAGAATATTTTCTAAACTGCTGAAACCTAATTGTAGATATCTGGTAATGCTGCTGCACCTTCAGTATGTCAGCATTCGAAAGTTGAGAGAACTGAAAAAGTCACCGTGGTGTTGGTAGCATTTGCACAGCAACATTGAATTTAGGACTTAGCTCTAACGTCGATGTCGATGTCGATGTTGCTGTGGTAATGTAACTTCAGCCATTAAAAAGCATGGGCTCTAAAAAGTGCGATGTGGCTGTCAAAGTTGCTGTTGCTGTTGCTGTGCCAATCTGTTTCTCGCATAAAGGAGATTCATTTTCATTCACTCATTTTCAATAGTCCGCATGTCCATTAAGTTGGTCGCGAGTGTAGGTTGCTCAAGTGGACCCTCCATAGCTCTCGATCCTCCGCCATCGACTCCAAATCATCAAGGGCAATCCCCATACGGGTAGAGGAGAGATTAAGGACCTCATCCTGGATCTACCTAGAGGACGCCTGTCCGAAGGTACGGATTCCATAGCACGTTGTGGAAACCTGGTCGGGGACATGCGTTTATAACATGACCAAACTACCGGAGCATGGACCGCTCCATCCGGAGAAGTAGCTGCTCGATATTGAGTTCCTCACGTTTTCTGGTATTTCTAATGCGATCTCTACGAGTCACACCAGCAATACAACGGAGGAATCTCATTTCGGCAGCTTGTATTTGCGATCTTATTCTTTCGGTCATTACCCAAAACCTCATGACCATAGGTAAGAGTTGGAACAAACACCGAGTTAAAGACTGACAACTTAGCTTTGACACCAAGTTCAGTCCTCCTAATAACAGAATGTCCAAGCTGTCTCAAAATTGATCCAGCCTGACCAATCCTACAGGAAAACTCAGCATTGTTCTTTCCATCACTCGTGAATAGGACCCCCAGATACTTAAAATTCTCCATCTGTTTCAATGGGACTCCACTAACATGCAGAGTGCATTGAACAGGCGTTCTGGAGACCACCATCACTTCAGATTTGTTCACGTTAACCTTCATCTCAGCTTCAACACAAACGGCTACAAACCGATCGAGTGCGCGCTGGTGTTCAGTCTGAGAGGACCCAAGGATGACCAAGTCAACGGCGAAGAGCAGATGACTTATCCTCAGATAAGAACAATTTGAAATGTTCTTCGCCAAGCCTGCGCTGTAACATCCAGTCCATATAAGTAATGATATGAAAAGGAGAGGAGACAAGACGCAATTATTTCAAGCAGTATGTAGAGCAATTCCGACATATGCGGCACAAATATGGTGGTAGGTATAGACATTTTGAGGATATTGATAAATTACAGTGCTACTTCCTTAAGCGAATTCCGAGGCTTCCAGTTAACTCTCCAAGTTATGCCCTGTATATAGGAACCGGAATTGTTTCTGGACATTTTTACACATTAGAACTAGATACACTTACAATATATTTACAAGACATTGTTTGAATACGATTTCAGAAGATTGCCTTATATATTGTCGAAGGAAATTATGGAAAAAAACATTTTTTGAGCTAAAGAAGTAAATAATTTAGGATCGGATTTTGAATTACAATGGAAGGCTAAAAATCTGACAAGCACGGATTGGCTTTTTCAGAGGAGAGACACTTTTAAAGGCGCTAAAGCAAAAAAGATGGCAAAGAATGCTACAATATGCGTAAGGGAGCATACATATATAGAATGTTTAGCCAACTTGATTACTCGAAAGGCCAAACGAACTTCACTGAAAAATGCAGTCAAAACAAAATATTATGGATCTGTAAAGCACCCTGTGAACTGATCTGGCTTAATTGAAGTAGATTTAACACTCGAGACTGCAACCTATGCTCATTGTACAATATGAGGGAAATAGAAACAATCGGTGCCATGAAATAAAGTCTTATGCAAAAAGGTCCAAAACGTAATTTTGGACTTTATTGCACTTCTACATAGATCTATATAGATTGGTAAACAAAACACGGCAGATATTGTGACTATATAGCAGGGCCTGAGGGGCCAAGAGGTGGCATTATAATTTTAATAACTCGCTACCCACCTATGATCTAGGCAGATGATACCACAGAAACAACAAAAGGTTAGGTTAGATTTATTAGGTTAGATTTATTAGGTTATGGTTAGGTTAGGTTATTAGCCAGTATTGAGTTGAGTGTGGCACGGAGTACTTCTCGCCAGCCCACATATGCCCGTCGAGGAAAGAGGTTACCCCTTACCCACTAAAACCCTGTCTATAAATGCTGTAATCAATTACTCATTGTGCTGTTACATACAAACCATCATGTGGTGTATAAGGCGGAAATAAAACACGGCGACTTTTTGTTTAAAGTCGGGAAAATATATAAAAACCCGACTATTATTAATTCTTTATTCTGTACTAAAACGACTGTACTATTAACTATACGATATTTGCTATACGATTATTAGTCTCTACGTTACGTTATTCGGCCTGTACTTCTGTACTGTCAGATTGTGACTGAGACCGCCTGACGACCTCTTGTTTGGAGAAGAGAGTCGCCAGCTGGCTCATATGTCATATTTAAAGTAAAAGACTCATACACGAGTACAATAATAACCCATGTATGAGTGATTCGATACATGAGGATTTGATGAAGTCCATTATTATCATCTCTATTGATGTGCTGGAAAGCTCGTCTAGGTCGTGAAAGTCGTGACTCCTAAGGAATTTAAACCTGGTGTGCTGAAGACCAGTAAGCTGACAATGACATTTTTGACAATATTGTAAGACAAAATTGTTCAGACGGTTGTAAGACATTTGGGACACATTTTTCACTGACAGATCTGACAATATTGTAAGATCTGACAATCGTGTGTCTGTGTATTTAGATTAACATAGGAAGTGGATGGTGTCCTCAGGAGCTCTCTCATCACCGCAGCCTCTACAAAGTTCCTCCTCTGTTAAGCCCATTTTCTGCATATGGTACCGCAGAACACGGTGCAGGGAAATAAGTCCCCGGGAACTAAGTATACTGAGGGACCTAGTTCCCACCTAGTGGGAAATAAAACCACTTTCGTGAAGTAGACTTGGTGGGAACGGAGTCCCTCAGTGGACTTACTAATAATCATATAATTAACCATTAACTTAAATATTTTGACTGTCACAAATAAATAATTTTATATGGAAGTTTCGTCTCACACAAACAGCTCTTGTCACAGGTGAGAACGAGGCCTCGTTTTAATGTGTATCAAAACATGGTACATATTGACAACCACCAAACAGATTGAGCTCAAATTTTGAGAAAGTCTTTTTTATTGGCACGTGTACCATAAATCACTTCAGTGAAAAAGCGGATGGTCGGCCGACACGTCAATCATTGTGGTTTGAATAAAGTTACCCTAACTAACTCTCCCAAGTGAATGCTATCGAGGGATGTTTAATTCTCGGACCACTGCTACATACAATTCAGCATTAACTACTGTATGCCTCCGATCCAGCCCTTTTGGAATCCGAGGAAGGTCAACTGAACCTTAACTATATATAGTACCAAATTCACCATTAGATGTAGATTCCATGATGGATAAAGTTACAAAATCCATGAGCTGCCCAGTCAGTAGGCACAAAAATGGAAGTAAACCACCCTGAACTGAAACCTTAACATTCAATTACGAGAACCTATATTCAACCAATATACCAATCCTTCCTTCCTGAAGACAAATATTGTCAACACCTTTCGACGTCAAGTTGTAGAGCAGATCCGGACGAGCCACACTCCTTACAAGCGGGCTGTCAGAAGTTACAAAGCGGGGGTTAGACTATTTCGGTCACCCTTACTTTTCTCAAAGACATAACGTCACCGGGAGGAGCTGAATACATCGGTCAACCTCATCTTGACACATGGATCTGTAACAGCCACCCTCCTTACAAATTGACTGTCAGAAGTTAACAGCGGGGGGTTAAATACTGATTCGGTCACTCCTTCACCCTCGCCGAAGACTAACCGTCACCTGGAGGAGATGACTACATCTGTCAACTTCATTTCGAAACTTTGAACATCTCGTCAGAGGCAATAGACGGGGGTAAGACTCTGTTTTGGTCACCCTTCGCCTTTGCTCTCCCTGAACGACAAACTTTAACCCTTTTTCGGTACCAAGCAGTTAGGATGGTTTGCAACAATCAAGCTCTTCTGTTCAGCAGCAGTCTTCGTCTCGTGGACGGGTTGTCAAAGGAAATAAAGGGGGGGGGGGGCAGACTGCTACGGTTACCCTCCATCCTTTTCCAGTAGACAATCCCTCCACTGTCTTTTGGATAAACAGAAGAACGGATTGATTCAGTCACCCATTTCTGCCATGCACCAGTCTCCCTCTTCAGTGATGGACTGTCAGAGGCAATAGACAGGGGGTAGACTGCTACCAGTTACCCTCCGTCCCTACCTGAAGACAAACGGCCACCAGGAGAAATTCAAACATTATTAACCAATTGAGTTATCATTATGGCCTCCTAACGGTGAAGATGCATAGATATACCTCTTTTTAAAAGAAATTCGCAGATAGCAATAGAGTTCCCACCTGTAATGTCCGGCCAATAATTTGTTCTGGCCATTTTTTCTAGTTTTCGCGTTCAGGGTAAATATGATATAGGCAAATTTAGTCGACTTGGTTTAGCATTCATTCACAACTAAGTTAGGTACCTACCTCTTTGCCAGTATTAGCAACGCAGCGGACAGTAACAGTTGACTGAGTTCAAATAAGTACACCAATAAACTACATACTTCCTGTCAACTGCAAGCTGTCTTCCATCTCAAGTCTGCCTCCTACAATTTGTGTTCTTTTTTTCCCGCCAACATCTCGATACAGTAAATAAACTAACTACTAAAAGTCACTGAAAATTATCATTTATAGTCAATTCATTTCAATTTCAAACACATCCCTGAGATATATATGACCCACATTCAGCACCTTAAATCAACTCACTTGGGAATTAAATCCAATGCCTCCCTGAGACCGCGGGAATGCCAGGGAACCGCTAAAATATTACATAACTTAAGAGATTCTCACCGATTAAAACATCGCAACACTCGAAAACAATTCGCCGTTCGCACCCGTTTATTAGCGACCCCAAGTCCTGCATCCAATTTGGGTGAATCATGTTTTACCACAAAGCGTGCACCACGCTCTAAAGATGCGCAAAAGACCACCGAAACAACCAATTAATTGCTGGTGCATTAATTCAGCCACGCAGTGCATCTTTCCGCGTAATAAATTAACACTGAGCGGTATCCACCTCCGTGTCAGTTGCGTGGCATTAAATCCTTTTTTTTTTGTTCCCTGAGTTGGCTAAAAATATGCTTCGCCATCGCCACACTGGACCAAGACCCCAAATGTCGTGGTACTGGTTACCGAGTTGCCCAGTACCCTAGTGAGAGAGTGAATCTGAGGGCAAGGAAATATGACCGAAGAGGCGGAGACTGCTTTATCGCAGGCTTTCTTGGGGGGTAAAATATTTGATGAGCCAAAGTTAAAATGCCGATGGCTCCGAGCTTCAGCTTCGAGTCGTTTGTTTGCGGCATCTTTACCGTTCGATAACTGGGTTATATTGGTTTTGCGTGTTTGCGAAGGTTGTGAGGGCGGAATGTGTGTCGTAAAATTCATTCGAGTCAGATCGTTACTCAGATTCGAGATGCACTAAGTGACGCATGAAGATGGTAATTCACTGATGCACGATGTAATACGCGTATACTGTATTATATATTTATATAATATAATGCCAAAGCCAATCATGATGGTGAGTAAATTTTAAGGATAAACAACTTTTTGTGGGGTGCTAGTGCCTAGTGCTAGTCCCGGATGTTAGTATAGAATAATAGTATAGAACAGGATCTAACCGAATTAGTTAGTGCGAGGTTGTATTTGATGCTCATGTCGAGCTTCATATGAGTGGGAGTTATTATTTCAATTAATTAGCCTGAATCATTATTTTTCAAGGAAGTATGTAGTTTTTGTGGGCGCAGTAGCGCAGTGGTTAGTGTGCTGGACTATTGTGCGAGGGATCCCAGGCTCGATCCCCAGAAAAAACACAAATTGCATCTTAAGGTTTTTTTCTACTGCGCCACCTCTCGCGAACGTCTGACAAACATCCGAGAGTATGACTGTCCTGAAAAAGCATCTCAATTCAGCCGTTCGGACTCGGCATAAAATTGTAGGTCCCTTCCATTCGTCCCAAAAATAGAAACTCGCATAAAAAACGAATGGTTGCGAGAAGCTATAGCCCTTGGGTGTCTACCGCCTGTTGCGCCACCTATTTTTTTTATTTTTTATGTAGTTTCATATAGTTCAAGGATCGGTTAAGGGTTAGCCCCCAGGGCACTGCCACCTTTATCCCTATAGTTGCCTTATTGCTCGCAAGTATAGCTAACTTTTTGCTAACTTTTATAGCCTCTTTTTTGCCTAAAAACCCTCCACCCGCCACCACAACCATTTTCCCGCTTTTTGATAAAAATTCGGAATTCTGTTAAAAATTTCCTTTAGTCCTTTTTTCACTACTACTTTTGAAGATTTTTTCAATTAAAAAACATATAACAACCCTGATGGCAGATCTAAGCTGCCCTAGACAACTTCAGTTGGCATAAGTGCGCGAAAAATGCAAATGTCATGACTCATGAGTAAAGTGACCAACTGTACAGTTTTTCGCTGTACACTACAGTTTTTCAGTCAGTCGATACAGCGCGAAATTGTCAGAAAAACATATACAGCGAAAACATGAGAATACAGCATTTATACAGTTTTTCCACATGAAAAAAATAAAAAATATTAGCGAAGAGATTTTTGAAAATTTTTTTTGCAGTCACTATTAGAATTGTTTGAAGAAACTTTTTACATCAAAAAATTTTTTTTTGAGACCGGAGAAAAAAGTCAAAAAAGTAGACTTTTACAAAGGTTCTAAATTTTCAATGGGTTAAGGAAAGTTTTGTATCATTCAAACGGAATTTAAATGACCTTTCCATTAATGCCAAAATTTACATGAAGTAAGTTCAAATGATGAGTAGAATTAACTTTAGTTTTGTCAAAATACTTATGTCCACCATTATATAATACTTTCATTAGTTAACTTAAGGTCCTCTGTTTTCATATATCTAACTATTTTTGTCCTTGAATTTGTATTTTGTGTTTTGGTTTCGGCGAGTATTATATGACGACATTTTTTAACAACTGATGAATAGGTAGCACCATACGTTGTTTGCCTCTTCAGTGTGCGTTAAATCACTTTCATACCACTTCGCCACCATTTCCTCGGCACACCACTCCTATGGCACCTGCCACTTGGTAACTACGCCGCCTCCACGCCACTGCCACCCCACTTCGGTGCGCGCCTTGTCTTAGAAATGTTAGAAATGTTATTTGAATAGTTAAAAAAACATATAACATCAAAGAAACAACCAATGTTATTCATTGACATTCGCTGTGAAGACGGTACAATTTTTCAAGATAAAGAGAGACACACCAACTCCGAGATGTCGAAAAATCAAAAAAATTAAGAAATATGTAACGCTTACGTGATTCGGAAGCCGTTTTTCCATATATAAAAAAATTTGATGATCTTTATTTTTAAAGAATTATTATATTAGATTTTACGTGACAATACGTGAAATAAACTGTTTCTACTATTTTGCGCGAATTTTTTCAGGTCAGAATCTACTTTTGGGAAACCCTCCAAACTCGCCAAAACACAGTTGAGTCTAAAGCGGCCCATAGACACCACACTTGTGTTCGCATCGGTGTCGGTGTACGGAAATGTGTGCTGTGTGTGGGCTGGTGCGTACACCCATTTTGGTGTCAGACACGGTGCGAGTAAAATCAAAAGTTTTTGATTTTTGGTGTCGGTGTCTCGATCGGTGTGATGTGTATGGCGGAAAGCCACACCGGTGTCAGTACATCGGTGCAGACACAAGTGTACTGTCTATGGGCCGCTTAAAACACATCTTTTCTCTATATAGTGCCAGGTCTGCCTGCGTGTCCTTCTTTAGCTCGAGAACCATTTATCAGATTCATCATATTTCTTCTGTTAGAGTGGAAGTAAATTTAAAAAAACCCTTCATTGTTGTATTGTAATGACAAACCAGTATAAGTTATTGATGATTCAGGAAGGGATAAGTTAACTCGACTGGTTTCCGATAGCAATAAAGTACTATATTGTATCTTTTTTTTTCGGAAGTTGGAAAGAACACTCTGGATTTTCTCCAATCACTAAATACTTAAAATTTTAAGTATTTAGCTTTATAAGTGATTATCAGCATGGGTCCTTCGACTGGCTTTAAATTTGTATAGTTTACCAACTATTGCTTAACTTCTATTGAAATTCATAAGCAACTGCACGTAGTTTATACCGATTTTGTGAACGCCTTAAGTTTAATCAACTTGTCCGTCTAAAAAAAACTTGAGTGTTATGGTTTTTTTGGTCCATTACTTTTATCCTATATTTTTGGTAGAAAACAATTCGTCTGCATCGGAAATTTATTTTCTGTATCTATTAATTCTGTGTCTGGTGTCCCGGAGGGAAGTCATCTTGGACCGATCCTTTTTCTCATTTTCATCGATGATTTATTTTTTTCCATGTTAACCAATTAATGTCGAAAGCTAACTCCGCTCTTGGATTTCTAACAAGAAATTTATCGGACTTCAAGGATCCTTATACCCATTTATGTAAGCATGGTTCACTCTTGTCTGTTTTTCTCTTTAAAAAACATTAGTAATAGAAAAAGTTAAAAAAAACTTGTTGCGCTTTGCGTCATTTTTTTTCTGAATTACAAAGTCCACCATATTCTTACTGCTCTAAGATAGTTTTTGTACTTTATATATGTATTTTCATTTTTCTTGATCTGTTGATTAAATTTATCGTAGATCTAAATAAATCTAAATCTAAAGGGGGTTAGGGTCTATCTCTGAAACTACTTGGCTAATTTTAAAAGCTCGTTCAGCGTTGTAATGTTGACACTATAGGTTACTTAAGATGTACCTACCTACCTTTTCTTCATACTGTCTGTTTGCTCGTCAAGCAAATTTTTAATTTCCCGCTGCCCGTAAAGTAGCTGAATTATCCTTTCGTTGGGCGCCAGTCTAAATACAAATATATTTAAAACGTAACTATGATTGACGTTTATTATATTTAACTATTTTAAGCTGATTGTTGATGGAACTGTCAAACTTCGGCCAGTAATAAAATATTGATGGAAATAATTATCAGTCATATATTTTGAAACTATATGACACTATAAATCTTAATAGTTTCCGTCATAATACCTACTTAAGGTTATAGTGAGTCTATTGCGATCACAATTACATATTTTAAGAGTAGTGGAACGCATTGGGCTTAATTCATCAGCTGTCCGTACAAAAAGCCGGTCTCTTAAGACAACTTTTTCTTCGTTCAAAATAACGTCGTTTTTTCGTTCAGTTCATATCACAACATGTGCCAGTGCCAGCACCGACCAGACGATCTGTGCAAAAAGTTTTTCGATCGTATTTCCATTCCCACACTCAACAACCTGTATTGCAAAGCGGCGGCAGCCAAAGAATTCTCCTCAGCCTCACTGTGGATTAAAACCATTGGGGAGCCCGTGCGCAACTTCAGTCTGTTTATAATCGTGCGACGGACGACTCCAAACGCGACGCTGTTCAATCTATTGGCACGAATCATATCAATCGCTAGTGTTCAATTGTTATTAAAAAAAATTTCAGAATTTTATATTTTGCGAACGTCGCTTTTGTTCATCCAGCAAGCAACAAATTTGAATAATTGATTTACGCGGGTGTATTGTGACAGATAAGTTTCAATAAAATTCCCTGAAAAGAAAACCGACAAAATAAATCCGCAACTTGTGCAAAAAAAAAAAATTAAATAAAAAATTTGTGACAGTTGTTGCACAATTGTTGAGTTATTGCGTTTTCAAGTTCGCCATAAGGAAAACGAAAGTAGCGGTGGCGGTGCGCGGCGCCCCCTGCCAAATACCGACGTGAATTAAGTGATTGAGTGTTTTTTTCACGGTCTGCGCGTAACGGAAGCCGGACTTGACGTGTTGTAGCGCCATCCAGTAGACGCCAACCTAATAGCAGCACTTTGGTGCACTTAATTTGACGAACTTTGTGCGCCATTGCATCAGAACCTATTGCTGCTAGTGTTGTGCTTTGAACCATTGGATTACACCAAACGAGGGTGGAGCAAATGTCAATAATTTGACAGAACACGCATAGTGTAATGTAAGTTGTTTACTACCTACTAAAAAAAATTGTTGTGTCCATATGGGTATGTGATTTAATTTTTGCCGTTAAGTTCAAGTGCAAAACGTTTAGGAATTTCAAATTATTCACCGTGATGGACGAATGTTTGTTTTGCACTTTGATTGCTGTTGTGGGTGGAATTTGACATTTTCAACAACATTTTGTGGTTTTATCTTCTTTGTGATGTAAAGCAGTTTTGTTTTATTGCTCTCATGTTGCAATGAACATTTTTGTTCGTACTATTAGTGTGCTTTTAAGGGGAAGGAAGAGCAGGAGGAGGAGGAGATATTTTCGCGATGGATGTATGCATCACTCACTCGTTTAGGACAAATTTTAAGGTGAATGACAATGTTTTTTTTTACTGTGCAAGGTTAGGCAAATATCTTTTATCTCAATTTATGGATGTTTTATTTATCTTAACTCTTTTTTGGGTAGTTGCTGTGTGGATGGAAGTGTTTTACTTTTTAAACTGGATATGGATATACCTACACGCGAGAGTAAACAATTGGGGTAGTCTGTAAATTTGTATTGCGAAATTTATTTGCATTTTATTGGTCACTTTAATGACGAATACTTACCTACAATTTATTGGAATACCTTTAAGACACGGGGTCATCAGCGTTTGGATCTAAGGCCGATTGGTCGACAAAAAAGACGGACGGACTTTGAAAACAATTTACGTTGTAGTTTGGTTTCCAGGCTGTTGCAAATGCTTGGTTAAGTTAGAAATGTCAAAAACCATTTGGTTAAGTTTTTGACATAACTTTTTTTTTTTGTAAAGCCGTTTGCAGATTGACAAAATATTTTAACTCTTAATATTTTTTCCTTGTTTTATTTATTAAAAGCTGTTTTATTTATAAAAAAAACAACAATAAACAATACTTTGTCGATAAACCAAGGCGGTCCTAAAGTACCTACGCGAACAGGAGAGTCACATTCAGTTCGTTGGCGTTGCTTAGGATTTCTTCAACGAAAATTTGGTTTACTCCAAAAAAGTGTCATCTTGTTTTCCAGACGGTATCTAGGACATTTTTCTATGAAATTAAATGTGTTACTGTATATCAATCTGTCAATGTAAAAACAAAAAAATTTTTGTGATTTTAAGACTTGAACATTCGCAGCAATTAAAAGAAATTATTTTATAGGGTACCTTATTCCTTTAGGTTTAGATTATTAGGTATCTAATATTGTATTGTAATTGTATCTAAGGTACGCAGTTCATAAGCAATACAATAAAATGTAAAAATAAAATTTTGATTGGCAATTTAAACAAGACACAATGTCAAATTGTACTAGAATTCCTTTGTACAAATCTGGGTGAGATGAGAAATCTCTGCTTAGTATTAATATTTTTAACACGAAAATTCTCTTTTGCATAAAAATAATAGATTTAGATCCATGGAGTTGCCAAACGAAGTCTTTAAAATCTTTTTCCTTAATGTTTTGAAGGCTAGCAATAATTTTTGTTTTCCTCGAACTGCCTAGAAGACACTCACTCAAGGGTATATGGGTCAATATTTCAAAACATTAATATTTTGGACCTCGAAATGGACATTTACTAAAATAATCAAATTTAATATTTTTTTGGTTACTCTGTATTTAAGAAACATTATTAAATATTTTAGGCCAATGGGCCATCAAATTTTGTTAATTTAAATTTTTTTTTTCATGGAAATGACAAAATTCTATCTTGGTAACGACAAGACATTTTCGGTTTTTTTATTTACACTTTTGCGAGGAGCCATGATAAGCACAGATGACCTTTTATATCAATTTGAAATAAAAAGTGAAAATATTTGAACATTTTTTGCAATATGATTGAGTATGTCATTTCCGTGCCCAAATTGTCATTACCGTGTATGCCACGGGAACCATGGAAATGACGACATGGAAATGACATCGAAAGGTATTTCTCTAAAATAAAACCGAACTTTACTGAATATTTTTCTAAAAACGCAATTAATTAAGTACATAAAAAAGGCATGCATTGGAAAAAATATTTGATTTAATTATTACATTCAAAAACACTAACCACGGTAATGACAACTTTGGATAACGAAAAAATGAAACGCCTTAACCACATGAAAAAAAAATCACTTCTGATATATTATATATGGGCTGATTGCGAAATGTTCCAAAAACAATCAATATGTCCCGTTATTAATGTTAAATCCGCCGCCTAGTTTGCGGCCGTTAATTCAATTTTTTTTAAATATTTACTTTTTGTCAAGGGAATGACAATTTTTTTGTCATTTGTTGAATGAAGGTACAACTTAGGACATGCCATGGTAATGACATTTTGGGTGTTTAAGTTAAAATGTCGGCATTACTATGCATTTTTATTTTTATTTTTTTATGTGTACTGTACATGTTAAAAGAGTTTCTGCAGAAACGTCTTAGTCGAATATTTAAAAAAAAATGATGTTTTTAGCCTATAAATGCCTGACCGCAAAATATTAATATTTTGAAATATTGACCCATATATAGCAAGAACACGGAGAGTTCTGAAGGTTATTTTTATACCAAATGCTGGCAAAGCAAACCACACCAATGCTAAAAACTTCAGGCCAATAAGCCTTCACCCTGCAAAACCTTACAAAGACTGCTCGACGTGGTGGAGTTTAAAGACAGCGCTACACTGTTTTGTCGGAACATATAAATCATATAAATATAAAGAGCAGCGGAGCATTGACAGTACCTTATCAACTGAATACTTTAAGTAAGACACAGAAGCTAAAAGCCAAAATCTCCAGAGGGACTCCTAAGAGCGGGCTTATTTCCTCACTGATTTGATTCATTGTTCTAAATGAAGTCTGTAAGTACCAAAAAAACTCGACTTCAGTATCATGGTTCGAAACACAATTCATTCAGCACTCACAAACGTATTAACGGAGCTTTCGAGACCTTCGATAGCTGGGATCAAGAACTGTGACCTAACGGTCAATCCCCAGTTTTTCACACTTTCTGTTGGTGGTACACCCTTCAGAATTGTTGACGGATATACACGGCTATAGTAAGACCTACACTGACCTATGTCCTTCTCGAATATGGTGGCCGACAATCATAACAAGATCACTAACCTAAAGGTTCAAAGACTAGCGTCCATTGGCGCCATGACAGCAACTCCAACCGCACACGACTTGCGGCTATTCTCAATTTGCTTCCGCTAGACATCTTTATACAGTCAATTATAGCCGCAATTAGAGCCATGGGAATCAGCTAATCAGTAAATTGGAAACTGAACGAAACGGTATGATTTTCTATAATATTTCTCTCTTTTGTCTCAATATGTCTTTCTGGAGATGGATGTTGAGTGTAGATTTCGACTTCTTCCCGGATTTCGAGTTTGGACTTAACTGCACTGGTAAACGGTGTTTGAAAAATGTTTATACGTAATACGGCCAGATAGGATCTTCTATGCAATGTTCAGATCATGGTAAAATTTAGCAGCGTGTTAATAATGGAAAACGCTTACCTGTCTTCCGATTTCATTGCAAATTATTAATTCGTTTTTTACTTAAGTTCTTAAAAAGTCATTGAGACAGCCGTAACTCGCTGGTATAAAAATACACTATAGGAACCATCTCATCTGACAGTAATAATAATATTATTATTACATATAACTTATCATTTTATTACTGCAACAATTTCGGTTAACTATAAGATCTTAACTGATTTGAGCTTATTATTTTCATATTATCTTGCTTATATCATTTCGTTATTTGCATTCTCTACAGTCTACACCAACACATAATCATTCTGACACATGCTATAAGATATTCTAAGCTTTTGAAAGTACGCAGCGAAAATTTCCTATTAAATGGGAAACTAAGTCAAGAGATAAGTTAATGCCTTTGAGAAAATAATTGTAATTGAATAACAAGTTGAAATGTTATTTAACTTCTTACATCTCAGACAACAATAAGGTATTTACATTTTATTTAAGCTGTCATTGTTACGAACATTGTTTTGCTTTCATTGTTTGTGTGTGGTTAACTATAGCACAGGTAATTGAACGAGCATTAAAGTCATAAAGATAGTTCAATGTAGAGTCTAGTTTAAAATCGTTCACCCGGGAAATCTTGTATATTAGGCAGCGCCATCTATGATATGCTCTAATAACTCGTAGATCAAAAATGTAAGTTGGACCGTCGTCGCTTTTGGTTATTCTCAAATGCGAACAAGGCGAAAATGTTATTTGTACTGCATTTCAGTTTTATCCCATTCTGTTTCTGACTTCCAATTTTCCAAAAGTTTGACAGCTTTTTTCCCGTCACAGGAATTTAGGTTATTTTTTATCCGCAAACAATCGCTTTTGAGTGAAGTAAATCGCTTTTAGAAATACAATAATACAAGCTCGCAATGAAAAGCGAACAGCCGTGCTTTTGTGAATAAGCTCCATGATGTTTATGAAATTTGGTCTATAGTCTAGACCTTAGAGGCACAGTATGGACAAAAAAGTTTGTCTGCGTTTTCGAAAATGAATATACCTAATCTTATTTAAGACTGTATCTGAATATCAGCAATTATTTGCCAAAGTCTGTTTTTTTAAATAGCAGTTTTGAGTTCAAAAGTTATTTCTGCAAACAATATAGGTACAGCATTTTTGACTCCAAATGTCAGATTTGACAGTATGACAAATCCTTTTGAAAATCTATATTTATTTTTGAATGTTTTATATATAAATATTCTCATAGGATTTTTTCGTCTAGCATATTAAAATTATCCAAAAAGGGTGAGGCATTTTCCTGCACAATTAATTCAATTATTTATCACCCTTTTACCACATTCATATCAATCAAACGAAATTAAACCCGAAACACCATTTGTCATTTTGCGCGGGAAAGCTAACAAATCGCTAACACACCTACCACCGTGAGTTAGTTATGTAAAAGTTACGAAAGCTTAGTTATCTTCTAAAAAAGTTTATAAATAGGAATTTGGGTTTAACCAGTGGGTTAGTCATTAGTTAGGGATAACACGAAGTTCCGCAGCTATTATTAATACGGCTGTGAATCTTTTGAATCTACCCAGCGACTGTTAACACAATAACCTTAGGAAAATCCATCCATAGCTTAGAAACCCAAATTTTTCGTTTGAAATTTAACAGCATTTCCTATCGCAAAAAAGTATACACTATATGGCAGCACTATAACTATTTACATCATCTGAATAAAGTTAATCAATTTAATTTAATTTGCTAGGCGCCAATTTTAAACTTTTTCGCGACAGCAACATTCCGCTTTCAAAATGCTAGCAATTAAATTTGCATTCTAAATTCAATACATTAACAAGGCAATGACATAATATTCTAAAAATAAGTGCTACCAAATTTCATCAAAATATCTAAAAGTCAAAAGTTCAATTTGTCGATTTCTTGTCTCGGTCTCCTGTGCCTCTTAAGTGGTCTGACAAATCGATTAGGAGCAAGCATCAAACACCATCTATAATAAGCGACAATGAATGTCCAATCAATACTTCGATCTGTGAATATTTCCTCCACTGAAAAGTTCATAAAGAAATCAATAGCCGCCAGTCAATTGGGGGCGGCGGATTGAGTGATTTAAGTTTGATTTAGGAACCGGGTCGCTGCCGTCACTGCCGCCGCCGGTTAACCAGTGGTCAGCATACAATTCTATATCAGATCAATAAATATCTTCTGTGTGGTATGGCCAGCACGGAAGGAAGGATTTTTGTGCACGATTTTAATCCACTTCCAAGGACTAGCGTTCAGAATTCAATTGAACTCACTTCTATCACTATTATTAGTGGCAGTGTTTTGACAGTTCTATTTGAAATATTGCGGTGACCCCAAAAAAGTGAACCTCGATCGTATAATTCATCGTGGAACCCATTTCCTGAGCTCAATTGCAACACAAAACCTGTGTATAAAGCACACTCCCCTCCTCTCCGCCACAAATGGTATCGATATCGAAAAGTTGTAATTTTGACATATGCATTGAATGTGGTTACCCATTGCACCACCCAAATGTTTACAATAGGTACAATATCTCCTCCAAGCTAAACTACAAGTTATGCGCTAAAAATGGAGCAAGATTCTTGACATTCGTCACATGTCTCTCTCTGTCTCTCTCTCTTTCTCTGTCTGTCTGTCAGTGGTGCGCAGCGCAGCACACATTTCGTCGTGTTGCGGTTTTGTCGTGACATTTTCTCGTTCTTTACGGGTACGCAAAGGTTTTACAAACAAAATAAAGGTTGTAACTCAGGTTTGTTTAACATAAATAAAAACCGCACTCAATTGTAGTGTGATTTACACGAAAATCGTTTCGACCTGACAAATGGTGTGCGCATATGGAATTAGAGATTTCGATAGATTACCGTTGCGTTGTGCAATAATAATGTCGTTGCTAATTTAAATCTGATTCGATTCGAAAATCTGCTATTCTATGGACTATGGGATTTTTTCTTTGTCGTTGGTATTGCTTAGAATTTATGATGTTTGCTTGATGATTATAAAATTGCAAATGCTTTTGTTATCATAAATTCCGGCACTTAACATTCCTTAGATAGAAGGATGATACACTTCAACTCATGTGCGAAGTCGGGTGAGCATCGCCATATGAAAAAAAAAAAATTATTTTAGTATCTTGTCGGGGGAAAGTACTCAAACGCTAAACAAATAGAAGAAACGTTTATCTCCTGACTAAAGAGAAATGATGTCATGAACTTGGTATTTTAATAAATGAGGCGAAGCTTTTTGCAAAATTTAAGAATTTATGCTTACCTACTGTTTTTAGCCTAAATTTTTAAATTTAGATACAGATTATTCAATAAATATACGTATTTTTTTTAACATTTTTCTTTAACAACAACAAATTCTAATTTTATTCAAAATTTATAAACCGCCTGACAACATTCGCGGAACCCTCTGCACCCCTTTACCCTCTGTCTTGTCTTTAAAAAAGTTTGCACTAAATGCGCCCCTATGCTGCCTGAAGAAATTTGTTAGATGTACATTCTACATCTCATAGAGGCATAGGCATAACATTGATGTTAAT
The DNA here is from genome assembly GCA_955612985.1 of Cheilosia scutellata. Lineage (NCBI taxonomy): Eukaryota > Metazoa > Arthropoda > Insecta > Diptera > Syrphidae > Cheilosia > Cheilosia scutellata. Next base: position 49,899,703 of record OY015312.1, on the reverse strand, counting down.
ACAAGGTGGTTAATCATCATCATCCAATTTTGCTTTTGAATAACTTTTTTACTAAATACAAAAAAAAAAAAAAAAAAATGATTTTGAGTGATGGAAACCTTTATAATTTTTTTTTTAAGTGGAGGTTGTAACACATTTCTGCCCGTTTTATTGCATTTTCCATGACTTTTCGCAAGATTTCCAATGATAACTGTTCGCATTCCTGTCGATTATTCTCCTTAAGGGCTGCGATTGTATGAGGCTTGTTGGCATAAACCCCCGACTTCAAGTAGCCCCAAAGAAAGAAGCCTGGGATGGTTAAATCAAGCGATCTTGCTGTCCATGCCAACTTGCCAAAACGAGAGATTACGCGACCAGGAAACGCTTCCTTGCACCGTCTTGTCAAAACCACATGTTCATTAAGCCCCGCTCATCCAATTCCGGCAGTAAGCAGTCGTTTATCATGGCCCTGTAGCGTTCGCCAGTAATAGTCACATTATTGCCGATGGCGTCCTAAAAAATATACGGCCCAATCACTCCTCCCGCATGAACGCCGCACCACACAGTGGCTTTGAGTGGATGTAATGGCTCTTCGTGCATCACATGTGGATTTTCAGTGCACCAGAAACAAAGATTTTGCTTATTGCCGTAACCGCTTAAGTCGAAATGTGGCTCGTCGCTCATGATGATTTCCGACACAAAATCGTCCTCTTCGTCGTTGAGATTGAGGTTGGCTTGACAGTAATTCACACGCGACTAATGGCCAGGAGGCATTAACTGTTGCACTGTTTGCACTTTGTACAGGAACATGTGTAACTCTTTCACTAAAATTCGCTGTAGGGTTCGTCTGGTGAGGTGATGCCGAATTGCATGGCCCGTCGGTCGTCTGGTTGCTGTTTCTTCGTTCTCAGTGATATCGGCAGCCACACCCACAGCCGCGATATTCTTATATCGCTGTGATAATTAATTAAAGGACTAAAACACAATAAAATATAGCCTACTGCACGCAAGGGAACATAAAGTATATTTTAGTGTAGGTTTCATCAGATGTACCTAATTTTGGGCTTTTCTTCTGAAGGAACTGCATATGTAACTTAAATCGTACCTTACAGTATTAGTAATTGATAACTTCCAATACTCAAGCTATATGAATTTAGGAAAAAACACTACAGAGTAGGATCTCAGAATTCAGGATTCTGGTACTAGAGTTCATACTTTCGCGGTGTATCTGCATTATGACTTGGCATTCATTGCGCCTATTGTGTATACCTACTCAAACAATAATTTACTAAATAAATATGCAAAGCACTTGAAGGTTATACATTGTGCGCAAAAATCTCTCACCATAAGTAGCTAGACAGTTCCTGTCTCTGTCTCCCTCAACCTCTTGGTAACAAGAACCCCTGTTGACTAAGTTAATAGCACTCGCGGGTACACAATAAGTTTTCTTGTCAAGCATAGAGACTAATTAGCAAATTTGTTGTAAAACACTTTTCCGTCCGAGCCTTATCAATTTCGGTCTATACTTCAAACTGCAACATTTTAAACGTCACGTGTCAGATGAACAAGGGACACTTTTCACTAAGTATACTTAGTAAATCCAAAACCTCCACAAATACTCATAGACCACTGTTATCATCGAATTTCAAAAAGGCAAACCTCGTCAAATACTCGTACAGTAGCAAAAGCGTTCTCTCAATGTCACTTTCAATTAACAACTTCGCCATACGAACACGCGGACCAGGTATCACCTTACATTGATCCCAACATTGTCTACCTACCATCAGAATCAATAAGGAACAACGTGGCGTTGTTTTTGTTTTTATCTTGCTGCGATCTTCTTACCAAGTTACTGAGATCCGAGATGACCACCCAATTAGGCCTGGCCGGTATGCGAAAACCGCCGTCCAAGCAACTTAATTAAAATTCTTTTCCAGTGTCCAGTTAGCGCAAGTGTTGGGTAACGTATGTTAAGACAGTAGATACAGTATGGCGTGCCTAGAAGTTTTACTTTCATCATCTTCGTAGCTCGTACTCATCATGGCAGCAAGGGTAATTGTGGTCGATGTCCGATCTTGGTGATCGGCGATGCTCATCACCTGGGCTATCTAATTGATTTTGATTACTTCATGTCAGTCACGATTTTGTGCAGCGAGTGCGAGTATGGCTCTAGCTATAAGCACGTGTAAAGGCAGTATGATGGTAGAAGTGAGAAACTTCGATCAAAAGAAAAAATGCGAGAAACCCATTGGCCGCGAGGACATGGAGAATAGTGATTTACAGACGAGGTATATATGATCGAATGTCTTAAAGTGATGTGTTACTAATCAGTATCTATCTTGTGAGGTTAATTGGGAGTATAGACTGTTCACAAATTAGTTAAGGGCATTAATTCGACGGTAACTTCGAATGAAAGGATAGATGGCAATAAAATGGATTTGCTTGAAATTCCCAATTAGCTGAGGTTTTAAGCTGTGTCTTGAAAAGGCAGGACCGTTTTGTAATAGAAAAGAAAATTAAAATTCTTCTTGTAAGAGCCTGCAGTTTTGAAAGTAAGATTGGTTGTTAAATTGGCTAATTTGTTTCTGGAAATATTTTCAAAGCATAATACAACCAATTTTCAAAGATGCCATAAAGGCCAAATATAATAATAGAAACTTTTACTGGCTTTACAGCGAATTGACATTTTTCTGGGAATTATCAGCTTACAATCTCAACAACAGATGACACTTTGTGATTCATTTATTCATTACAGTTGTATTCAATATTTCCTACAAATAATTGGGGCTTGCAAAATTATTTTTAATCATTATGTTTGACTATTTTAGAAGGGAAGTTGTAAAGATTTTGTCCCGCTCAGTTTTAACAAAACTATTACTTTGTGAGCGACGAAGTTACAGTACATACTGAAAACGAAAATAGAAGTATGGCAACGCTCCAAATCGACTTACTTACTTACTTAGGCGGCTCTACGGTTCGGGGTGAACCGAGGACTCAGCTAACAAGCCTCTTCAGTTAGCCCGGTCCTTAGCTAACTGCCACCAGTCGGTTGAGGTTGCCTTCGACTTGCGCGCGCCACCTAAGGCGAGGTCTTCCTCTACTGCGTTGTCCCTCCGGGTTAGACTCGAAGACTCTACGGGCCGGAACATTTGTTCCTATCCGCTCTACATGTCCTAGCCATCTTAAACGACTTACTCGCAGTTTTTTGAGCAGGTCGATGTCGCTGTACAGCTCGTATAGTTCGTCGTTGAATCTCCTTCTCCAAAGCCCGTCAACGCAAACGGGACCGAAAATTCTACGAAGAATCTTTCTCTCTATCTCCATCCGCTTTAGATAGAGTCCAAGCTTCAGCGCCATAAAGCAGGACTGGAATGATCAAGGTCTTATACAGAATCTCCTTAGTTGCTCGGGATAGGGCTCTACTACTCATCAATTGCCTTCTTAGCCCAAAGAAACAGCGGTTGGCAAGAGTTATTCTTCGTTTAATTTCTTCTGAGATGTTATTGGTAGAATTTATAGCAGAGCCGAGGTATACAAAGTCTCTCACTACCTCAAAGTTATAGCTGTCGATCATGACGTTTTGTCCGATTCTACGATGTTGGGTGTCCCTTCTTGTTGACAGCATATACTTGGTTTTGCCCTCGTTGACCACTAGACCCATTTTAGCCGCTTCCGTTTCTATACTAGCAAACGTACCAGTGACTGCTCGCTGTGTACTACCAATTATATCAATATCATCGGCGTATGCAAGTAATTGGACGGACTTTTGAAAGATCGTGCCTTGTGTGTTGGCCTGTGAGTTTCGGACAATTCTTTCAAGTATGATGTTGAAAAAGTCGAACGACAGCGCGTCACCTTGTCTAAATCCTCTTTTGACATCAAAGGTTTCGGTGAGGTCGCTGCCGACCTTGATGCAGCAGCGAGCTTTCTCCATCGTCATCCTACACAATCGAACGAGTTTTGCAGGGATGCCAAAGCTAGACATGGCTCTGTATAGCTCGTCTCTATAGATGCTGAGGTATACGCGGCTTTGAAATAGATGAAAAGATGGTGGGTATCGATTTGGACTTCTTGTGTTTTTTCGAGGATCTGCCTAGGTAGGTAGGTAGGCTCCAAATCGACAGCAATATTAAATACAGGGGCCAGATCACGTAAAATGAAAACGATCGAACGACATCGTTTCGACAATAGCTAGTCTCTGTTCGGAAGATCGAGATGAAAGGTTTACTTAAGCATGCTACACCATTTGTAATTGATAGGCGGGACGAATAGATGGCTGAATAAATAAATGGGCTATTTGACCACAGGGCTTCTAAATGGAGTTGTCGCTTTTTAATATGTGAATTTCTTACTTAGGCGGCTCTACAGATCGGGGTGAATTTAGGCTTCAAAGCCTCTCCTGGTCTACTTCCAGCTCCGCCCTCCCCAACTTGTGCGCGCCATTTAATGCCTCTATCCGCTCTACATGTCCTAGCTATCTTGGAAGACTGGTGTGCAGATCGATGTACAGCTAGTTATAGTTTGTTGTGGAATTTCCTCCTCTACAATGCAAACGAGACCGACCTTTTTTTTTTTTAAACTGGTATGATCAAGGACTCTTGAATAAGAAACTTCTTTGGGAAAAGCATATCAAGTCGAAAACATCCAAGGCGCTCTCAATTTTCCGAAATGTAAGGGTGCTTTCGGTAAGACCTAAGGCTTATCGCATAAAAAAGTCCTCTGGATCTATGCGGCTATTATAAGGCCTTTTCTAGCCTATGCGTCGGTTGTTTGGTAGAGAGGGCTTTCGGGAAAGTATGTGACTGCCTTCTGCACAAAACTCCAAAGAACGTTCTGTCTTGGCTGTACAGGTGCTTTCCCGGGCTCTGCTCTATATGCTCTACTTCATTTCTACTTTCAAAGCAATCTTCCGTCTCAGGTTTTTGGTAGTTTTTGGTACAATGGACCAGTTGCGTCTGAGTGATCCAGTAAAGTGTTTCCTAACACGATAAACAAAAATAGTTCTCAAGGCTGACGGTTTGTTGATCCAGAGTCAGTCATATCTCTCCTTATAAATATTGATGTGTAGGCTATTCTCAGCAACTGTCTAACCATAAAGATGCGTTCTCCTTGCCTTTTCGGCGTTAACATAGCTTAGCTTTTTCGTAGGTCTGTTGGAGGAACTTATGCAGAACTTTAGTAGCGCCATCCTTTCCTATAAACGCATATTCGCGAATTAGCTGATGTTCGCGAATTTAGTCTTGATGCGGATTGTCATAAGACAAGAAATAGCTCAAGAATGTCAGCCTAAGTCTGCCACGTATGACAAATCCACTGCTAAATACAGTAGTCCCTCGATAATGTGAACTAATTAAAACAAGGTGTTTTCGGATTTTAGAGGGATTCACATTACTGGATCTTTTTTTCAGTACTTACTAATCTGATTGAAACGAGTTTCAAATCCAATAAAAATAATACAAAATTATTTTTTAAAGCACAGTTTCAATATTTATCAATTCAGAAGAAAATAAATTAATTTTATTTTAAAAATTATAAAAAAAGAAAAACATTTATATCGGCATAGACATTGGTTTGCTCAATTTTTAACATTCGGTTTGTTTGAAATGGTCTAACATCTTCAGCATCTAGTTCGGCAAAATTTTGCGCTTATCTTTAATCAATAAAAATCGATGCAATTTTTGTTTAGATGCCATTAGATACCAATTGAGCTTATTAAAAATACAAAAGTGAAAAGGAAACACGAACTACACAGGACACAACTGACTGAAAAAATATAACCACGAACTGATCATATAACATCCATATACAAATGGCAGTTGTTGGCTCTCTATAGCCTGCAGCTGCATTTACAACTTAAAGACATATAACAGTTGTTTAGTGTTTAGTCCATAATATCGCACGCAAAACGAACAAGAGAAACAAGAGAAATATAAAAACTTTTACAAAAAAATTCGTATTTTAGAGGTTGAAAATTTCGGAAGTTCACATTATAGAGATGACAGTGTAAAGTTTTGCCGATTCACATTTTAGAGAAATTCACATTATCGGTAATTCACATTATTGAGGAACTACTGTAGTACATCACATCAGCACTCAGTAGCCTACACTTCTCCATCCCTCTCTATGAGTGCCACAAATGTATAGCAGAAAACTGCTTCAACAGAATCAAGTGTATCCTCGATCATGTACACGTTTACGGTTATCAGTGCTACGGCGAGTCCTATTTTTTAAACCCACCCCTCAGGGATTGGCGTAAGATTGTTCATTTAAACAAAAATTGGGTCGTCTTTAATTTCCATATCGCCTATAAATCTGGGAGCAGAGATTTAGAGATACTCCTCAATACTGTCAATTCCGTTGTTTGTTAGACGTTGGCTACAGGTGGCGCAATGAATAAAACCTTCAGATCCAAATTATGCTTTTCCAGAAATTGAAGGTAAGACCCTTCGCACGCCTTCACTTTTTCTGCCTATATAACTCTCCGTACATGTAACTTCTCTTATGATCTGTAAAAAAATTCGATGGTCTGAACGCGAACGCACAAACAGAAGAAGCATCGTTCTTGATCGACCTGAATATTTCCGTTCGAGCATATTCGAAGAACCACTACAAATTGTCACATTGGCATTTCGCTAATTTCATCGGAGCGCCACATATTTTATGACCCAAACCGTTTTGTATTTGTTGTCTTCGTTTAACCCAGGAAGTGAGTTCAACCTTCAATACCTAGAATTAACATGAATTTCATCTCTGTAATCCGGTAAAAAAAAAAAAAAAACATCCAAGAAGCGAACAAAAATACGATTCCAAAAATTCCCTTTGTTCTGTCCATGTCCACTAATTAGGACGCACCGAAACAAAGGCAACTACAAACAAAAACAAAGACTCACGTTCTTCGGAACTGAAATGGATCCGCCCGGCCCGGGATCGCATTTGGACATTCTGGCGGCTGCTTGTGGCATTTTAAATGCCTCATCACGCGGATGTCTAAAATTCCATTCGCTGAATTTTGTGTGCACTGGTATACGACGTTCGAGATACGAATTCGTTTTATCGAATATGAATGCACAGTCGTCGTACAGATACCGAGCCTGAGTTAAACTCAAAGGTTAGCATTTATTATCTGGCTAATGCCAGTGCGGTTCGAACTTGTGGACTCTCCCGCTCCCGGTTGTGCGGGAAACCAAAAACAACCTGTGTCCATCTGATATTCAGTTCCGCTGGTGCACAATGACATTGAGGCTTCGTAACATCTGCATTTTGTGCGTCTCTTGTGTCGCGCCCGTTTCTGATGTTGGCATATAAGACTCTTTGTGGAGCATTGCAGGCAAATGGTTGCAAAACTCCCGCCGGGAATTGCAGCAGCAGCAGCAGCTTTGTGGTCGTTAGTGATTTCTGAAATCGTTAGATCTACGCCTGGGTTTGTATGTGCGATTGGAATTAAAAACGTTGCGCGAGTATGTATGCGCACAGCGCGCGGCGGCGGTTGCAAATCACTTCTATTGCGCGCGCGCCACTTCCTTCAGACTTCACCGTCTTCGTCGTTAAACCTAAGTAGGCCAGTCTTATATTGTTGGTTTCTATAAGTCGCAGACAATCGGGTTGTGATCGTGAATTTCCCTCGAAAGAATAAATATCGCGAAATTCCACTTTCAATTCTATATTACTTGAGAGCAGGCACACCGCGCGCAGATTGGGTACGCAACGCATATGCATTTATGCCATTTGGCTTGTCTCTTGTGGATGGGTTTCCGCACGGAAGAGCCTGACCGAATCAATCGAGCGAACAAATATTCAAGCATTCCTACTCTGTGTCTCTTTGGCGGGTGTAGAACTGTAGATCGGAATGAAAGGATGTGTTCTCGGAATTAATTTCAGTTGAAACTCAATCCTAAGCAATGATAATAAGGTCAAATCTCCATACACTTGATCGTTTCATTCATGAGATATTTTTGTCGGTACCTTTCGCTTATTCGCTAGACCCGTCTTCATATTGCGCAGCGTTGCAATCACCCAAAGAAAGTCGTATCACTTTTGTGAGAAAATTATATTTTGAATTTGGAGCAATGACACAACAGTCAGTCTTGTATCTTACCTACTTAAGACAGCCTTTCATCCTCTACGACCCCGGGCACCTTGCTTCCAGTTGTCCAGACCAAGCTCTCTGGCATCCGCAGTGGCTTGATCTTTAAAACGGAGGCTGATGGGTTTCGAAGACCCTCTTTCCTGGAGGGTCAACGGGTTTTAGCTTTTTCGACTACATCCATATTTTGGTGCAGATAATAGGGATCGCTGTTCACTCTTTCGATGGTATTTTGGATACTGGACCAAAATACATTCGAAGAACTTCTCTTCCGAAGGAGCCTAATATGAATACTCTCTTTATGATTATCGCCCAGCCCCCATATTCATCATTATATCATAGAGTCCCATAGAGCCCATGGCTGGTACAATAGTTTTAGCTACCTCTCCCTGAGGATTTCCCAGGACCGCTGGTTATTGGTGGACTTTCGAGAGTCTCGCAGGTGTTCTGGGTAGACTTTAACTCCTGATACTGAAGGCGTGCTAAGTGGATTTTTTTTCCGGTGTTACCGGAAAGTAATTTTATAGAGTATTACAACAGCCAAAAAGAATAGTATTTAGTAAATATAGTAGTATATACATACATTTGTAACGTCTTCAAAAATAAGTGTATGCACAAAAATTCTTCATTAAACCTTGTTGTCTTTAAGAAAAATTATTCAATTCTCCTTAACAAAACACTTGGTAACGATGCGATGTTTGGTTATTTTGGAAGATATTGAGGCGAATGTTGGGGTTGTAGCAACTTCAAGATTATGAGACAACTCAACACCGTCGACTCTTGCAGCATATAATTCAGGTGAAGGTTATTGTTTAAATTTGCAGAAACAGCAGCAGAAACATTTGGCTTAGTGTTAGTGTTAGTACCGACAGCAGGAACTTTTTTTGCTGCTACCGAATCCAACTTGACTTTGCACCTTGCTGCATGTGCAAGATTTTTCTAGTAGTATATTACTATAGTAGTACTTTTGGCAACGCTGGCATCTACCTTTCGTTAGACAGTCAAATTTTAAATCTAGCGACTACGAATATGATACCGATCGATGCTATCGACACCAGCTGCAGCAGAATCAATTAGTTGGTCGCCGTTACTGGTTGTTGTTTTGTGGATTCTATAAACATGGATCACGGTAGGTAATATCTGCCTTGAACCATTTGAAGACTTGAAGGTGTTTTTTTCAAAGCTCCTCTAAACAACACATTTTAAATGTTCCAGACCGAAAATCTACCAATTTAAAGGGTCAATGCCTAGGATAGCAAGCCGGATACCTCGGTACCAGTAACCCACTTCGGGGGTCTGAAGCTTCTAAGTTTCGTGTAAGGGCGAAGTGGCTTAAACGGGCCATGGTAATATTGATATTGGTATGACCCAATTTTTGGTTTACTCGAACCACGAAATTGGTACTCGAACATGCCGGCAGACATGAAAAATCAACTCGAACACATTTCGCATTCGCATACCAAAGTTTACTCGCACCATGTTCGGTTGTCTACGGCCCGTTTTAGTAGTAAGTGTGTTGGACTTCTGAGCGAGAGGTAAATTTCTGTCATCCTAACTGTTGACGAGATTGTTGTCTGAATTAATCCGCTGTACGTCTGCTTTCTGAAGGGCTCATGCAATTGCAAATATACTCATTGGTCACTATTTTCTTCGTGTTCAACACTCGCGCTTATAAATTTAACAAGGCGAGTTTGGATAATCAAGATCTGCACTCGGGGAGGTAAAACAAGCACAAAACAATGCCAATCACCGTTTAATAAATAAATAAATAAATAAATAAATAGGCGGCGCGACAGGCGGTAGACACCCAAGGCCTAGCTTCTCGCAACCATTCGTTTTGTGTGAGTTTCTATTTTTGGAATGAATGGAAGGGACCTACAATTTTATGCCGAGTCCGAACGGCTGAATTGAGAAGCTTTTTCAGGACAGTCATACTCTCGGATGTTTGTCAGACGTTCGCGAGAGGTGGCGCAGTAGAAAAAACCTTAAGATGTAATTTGTGTTTTTCCGGGGATCGAACCTGGGATCCCTCGCACAGTAGTCCAGCACACTAACCACTGCGCTACTGCGCCCACAATCACCGTTTATCTGTACCAAATTTATCGCTGCTTCCATATAATTTTGTGCACCCATCAATGATGACAGAAGTTGAACGCAACCATACATCGATTCAAATTTGTTGATGAACGGCGGACAGACAACACATTGAGGACATTCATGAATCTAGTTTAGTAACTCTGGCAGCTCATATTGCTGAGTGTTCATTTCAAATCAAGTCAAGAATTTCTCGACTTACTACTAAGTTGACATCTATTTGTGTCAACTTGTGTCTGGAGAACTCAGTTTTGACATTTCTATTGCGCAGACATTTCGGTTGCCCTGCTGATGTGTAGATCACCATTCAGAAATTCGGAACCCAGAAGAAAAAGAAAATACAAATGTCAATTAGTGACATACCGACAATTCAAGTTAGTTTTCGTGTTCAGGTAAATTTGAATCCAGACAATTCAAGTAAGTCGACTTACAATGACTAAATTCTTGAACGCCCTCATTTTCTTTTAGTTTTGTTCCATTAATTCTCTTTATTGTAACTCAAGTTCATCTTTAAATAATTATAATAAAAATAAAGTGATTAAATTTAAACTCTTAAAAGAGGTGTCAATATCAATAACATTTATATTTAGTCCAAAATATAACCCATCACAGAATATCTACAAATTGACACACATCTTCAATGTGCTAATGGAAAACAAGTTTACAGAATAGAAACCACAGTCTTCAGAGTAATGGGGCCCACATTTTTTTTTATTTCTTCTTATAAGTTTGACAGTTAACATTACTCATTTATTCAAGTAATAAAAATAAAGGAAAAAAACCTCCATGTCTGACGCCACTGTGTATACAAGAGACTATCTACTTCGTCATTCTAAATATAAAATTGCCCCAATTGACCAGCTCCCTTTAATGTGGGCTACCTATATCTGCAAGAAAACCTGCGGTTGCTTAAGCTACTTGCGGAACACGTTAATTAAGCGTCGTGCAACACTTTCCACCAGACTGGGTGAGGGAGAGTACCTATAACTACTACTGTTGATAAAGGCCCACAAGCCACAAGTCTTATGAACCAGTGTCTGGGACTGGGACGACGAGACGTTCAGAAAAAACAAAACCAAACCAAACCTTTATCTTTATTAATGTTCAATTGAATAACATTTAATCGGTGAATGGCATTGTTATCTTTGGCTGAGAAATGTCAGGATTAATGGGCACTTGGTCGTAAAATGGTGTAAATAAAATAGCTCCATGGGGCAGCCTATAGGCCTCGATGGTCGGTGCCGTGATTAATGTTAACATTCCATAAAAATGTGTTATCTCGCTTTAGTGCAGTGCTTGATGTTTATATAGTTTTTCCTTTCTTTTGTTTTTTGGCTCAGAGTGGAACGGGTTAAGTAGGCTTTAACATAGTCTTTTCATGGTAAACACACTGGGAATACATTGTAAATGATTGTTGTCACACTGCGTTGGAGTATAAGAAAAGGGTTTAAACTTTTTTGTTTTTTCTTTTGCAATTTCAAGGAAACAAATTAAATTAAACAAGAGAATGTTCTTGTCTATCTTGGGTGCTGTGGCGTCAATGACAAAATTACAAACATGCATAATACAAGGTACCTAGCGTTGTCTTACCGAATGTGACAAATAAATGGCTTCCGAAGAACTTAAACATTAATCTACATGAGGTCAACTGGGTGTATTATTGATAGTGCTTAAAGTCGATGACAGGCATGCCATTGAGCTATATTTGACAGCGTCAAGCTTTAGGGGAATGTATTTTTTTTTGTTAAGTTAAGTTAAGCGGAATACATAGACGGCGTTATGGAAATTTTTTAAATGACGAAATTTTTTTTTTGGAGCTCTTAAGAATGCGCTTCTTATAGCCATTCATCACATCTATGTCAATCTGTGGGAGGGAAGGGACCTTCAATTTTATGCCGCATAGAAACCATTGAATTGAGAAACTATTTCAGGACAGTTCTATTCTCGGAGAGTAGAGAAGTGACGCAGTGGAAAAATCCTTAAGGTGTACCTAATGTGCTTTTTTCAGGCCGATCAAACTTGAGTCCCCTCGGTTAATAGTCCAGCACACAACCCAACGAGCCACCGCATTTTCGATGACATTTGTGACTTTTGGGTTTGCCATTTCTCAGTTGACTGACTAAATTGGTGATCATTTGGCTTTTTTGATCCAACAAATAGGAATAATAATCTCCATTACGCAAGCCAAGAACGTTACTGACCGATAAACGTTACTCACTGTGACACTGTCTACATAACTGGGACAAATATCTTATAGGGATTTTCCTTGACATTCCTGTAAATTTCCTTCTATGGTATCCACGGAACTCGAATAAATTCTCGTCGGTCCATAAAACTCGGTTCTAAAATCTCGGAGGCAAATCACGCTACAATTTTGACACAAAATTGGACACTTTTTGGCCACGAGTGCCTCGTATTCAATTATTAAAGATTTTTAGGGCGTTATTTCCAAATTGATTTGGGCGTTATTGCCTAACGCCGTATACATCACTAGATTAAAATACAGTGGAACTAGAAACAATACTCCTCTTGTGGTATTGTTTAGTTGCCTTTGTCTCCTGCGACCGTTTTTATTGTCGCAACTTTAAGACTAACTTCGAAATAATAAAAAAACCAGTAAGACAATTATCTTCGACTATGCCGAAGCTCAAATACCCGGTACTATATTATTGTAAAATAAAAAAAATATTTTAGTATTAAAAAATTATATATTTGTATGGGAGGTGTAGGTGTGGGTACTTTTTATTCGACCAAGCTCATTTTTTGTCAAAAATTTTTAAATATTATTAAAACAATATGTGCAAAGTTTAAACTTGCTATCTTTACTGTAGCTATTTAAATTTAATTTTTAACATAAAAAGCTATATAAATCTGATATTTTTGTATGGGAGGTAGTAGAAGTTTTCATCCGATCTTGCTCATCTTCGAACTTAGCCTCAGTTTGGTGGATTAAAGCTTACGTACCAAATTTCAAGTCGATAGCTCTTAAATTACGGCCGTAATCGTGCGGACAGACGGACAGACGGACAGACAGACGGACAGACAGACGGACATCGCTAGATCGACTAAGAAAGTGATGCTGATCAATAATATATATAGTTTGTCATACCTACAACGCCTCCTTATGGGCGTTACAAATGGAATGACAAAGTGAATATACCCTCACCACAGTGTGGTACCGGGTATAATAAATTAAACAGGCGGTAGACACCCAAGGCCTAGCTTCTCGCAACCTTTCGTTTTGTGTGAGTTTCTATTTTTGGAATGAATGGAAGGGACCTACAATTTTATGCCGAGTCCGAACGGCTGAATTGAGAAGCTTCGAAGGAATAGAATATATGAAATGTATGCAGTTGCACACACCATTGCTTTCTAGGCCAAGTTAGCAAAGTTTTGTACCCAGGACTTTTAAACTGGTGTCCTAAAAGTAAAAACCATTTTACTGCATTTGAGTTTAAATCCAAATGTAATGAAACAGCATCATAATGAATTTAGACTTCTGATTCAAACTCAATTCATGTCGGTACAATTTATTTAAGCTTAGTACGCTGCTCGAGCCAAATTTTAGCTTCCATACAAAATTCTCTCCAAAATTTAGCTCAATTAAATTTAAGCGAATCCATTTAGCCGAGCGGAATGCTGCTTCAGCTAAAATATCAAATTTTCATTTCAGACTATCCTTAATATATCTGTCAAAATTTAGCGCGCCCATTGGGTCGTATGAATAAAACGTAGCAATTGCTTTTACTCAGACTAAATGTCAAAATCGAAGCAATTGCTAAGTTTTGTCTGAATAAAAACTGATTTGAGTTAACTCCAACTTTTGACATCTTCGAAAAGCGGCGCCACCGACCTTTTACTCAGATTGGTATGAATAAAACATGGAAGACAAAGCAATTGCTACGAAAATTCTGAGTCTGCTATTTTGTTGACTCAGAGCATTTGCTAAATATTTTGCGCGCACAGTTTTCTACAAAAACAGTCTAGCCTTGTGAGTTTTCGGTGTTATTTTTTTATAAATAGTTAAATTAATTTTTGTTTGTGAAAAAAACAAAAAAATGGATGCAATAAGCACATTATACCTGTTTTCCCTACTGTTGCTAACGTTCGTGAAAAAAAAACAGTATAAGCTAAGAAGAATTGGTTACGATAACAACTTTAAGCAACTGTATCGTTTCACGCGTCGAAATGTAGATTACTTTTAGAAGAAAATCTGGAGACGCGGGGTGGTGTTCCTTCAAATATCCAGAAAATTAAATCTTTCCTACTGCTTCTGACGTTTGCACGAATACCACTATTTGATCACTATTGGAGATAGAAGTAGATGGAAATTCCTCATCGTCTGCAGAGCAATTAATTTGTAATCGAATATAGGTTATGCACTTATGCGTACCAGTAAGCTCTTCCAAATACTCTTCTTCATCATAGATTTAACTTTTTTTTTTCGTATTTATGTGAATTTTTATACCCGGTACCACACTGTGGTGATTATACCCGGTACCACACTGTGGTGAGGGTATATTCACTTTGTCATTCCATTTGTAACGCCCATAAGGAGGCGTTGTAGGTATGACAAACTATATATATTGTTGATCAGCATCACTTTCTTAGTCGATCTAGCGATGTCCGTCTGTCTGTCCGTCTGTATGTCCGTCTGTCTGTCCGTCTGTCCGTCTGTCCGTCTGTCCGCACGATTACGGCCGTAATTTAAGAGCTATCGACTTGAAATTTGGTATGTAAGCTTTTATCCACCAAACTGAGGCTAAGTTCGAAGATGAGCAAGATCGGATGAAAACTACTACTACCTCCCATACAAAAATATCAGATTTATATAGCTTTTTATGTTAAAAATTAAATTTAAATAGCTACAGTAAAGATAGCAAGTTTAAACTTTGCACATATTGTTTTAATAATATTTAAAAATTTTTGACAAAAAATGAGCTTGGTCGAATAAAAAGTACCCATACCTCCCATACAAATATATAATTTTTTAATACTAAAATATTTTTTTTATTTTACAATAATATAGTACCGGGTATTTGAGCTTCGGCATAGTCGAAGATAATTGTCTTACTGGTTTTTTTTGAGTTGATGAAATTTCCTATGAAATTACATTGGAGCACTATTTTTCCAACTTTTATCCATGGGATGGTTTTTTACCATCAAAATTCCCACCAAAAAGATAAATTTCCCTCGACTTAGCAACACTGATTGTTTGAACAGTTGAATTCTGACAAGCAATAGTTGGGATTTATTCCCCTTAGAAATTATTGTTTTTCCCCTGTCATGTTTTTAGATAAATCTTTTGAGGATCTTATAACAAATGCATAAAAGCGCAATTGGGTGGTAGTCCTATCGTCTGCCTTCACTAGTTTTAATACTTAATGCATATAATATTTAAAGTTTTTTTAAGTCAAATAACCTTAATAAACTTATCCAACATTTAAAAAGTGGCTGACTCCGCCTTTTAATCAAAACCAAATGCAAATAAGGTATTCAGTTGCTAGATGCATTATCGCAGACCACTTCAGTGTGCGTCCTAGGACCACACAAAAATCCCATCGAAAAAGCCGGACCTAAATAAATGTTCAGCGTCGTCGGTCGTGTCGTTTTATTATTTAATTGTAAGGACACTCCGAGTTCTGTTCGTCTGTTCTGTTCGTCGTTCTGTTCGTCGACCGAGTTTTTTTTTCTTCATCTTAATATCTACCACCCTCAGCCATCAAACTTTTGTGATGAATTTAAATACGAATGTCCTGCAGCGTCATCTTTTACGTCTACGCGCCTACGCATTCAATTTCTGTCACAAAATTTATAACGTGCACTCTAAAACTGACTCACAAGACTGTACAGTCATAACTTATGCTAAAGTGTCTGAAACGTAATTACAACATGACATGCTAAATGCCACACAAATACAAATAAAGCCAAATCTATAGACAAACCATTTTGCACTATCCCGGAAATCACTGACGACGACACTGTTATAAAGACCTCATGAAGTCAGTTAACAAAAAACAAAAAAAAAATAACAACAATATAGTTACTACTACTCCATAGCCAGAGTGACTAAGTGAGTGTTCCTCACTCACTGGCGGGTTCTCTGCTCGAAATGGTGTATAATTAATGCATGTGCCCGGACCTATGGAGTTGTCCGACTACACGTGTTATGCGCACCCTTCCCCTTCGTTCAGCAACAACATTGCGCGCCTGCGCATCGGTGAGCGCACTAAATTTTGAATACAAGCCGTGAAGTAGAAAGGCTTACAGATATAATAAAGCAGCACAGTAGTAACGCCATGTGCCGTCGCGCTTTGTCGTCTCTCCTTTAAATCGGACCCACGATCACCCACCCGATCGCGATGGTGGACGCGCGCGTATACGCTTTGCGATCGTTTTGTGGCTTACTTACAGCCTGGTCGATCGTTTTCGTTTCACTTGAATGGCTATTCCCATGGAAATTGCTTTTACAGTCATTGTTTTACTTTCGAACTGCGCGGAACCTAATAATTTCTAATTAAATTCAAAATCTACGCTAGTGTTTCTCCGCTCATACTACCTATGCGCCATGCGGTACGAGTTAAGCCCAAAATCAAACTGGAACGCAGTCGCGAATGTGGTCAATTAAAAGAAATAAACAGATTTGCTACCGCTTTTCCTTCTAACGATAAGTTTTACGCTCATATTGTTTTTTGGGGATAACGACATGCTGTGCGGGACCTAATGCTAATGTACCTGGAAGGGGATTAAGATTAACAATTGAGGTTACAGACTTAATCCGGATGTTAGATATGTTGTTGGATTGTTGGATTCTGATACATGGATTAAGTAGTAGTAAAACAAAACCTTTAGACTAAAGGGTCAACCATCACAATTGGCCAACTTTGGCCTAAGGATGGCCTGCTACCCTAGCCGAAAGGGTCGGCCATAAAATAATAGGTAGGGTTAAGCTGGTATCAAACCTTGACGGAAATGCACTTAAGTTAAGTCAAATGCTTGAAATAGGCCTATCCTTTTCACGAAACACAATTATTACCGAATTGAATTACTGAATTAATCCCATGCAATCCCATAATATAGTTCTAAGCTTCATTTATGGGGATAATTATATAGGCGCGCTTTTCTAAAAGGCATCCTCTTACTCAAAAATATTTGACGAAACGCTCAGAATAAGTCGGCTTACTTACCTAGGTGGTGCTGTGATTGAGTGTGAATTCGGACCTCCATCAAATCACCGTTTTTCAGTTCCTTAGCTAACTGCCTCCAGTTGAACATTGCAGTTCGGTTGGGACCACCAAAGATGAGGTCTTTTTCTACTATGTTGGATTCCGTAAAATGGACGTAGGGTATACGATAAGTTTGACGAACCGAACCATGGTTTTCAAAATAAGTTTACACAATATGCACGCGTTGTTCTGGCGTTAATCTATTCACATCGTAATATGGCAAACCGTACTAACCACAAATCAACTTTAAACTGTCAAATTGACAATCTGTAGAAATAGTGTTGCCAGTGTGAAAACCAATAGAAAATATCCTTTACTACAAAGTTTCCTTCGTTTACCATTGACATATTATATAAATGGACTGAGAGTCGACAACTTTGCATTGGTTCCAATATTTGCGCTAACTTTCGTGGTTCACAACGGAATAAATTGGAAACTTATTGCCGACTTATTTTAGGAACTTGTTGACTGTACCTATAGAAATCATTAAAATCGGCCCAGCGGTTATCGAGTTATAACGTCATCGAATTTCACACATTGAAGATGTTTTTTGTATTTGAGGTGCCACGCCTCTTTGTTCAATCATGACCAATCTTAACAGGAACACTCCAATGCGAAGACACTGAGTGAGAAAAAGAAAAGGTTACTAGTGCATATTAAGGACTGTTCAAAAGAGAGCGACCAACTATCTACGAACGAACGAATATTCGCGAGTTTTGACAGTTCGCGAATTTCAGCCATCAGTTTCTACCAGCAATTTCTTATTTAAGGTTAAATTCCGAAGAATGTTTTATTCGCTAGTTTGTGGAATGCGCCAAGACTGTTTTAGTTCGCGGCAAAAATTTTGGAATTCGAAATTTCGTTAGGTATTTAAACTGCTTATAAACTTGTTTTCTTAATGCATTTTTATGGGATAATTTATTATCCTACTCATGGAATAATGAAATGTGCAATTTTCTGTTTATAAATGCTTAAAAAATGTTTTGTTTGCATTCCATCAATTCGTTCTCGTGGCTCTCATTTGAGTGGTCCTTTAATCAATTATTCCATTAAAATTCAAAATGTATTAAGAAAACAAGTTTATAAACAGTTTCCAAACTTTTTTCCGCGAACGAAACGAAAGTTTATTCGCAATCCACATCATTAAGCCGCGTTCCACAAACTAGCAAATAAAACATTCGTTCAAATTTAACCTCAAATTAGAAAATAGAAATGCCAATCGTCGCTAAATTTTCAGGAGTTCAGTCGGCAGATTCACCGATGCCGACCGTCCTTTTTAAAATCGAATGAAAACTCGCTAAATTTTTAGGAGTTCAGTTGGCAAAAATGAAATGAAATGAAAAATGTAAATAAGTGTAGCTTCCTTGATTTTCCGACTCTTGAAAAGCCCCCCTTCTACGCCCCTGCTAGGCAGTTATTGTTTGGAACTGACATTTCACTAGCCGTCCATAGAAAGTACCTATATGTCAATGCTCTTTACCTTTTCGTTAAACTTCCATACTATGTTCCAGGAGCAGCATCTTTCAATTTCAATCAATCGCATTCTTCTCGTCCGTTCTATCCGTTTCTTACTGAGGAGCCAATGTTCCTTCAGTATCTTTTCCTTCTAGAGCTCGCGATCAACTCTAGTCCTCTTTCGTAGCGCTGCTATTTAGGTACGCCCATTGTTTTGCTGCGTTTGCTTTTCGGCATCAGTCGCGGCATAATATAGTTATGGCTTCCTGGCAGTGTTGCTATTAGTATTCTGCTTCAGTAGCTTTTGTATTGTTGCGGTAAGACTAATTGCGAGACATCGGTATATGCGATCGACGAAAGATCTATCAGTCTCTTCTCTTGTGATTGCAACATTTCGACATCATACTTTGTCATAGAATTTCTTTGTTGAGCAAATTATATGCGAAAAAAAGTCTCCCGTACGAATCTTCTCCCAAGTCACGTATTTCGTTGCACAAAAAAATAAATATTTTCGTCAACTTTTGTGAGTCTGCTGGAAAAACCAATATTTGTCTTAATCGCGATTTACATAGCTTACTCAGCTATTTACACAAGGACTAAACAATTTTTTTTATTATACCAACACGAAAATAAAAACCTAATTATAGGCGCCACCTCATAAATGTCAACATTCCCAACTGTCACTCAAATTGCATATTACTATGGTTCATTTCCGTTTATCCCAAATGCTAAAGTCATCATAAATACTCAGCTAAAAAAAAAAACGAATGACGAAACTTCAAAACAAAACTAAACCCATCTACTGCCAACTTTTCGTTTTGTGCAATTCATTGGATGACACAATGAGGGCCAACTGGTCTCAGCAAAATGTGCAGTAGAAAAAAAAACCAACCTCACGTGGTTATCATTTTGTTATTGTTTAATATTTGAAAAAACAAAAAATTGCACACATCATCACAGCAACAATGAATTATTATGCGAATCAAGTACAGATTGGTGCATTCCGCAATTCTTGTGTGTAACGCATAAATTTTACCTTTACGCACGAACGAGGCAAGCATTTAGCTGCGTGCGAGCTCTGTTCGCAAAATCTGTTCTCCAGATAGGAGTACGAGTGCCATAAAAAGTTAAGCCCCCCCAAAGTATATGTTTAACTGGAGCGAACGATAACAGCTGGAATGTTTGTCGACTGTGCGATAACGCCAAAATAACGAACGACTTGATAACCATCCAGCTCATCTCTCTGCGCAATGAAGTTCAATGCGTTCAAGCTTCGAGGCTTTGTGTGTAAAGTAAGTGAGTCTTGTTCTGGAGTAGGTATGCTTAGAATTAGCATGCGCTTGTTTGCTTAGCGATTGTTCTATTTTAGCTGATAATAATAGGAGAGACACTTTATTACCTTTCAGAGACAAATGAAGACGTTTGCGAATATTTTGATAAGTGATTTTTTTTGTTCACGTAGGTGAATGACAGTCGGTGGAAGTATAGGTACAGATTGTCTGACGCACTTCTAGGAAAGCTATAATCGCGAACTTTAATTCCGACGGCAATCAAGTAATAAAATGGAATTTCCAAACTTACGAATAAACAGCCACTCCCATATCTACCTTGGTGGAGGGAATTTTTTTTGAAGCTATATTGATGGTTTAGCTGACGATTTGGGTTAATCGGAATAAATTAGGCTGCAGTGATTTTTTCATGGTTACAATACATGTCGTTTGTCCATGATGACAGAGTTGGTTGGAGAAAGATATTATTTTCGTACACAATTTTGAAATCGAGATTTTAAACAATTTTGACATTTACGATAATAAGCTCTGTCTGCTCCTGAGACTTACAGCCTAGAGAGCTCGATGGATTTGCTTAAAACTTAGTATTTGTGGTTGTAGATTGTCCGCAGATTCTATTTCCTCTTCATCCCTGCAATTTTTGTCATCTGTAAAGCCAGTTTCCAATGAGACAGTTTCCCAGTTTCCAATTTCCGGTTATTACCCCGACGAGTATTCGGATTTGGTTTCTATCAAAAGATGTTAGGATCTTTGACGTTTTAATGACAATTGGATGCCAAAAGTGTTGTTCATCGTTCTTTAGCTAAGTTTAATGTGACATTGTCCATAACGCATTGAAAGCTGGTACTAATTGTCTGTCAGGTAATAAATAGTATGTCCATTTCGGAGCCGCATCTGGCGAGTTTATCTGCTGACTCCGTCCCTTTCGCACCAGGAATCCAATTCATATGAGGGGTTTTTTACCTGCCAATTTTTTTCAAATTTGATTTTATAGTTTATCTTATAACGGTTGTAGCGATTCTGACCCAGATGCATAATTAAAGTAAAATTGGTGTTCCCAAAACGACTGCGTTTTTAACTAGAATTACAGATAATCCTAGATATTGATAAAACTGCTCGTATCACGAAAACGCAAACCTTCACAAGCTGTCGCATCGTACTACTCACTTTTCCTCTATAAACAGTTGGAAAACAGTACATTGCCATATTTGATTGTTGAACGAGATTCTGGCTAGTTGGGTTTCTTTCTGTTCGCCTTGAATCAGGGGTAGTTTGGCAAAAGAGAAAATTCGGAAAACCTCAAATAATATCGAAAAAAAACTATTTCTATTTCCAATTTCGCAAAATCCGAAAACCACCGCAATGATTGTGCTCAAATTTTGAGCAAATGTTTGCTATTGCCCAAAAACAGTTCCTGTGAAGATTGTTGAAAATTAAACAAAGGGGCGTGGCACTTTCCATATAAAAAGATAACCTTAGAAATCGTATATCTCCAAACACCGAAACGATTGAGCTCACATTTTCAGGCATTCTTATATATATTGGCCCAGGAGTATGTTCATGTGAAGATTAGTCGAAATTGAACAAAGGGGCGTGAATTCATTTGAATTACGAACGAGTTTCATTTAATCACCAAACGAAACTTAAACTTTACACAGTGCGTCCTATGTTGCCGCTTTTTTGAATTTAAGTTGGAAGGTTGATTGGAATTCAAAAGAGTTACAAAAAAATCAATTTTAGGTAGTACGAAGTTCACCGGGTCATCTAGGACATATATTATGTACTAGCTGACCCGTGCTCGCCTTGCGCCTTGCGCCGTTCGGCTTTAGCAAACAAACAAACTTATATTTGGTCCATTTAAGATTACACTTTGACTGTTTCATTGAATTCTGTCTAGTAGGTTTCGCGCTTTTAGGATACAAAGAAAATTTCTACAGTTTTATTATAAGTATAAATATCGATTTAATGTGCACCCTCTGCATCGCACTGCCTCTCTATGATCTTGCCACTTGTTTATATATTGCATGTCCTTTCCTGTTCTTTGTTCCCTACACTGTTACTATACCACATATCGAATGAAATTCTGAAATGAAACCTGTTTTGTATTATACGTCTCTTTTCTTATGAAGGTATGTATATATTTTCACTTCAGAAAATACATTTTGGCTAAAAACTGTTCCTAAGGATGTGGCTATAAACGACATAGCCTATAGCAGTCTCACAGTCTTAAGGAATATTTAAAAAAAAGTTTCATCGAAATCTGTCCAGTAGTTTTCGAGTTTTTAGCTGACAAAAAAAATACATACAGTTTTATTATATGTATAGATTTAAATATAAATGAGTCAAATGTCACAAGTACAATATAGGAATGACTTAGTGACAAATTTCAGTTTCCATATAGGAAAGCCTATTCGGATGCACAGCTCATTTTTAAAAAGGATTATAACGTTCGCTTCATAGTTATTTGTCTCACTAGGTCTACGATGTCAAACAATAATGTCTAAGCTAAGATAATTTTTAGCAATAATTACACGATTATTGGACACGGAATGGCGGCAATTCATGATTGATATGCAATTAACAGGGGCACGATTTCCTTTTGCTCAGAACAAGGAAAGTTTTCAGATATACGGATTTTCCGATGCATCAATAAATATAGGTATAGATGCTGTATTTACCTTCGGAGTATTTTCACATATGATGGCTTAACTATAGTTAGATTTCTGGTAGGAATGTCACCAGGGTCACCGTATAAGAAAAAACACATTCCTTCTTGCCTATATGCTATTCTTCTTGAGCTATGCGCAACTCATATTACTTTTACTTTTACCCAAAAACAAGCAGTTTACCGTTTTGAAATCTGTAGTCTCTTAAATTCATTCATTTTTCATGTCTCTTCATTTGACAAAGCATCACGTTTCACTACACTACGTGTTTTCAGAGTCAGCCCCCCAAAAAAAATGCTTCAGTTAACAATTTCACATCGTTTTCACGAAATCGTTAGAGCCGACAACAATGGAAAGATCTTTAGAGCACGAATCCTTCTTCTGACCATATAGGCACCAAATAACAATAACATCAATCTATTCCACTAAATACAAGAACATCCCCTGAAAGATCAAAAAATCCTGCTACACTTTAACACAAGTGGTTTATATTGTCGGTAATCACTTCTGAGCTTTTGATAACTTACCTAATGAATTAGAAAAACAAACAACAAAACTTGCAATGAACGAGAAAGTTTCGTGCGATCCAGTCGTCAACTTTAATTATTTTATTCTTTTTGAAATACTTCCCTTGAGAAGGTGAACTAATAACTCTTCAGCAGCTCCGCGAAATAGTTGCAGATATAGGCGTTCTGCACTTATATTTTTTGTAAGCTTTTGTCCTCTTGGTGTAAGTCCGAGTGTTATCGAAAAATGCTATCGATTCTGTCATAAATGACATCTGACATCACAGAATTCATTAAAAAAAAAAATCAAAGCATTTGGCAAAAATATGCCTATAAATTACCGAATTTTCATTTTTGCGTGTATTTTCTATGTTTATAAATTTGTTCGTGATTTGTAGAGACCGGGTTATATGCAATATAGAAGCATAAAATATGCATGCAATGTGCATGAACAATGCTAGAAATATGCATAAAATGTGCCAAAATATGCAGCATTAAGTGATAAAAAAATAGTATTTTTATTTTAGTTTATATAGTTATTTATTTCAAATTCAGCATAATATAGTTGAATAACATTCTTGTTATAATCAAGAATTATTTAAGATCATATTTTTACTTTTGAAAATGTAAACAATCGTTCAGTGGTAAGATTAAGCACTTCAAATATTTTTGTAAGTGGAAAAGGACAGTTCCACATCCACTGAAGTAACTGGGAAGTATTCGATTTGGGTGCTATTATGTTAACAATTTTTCACCCGACCCATTAATAAAACTATTAATTTGACACTTGACCACATGAACGCTTGAAGGCCTGGGATGTTATTCAAACCATTCTGTAAGTTTACGTGTGAATACTGCTGGCAATTTGGAATTCATTTTACGGATTTTACTTACCTACCTACTAACTGAATAGATTCAGTCAATACTATGCATTGAGTTTTGAGCTTTTGAATACTCGCTGGTATGAGAGAAAAATGCAAAATGAATGAAAAGCAATGTTTTTTTTTAATGTTGGAGTCAGCTCACATATTTTGGCGAAAATATGCATCATCACTAGATTTTAGTTAGAATATGCCAATAAAGGATATACTGGGCAAAATATGCAAATGCATAATATATGCAATTGCATATATGTAATACGGTCTCTATGATTTGCTTTTCTTGTGATTTTTCAGAATTTTTTTATTATTCTGATGTTTTTTTTGTGAGTGACATTTTACGAATTTCTGTGATAAGAGTGCTGCCAAGCTTTTATGAAGAAAGAGCTAAACCCCGATAATCGTTTTTTTTTGTGAAGCTATATAAAATAGCCAAAAAACACACCTATTATCACAACTACACTGAAATTGATTTTTTGTACCTGTTTAGGACAAAATCTAGGAGGCCGCTCAAAAGTTGCTATATGTATTTCCCACAATTTTCCGAAAAAAATACGAGTTTTCATCAATTTAAAAACCTAAAAGGAAAAAGGCGTTTCCGAGATTTGCATTTGCCGAAGCCGATGGTATCTCTTTCGAAATATCCCAATTACCTACGTCAAGTACGAAATGTGAGTACAATACATTTTTTTAAAAATTCGACAATTGTTTCAACTTGGCGGCCGAATTGCCTTCCTTTAGTTTATGAGTCTCAGACCTTGCGTTCTTAATTTTCTGTCGGCCAGTGGGGCATTTTGTTAAAGTTTACCATACTATTTCAGCTAGTTAATTGTTATGCATAGATTTTATGTAGATGCTAGATGGACGATATATAGTCGCTATGGATACTGATAGCCTTGCGGTAGTCTAGTTTTTACTTGAAAATTTGTCATCATACATACGATTTATTACGATTTTTTGTTTACATGGGAAATCTTTCCCTATGACAGGTAGATCTCAATGTTTATAAAGTTAAAGCTGTCTATTATGACATTTCGTCCAATTCGTCGACGTGTGTACCGCTTCTTGTTGACATATCTTTTTATTTTTTAAATAGGTACATTTCTCGGGAAAGTGGATAACCTTTTGCTTTAACAGACCGTTGAGACGCTTACACATAGATGATAATTCTGGACTTAAGTTGTAAGTTGTAGGTAGTCCTCTGGAAATATGTCCTCGAATTCCAAAGTTTGGTTTTCCTTGTAGCGAAAGGAGTTGCATTTATTAAGTGATAGGTGATGACGATGAGCATTGCTTGTCCGTTTTGTAGGGCGCCCATATGTCACATTTCGGGGAATAAATTCGTCAAGTTCCTCCGAATATCTGCCATGGTATAGTTCTTAAAGAATAGGCATAGGTCAGGTCTTCCCTGCGCCATCGGTGGTTTTGGGTCAAGCTTCTCCTTCCCTTTCTGGAAAATGGTTAAGTGAGAGTGGCCTTCTAACAAGAAGGTAAATGACTTCTGGTAATACGATATGTTGAACAGTTTACGTAGTAAAGCTGCAAATTCTGCTGCATAGTATTTGAGTAGGTACTATATGGATGGAATTTCCGCGATTCAAGTTCCCTTTCTGCAATCCAGATCTTTAAGGATGTCCTGAATAGCTTATGTAGGTACATCCCACATTGGATACATGGCAGCTCTAGTTGTGCAGAATGTAGAGAAGAATTCTCTGAAAACAAACAAAAATATCTAAATGTAGAAACGAAGAGCAACTATGACGCGTGTCACGTATTCGTACCTAACACTTTGTAAGGACAATAGCATCCAAAAAAATATTTTACATAAAATCGCCAGATACAGCGCACAATTGAAAAATGTCATTCCAATTCGCCGCATTTCATTCGGACTCGACCAAATGAATAAATTTCATAACATTCACCGTAAGAACGATGTTTCTCAAATGCAAATAAAAAAAAACAATATACCACTTCTTACCGTTGCAATTCTATAAATTATAAATTAAATTAAAATTCCCTCTGCAATTGCGCCATTCATACGCGAAGCAAAACGAATTTGAAGTCCAAAAGCAAAAAAAAAAAAGAAAAAAACTCATTACACGTTCGATTTGATTGCAAAAATTCAAATTAAAAAAAAAAAAAAACTGTTCCCAGCATTATATTCAGATCTCATACATCTTTCCCGATGATCTTTTTCTTAAATTTAAGACAACCCAAGGCGGACTGCAGGTTACTCCCATACCATTGCTGTCATTCATTATTTATCTCAAAAACCAAAGTGCAGTGCCACAAAAAATTATTCAACCTGTTCCCCCATCAGCAACAATGGACGAAAAATTTACCGTATTTTCGCAAAAATATATATACATATACAATACATATTATAAAGAGAATAAAACTGCCACCGGCAAAAGTTTCTGGATCAACAACAAATTCCACCACTTGACAGCCAACCCAATTGTGGTTGAGGAGGCTCCTTCATTAAGACATCTCAAATCTCACCTAACCGCAGTAAGAGATGAGTCGGGATTGGTGTTCGAATGAGCCCTCTGAATGTGACTGTGCGCCTGATGATCTTCAACTGTCATCATTGATTGTCGGGTAATTACGATGATTTTGAAATATCATCGACAGATGGAAAAGAATATTTTAAAAAATTCACTACACGATACCGACAATGACAATAACAATGACGACGACGACAGCGACGCAGATTGACCCAAATCCGTTTTGAGCGTCGTCGTCTTGAACGTTGGACGTCGCGCCAGAAGAAAAAAAAAAAAAACAAAAATCAAAACACGACATGGATACCATCCATACATTGACAATGCAGTTTTAATTAATTGACTGTCATAATCTGAATATCAATTGTCAGAAAAGAAAATAAGTATTTTTCTTTCATCTTGTTTTTTGGGAGTTCTGTGTTGTGACTTTTGGGCCATTTATGTGAACACCAGGTGCGCATGCATGCAGAGATATATACAGATTGATATCTGATGACGAACCGGTGGTATTCTCAGAGGAATTGGGTCAGTTTAACGCTGACCTTTGAGAAGAACACTGTGAAGGCGTGCCTGGCATGGAATTTAGGAACACAAATATTTATGAAGCATTCTGATCTGATATGCGTGACTTGTGACTTTCGAGTGATGTAAGGTCTTTACAAGACAAATACGAATTTATTTATTTTTCTTGAAAGTTTGGTTATACAAATATTATGCATGGAATTCGCGGATTATGCATGCAAATTTTTGAGTGAGAGGATAACATAAAGTATACAATATGTCACGGGACGGAACGGGGCGCATTCGTTAAATGTCTGTCGTTTCAGTTGAGTAGACCCGCTCACTGAGTACTTGAGAAATGGAGGTCAGAATTATTGCGAACTTGAAAATGAGTTGGTACCAATATTTGTACAAGCAATTTATTGTCAGCAATGCGAGCAGGGTTGTCAATATTTGAATATTACAAATGGAGAGCAAAGAGTGGACAACTTTAAAAAAAACATGAACCAAATTTATGGATTAGATTAATAGATTAGATGCGACTCCCTATGCATGTTATATTTACTATTTTTCCGACGCCCTTCTAAAAGCACTCAACGGAACAAATCACAGATAATGTGAATAGAAGCTGAGCGTTTTTCAATAAGGAAGCGTTGAAATGAAATAAAACAAGGCCCATGCATGTCATTATTGGCATGGAATGTAACACCATGTCCAAATGTCCGCCGCAGCTTCTCCCAGTGGCACGAATCCCGGTGGTCCAATCGGCAGCATAGATCCAGCTGAATTTGAAGGATGTCATTGGTTATGTTGGGTTTAAGGGCATTAGTCGATTGCTATGCAGAATTTCCATCGCGGCATCTGCTATGAGCCACGCAGCGACGTTTTGCTGGATCCACATGTCGTCTACCTCCATATCTTTGAGTTTGGGCAAGGAATTGATTGCCTCGGGTTCTCCTGTACACTTTCACGGAATGCGGCAATGTTCTCGGCCGATCCGGCGTTTGTAGTTCCGTTACCGAACCAGTTGTTTCGAATTTGGCAATCAAACGTTGGAGAGTCGACTTTGAAGAGGAACCGCGTCTGTCGTAAAAAGGGGATGGAACGTCGTGTGCGTACCCGTCCAGCGACGCCCCTAGGATAGCCCCACGACGTCTCAAGGCGTCGTGATGCACAGTTAGTGAACCCCTGGATTAGATATAATGCTTATTACTTTGGCGGCCATATTTGATACAAAATTTGAAAATTTGTAAGCAATGTATTTTAACCGTGTAGGTTAGGTTAAGGTTTCGGTCGAGGAGTAACTCCGTGTCACTCTGACCCATCTTGATGCCCGTTTGCTCCTTGAAACTGTAACCATGCCTATAAATTCTGTAATCAACTGCCCTGCCCTATTCACATGCATCTGCACGTTTAAAACACTAGTTTGCTAAGTCTGACAGCTGGTTGACGTCAGGGTTCATCCAACCGAAATTCAGCCATAGCTATCAGACTTACTGAACTGAAGTCTCTGTTACTGTTTAAAAGTCTCCAATCCATCAAATGAAATATCGATTGCGTCAAATTTTAGTTTTTATGCCTTTGACGTAGTAAATTTGACATTAATGACCAATAAAGTTATTGAAGTTAATATAAGGTTCGTTCGGGTACTTTTTTGCAAACGTAAAATTATTAAAAATTTGCTAAGAAACTGTGCGAATGCGACCACGTACTGAGTAAATTGAAAAAAATTAGAGAGAAATCCATTTCCCCTCTTTTCATTTTTTCGTAATTTTCTACTCGCTGAATTTCGGCTCACTGAAAAATGAAAACTGTCATCTAAGTGACAGCTCAAAAGTTTGACAAATAAAACTCTATTTTTTCGTCTTCAACGATGTCGGAAGAAGAATTTGTAATTGAATGTTCTCCTAGAACTTATCAGCGCATTCAAAATGGTATGTTTAATAGGTATTTTAGCATATAAAAAATTCAAATCCAACTTATTTTATAGATTCTGCCGTTAACGATTATTTTACGAATGTCGAAATGACATTTCTTAAACTTTTTGTAAGAAAACCGGTCAGGTACTTCTCTGTAAATTGAGAGATTTCTCTCTTGATTTTTGAGATTTGACATTTTTAATTTTTCTATGCTGAAAGTACACGAACGAACCTAAAGTCGAATCAAATCTAAATGACAAGTTTTTTCATTGACAGTTATGAAGGGTAGCTGACAAATGTCACATTAATTACGCCTAGTTTATCAGGTAGATAGATTACGAGTTGTAGAAAACTCGGGCAACTCTGTACGGAAGCCAACAAATATTTCTGATTAAGGGCCAATATACTCATCCATGTCAAATTACAAGTGATGCCAAGTCAATGAACCATACCATACTTCCAATTTACACATATTCACATCTGCAACCTCAATATGTGCACTTGAATGACCCGAAAAGAGGCAATAAAATACGAAAACACAACCCTACCCAAGGCCAGAAAGTCCATGCACTCTTCAATATCAGATTAATAACAATGACATGATTTTAATTAAACAACAAAAAGTCACCATCCCCAGTTGACATTCATCTGATCGCATGGTCAAAATAAAATTCCACTCAGTTAAATGAAACAAACAAAAAAGTGCATCCCATCAAGTGAATACGGGTATAAAAGAACGAAAATTAAGCTCTTTCAAAAGTGACAGCATTCTGACAAATTGAATCTTATCAACACTTTTCATTTTCACTTTCAAGTTTCAACGAAAAAAAGGACATTTTTTTCGTGTATATAGTATATTCCATGAGATATACGAATATGAGAAAGCGCAACTTTCATTTATGAACAAAAATCAAAACAAACACAAAAAGAAATAGATTGCCAAACCGAATTGCATTTGACAGACAGTTTTATTACTTTTGACATTTGCCACTTAATTTCAGTCACTTTCTCTGTATACGCGAAAAAAGTCTTTAAAAGATTCTGTTCGGATGGTGATTTCATTCGAAAATTCTTCGCATCAATTGTCGTTATCCAATGGAACGTCAGACGCCGAAGACAACGCTATTGGCGGTCCTGTTGAAAACTGAAAGTTATTACTGCATTACGCTTATCTGAGAGATTTATGAAGCGCATTTGCAATGTCACTTTTAATCTTAATATTAAGACTGGCGAACGAAAAAATGCAAAACGAATTACGCAAGCGTTGTAATTGCTAAAGGTGGTATAAGGTTTTTCAGACTGTTTTTTTCAAGGCTAAAATTATTTCTCTGAATTGCGAAGAAATGACAAAATAAAGACTTTTATCGGTGACCGGTAAGTGTGCCAGAAATAAATTGCATTTTTTCTTGCGACGCACTACGCGACTTTGACAGAGAGAGAGAGAGAGAGAGAGAGAGGGGGAGAAATGCGATATTCGGATTTTTTGTTTGTGTTTGCTGACAAAGTTGCTGACAGAAATGACCTCAGCAACAAATATATGTACGTCAACGGGATTCCCGCGCAAGTTTCTTAGGAAAATTGAAAGTTTTTTTCTTTTTATTTTGTGGTTGACAAGTTTTAAATTTATCGATGGGATTAACTTTCCCAAGCACGACTGTGACGGAATCAGATGAGGCGGATGAGGTACGAAATTCTGGCAAAAATTATACTAATAATGGGCGTTAATAAAGCAAGGTACATACCTACCTATTTACTTTTTTGGGAGAACTTTATTGAAAAACTATATTATCTACATTTGTGAGCTCTAGGAACGTAATGTAGTTTTTCAATAAAGCGCACGCCTGACATTTTTATTTTAGCGGTTGTTTTAGGAAATTATTTTATTCAATTTAAAAGACAGAGAGTGGCGTTAGTTTGGAATAGTAGCTTTCTTAGTCTGACAGCTGTCTGAATGCTGACCAAAGTTGTGGCACTAAGTAGCTAAGTTGGCGCACCTGGTCCATGTATACTCTAGGCTTATAAATTCTCATAGACATTTGATTCTGCAAATTTTTATTCTGACAAACATCCAAGAGTATAGCTGTCCTGGGAAAGCTTGTAATTCAGCCGTTCGGACTTGGCATACAAATTGTAAGCACCTTACATTCGTTCCAAAATAAAAATGAAAACTCATCCAAACGAATGATTGAGGGAATCCTATTCCGTCAACTATTTATTTGTTTATTTACAGTGTTACTGGGGTCTACAATTTATAACTTAGATGCCTTCAATTTCTATCCATATTAAAATCTATTATTGCTGTAGTCACCGCTAATTGGTTTTATATGTTCTGAAGTGGATTCTTGTCCCTAATGATTGGTTAAAAATGATCAGCGGACGACGACAGAGGAAAGGTAGACAAATGACCAAAACACAATATGTGCAGAAGATTTCGTGTGGAAATAGAACACACACGTTTAAATGGGAGAGAGCACACATGTAAATTCAGCATGCGTCGCAGTAGTGCAAGTTGTCTCTATTTCTAAGTCCACTGCAACAGACAATGCCACCACAACATAAAAATAAAAAAATAAAAACAGATTTCACCGCATTTGGCATCATTGTTTTTTGACGTTTATTTCAAATGTTTTGCTTAAAATGAATTAATTATTTTGAGCATAAGAGATCCCCAACTTTAAGGACAATGACAGTTGAAATGTTAAAATTATTAGGTGCGCATATATTGCTACATGGAAATTCGCACTGACAACTGTCACGACACATCAAAAATTCCCTCTATTACATTAGCACCCAAAAATTTGTTAAAACAAAATGGCTGACTATTTTCTACCTCATATGAATTTTAAATGACGAACACGGCCAGTATTGTTACATGGAATTTCGTATTAACAACTGTCACGAAACGTCAAAAACTATCTCTCTATTACATTAGCACCCAATAATTTGTTAAAACAAAATGGCTGACTATGTACCTACTACCTCATATGGATTTCAAGTGACGTAAACGGACATTATTGTTACATGTAAATTCGTACTGACAACTGTCACGAAACGTCAAAAATTCCATCTCTATTACATCAGCACCCAATAATTTGTTAAACCAAAATGGCTGACTATGTTCTACCTCACATGGATTTTAAATGACCTAAAGGTCAGTGATGGGACTTCTACCACTTAAGTGGTATTTCTACCACTTTTTGCTCAACCCAGAATTCTACCACCCACAAATCCAAATCTACCACTTTTTCAGATGGGGAAAAAATGGAACAATACGCATATAATAACGCACTGTAAGTCTTATTTTCCATCATCCACATAATAGAAACCGAGTGGTTGAATAATTTTAAATTTTTGTGCACTGGAAAATTGGTATACTGGTACTGAACTTTGGAAAAAAATCTGTGATGCTTTGTGAGGTGACGTTTATAGAGCTCAAGAAAATTTGTTCGGAATGTTTGCAAAAAATTATTCATCATATGTTGGGTATTGATAGCATAATAGCAACATTTATGGTATGTTTTAAAAATCTACCACTTTCTACCACTTTTTGGTTTCCCAATATACCACCTTTTGCCTACCCTCAAGTCCCAACACTGCTAAAGGTAAATGGATAGAGAATTGAGAGAAAAAAAAAAAAAAAAAAAATGGCGGATTATGACAGACATTTATGGATCCAAATTCAGTGACAAAAGGAACACCAGTTGAGGGTAATAGAATACCTTGCCTTAGTTCGATAGTGATCCTAGCATTTTGAACAGGATACGATGCGCCTTTGGGTGACAGTTTTTTGATTGTCTGTTTTCTCCATACGCATGTGTGAGTACTTGTATGTGTGCTTAAGCAATTTCACATTAATGAGAAAACTTGTCCTTAAATACTCTAAAATTTAAATACTTCACGATTCATCAGTGCTGATTGGCTTAATTGAATTTTTTAAAGGTCAATTTATTATACTTATTTAGGACTTACCTGCTAAATGGAATCATTATCTTTTGACAGTGTTAATCATTTACGATGTCACTTTGAATGTCATGCCATCACAAATTCTCTTGATTGATCACTCATCATGATACAACTTTCTTCGAGAACTATTACCGATTGAACTGCCGAAAACAGCCGTATTTATCTGAATCCACTTATAGCTGTACTTTTTATAAATTTCCAGTGTCCAGTGTCCATGAATAAATTCCCATTAAACCAATTTAGGTCACTGCATTTTATCACCATCATCAACAGTGGAATTATTCTGTAGGTACATACCAACTACATGACACTTCCGACAACACATCCATCTTTACGTGATCATCGAGTTGTCAAAAATTAATCATCGATGATATCTCAACTGAATTATGGCACAAATTAGATAACAGTAACAAAGCAAAAAAAAAAAACCGACATCTACAAGTACTCGCACACAAATACACATCAATTAATTCAAGTACACTATTGAGATACTTAGTCACTCCTCGAAGAGTCAACGACACAATTCCCATTGCCCGGCGCTCACATAAAGTCATTCTCATTGATCACATCTCATCACAGCGATCATCACTTTGATCCGATGACGACGACAACGACGACGATGAAGACAACGATGATGATGATGATGATCGGATCTTTACTCGCCGCACAGACGCAGTATTCGCCATCTGCACTGGCATGTCCAGTACGTTGACAATGATTGACTCGTGTGTTGCGGTCTTGAAATTCTTCAACGAGCACAAATGCGGACGTTTGAGTGTGCGGCATCTCAGGTGTCCAACATTGGATCGTCATCGTCATCGCCGTCGTCGTCGCTGAGTGAGCTTCAGAGGAAATTACAATTTATTAGCATTGAGACAATTGAATGGTTAATTAAATTGAATTAAAGCGGTTAGTTGGTAATTTCATTGCACACACAAATTGATTACAGGTTTATTAAACGCACACTTGAACGCCCGTCCGGCATGTGCGAGTGCGATCAGGCCAGGCCAGGGAGAGGATCTTCAGCTTTGGAGTAGGTATATCGTATATAGTTGCGTCGTTGTTGATCGCCTGAACCTGTACACACAATGTTGTGTTGGATAAAATTAATGTCAGATGTCAGTGTGGAGAAATGTCAGTTGGCGGGTAATGATACGCCAAAAACACGAGCCCATGTTTTTTAACGTCATTATTTTCGGGACGAATGGATGACCTACCTACTTTTTGTTGTGTGATGCTTTGTGCGCACGCAAAAAAGTTTCATTACAAGCAGGAGTCGCTCTGGCTTGTCCGAGTGGTTGTGGTTTGTGGCCCGGTTCGTTAACCCCGATATTTAATGCTCGTTTTGATTACGTTTTAAATGCTATAACGGTTTCCTATACGTTTGTTATTCGGAGAACAAGCAACTCCAGAATGTGGTCCAATTTTGTCAATCAAAGGACAATGGATGCTGGCAGAGGTACATGACTTTATGTCGGGTTATAGTATTGTTTGGCGTTCATTCGAAAGGAAGCGAACAAGTGGTAGTTGGATTGTATTTCAAATTAGCGAAAAACGGAAAGCCAGGGAATGGGATTTGGTGTTGTGGGTTGGGCCAAGCAGGTTGTTTGTATGGTCATTTGGACTTGCGGTTGCCATCAGTCATATTTATAATGACAATCACAGTATTTTGACAGGAGAAATGTCGAAATGTCGAATGACAACGACAATGTATATATCAGCTGGGCATCTTTTGCTCAATGATGAGAGTCATGTGAAAACCGCAATTGCTGAGTGAATTATCGACAACTTTCGTTTTATCATAAGAAAGTTGCTGATGCTTTTAAAGCGTCATTATGTCGTCGGCGTGGTCAGCTAAGAAACAAAAAAGGAGCATCGAGCCAGTGTTGAGTGTCAGAAAGAACGATTTCACTAGACGATTTCTTGATGAGTGCAACACTCAAAGAGTCGACAACTTGGCCAGCAAAGAATTTATTTAAAATTTAAGGTTTGAATCTGGTTTGAATGTCTCTTAAAGACGTGTAACTGGAGCTGTTGTATTTTACAGTGGGTAGTGGATGATTCACTTCTTTTACTACTTTTTTGTCTGGCTTTCTGTATCATGCCAGATGTTTCGAGCATGTTAACCAAATTATGGCTCGAAGTAAAGCCATTCGCATTTTACAGTATACTTAAGAACCGCAGGGACCTCACATTTCTAAAACTCCTCTGTCTTTAGGACAAACAAACTGTGAAAATCGCTTACTGGAAAAATATTTTTAGATGACTAAAAGCAAATCAAGTGCAGACGCATCTTGCGGTGCTGTTTAAGCTTTATAGGCTCGCCTTTTTCAATTGAAGTAAACCAAAAAAAAAAAAAATATCATGTCACAATATTTGCTAAAAATTTCTAGAAGGAAGCTAAAAAATTGCCTAATGGAGTCAGAACCTGCCATTCATTAGTCTTGCTTTACGGTCTATCGTGTGCCTAGCCTTAAGATATGCCCATTAGAACCATTTCCATATTTAAAACATCCATTTCAACTTCTAGTTTTACTTTTCTTAAAAAATAGCAAGTATACGCCCCAGTGACCAATTGAGAAAAATTTAATGTATGCGCTGATTGAATTGATGATTTTACAATGCCTGTTGAGGAACATGCATTTACCATGACTAAACTATATAGGCATGGACCGCTCGTCTTAAAAATACAAACTTGCCGAAACAAATGATTGAAAGAAGTTAGACGTAGAGTTCTATACGATTGAGTTGCGCCTACAATTTTATTTTTTCATTTTTAGGTTAGGTTAAGGTGAGGTAAATGAGTTAATGAAGAGGACGTTTCTCCTCAGGTCTATGCAAATCCACTATGATGCCCAATGGGGGGATTTGGTACAGTGGTTTTGGTCTGAAGTGCACTATTCCCACACTTGTGGATCAATATTGAGTGCTCCTAGTTGGCCTGACACAAGAAGGGACACACAACATCGGCGAATCGGACAGAACGTCACGATAGACAGCTATAACTTTGAGGTGGTTAGGGACTTTATCTACCTCGGCTCCGCTATAAACTCTGATAATGACACCACAGCAGAAATCAAACGAAGAGTTACACTTGCCAACCGCTGTTTCTTTGGCCTAAGAAGGCAACTGACTAGTAAGGCCTTGTCAAGAAACACTAAGGAGACTCTATATAAGACCCTCATCATCCCAGTCCTACTCTATGGCGCAGAAGCATGGACGTTAACAAAGGCGGATGAAGATCTTCTTGGTCGTTTCGAACGCAAAATTCTTCGAGTGATTTTCGGTCCCGTTTGCGTTGACGGGCTTTGGAGGAGAAGATTTAACAGCGAACTCTACGAGCTGTACAGCGACATAGACCTGGTCAGAAAAGTGCGTATCAGTCGAC
Organism: Cheilosia scutellata; assembly: GCA_955612985.1. Classification (NCBI taxonomy): domain Eukaryota; kingdom Metazoa; phylum Arthropoda; class Insecta; order Diptera; family Syrphidae; genus Cheilosia; species Cheilosia scutellata. The sequence continues at coordinate 49,863,252 of OY015312.1, read as the reverse complement.
TAAGATGGCTAGGACATGTAGAGCGAATGGACACCAACGCTCCGGCCCGAAGAGTCTTCGATTCCAACCCGGAGGGACAACGCAGTAGAGGAAGACCTCGCCTTAGGTGGCGCGCACAAGTGGAAGGGGACCTCAACCAACTTGGAGTGCGCAACTGGAGGCGGTTAGCCAAAGATCGGGCTAACTGGAGAGGCATGTTGGTTGAGGCCCAGGTCCACCCCGGACTGTAGCGCCATCTAAGTAAGTAAGTAAGTTGGCCTGATGCCGTCGAGAACCTGTAAGGATCAGGGAGAAAGGCAGGTGGTAGTCCTGTGTCTTCGAAATAGTAGTTAACTACCCAGAGTTCTATTACTGAGGACACAGAGGTTTGAACAGTGGCAAAGGAAAAGGAGGTTATCTCATGAACCACTCTAAAAGTAATGGCATAATACTGGATCACAAACTTCTTTGTACCGTCTACATAGATAATACGAATACCATTAAAAATACAAATGGTGTATAATGTATATGGTAGTAGAAAATCAGAAAAAGCCCTAGAGTATACAATAGCCTAGCGTCAACTAGCGTGCATTTGAATCATAGCCCAACTATAGCTGGACGGCCCTCTACAGTCTAGTACACTTATAATTTAAGACGTCTACCGCAGTAAGGGCCATAAAACTTCAGCAGGTCCAAAAATTTAAACCAGGTGGTCTAAAGGGACACGTGAAGATCTTAGGATAAACCAAAATTATGTTAAGCCTTTTAATTTAAGAAACTGACTTCATGGCCTCAAAAGCCAATTTTATAAGACAGTACAAAATATCTATCCAGAATCAGTTTCTGCATGGAAGACTATGGTGGACTCAAGCCATTTAAATCTCACTCAGTACGAACCGGGCACGGTTAAAAAATGACACCTTGTGTTGGGTCAGTGTCTCCCTTAGATACACAACAACAATCACCAAACTAAAGTCTAAGACAAAATCTCAGAACGTCAAACCTCAGTAGATATGTTGTCAGGAAGTCAAGCAGCGCTTAAAACCTGTTGATTTATACAAACTTATCTTCAGACTTTCAGAATTATACTATCGGACACTTTGTTCCTCACAAAAAATCACTGTTTTCTGATTTCCAGATTACAAAAGATTCGAAGGCAATAAAAGGGCTGATGAGCTAGCTCGCAAGGACTCAACAACTGCCTTCATTGACCGAGAAATTTTTTGCAGCGTGCCAACCAACTACATTAAGGTAGAGCTACCCCCTTCTATCTATTTTATAGAAATCTTCAGTAGAAAAACGCACTTTTGAAAATTCAAACTGAACTGTTTGGCGGACATTTTCGGCCTCCGGAAGACGAGTTTTTTTGAATTATAGTGCTCACATTTCAGTTCGGATAGCGTTGCGGGCTTGTTTACCTATACCTTCTTTTCGAGATACCATCAACCGAAGTAGCAAGAGGGTTATTAAATCAGATGAAGATAAAGGGAAAATAGAGGCAACAATCTACCTATATAGAGTTGACCAGAAGTATCGCTCGAAAGTGCCATACTTTCGTGGCCATGCGATGCGACTCCATTATGTTCAAGTTTTCATTGTTTTCGACGATCCATATTTAGCTGCATCCGACGTACTACTTACAGTCAATCAGCATGCAAATCTAAATAAGAGTTGGGGCAAACACTGAATTAAGGATCAACAACTTTGGCTTGAGGTTAGGTTAGGAGGTTGTGCTAAGCGTAGGTCTTCGAAAAATCGACTTGCAAACTTCGATTTTAACTCAACGGCAGAGAGCGCTTTATTGCCGCATGACTGTCAATAAAAAAGGTAATATCTCCATGAGCTTTTGGCATCATTGCAACCTGTTTATCAGATGTTTTCACTGCCAGTACCTCAGCTTGGAATACGGTGCTGTAGTTAGTCAGGAAGTCTGATTTCCCTGGATAGTCTGAGACTTTCGTGCCAAAGCCGAACTCCATCTTGAACCTATCCGTATAGATGGGTATGGTTGATCCGACGGATATTGGTTGATTTTCGTACCATTCGTCTCTACTGGGCAAACACGTGGTAAATGGTCTTATGAAATCTAACCGTGCAGTAGTGAAGTCCGTGCATACATTTTTGCCCGTGTATTTGTTCAGAAGTTTTACATGACCCGTCAGGGTCTGTTCCCAGCATTTCATCTGGCTTAACCGAAAGCCGCTGATCGCTGCAAATTCCTGTACGAAAAGGACTAGGGGTCTAGTCCCACTGTGGGTCTGGTTCTCATTGCTCCGTGGTGCAAAAACAGGTCATCATTTGAATCTTTGTCATTCAAGTGTGATGGTTTTAGGCAGCGTTTGTCACCAGAATAAACTACCATATACGTTAGTATCGGTTTTACAACCGCAGTGACTAATTTAGGAGTAGGACCCCATGTTCGTTCGAATATTCTATTACATCCGTAGAATGCTTTCATTGCCTTTTTTGGTCTTTTTAAATGGTCTTTCTTTCTTTAATATCGAGATTCCAATGTAATTTCCGATCTAGGATAAGTTCCAGGTATTTGGCATTATCAGAAATTCAAATATGGTTTTAGTTTGATCCTCCAGATTGACATATATAGCTGTCTTAACTTAGACACTTGCAGATTTTGAAACTTCGGGATGAAATCTATCAGATTTTTTTACTTATCTACTTTCTTTACCTACCTTTAGACTGTAGCCTTTCATCCTCTGCGATACGGGGCACGCTGCTTCCAATTGTCCAGACCAAGCGCTCTGGGATCAGATTTTTTATAACAAAATTTATATGTTTCCTGTTTGACGGATTTCCTTACTGTTGGAGTAGGGAGTTCCAGATATTCTGACGCAGCCTATTTTACTCTATTCATAAACTGAAACATCTTGCATTCATTTAAATTAGTTGACCTACGATTGACTACGACAATATACCCCTCTTTGTCTCTTAGCCAACTTATGCTCTCGAGTGGTAATAATTTTCTATTTTTCCCATTCCCAGCCTTGTTCATTCTTTTATTTACCGTAATTCAAAATGAGGATGATAAATGCTTACTTCCTTGCAACTCATTGACCTACACTCTGCCTAGACACTCGACAAATCATGTCCAACTTAAGTGGCGGGACACTATGCTGTTTGGTATTATGGTACCTTCTACCTAACAAACACAAATTCAACTTAACACGAAATCCAATTGCTCGTACATTACGTGTTTGTTGTGTGTCCACTATATACCACCGCCCGCCCGTACGACGGTCGCGTCGTCGAGCAGCAAACGATAACAAGCTCTCGAACACATGTAACCATTGACGAGCAAGAGGACATTTTTCATCCGTCGACTTCTCCGTCCAAAGTGGAAAATCAAATATGCAAATGCCACTTCCTAGTCGAGTGGGAACGTGGAACTTGCGTTTTCATGAATTGATCACTTCTTTCACATTTGTCAAACATTGCGCGCGCACACACAACGTCAACGATTCCACTTCCAGCGACACATGTTGGTCGCGCTTGCGCGAATAGAACTTAATCATATTAGCATGCATGCAAGCGTGCAGCTCAAAGACGCGTGTGTACTTTTGATGACGTGACATGATCTTCCCGCGCGCAAACACCACTTGGTGGAACATTATTTACAATCACCGAGCATACGCGAAAAACTATGTCTGGTCCGTGTTGTTGCGCTGTCAGGAGTCAGAATGTGCGCGATGTTGTTGTGATTGCTTGCCTAAAAAAAAAAATAATAGTTTTAAAAATAGACAAGCCTACATGAGAGCGCTTGCGCGACAATACTCATCTTTGTATACGTATGTGCTCCAGCATCACTTGACGGTACTTGAAGTTTTTTGGGGGAGCATACTCTGGCGCACTTCATCTAATGCCAGACCTGTGGAATACAGTCAACAAGAGTAGTCGCGTCGTGATCGCTGGTGTGCATGAGTTCTGGACGACTTTCTAAAGTCACTTCAGTTTCATGCCAAGAGTACAGACGGACTTAGGGTAGGGATTAGAGGGGCAAGAGAGCCTAACAACAAGTGTCAAGTGGTATGTGGAACTATCGTTAGCGTTCACACTGAGCGCCTACTTGCACTTGTGTTTTGCATAAGATTTTGTATAATTTTTTTTTTCTTCTGAATTTCGCAAGAGTCATCCTTTTAGCGGCTGATGGGAATTTTTACGGAGACTGTGCCGAGTGCCGACATGCCGCCGCCGCCGTAGTCAAGTGAAGGAATTACTCGTGAGATGCGCATTAAGAATCCTAGATGCGGATGGTAACCCCGTGAATTGAAAATACACGAGTGCGTAGCGTATACTTCCTGTGACGGCCGCCTGTCTTCCATCAAAGGGGAATCACGCAGTTGCTACGAGTATACGAGTTGCTAGAACCCGAGATAAACAAGTGCGATTAGATTTGAGAAAGTGACAAAATGCGTTAGGTGATCGTACAATGTGTTGTTACGGTGCTTAACCAGTCAGTCAATTTCAGTTAGCTAACGGATAGTTGTCTTCAGGCGGTGCTGGCAGCGTAATGCATTGGGCAGAGTGTACCGATATCAGGAGTCGCAGAAGGCATTAAATAATCTTTTTAGGTATGCTAATGCTGGTTATGTCAATTGGAAATGGTTAAGTGTTTTGCTGATTGGGTTGTGTTCTTTGCTATTGTCGAACTTATACTTGCGAGGTCACTGTAGGTCATTTCGCCTTGATCATTGAATTTTGTACCAATATATTTATTGAGGTCTATTTTGAGGTTAAATGCCATATGGCTGCTATCTGTCATTGGTAAGCCAGTGTCATTCAAGTTGTGAACGGATATTATCGCACAGGTTATATAACAGTATTTCTATTACCATTGAAAGCGACTTCTACAAAGTCCAAGCTAAACCAAGCCTTGAAGGACGAAAATAGGTTATGGTGTGAGGGTTAATGGGTTAATGGGTTTACCACGATATCTCGAAAAAAAAATCTCGAAAGCAGAAATCTCGAATGTAAAAATCTCGAAAAAAAAAATCTAGAAAGCATAATCTCGAATTAATATTAAAAATGGCGTTAAAAAGTGAGATGCGTATGGGAGGCATGCTGCCCCCCTGCAACCCCTCTGCTTGGGCTTACTGATTCGCTGTTGGATGGGTGCAAAAAAAAATCTCGAATTTACTTTTTATTTTCGAGATTTTTTCGAGATATAGTCTTTCGAGATTTTTGTACATTCGAGATTTTTGCTTTCGAGATTAAAAAAAAAACTTTTCGAGATTTTTAGCCTTCGAGATTTTTGTCATTCGAGATTACGTCATGATCCCTCAGTCAATCGCACTTCCTTTTTAAACTATTGTGTTGGGATCATAATTTCGATCAAAATTTCTCTCAAACACTGTCACTGTTTCGACACCCAGTATCCATACTTTGGAATTAAGTTTGCAATATTTGGAAACGCAGTTCGAGGGTAATGTGTATTTATGTCTATAGTCCTCTTCTCGGGAATGGGTTATAATCTCATGTTATTCACATAACCTTCCTTATTTTTGCGATTAGATAAAGAAGCAGAAGGCTGAGTGATAGCTCAAAATATTTAAGAACTGTTAGCTACTCGCCAGTTAAGAACAGTGAAATCAGAAAAAAATACACTTTGATCAAAATCGCTTCCAAAAAGTACCCATGTTAAAGCTTATAGCCTTCTCAGAGTCTAGAGAAACATTTCGAAAAAGTTTCATCGAAATCTGTGTAGAAGTTTTCCCGTCAACCGGTAACAGACATTATAGTTTTATTATTTGAAAATATTTATGACATTAAATATAGATATGATATCTTGGCAGCAATGTTGAATATTGTTGCAATGATTAGACGTGTTTTTCTGAAACCTCGCCAGCCAGAAGTTCATTTGGACAATTACCAGCAAGTTGAAGCTAGCCGAATTTTTATATCGCCAAGTTGGTACACATGATTTTTTTTGTGCATGAACACACGATCATGGACATGACTTTCATTTCCATTAACTATTTGGCTACACACAAAAACAAGGAGTGATTCCAATGGAATAGAATTTGGCAAGGCACTGGAATACTGAACTTTGAACTGTGCACTTGTGCCTTCTTATGAACGTCCTGTCCAGCGAGACAGGTAGATTTTGTGTGAGTAGAAGGATGAGGTAGATGACATAGAAAATGCAACAAAGTTCATTGGTGAAAAGTTTATAACAAAGTGCGAAATACAAATTGAAAACGTTGCAAAATTGAAATTGAAACACCTGACTTTGCTCCTGCCAGGAATTGTATACTATGCTTAGATATATTTTTGTCTATCAGGACAATGCATATCAATGTTCCAAATTTTAAAAATTTTGGCTCCCATGACTATCGAAGAATATCGTATAAAATTATTTTTTTTTTTTTATGTGAGGCCCACGCCGCCGCCGCTTTGTTAAATTTTAACGCAACGTCATAGAAACTCCTTTGTACATGGATAAAGATTTCCTCAAAATTTGAGTCCAATCGGTTCGGCGTTTTTTGAGTTTTGTGATCATTGGTGATGTACCCTCCTACAAAATGGAAATTCAGATTTTTTCAATTTCCGGGTTTTAATTTTCCGCATTTTCTTTTTTGCTAATCCATCCCTGAATTAAGAAAAGAAGCATCATCGAAATCGGTCGAGATGTTCTCAAACATGGGTCTAATATTGGTTTCGTATGGGAGGTACCAGAACTACTTGATAGGGCTCCCTGAAATTACGCCAAAAAGTGTTTTGGAAAAAAGACCAACATAATTGCGGCGTATTGTTTTTGGCATAAATGGCAAAAACTAAAAAAGAAAATTCTCCAAAATACCAGGGAATTACTCCATATTTATGGAAAAATTTGCCAAAAAATATACTTAACTGAAATTACGGCAGAAAAGAATTTTTTTTTTGGTATAATTTCCAAATTTGGTTTAGAAATAAAATCTGCGATAATTGTTTTTTCTGGCGAGTTTCCAAAATTTAATATGGAAATTTGGTCCAAACCCGTTGTAGAAGAAATTACCTGCACTGGCAGTTTTATTGAGATAATTCATGTGTCGAAACTTGGCGGCGCATCCAAGTTTCGACACATGAATGTAATTCACTGTAGTGTACATATTATTGGGGTGGGGTGCAATTTGTTTGTTAAAATGTTCTGATATGATTTGGTCGCGCCATTTTAAAAAATCAAACAAATTCCTGAAAACAGTTCACAGCGCTAATTGTGAAGCATCTAAACTCACATAAAAAATGTCATAAACATCGGCCAAGCCATTTAGGAGAAGTCCTGTTAGGCGTTAGGCAATAACGCCCAAATCGATTTGGAAATAACGTCCAAAAAACTCGTACAATTTGTTGTTGCAAAATATTTCGTCATTTTGGGTGTTATTTCCTTTCCAGGGTTCGTTTTTTTGACAAGCAGTAAAGCCCAAAATAGTAAGTGGAAATGCTTAAACAGTGGAATAAGTATTGGGAGCCATGCTGCCTCTTGCAACGCCCCTGCTTGGGTTTTCTGCTGGATTTTGGAGTAGGTGGGAGTTCGTACTGTAAAAAAACCTTCAATGTATCCAATTTTGCACATACTCCAAATCTGACAGTAACCCCAAGCATATGTATTAAACTGCAAATTATTTTTGGGCTTTATTTTCATGTTGTTGTTTATTTTTGGGCGCTATGCATTCTTTTGGGTGTTATTTCCAAATTGATTTGGGCTCTATTTCCTTGGGCGTTATTGCCTAACGCCGCCGTCCTGTAACCCGATCGCAGCGCCGCCTACAACAATGCTCTCGAAATTAGTTAAAAGCATGTATAAAGTTATTTTTTCGTGAAAAAACCACATACATTTATGGAATGTATGTTTTTTTATTTTTATTTTTTGGGTTTATTTATTATTTCTTAAATGGAAAAAATGCCCAAAAGAGTTTTGGAAAAAATGCCAAAATTTACGGCATTTGTGCCAACATTTTTCCTGGGAAAAAATGCCAGAACTTTGTTTGGAGGTTTTTGGGATTTTTTTTCATTTAATTTTTTTTGGCGTAATTTGACTCTTCTTTTGCCGGAGGTTGCTACTATCCGATGGAGCACTCAGACACAACAACTGGTTCATTGTACTGCTAAAATGGACACATTACTTTATTGTAGACTAGCTGACCCGGCAAACGTTGTTCTGCCTAAAATAGTTATTTTAAATATTTCAAGATCTAGTTTGATATTTTTTGTTCAATTATTTTTTTTTTAATAAAAAATGAAGGCGGCCATTCTGAGAAAAAGATACAATTGCAATTTGGAAATCAATTTGAGAAACAAAACAAATCGATTACTTTTACGTTTTTTTTTCCTAAACCTTCGGGTAGCAGTTACGAACAAACCCGTAGAAGATCCAATTTGGTCGCGCCATGCCCCTTTGTCCAATTTTGGCCAATGACCACTCCTGGGCCTTTGATTGTCTGCAAATTCTAACTGAATTGATTCGGTGGTTTTCGAGACATACCTAATATTTTGAATGTTTTTTTTTGTATGGGCGGTGGTGCCACGCCCTTTGTCCAATTTTGACCAATTTTCACAGCAACACTCCTGGGCCAATACCTAGGATTGTCTGTAAGTTTCAACTCAATCGATTCGGCGGTTTTTGAGATAGAATATTTTGAATGTTTTTTTCGTATGGGCGGTGCCACGCCCTATGTCCAATTTTGACCAATATCCAGAGGAGCACTCCTGGGCCAATACCTAAGATTATCTGTACATTTGAGCTCAATCAATTCTGCAGTTTTCGAGATATACGATTTTGAGTTTTTTTTTTGTATGGGAGGTGCCACGCCCCTTTGTCCAATTTTTACCAATCTCATTCAGTGCACTCCTGGGCTAATACCTAAGATTATCTGTAAATATGGGCGCAATAGAGTCGGTGGTTTTCAAGTTATACGTATCCGAACACATTTTAGAACTCATTTTTATATATATAGATGAGAAGGATCTTAGATGTTCGGCACTCACTACGTCAGTCCCAAAGATCCGCCACCTAATGCGAGCAAAGGCAGGATAACTACAGAGGAAGTGTTTCGCTGTATCGTCGTCCTCTCCATAAGCAGGACAGATAGTGGTGTCGCTGAAGCCCAATATATGTACGTGTTTGGCTAAAGCTTGGTGGCCCAAAAGGACGCCCACAAGCAGTATGCAGTCGATTCTCCTGAGAGACAGAGGGAAAGACGCGGACCTTTTGCAGATGACCGGACGCAGTCGTTTGGTCTGTCTACACCCAGCACAGTCACGCCACCGACACTTGTTCACGAGAAACCCAAGTATCAATGGATGACCTAACCACAGATGCAGGCAGACTCATAGCAGGTTCAAGTCCTGAGAGAGCTTCTTCTGTACCCAGCCTATCAAGCTCATCACCGATCTCATTTCCCTCAAAAATTGGCTTAAAATTTACAATCAAAGCATTGTGGATGTACCTTGTAAATTTTATTAAGATACTAGCTGTACCCGCCAGGCTTTGCCCGTGCACAGAAATTGAAATTGAGATATAAGATTTTGATTTTTTTTGTATGGGCGGTGCCACGCCCCTATGTCCAATTGTGACCAATCTTAACAGCAACACTCCTGGGCCAATACCTAGGAATGTCTGTAAGTTTGAACATTTTTTCTTCAACAGTTTTGACAAAATAAAGCCTATTGCAATCCCAATGTTAAGGCCTACCTTTTCCAAAAAAAACATACCAATCGGGTTAGTACCTAGTTCTTACGTGATAGTGTTACAAAGAAAAAATCTACAATTTTATTATATATGTATAGATGATTGGCGATAGTGGGATCGGGATGCCTCTTTTTTTTTTATTCCGCCTTGGAAGAAGACTAATATGTTCGAACTTTCAGCCCAGTCTTAGCTGAAAATCAAAACAAACCAAAAAAATTCGCATATCTTATGACAAAAATAAAATGGGTCCCAAGATAGAACCTTACGAAACTTCACACTCTTTCATCATTCTAATGAAGTTTCTATTAATATTAATAATTTGTCACCAATCCGAGACCTCAACTAATAAAGCCTCTCCAGTTAGCCCGGCTATTACATGCCTACATATGCCCTGGACATCATTTTTTTCTCCAGGTCAATGTCGTTCGTTGAATATCCTTCCAGAAAGAGACAGCGAATAACAAGAGTTGTTCTTCGTTTTATTTCTACAGAGTTTTTATTATCAGATTCTATTGCATATACTCACATTTCAAATTAATTGTGTATATATCTGGGTTAACTACAAAATAAACCAGCCAATCTACAATATACCTACTGATTATTCAATAAACAATAATTTGAATAAGACGTAAGATTTACTTGATCTAAATTTTTTATTAACTCGACTGCCATTAATAATATTGACTAATAAATACTTTGACTTTTTTAGCCTCTTGACTCTCCTTTCTCCATAGTCGCGACATAGTGTACACAAGTCTGCTTTTAATTTCGCACTAAAGCCCACATTACACTTTTCCTTTTATAATTGCTTTTTAGCGTTTGTTGTTATTGCAAATTTTGGACTTTGGCCACATTAAATGCCCAAATTTAAGTGGCCAGCTATTGCCAAAAAGATAAATGTAAACAAAAGCGAATATATAAATTTTGTATCGATTTCGTTCATTGGTATCATATGCCAAGTCTCGAGTATCAACACACACACACTAAGACGATATGGGCAATTTCTCTCCCCCGGGCCATCTGTTGGAGCCGAGACCAGCAGCGCCAAAGCCAAAGCCACACCGCGTATTGTTGTTATTTTAATAAAATAACAGCGTGTTTACAATGCTCTGAGATGACTAATGGCTGTCAGTCGGTAGCTATGGGCGATTTTGACGTTTTGATAATACCATGTCCAGTCCAACTTGTCATTGCGCCTGCAGGGTTTAAGTCTTTCAGTCTGCCATATATGTTTGCAATAATATTATTTTTGTGCCAGATTGCCTTTTGTATGAATATCGTTTTGACGTTTCTTTTCTTTTATTTTCAGGTGCAGTTAGTCTTGGGTGCAACAAGTGTCAAAACTGTCGACAACGTTTCACTGTCGACCACTATCAATATTCCAAGTCATAAATTAATTATCATACATTTTCCGTGTGTGCGAGTGTGTAATTTTGCGGACAACTTCATTTAACGGGGTTAATTGCTTTCATCTTTAAACACTTTTGACAGCCGGACATACCTGTGTATCAGTGTAACAAAAGTCACATTTTCCGCCAGAAGGAAGACGCCAATACTTTGAGACAGATGGTCAACAGGCAGCACAGCATGACACCTGCTGCGGTACAAGCGTGAGAAAAGCGCACACAAAAGCAACGGTTGCAACCATTGCATAATGTGACAGCTCAACAAGTGATATACAATCGTAATTAAGTTATTGAAAATCGATTTCAATTAACGGCGTGTTTGTTTTGATTTCGCCCGCAGAGAAGGAGTGAACTGCGCGAGAGGAAGGAATTTTAGTCGTCGCGCCATCTCTGTACATTGTTGTTAAACTCGGCAATTTATTAGCCATAAAATAACGGTGTTGTTGCTTGTTCGGGTTAACAAGGTAATATTTCTCTCTCGCTAGCTGTGAAGTTTGTGTTTAAAGTGACAGTGTAAACGAGCCTTAATATTGGTGGGATGCACACATAGCGTACATACCTGCTTCGTGTTGATTGTTGTTAATGGACGACGTAACTTGTGTGTTAGGTTAGTTGTGCGGGCCGTGTTACACCGAATTATTTGGGCTTCTGTGGTGTTTCGGTTATAAGATATTATGAATGTATTGCTTCGGTCAGTGAATATGCAGAATGTCTTAGAATTGCCCACGGGGATTGGAAATGGTGTATATCGCGATAATTAAAAACAAATAATGACGCATTTGAATCGAATACGAGTGGTTGTACTTGGTAGTTCCAAAGTTGGAAAGTCAGGTAAGAAATAATTTTGTTTTCTTTCAAACATTTATACCTACATATTTTAATTTTAATTAAATGATATTTATCTACATTACGTCTATAGCATTGTATGACATTTTCTTAAAGTGCATCTGGCGTGTGATAGTAAGCTGTCATGTTTTACGGTGATTTGTGTCATTTGCAATTAAAAGTCGAAGAACAGAATTTTAAATTTAAGACAAAAGAAAGAGATGTTCCGTGCAACTTACGATCTTTTATACAAAATACCTACTACCTGTTCTGCTGACTGATTCTAGGTTGGTACCTATATGCCTGATGAATGGAAGCTCAGCGTCGTGTGCCTGATGCCTGATTCACACTACTCGTATAGCAGATTCTGGAGAAAACGCAAGAAGTCCAAATTGATACTCACCTTCTATTTATTGATTTTAGGGCCGCATATGACAGCATTTATAGACACAAGCTATACAGAGCCATGCCTAGTTTTGGCATCCCTGTCAGATTGTGCAGAATGACTATGGAGAACGCTTACTGCTCCATAAAGGTAGGAAACAATCTCGGATGTCAAAAAAGGATTTATACAAGGTGATGCGCTGTCATTTGACATTTTTTAACATTATACTTACTTACTTATCGAGCTCCCGACCCGTGTACGGACACTGCAGTGTTCCATCCTCTACGATCCCAGGCACGCTGCTTCCAGTTGTCCAAGCCAAGCGCTCTGGCATCCCGGGATGGCTTGTTCTTTGAAACGGAGGTTTGGTCTTTCTTGTCTTCTCGAACCTGGGGGCTGGGATTCAAAGACCCCCTTAGCTGGAGTATTATTGTCCATTCGGTCGATGTCGCCGAGCCAATGTAGTCTACGTGTTTTGTCTTTTTGGACTACATCCACATCTTGGTACAGCTCATAGAGTTCGCGGTTGTATCTTCTCCTCCATTCGCCGTTCGCCCTCCTCGCACACAGGACCAAAAATCCGACTAAGTATTTTTCTTTCGAAGGAGTCCAGTATCAGCTCTCCGTTCTTGCTTATCGTCCAGCACTCGGCGCCATAAAGCGGAACTGGCAGGATAAAGGTTTTGTAGAGCACACATTTCGTCCTTCGAGCCAGGAGTTTTTAACCCAAATTTTTTGCCAAACAAAAGGAGCGACATTTTCCTAGGGTAGTTCTTGGAGGAATTTCGACTAGGGTGTCATTCGTCGAGTTCATGTTTATTCCGAGGTAGGTGAACTCCTTAAATACCTCGAAATTGTTATTATCAATAGTGACGTTTTGTCCTAGGCGGTGGACAGATGCTTGTTTGTTTGTTGATAGCATGTACTTAGTCTTGTCCTCATTTACTTCAAGGCCAACGGATTTCACCTGTTCTTCAATCGCCGTGAACGCTTCTACCACGGCACGCTGGGAGCGATCGATGATGTCAATATCGTCCGCATAGCTCAGCAGCTGGACGGATAGTTGAAGATAGTGCCTTCCGTGTTGACACCTGCCCTCCGCACTATCTGCTCCAGTACAAGATTGAAGAAGTCACATGATAGCGCGTCCCCTTGCCGAAATCCGGTGCATGTTTGAAGTAGTTCGGAGAAGCTACTTCCTTCGCTGTCTATTTTCTAGAAGAGCCTGCGTTCCGGTTTTGAAGCCAACAGCCAAGCGAGTTGCTTGGCTTTCTTGTAGAACCTCCGGAAGTTGTTACATTCGCACGACTCTTCGATCTCCTTGAGCTAGGAAGCTGGGTATGCCCTTTTCTTTCTACGCAGGATTTTCTTTTCCTCCCTTCTTCTGGCTCGATACTCTTCTCTCGCTGTCCTTTTTTCGCTGAAGCGCTTTTTTGTGTGCATCTTCTGTCACTTTTTTCCTGTACACGCATTCATCACCATACCACGGGCTTTTTCTCTGGGGTGGCTGGAACCCTACAGTGGTTTCGGTTACCTCCTTGATGATGTCGCGATACTGGCACCACTGCGACAGGCGGTCCCTGTAGGCTCTGGCTACTCCAGGTGTGCGCCACTGGAAGACGCTCTCTTTTACGAATTATTCGAGTTAAGGAACGGCAGTGCGAGTAAAAATTTGCCACGACAAATCCAACCAGTAAGCACCAAATTCCAAGTGAAAGTCGACTGATATATTGAGCATGAGCTGAATGGAACTCGTGCCGCGTGAGTTGCTCCTCTCAATTATATTGCGACGCGTTTGGCTGGCAACAAATTCGATTTTATTTTCAAAGCGCGTGCCTGTGACCATTTTACATCTTACATCCGATGCAGCGATAACCATAATCGGAATAATTTACATTGCTTACTCATGGTAACAGGACCAAGGTGGCCATTTGCTTTGCGATGGTCATGAAGTCCACTATCGATCCATGAGGATCTGCAAATAAATATAGTGCAAAGATATCTATGAATGTGTATGGATCGTTTGAGCAATGAACCTGAAGGCATGACAACACCATACTTCAGTTTCAAATGTAGCTCCCTCCACATCTCCATAACCGACTCTTCGCCATCATCATGTGTAAAGGGTTTTGAACTTGAAAGCCACACATTGGCTGGCGGCCAACGCATATATGCTAATTTTGACGTTTTTTCTTCGCCGTCTTTCGTTGACTGCTGTGGACCATTTTGTTGCTGTTTGTAGTTTGTTGTTTGATGGAAATGTTTTCATTAATCGGATTCGACATGTTCGATTAAATTGTTGTTAAGAATAATATTTCGCCCAGACAATAACAGGTGGAGGAGTGCCTGCTGTTTTTTTTTTGTGTGTTGGTAAGAAGATTTGTGAAAGCAAGAGTCGTTCACTCAAGTTTGTTGACTTAAGGCTGGCGCTTATTGGTATCTTGAAATGAAAGTGTTTTCGTTTCTGTTGGTCTTTTGCCTTTGGCCAGGTTGGACTTTGTACGCAGTGCCTGAAGTGGCCAACAGGCAACCGAAAACTGTTCGCACAACAAGTGAGTTTTATTGAAAGTTGTTACCTACCTACCGCTGGAAGTAAGTCAAGTCCGTTGAGTTAAAAGCTGTATTGATGTTACATGTTGTGCTCTGGAAATTTAAGTCCTATTTCAGATATTTCCAGCGGCTTATTTGTATTAGTTCTCTACGATATTTTTGACTAAAAACGAAAGACTGCTCGGAAGTTATTTTTTGTTTTTTTTTGAGAATTTCTGTGTTGGCTGCACTGTCCCTGGACTGATTGTCATACAAATTTCATCATAAAACACCGCAAAATGTTTACAGCCACTGTCTTGCCGTGCGTCTCCCCTTCACCATCAATATTGTGTGACATTTTGTACACTCACTTTGTCACGCGCGAACTCTCTTATGTTTACCGCCGGCAGCCGCCGCAGTTGCTGTCATTGTCGATGCGTCAAACGAACAGAAGGTTAAAAATGCATAGCACCTTTCACGTATCGCAAACTATCTAGAAAGGCATCCCCAGGGAGAGCATTAGCCGAACGTATCTGCCCAAATGGCCGCACAATATAAAATTGTATACACACTTTTGGACACATTTTCGACGCAATATTGTGTAGTATGCTGCGGTTGTGATCATGCGGCGCTGTTTGCTTTGCATTCGCCGATGTCGTTCTACTGAACGCGGCCGGCAAGGCGACTTGTTGTGTCTTTTGTTTCAGTCAACTAGGCTACACAAATAAAGGAGTAATTTTGATTTATTTGCACTGGATTGGCAGAAGTAAATGGAGCGAACGAATGCATTCCGGATGTTCACTTGGCTAACTCTAATTCCATTGGGGGAGTTACCTTAACCCACAATGACAGAGAGAGAGAAAGAGATCTGTGTGCGCGCAGTTGTAACAATGTTGCAATTGCAGCAGCTGGTCTTATAGTTGCGAGTGGTTGGCTGAAAGGTGTCTCTGACTGTGACTGTGGGTGTCACCATGCGGAAGATTGCGCCTGGAGACACTGTGCCAGTTAATATGAATTTAATTGTTTTTCCATTTCGGGTGACAGTTAATTATTTGAAGGGGAACACTAAGCGGATTAATGTCACCGAGTTTTAACCTTTTATATATGAAGTCGTTTCTATTTCACATTTTGACCCTCGATTGAATTATCCAAATGGAAAGGACGACATCTAAGTGTGGTAGCGTCACATATCTACGCAATTAAATTATCAAAGTTCTGGAGCTAGAGCACGCATTTGTAGCTGCAACCGTCTGAATATATCAAAGGTTTAGGCTACCTTACACTTGTTAAAAATCGTGTTGCTGAAGTCATATAGCGTTACCTATATCTTATCTTATGTGTTGACATTGTTAAAAGCACCCTCTATATCCAAAAAGACTAACATTGTTTACTCCTTACGATGGAATATTACATTTTACGAACAAGCTGATGTATTGCATGCAGTAAGCATGCCGAGCTGTAGACAGAAGTCGATTTATCGATGATGTCGCGTAGTTGTATATCAGTCAGTTTCCAATGTTTTTAGAAAGAACGACGATAAACTAATGATTCTGATGTCTTTGGTTGTACACGGGAATATTTTCCAGCGTTGGGTATATGAAAACTGCCTTAACTTCTCTCCATACTTTTGGAATGTGTATAGGAGCATGCCATTTTGACAGATGGGCAGAATAAAACAAACATAAGGTCCCGGAATATATTATGTACCTGTTATGCATATATGTATCTTCCTCCGAACTTAGTCTAGTGAACGGAAAGCTGTTGTAATTCAAAAAGACCTTAAAAAAAATTAAAGAATTCAACAAAATTGCTGACAAAATACGTACCTGTTGTCTAGTGCTGCCGTTTTTACTGTGCTTGCTAATATAGGTACCTATACCACATTTTTTTTTGCAAAACAGGGCCATCTGTGGGCGCAAATTTTTTTTTTGTCGAGCACTCAGACACAACACTGGTCAATTGTACTGCCAAAACAGACACCTTACTTTACTGTACTTAGTTTTCCCGTCTTCCGAAGAAAGATGAGAAAGAGCTTCAGTGATGAAGAGCTTATATGTTCGGCACTCACCACGTCAGCCCCAAAGATCCGCAACCTGATGCGAGCAAAGGCAGGACAATTACAGGGGAAGTGTTCCGCTGGCGCTGTATCGTCGTCCTCTCCACAAGCCGACAGATGGTGGTATCGCTCAAGCCCAATACATTTAAGTGTTTGGCAAAAACTTGGTGGCCCGAAAGGACGCCCACAAGCAGTCTGCAGTCGATTCTCCTGAGAGACAGAACGAAAGACGAGTCTGGCCGAAGCCACTCCGTTGCCTGAGGAAAGTTGACATAGTAGTTTTGTTGCAGTAGGATTTCTGGTGTCATTGCGTCAGACGACATATCCATAAGACAGGGGTCAAAGGATTCTCGCACAAGTTCTTCAAAATTTCATTGCGCGTGGTGCCAAAAGCCACATCTCTTTAACCGAGAAATGGTTTTCAGCGTACACCCCATGATAAAAATATTAAGAGGGGGAGGTTCATCATAGCATCTAGACCTAGAGCAGAACCCGGAGTGCCAGGGAAGTCCCTGTGCAGCCAAGACAAACCGTTCTCTGAAGTTTGGCAAAATAGGCAGTAACACGTTTTCGCGAAAGCCTGTTCCACCAAACAACCGATGCATATGAGAGAAGTGGTCTTACCATTGCCGTATAGATCCAAAGGACCAAAGAAGTGGCTCCCTGTGTTGTGACAAAGGAAGTGGGTTGTATTCTCAAGAGCTCCCGCACATCACCGCAGCCTCTACAGAGTTCTTCTTCCATTAAACCTTCTTCATATGGTGTTGTTCTCTGTTTTGGTTTCGTTTAAGGACGGTCATAGCATTCTTGTGGTATTACAAGAGTATCTAAGGCTGATGGGCCTAGCGTTCGCCTCTCTTGTGGCCTTTCTCCCTGCTTCAAGCTTGAATGTGCAAGGCGGGATGTTCACAGAGGGATCAGCTTATTCTGAAACAGCTGTCGAACCTTGTCTTGCTAATTCGTCTGCTTTTTCATTTCCTGAAATGCCTTCTTCCCTACCTGGTTGGTGCTCCGAGTGTTTTATTTACCGCTTAATGACCAGCAACATGTCAGACATGGCTACATGAAATTTGGCCCCAATGAAAAATGGCCCCAAACTGAAAATGAAAAACCACCCCAAAAATTTACATGAAAGGCAACAACTACAGAAAATTGCGTAAAATTCTGCGAATTGAGGTGACAATTCATATTTTGGGGCCTTTTTTCATTTTTGAGTTTGGGGTAAAACCCAAAAGAAGAAATGAAATAACACCCCAAACGAAAAACGAAAACGTATGGGGGGCCATGCTGTCCCCCTGCAACCCCCCTGCTTGCGTTTACTGTCGGATTTGGGGCCTTATTTCATCACAGTGGGGCCTTATTTCATATTTGAAATTGGAGTATTATTTCATTATGAAAAACAGTCCCAATTTTGGGGTGATTTTTCATTCTTAGTTTGGGGCCATTTTTCATTGGGGCAAAATTTCATGTAGCCGTCAGACATCGTATAAAAAAATATTAGCCAATTGAGATGAAGCTGAAGGACAAAAACACATTTTGGTTGAGGAGTTCCATTTTATTACGTATATTGTTACCTTAAGTAACTTGCATATTTAAGAGAAAATGGCTCACAGATTGATGTCTTAACGGTTTTTATCAGACTAAATTGCAAATGCAACTGCAATGAATATCGTAAATAGCACACATGACTCTAGCTGTATAAGGGGATCTGATTTAAAGTTAAAAAAAAAACCCGTTCATTGGTCATTCATAACATAAACAAATTTGCTCTTTTTCGACATTCCATACGTCAAGGTCAAGGACCCCTTTTCAGATTGTCTTCCAAAATACCACCTTTTCTCATCAACACCCTCGGTATGAATAACATGGCAATTATTTCGTAACCTAAATGTCACCTTGAAACTTTAAAAAACGACACAAGGACACGACTACAACGACACACTGAATTCCGCCTATTTTATAGCATGTCACCGCCAAGTTGACATTTTTCAAGAGCCAACTTATTTTTTGTTTTTGTTTTTCTTTTGCGTATAGAAAGTTGTGTAATCATCACGAAGCCAATATATAGCCAAGCCAGGCTATCGCATGCATGAGCAAGAGACGGATTGAGGGAGTTGTTTGCGCGCGCGCGCGCGCTCGCTCACGTCTGATCGCTATCACAAATTGATCGCTCATTTCATACTCATTACCATAATGTCGATCGCCGCAAGATGTCGCCGTCGTTATGACAGGAGAAGAGCAACATACTCTTGTTTTCGTTGTGTCTGCCTGCGATTGTGTGGTTGTGCTGTGCACCTACTACTAGTGCTGCACAGTAATTATTATGGTAATGTTATTGGCGCCGGTTTAACTACATCACGTCGGAGAGGTGTCATTTATAGCCTGTCGCAGTACACGTTTAAGTGGCAGATTATTTAAATATCGATCGGTAGTTGTTTTTCTTTTGGTGTGTGTGTCTTTTAGCTGTTAGTCTTTTTATGTTATTGTTCGCACGACTTGCATTTTAGTGAACAGAAAAATTTAAAGGTCAATGCTTAGAGCATTTAATGAAGCCGGCAACGGCAACTACTGAATTGATATACAAATCACGATCAATCCGTTCATTGATCTGGAGGACTTCATCTCGTTGACATTTTAAGGGAGCTCGCTGCTGCTGGCTAGGCTATGCAAGTTATTGGCACTCCTTTAGTCGGTTGGTTTTAATGATAGCTGGCATGACAAATGGGTAGGTGCGAGGACCTTGGCTGATGATGGTTTTGATATTTTTTGTAAATTCTCACGGCTGCTGTTAGGACGAGACAGGTTTGGTTGCTGTTGCCTTGTGGTGATGGCATGGCATTTACATTTTAGCAGTCTTTTCGAGGAAGACTTGTTGTTCGGTGTGAAGAAAACACTTGTAATGAGGGGATTTTACATGCGAAGGCATGACTTATGTATGTAGATACGTGTACTAGATACGTAGATATACTATGAAATTGTATTCATGCTATGTTGTTGTTTAAAACTAGGTAATCCATTCAGTAAGTAGGTAAGTAGGTCACTGAATTGTCGTAGTGTATAGCTTTGTGGTATAGAACCATTTACAGTATTTTAAATATTAAGGACAAATGACATTATGTATCTATACAGCTTCTTATCGTTCTTTAAAGCTGAGTCGACAGCCGCTTTAGATCCATAGTCGTGAGATCTGTCCTTCGGTCTGCAGGCGCCTCCAAGTCAGCGAATTATTTTAGTTTACCTTTTGCCCATCTATCTACCTTTAATTGTTTACTAACTTGCTTAGGCAGCTGTACAATTCGGCGCGTGGACAAAAGTCTTCTTTCTTTGTGGACCCCAAGCGATGTTGAGATTCCATTCCCCAGGCGAGCATTTATCTGACCAAATGTTGGATTTCATCATTTGGTGCATGGTCTGTAGCAAGTCATCTCCAGCTGCTCTAGAATTATCTGCGGGTAAAACGTCAATCAGGCTTTGTTGGTCTTTAGCTTGGATATTGCTTAAATTTGATCAGGTAGGTGGACGGAAGTTTTGTCTATCGTCGTCTTAATTAAATGGTACGTTGTGATACCTACCATCGGGATTTTGGTTTTCGTCGCCGTTATATAGGTAGTCTGTAGAAATGGCCGACAGTTATACCTATTTCGAGCTAAGTAGGTAATACTTTGGGCCGAAGAAACTCCTCATTCGCTATAAAGTTCATGTTGGACTAGACCTGGAGCTGGAACATTGCTCCCTTGAAGCTTGGTCCAAAAACATTCACATATCCTATATTTGACAGCGTGCAGAGTTGGCTAATAAGAAATCGTACACTATAAGTCTACAAATGCTGGCTGGCACATGGAAGACTAGTCGTTCTACTATCCTGGCAGATTTTTAGAGGAACTTAACGAAACTATTCCTCGAAAAGCCACTGAGCTAAGCAGTGAGCACCCTACATGATAGACAACCAATACACATCACCTGTCAGTTAACTTGACAGCTGTCAATAGTTCCAAAGAAGTACAACAGATTTAGTGTAGAACTAACTCCTATCTGCAAATATCTTAAGGTGCTGTTAAAGATTTAGGTATATGAGTTCGCATTTTATTAAAAAAAAAAAAATTTATGTAGTCATCGTCATCTTCACAGCTTATGCGGAATGTTAATTTTCAAATACTCCATCACTTTTCCGCACACTTTCACTTCCAATCGCTTTTCATAAATTTTCCTCTCTCAATCAGAGCCTGTTCATCTTTTTAGTACATTATCTTCGCGACTTATCTAAAGACATTCCAAAAGTCTCGCCAACAACGCCACCACCGACCGCCACCATCATCATCAATATTTATTCAACAAAACTAACTGTGTTTCTGTGCTACATGAATACACGAATAACATCCGTTTGCGAGCACGCAAGCGCCAAAGCAAAATAATACATTTTTGAACTTTGCACACGCGTACAGACAAACTGATTAGAGTTGTAATTATAGGTGTCTAAGGTCAGAATGTGTTGACTCTCAATAAAAAGTGCTGACGCGTTCGAACTAAACGCGTCTGTGTCGGGTGAAAATGAAATTAATGGAGTTGCGTGTCGGAGGCTGTCTCGTCAGCTGATTGGATGCGGAGATGCGCTTCAATCGCATCCTCATATTGCGATTACTGTTTGTTAAATAATTAACCTCGTTTGTTGAATATGTTTGCGTGGCGAAAAAGAAGGAGTTTTTTGTTTACCCTTTGCCGTAGTAAAAGTGAGTTATGGCTCCCTCCTCCCCCAATCCCCGATTTTGGCAATATTTTATGGCGCATGCGATATGACTTTTGCATGAAATATCGGGCCTTAGGGATCGTCAAACAACTTGTTCTATTTAATTTATTTTTTTTACTGATGAAGCTTACTAAATGTCCTTTCACTTTTTTCTTTTGCTTATTTCAGCTGTCACTGTGAGATATTTGACGAAACGATATATTGGTGAATACAGTTCAACTAGTGGTGAGTATATTAATTATTATTGTAATAGATCATTGTGGTCTATAATGATTTTGTAGTATTTACGACATTAAGGCCGTGTGTCAACAAAATAAATTAATAATAAATTATCCTCGGATAATTTTCTGACACTTATTAAAGTTTTGAAAGAAGTTTACCAAACTATAATCTTAAAACAGAGATTTATCGAATTTTACGCTATTAATTAATTGAAATTCAGTGTTCTATTTCGTCTTTAACATTATAGCAGAACTCAAGCGAAAGAAGACGTACCAAAATTAGCCTATAAAATAATTTATTATCTTCCTCCTGACTGTTAGGAATTGTTCAGGCTATAGTTGCAGCTGAGCTACCACAACTTCCAGTAGCGAGATAGAATGGATGTGGCCGCCATTTTGAGAGCTGTCGGACATTTGACACTGATGGGTACTCGGAATAATTTTTTCTTTGAAACTACATAGTTTTAATGAGTACATAAAAATCGAAATTAAGAACCGAAGAACTACGAAGATCATGGCACAGCTAATGTAAAGCCATAGATGATGTCAATGTAGCCATGAGCCTTCGAAAGGAATTATTCAAGGATCTTGCATCGTGGGCTGGCTATATAGAAGTCTAATTGCTCATAGACCAGAATGAATCTAGTGTAACGCACTTCACACTTTCTACACTCTTTACTTTCTTCAAAGCAATCAAAAGAGGATGGACAATTTCGCCCATCTAAGTCGTCAGTAATAGCTATCCGTAAAATGCTTAAAAAAAATTGTTTTGCTTTTTCAATTGAACTTAATCGTTGAAGAATTCTCTAGCCCAATTCAGATTCTCATTGTCGACAACATTTTTAAAAGGCAATATGTACCAATTTAATAGCATAGGCCGCAGATGACATATAATCATCCTGATCTCTAGTTAAATTCCTACCTATTGTTCTCAAAGCATTATCTGGATCTGCAGAACAAAATATTTTGGGATAAAGACTGACAGGTGGCGCTGTCCTCCTTAGATAACCAGGGCCCTGTTTCATAAAAATTGACAATTGCGACAGTTGACAGGTGACAATTTGCAAACTGACAATTGGAAAATTGTAAAATTTCTGTTTCTGTAATTAGAAAATAGCCGACAATTGTCAAGTTTGGTTTCATAAGAAAATTGTTATGACAATGCACTGTCAGGAATTTTTCAACAATTATCATGAATTTTCTGACAAACTTGTACTGAAAATTTTTTTATGGACAGATAAAATTTTATAATTTACAATTTTGCCAGTATGTAATTGACAATTCCGACAGGCGTTTGAGTTTCGGTCATGTATATTGTAGATATTGATAGTGAAGTGACAAGTACGATTTAAAATGCTAATTATGTATTATAATTTCTTCAATCTAATCTAATTTTGTGGAGTCGACACTTTAAAGAAAGAATAAATAATAATGTAATATTTTATTGCATTAAGTGATTTCAAATTTAAGAAAAAATTGCATGTCAGGAAAACAACACCGATGTATATTTTGTTAAAAAATTGGTGGACATCTAAAGAGCATCTATTGATAAGACTCACCACAAATTTGTCAAAATATCTATAATTAGTACTATGAAAAAATTGTCGGGAAAATTTGTCAAAATATGAAAAATATTTCATTACAATATGACAATGACAAAATAGTCATGACAAATTTGTCGTTGTATTTAACTGACAATTATGACACTTGTCAATATTTTATGAAATGAAAATTTGTCATACAAGTGCGACAAATTTGTAGAATTGTCACCTGCCAATGTTTATGACATTGGGCCCAGGAAGTGTTGGCCTCTTTTTCTAGTATGTCGACGATTATGAATATACAATTTTGAAATCGGTGGTGGATGGATGTGTTTGCTTCGCTGATGTTCATTTCCGATCCCAATCTTGCCAAAGGATCTACCTCTTCGTTGTCTTCTATATTGCTATGCCCGGGAACCCAGGAATGTGTCTTGAATCTTTTTCTATTGTCAGGATTTCAGCTGGGGCTACGCTTCTTGTAACCTAAAGTGTTCCTTTAACCTGCTCCCTTTTTGTACCGTCAGTGGACATCAGTGCAATCAGTCATTATCTAAACTATTGGACTCCTAGTCTAACTGGTAATAGGATTGGGATATCAAGATTCAAGTTATTACTGCAAAGGTCTTTTATGCTAGAGCTAAGTCAACCTCTTCCATATTGGATGTTGGATGTGGAACGGCTTCTTAATTGATTGGGCTTATGTTTCCTTCAGCAGTTGCTGGAAATAGTACTACATCTACTATTTGCTGTGATCCGGTGACTAACTAGGATTCTTTCACTGTTTTGAAGAATTTGCTTTCACTCGTATGAAACCTCCGATCGCGAGAATCTTCGATCACCTTAAGCTGGGAGATCTTTTGCTATGCAGGACCTTCTTCTCCTAACTCAATGTTCTTTCCACGCGGATCTTTTCTTTCACTGCAGCATCTTGAAATTGTGAATACGTATTCTGTAATTTTTTTTCTGGTAAACAAGATCATCATTATACGACCACAGGCCCAGAGGGTCTTCTCTCTAGTAGCTGGTGGCTTCATTCTTTCATCGAAACGAAAATATATTTTAAACACAACTTTAGAATTCCATTAAATAGAAAATTTAACTAAAAAATATGTTTAACTAGTGACAAGTAACGCGAATCGGCATCAAAAAGTCACCATTGAATTGATATGCGTTCATAGTGACTGTGTTCACGCAAACAAACCTAGCACTTAAAGCACCTAGTGAAGAAGGACAGAAACAGAATCCCATACATTTGCAACAGAAACAGAAAATGTTGTTTCACCAACAGAATTTAGCGGGAGAAAAATGGCTCTTTGACGACAAAACGTAAACAAGTCTATATTGATTGTTTCTGTTGCTGCCAACGACAGAAATGACAATTTATCGTGGGAGAGAGGTTTTTTTTGCTTGTATTTTTCTGCATCTGTCATCTTGCTGCCTACTTTAGGTAGTTTGAGTTACAAATTCGGCTACTATGTAGACGAAAAAAAGGTTTTAGTGGACATAATTTCATATGACGTTCACAGTCCGTATCTACCACCAAAGTTCTATTCATCAGCATTGCCCTCATTCACAATACCAATGTCTCATCTACCCCGTGTTGTCTAGCAGAGTTACACATGCAGTCAAAAAGTCGCATTGTCGAAAGCGCCCTCTAAGTCCATGAAAATGCCCATTAAGCCCATGGCGTATTCTTTTCTATCATTCTTTCCTGTCATCGAGCACGCATTAAATTCTAGTAACTAAATTTTGAAGCGCAGTCTCACAGGATTTTCCACGCTGATATGCATGTTGCATCATAGACACGGTACATCCACAGTGCAAACCTGCGCATGTGCATCTCGACCAGTCTCTTCAAGCTTTTCAGCAAGAAGGAGGACAGACTTATAGGTCTGAAACTTTTAGCGAGGGAGTAGTCATTTTTTACCAATTTTTGGTATAAAAATCACTCGAACCGTACGCCAACGTATAGGAATATGTATTTGCCAGTGCCACCCACGCAGTGAAGATTTTCTTCAGAGTTGCCATCAACTGGTTTATAGCCTGTTAGAGCCGAACTGAGTAGACTACAACAGTATCAGGCGACTTGAAGCCTTTATAGGAACCACTGTTCGATAAACGAATTAACTTCTTATATTCTTTTTGCTTGGATCGGAAAAGGTTCCAGTCACCATCCAAATTTGTCTTGAGTGACCGATTTAGAAGTTGTCCAATATTGGTCGCTGAGAGAAAAGTTGGTACAATTAGACAGACTCTCGTCTTTCAGATTGCTTGTCACAGAGTTACCTTGGTACCCTTAACATCCTCCAAGCCACAAATGTGTTTTTTCCGCGCCCATGGTTCTTGTATAGATGTTATATAGGATGTGCTACTAGTATTTCTATTTATGTGCGCTTAATGTTGCCAGTTTTGCTCACTTCATTTAGAAATAAGTTTTTTCTTTTTTGTTTATTTATTTTGATTGAAGGGCGTATCCACTAAAAGCCTATAGAGGGTTCGGCCAATTCTTTAATGATGTCGCGATAGTGGTTGCTTGCTGTCTGTGATCGATAGATGACTGCACGTTGAAGAGTTTGTCAGTAATGCTATAAAGGGTTTAAGCCCAGTGTTTTCTTTTGGTCGGATTGCACCTAGTGTCATATCATTATAATATACAGTCAAATCCTGATTCTAGCCGCATCAAGATAGTGGTCAGACTCAACGTTTGCACCCCGCACGTTGAGGGTGTTGTGCTGGATTTGGTTGTCGGTTTGGCCGTTTCGAGAGAGCTAGGTTTGTTGGTGGACATCAAGCCTACTTTTCACCGTACTACGAGCTGATGGAAAATCGATAAGTCGGTACGCGTTATCTGCTGTCGTTTCTTGGATTCTGTGCATACTAACTAAACCGCGAAGAATGTTTCTCTTCTGATTTTGGCACTGAAGTCCCAGAACACAACACCAACAGCCTACTCGTGGCAGGCTTCATTTCAACAGAAAAAACACCATACAGTTCCAAATGAATATGTCGAAGATGTAAGCTCTCGATCTAAACGTATAGTAAAACGTGTTGCAGACGACTGGTGGTGAATTTCTATCCAACCTCCAAAGATTGGAAATTCTGTAATCATTTCCATACAAATTAAACGGTAACGATGTTCACCAACTAATTGCGCACAAATCTTACCCGCAAGCAGTATGATGAAAAATGCGTCCACACCTATAGCGAAATCACCCACCGAGTGACAGACAATCGCTTGCGTGTCTATCATATGACACCTTCTGCCCTTTTAAATCGTAAACCAAACCGTATCATGCAATTTTTGCAAAAGGAACGTTTCTGTGTCACAACAGCACCCTCCACACCGCTGAGATCTCGCGTGTGCCATGAAATTCTTCATACTTCACACTTAATATACAATATAGTCAGTAAGTGGCCCCCCTATTCACACACTGTCGAAGAAATCCTTGAGAATGCACACCACTATCATTAATTTGTGCAACACTTCCATTCCTCAAAATAACAAACAAACAACAAAATACGATTTCCTTACCAGACCGTAACTAATGTTCGACTTTGTCGCAATCGCAGTCGCAAGTTGCAGCCCTCTGCAGGCTCTGTCGTCAGGTTGAGTTAATTGGCTTGAAAACCTTTTGAGAGCGTTCCCCACAAACAAACAAATCAAATGGGGAACACCATCAGCAAAGTGCAAACAAAACGTAGGTATACACACACACAAACGCAGACAAAAAAAGAAAACAACAACGGTCTCCCGCAAGCATCCTCTCGAGTTACAAACGGCTCGACCTGGTTTCGTGCATGCGTCCCACATTTGGAGCGAACCCTCACTTCGGAGATAGATAGATACAACCGTCAAATGGCATCCTCAATGCCATTTGAAATGGCATCTGTCGACTGTCGCCTCGTCCGCGTTCGCGTCCCTATGCCCAGAATGAAATGTGCGCTTGGGCTTCGTCATCGCATCGTGCTGGTTGGTGGTGATGATATGGTGATGGTGGATTCGGCATGGCGCTATATCATATTGCTGCGCTCCCTCCAGATACACCCCATAAATCTCTCGCACTTACTCTATTCTTGTGCAGCGGAACAGTTCCATGCGACAGCACTTGTTGCCCTGGGAAGTTGGCACCTCCGCCGAAAGGTGGAAGGTAGGTCGCAACGTATCGCATATCCCACAACGTTTGCAAATAATCATTTAACCCCATACAGTGCTCGCGCGGTATTAGTGCGGCACTAACTTGGTGGTGGCGCGGCCGGCGTCATCGTCGATGGGCTCTCAGCCGCGCCGCAGGTTATGTGGAGAATCCGAGACCTGTCTTCAAGATCGTTGCTTCGGAGATGGTGTAGCCGAGCGTTTGGTTTTGCGGTGACTTGGGTGGTGGTGATGATGCTGGCTGGTGACATGGCTTCTTGTGCTTGTGAAACTCTAGGCAACGATTTTCAATTTGAATTGATGTGCGGAATACCCATTGATCGCGAATGAGTGACTTTGTATGTTTGAACGAGACTCGTTGGCACTCAATCATTGGAAGCTGCCGCCGACGGCCGTCCGTTGCGATCCACCTATTCGATATGGTGGGTGGTCTTGTCTGTCACTTAATCCTGTGATAGGTAACAAGACGTGAAACAAACAACTTGATGTTTTCTTTAGGTACCGCTTGTTGCCCTTTCTTTCGAAGGCAATATAATGTTCTTTTTTGATAGAGCTATATAGTGCCGTGCCGGGCAACTACGCGGCGGCATTTGTTTTGAGGTCTGATGGTGGAAATTCGAACAAATGTTGGTAATTTGCTGAAGTAGCTTAAAAACAGTCTATAGCACATTTGTTTTGACTTTTGTTGAATGGAAACGAAAACCAGAAAAGGTCAAAACTTGTGCTTGGAAATTGGAGGGCGAAGTCAAAACAAGTAAAAGTGTTATCATCGGCCTGGCCGATGCTTTGATACCCTCCACTGCATAAAAGTCATGCAAAATGTTCGCCATGCCATATTGGCTTGGTATAGGAGGTACCAGAACTACTTGACCGACATAGACAATTTTCAATACCAACCTGAGGACCGTAAAAATAAGATCTCTCACAAAATTTCAGTTGACTAAGTCGATTCGTTTGGACGCTATCGTGATTTCAACAGACGTAGATACACATGGGTCTAATAGTGGTTTTGTATGGGAGGTACCAGAACTACTTGACCGACATAGCCCATTTTCAATACCAACCTGACGACGGTGAAAATAAGTCCTCTCACAAAATTTCATTCCCCTAGGTCAATTCGTTTGGACGCTATCGTGCTTTCAACAGACGGACAGACAGACAGACAGACAGACAGACAGACAGACAGACAGACAGACAGACAGACGGACAGACAGACAGACGGACATGGCTAAATCGATTTAGAATGTGATCCTGATTCAGAATATATATACTTTATAGGGTCTCCGGTGAATCCTTCTTGGCGTTACAAATGTAATGACAAAGTGAATATACCTTCCTGTGGAGGGTATAAAAAGCAGACAACGAAGGTGGGAGTCAGTCAGTTAGTCGGGACTCGGGCCTACACCCGTACAAGATCAAACTGATCCAGGAGTTCAAAGTTAATAACCATAGACAACGCCGTTTCTTCGCTGACTGGGCTTCGGAGCGTTTGGAAGAGGACCCCAATTTTGGCCGAAAATTCATCTTTAGCGACGAGGAGCATTTTTGGGTGAATGGGTCTGTGCGTCGGGGCGTCGCAAAAATATTTCAACCTGTATAGGGAGTCGCAGTATGAAAAAGATTGGGAACCCCTGGCCTAGATAGTATTCTTGTCTATCAGAACAATGCATATCAATATTAAACATTTTTCAAACTCGCATGACTGTCGAAGAATAGCGCCACACTCCTTTAGCCAATTTTGACCAATCTTCACAGGAACACTCCCAGGCCAAGACCTAAGATTGTCCGGAAATTTGAACTCAATCGACTTGGTGGGTTTTAAATATACGATTTTTAATGTTTTTTTTGTATGGGCGGTGCGACGCCCCTTTTCCAATTTTGATGGGCCAATACTTAAGATTGTATGTAAATTTGAATTCGAGATATAAGATTTTGAATGCATTTCTTGTATGGGAGGTGCCACGCCCCTATAACTAATAAACCAATACACCTACAAAGACCGTATACACTTATAAACCATGGCATTAACGTCACGTTTCATGGGAAATTTCCAGAATGAAAAACGGTTCACGCATTACAGAGAACATTATCGACAAACACAATAGAACTTATTTTTATATATATAGATATTTTATCCGCATTTATCCGCCCCCGGTTACAGAACCACCTAGTGTGTTATGCTCGATAGGACGAAAAAAAGTTGTTTTTACAAAATGAATCTTCCTATTCCTTCAAAGAAACGTCAGGTTGGCGAGTTGTTGTCCATACGCTCCACGTGACCAAACCATCTCAGCCCTTGTATCTTTAGCTTTTTGATCAGGTCAACGTCGCTGTGTAGCCTATAAAGCTCGTCGTTAAATCTTCTCCTCCACACTTTATCGATACAAACTGCACCAAATACCGTCCGAAGAATCTTTCTCCCAGGAGGTATTCATTCGATTTTGATAGCATAGCATACAGGAACGGGATTATCTTATGTATCTCCTTGGTTCTATGAGAGGGCTTTACTTCTTAGACACCTTCTTAGCGCGAAAAAACAGCGATTGGCAAGAGTGAGAGTCCTTTCTCAATGACAGTGACAGCATAAACTTTGTTTTGTCCTCATTAACAGCCAGACCCATATTCGCCGCCTCCGTTTCAATGCTTGCCAACGCGCCGTTGACAGCTCCCTGAGTTCTCCCAATAATGTCAATATCATCTGCATATGCAATTAGTTAAACGGACTTTTGAAAAATTATACCTCTGATGTTGGCTTGCGAGTTCCGTACAATTGCATCAAGATGATGATGATGCATATTCTGTTTACATTTTTTTAAAAGAGTGGTACAAGTATGGTTATTCTGAGCTATGTACGTACATTCAAAAAATATAAATATGTGGCGCATACGCACACATGCGGCGACGGTAACTTTACGAATACAACACACGCCACGGACAGCGCATGAAAACTTGCAGGTACTGGCGAAGAAATAGAACGGACTCAGTAAAAAAGACAAACTGCCACTGAACAATACAAACAGCTTATATGAGGCCGGTGGTAGCAAACAGCTTCTCCATTTGGCTGAGAAAACTCCAGAAGAAAAACATCAAAAGTTCAAGACCTTACGAAAAAGCCAGCATCACACAACTGGAAAAGTAGATACATGGTCCCACTTTTGCAGAGAATACTCGGGAATACATCCAGCCAGCCAGCCACCCTAACCCTCTTGAAAAATCCTTGCAAGATTTCGCTGAAATCCAGTTCCCGGAGTAAATCGCTTTCAATGCTGAGTAGGGATAGCTTTGATAGACGGATTTGTTCCATCGTAGTTCGAAGTCTATTTTTTATAATTTTCATCTAGTCCGAAGGACTGCGGACAATTAACACATCTCTGACTACCCAGTACCTTCATGTATCCAGGATCTATTCCCAAGAGAAACTGATATACAGGGCAACTATACCTTTCTACAAATTGACCAAGATAACCCACCATCGAGGATGATATAGTCCGTCCCAAAGCAAAAAAAAGATCCCAACATGCGCAGTAGCACTTTATTTAAGGTACATTTTTTTCTCTTAAGGATTTTTGATCGCATGAAATTGTTAATGCTTTTCTCTACTTTATCGCAAAGTATACCGAAAATTGCATTTAAACCCTTTTAAACACATAGTGGGTTCGACGCTGTTATAGTAAAGTCACTCAGAACTCTGGCTTTCATTACTCAACACATAGCTATTTGAGAAGTGCAACACCCAGCAAATGCGCACATATTTTTTTTAGCTGTACTTCTGGTTGGAAAAGTAGTTTTGTTGTAGGTAAGAGAATAAAATCCCTAATGTGAAGAGACCTGCGCAAGAAATTTTCACTTAAGTTGGGACGGGCTATACCAAGATGAACATGAACAACCCTCTCAACCACCACAACGATCCAGAAAACGAACCATACTATACGAGTACGAATCTGAGACCACACTCACCATTTACGTAAATCTAATTATTAAAAAAAAATCATTGTAAACCGTTGGCCCCTGTTGTTGAGCCAACACACTAAAATATTTATTAACTAAAATGTGTTAACTAGCCTTATGTCAAATTGTATATAATAAAAGTTCAAAAAAACTAATGTAATGTAATGTAACCGCAGTGTAAACACCGTGTTTGGGTTGGGTTGAATTTGAATGATAGCTCAAAATACGCTGTCGTACGCGGCCTTAAAATCGATAAATAGGTGGTTGTTATCGATCTGGACTTCTTGGTAGTTTCTCCGGGATCTGCACTAGTGTAAATATTTGGTCGATATCAAAGGGCACGGTAGTGCCTCAGCCAAGTTCTCTA
Source organism: Cheilosia scutellata (assembly GCA_955612985.1). Taxonomy (NCBI): domain Eukaryota; kingdom Metazoa; phylum Arthropoda; class Insecta; order Diptera; family Syrphidae; genus Cheilosia; species Cheilosia scutellata. The sequence continues at coordinate 49,831,416 of OY015312.1, read as the reverse complement.
GTAAAGGCACTTACTTACCCTTTTGACAGGAACAAACTCAGGCTGCTTTCGACCCCCCTCTAACTTCGGAACGAAACCAGAATCTTCAAACTTGAAACATTTACCAAGCTCATTAAAAAGGTCCACCAAATTTGACAAGTTTTTCGTTTATAACCTCACTATATTGTACAATATATTAGAATTTGAAAACTTGACCAGTGAACCTACCAATTTTTTTAACATTTATCCTTGTTAAACTAAGAACTTGGAGTACATTTAGATCTAATTACTTTTCGTGGCTGACTAGTTAGGTACACATTTTTTTTTATATATATAACAGAACTTGGCTGTTTTTTACATTTATGTTTTTGGTATGATTAGACTTACCGGTACTAGGACAGAGCTGGTAAGGATCAATCTGTGGTACGGCAAACAGGATTTTATATATGCGATGCTAAGGAGACTGACGTCCATAGTTGTCATAGTTTAGAGAAAGGATAGCTTCTTTTGGATCGGTCAAACGATGCTGTGCTGAGAGGTTTCTTCCATTCATCAAATCTTGGGTACGGGTTGGTGTATGCGCTCCACCAAGTCGTTCACCACTGCTTTGATGTCAATCAGCGTCCACCCTATTCATACGACACCCAACCACCTAAATTCCTAACTAATAACTTTCAGAATAGCGTTAAGATTTAAGCAATTTTCTACAATAAACATTTACAATAAATTCATTTAATCTCTTTTCAGATTTCCTCTACAGACACAGTGTAACCTTTGACAACGTGACAACTGACGTCGAAATCATGGACACATCGAAATGCGCGGTGAGCTCAATTTATTTTTACAATAATCTCAAACAAACCAAAGGAAGCAATTTTGCCCTCCACAAGACCGCTCCTTAGCATGCTCATTTTACACCCTAATGGGTTCCATCTCAAATTTCAATTTTCGCTTAATGTCAACCAACATCCAATGGCCGAGAGCAGCAACCTTGATCTCCATTGTCCATTGACCAGTCCTCCGATTGGTTTCGCAACCTTCACAGCTGACTGCATTCCCATGACCAATTGCCACTGTCGCGTCGTCGGTCGGTTGCCGTTGCCGCGCCAATGTCTGCAGCTTACAGCTGTAACCAATGATTAATTACAACCTCTTCAGCATAGACAGGGACACGCTGGATGTACAAAAAGACAGAGATAGAGAGCGCCTTCTAATTTTTACCCGTCATTGTCGGCGAAACGACTTTGTTGTCTGGACACATGTCGGGTAGTCTTCCTGCAACGAACCCAAAAGCACAAGCGACAAATCCAATGACCCAATAAAGTTAATTGCCTTCGGACCGTTTTTGTCCCCCCCGAAATAAACGAACAATGTGCAGCAGGGTCTCTATAAGGAGACACAGGTTTCTACTGCAGTACAATACTGCAACAGCATGATCAGTTCCATGATCATCTGTGCAGCGAGTCATTCATAGAAGTGTGTTAGCGCGCGAAACGCGTGCGTCATTGCATCAGAGTACTCTATTATATGGGTGGCGTGTCGGTAAGACTGCCTTTGCCACTTGACTTCGATTTGCGCAAAATGTGTCGGCATTTAAATTTTCGATTTTGAAACGCGCGAGTTCAAAAGGTTTCGCATCCCTACCCTACTATGCTTTTGGTAAGAGCATGCGGCCAAGTCCAAGTGAGTGGGCGCCGGCCGGCGCGCGTATACATTCAAGCAAATCTTTCACGGAATGCCATTTAGTGGCAAATGGAACGGGCAATTAAAAATGCCGCCGCATTCGCTTTGGTTGCGCGTTCACTTTGGTGGCGTGGTATTTCGAAAGAAGTCCACTCCTGGGAGTGGACAGACGATGTCGACAAACGGGGAACTGCAGAAGGTATCGTGCGATATCGATTGACAGTAGAAGTGATGTATGTTTTAATTAGCGGGAATCGTGAGTTCTGAAATCGGCGCCCTTATGAAACGCGTTTTAATGGGCATGTAAAAAGTTGGAGTTATGGATAAGTCAGTGATTTAACTGAATTCAATTTGTCTGTTGAATATTAGCCTGCAAGCTGGGTTGGCCGCAGCTGTCAATTGGAAGTCGTGAATTGGGTAACAATATATATTGGGTAATCTTCGAGATGCATGTTGTCAATGAAGCGAATTCTTTTGAGAACTAAACAAAAAATTTAAAAAATCTGCGGGGTTTGTCGTTAGGGGGCAATTTTACACACTTGAAGGAAATGGAAACACAATTTAATTGATTAGGCATTTCTGAAATAAAATCCTCTTCCTAAGCCGGTAGATGATATCCATATTCACCTAAGGCACTGAAAACTTGGAATGTCAATCCTAAAATGCGTAGTCTGGAACTGTCGCACAAATGCTCAAGGCATTATGCACTTAGAACCGGGTGAGACTGTTTTAGGTTTCAACACACTGGGGTATAATAGAAAACTTGGTTGAAAGTGGCTGTCAGCTAAAAACGCCAACACACTTAGACCAGCATAGGTCCATTGTGATGCCACGAAGAAGGATCTAAGATCTCCCTACTCATTGAACCATTTTGAGCTCTTTATAAAGTGTAAGAGGCTTCTGTTTCTGTGTTGTCAGGTCGTCCAAGTCTTTGTAATGGAAGGCTCCTAAGTGAAGCTTCCTTCTGCGGGAGAGAGCTGGGGAGGAACAAAGAAGGTGAGGGATAGTTTCCTCCTCTTCCTCATCCACGCAGCTTCTGCGAAAAGGCCCAGCCTTGCGGCATGTTTACCTACCTATCCGGCAGTGTCCAGTACTGACACCTATTGTAGTGTCGATATGCAATCTGTTGAGAGAGATCAATTTCTTAGAGCGTTTTAAATCCAGCTTAGGCCAAATTTGTTTTGACGCTAGACAAGCGGTTCCACTTGTCCACTTAAGATTTGTACTCTCGATAGCATTCAGCTTCAATTTTTGTTTGCAAGTAGCGATTGGTATCCCTAGGGTGCCTTTATCCGGCAGAATGGGTTGAGTTGTTCCTATCCTAGCGAGTTCATCGGCCTTACAATTCTCTGGAATGTCTCTGTGCCCCGGCACCCAAATTAAGTGAATGTTGAATTGTTCGGCCATCTCCGTAAGAAACGATCGGCAGTCGAGGGCTACAGAGTTATAGAGATAAAATCCAAGGATTTGATGGCTGCTTGGCTGTCCGAAAATATGCTTTAATCGCCATAATTTTCGCCTGGAACACGCTACAGTAATTTGGTAGACGGAAGGAGAGCTTAAGATTAAGACTTTCGGAAAAAGTGTAGAAGTGAACTGATTCATCTTCCGGGAAAGTATCCTCATCCCAGGTTGCTCTGAAGGGGATGGTGACGAGAAAATTCTTGTCAATTCTTGGCGTAAAGGTTTTTTTTTGACAGATGATAGACGAGAGCAAAAATTGAAGTACCAACTAAGTAACCATATCTACCTTATGCTTTCTGACAGCACTTGACATTTTGGGAGACTAAACAGTTGGCAAGTGGACAACAACGTGGAAAGTTAGTCCAACATAATTCTTCTGTTCATTAAATTGTACCTAAACTTGAAAATAATCCCGCAATAAGAGAAAGTCTACACCCACAAATTTGTAACTCGAAAATGCTTGGTTCAGTTCGCCAAACTATCCATCTAAATCAGTTTTTCCCATAGACCGAAATGGGCCGAAATCATGCAACATTTAGTAAAGAAATGATGCTGAATTTCGATTGAACGGCTACGTCAATAAGCAAAATTTCTACATTTGCAGTGGAGAAAACCCCAGAAGACTTTGTAGAGACACAGCTGCGGCGTTATAATCACAAAAGGACAGTTGCTTTAGTGTACGTTATTGACCGATAAAATCCATAGCCCATATTTCTTCAAAGATGATGCCGGCCAGCATGTTGCAGTTAATGGAGAGCTCTATAATGTCATGATTGATGACATTTGTATTCCTCAATTAAATGGCGTTGAAGTGAAATAGCTTTGGTTTGAACGCAAGGCAGCGCATCATGCCACACAGCAGGCGACACTATATCAATTTATTGCGGGAAACATTCGATGAGCTCTTAATTTTGTTTAATGGACCTGTGAAGTGACCTCCACTATCGTGTGATCTGTGGGGATAAAAAGAAAAAATAAATAGATGGCGCAACTGGTTCGTATAGGCCCAGCTTTTCACAACCATTCGTTTGTGTGAGAGATTTTATTTTTTTGGGAAATGGAAGGGACCTACAATTCTATGCCGAGTACGAATGGTTGAATTAAGAAGCTTTTCCGTGGCATTTAGTTCTCGGGTGTTTGTCATACGTTCGCGAGAGGTGGCGCAGTAGAAAAAATCTTAAGAAGTAGTTTGTATTTTTCTGGGGATCGAACCTGAACCCCTCTCACAGTAGCCCAGCACAGCACACTAACCAATGAGCCACAGGGCAGTGGGGATACGAAATTGAAAAGTCGCTAGCCTCCCTATACCGATAAGCCGCACAGACGTTGAAGTACCTACTTGAAAATTCGCGGGTCTATTGCGAAACTCCTGTTGCTCGATAAAGTGGTCGATTATTGGACTTTTAGATTGCCATTCATCCCGAAACCAGACCGAAATCATTTTTAAGCACTAAATGTCATAAAATTATCTTTCCAGTAAAGCCAATACAATGGCCATTGACATTATAAAGTTGAATACCACTTGTTAGAGCGCTACTAACAGCTAGATGCCGCCAGTGGGCAATTGCTCAGTTGGCCTTTTTGAAATAAATTTCCCTTTTCCAAATTTTTTCGCGCTCAAATTTATAGATAGTAAGTTCATTGAATTTAAGTCTTTCACTTTTTTGTAACCCATCAAGGAGGTAAGGACTCATCCAATAAATTTCTAAAACCAAACCCGTGTCCGCACTAAAACCCATTAAAACGTATTTCCCTTATCGTGTGCTTTTTCGACTATATATTTTGCAAATTTGGACCCATTTCAAATTGAGGGCATTCAAGAATCTAGTTTAGTAAGTCTGACAGCTCTCTAACTTCATATTGCTCAGTTTTCATTGGTCACGTGAACAGTTTTCTCAGTTGACGTTTATGTCCGCAACACCGACAAATCAATTCAAGAATTAATCGACTTACTACTGAGTTGACGTCTATTTGTGTAAACATGTCCTATAGAGAACTCAGTTTTGACATTTCTATTGGGTCATAGGAGAGTATGGGAGATCGCAGTTTGACATTTCGCTTGCCCTGACGTGTAGAGCACCAATCAGAAACTCAGAACCCAGGAAAAAAATATACAATTGTCAAGAAGTGACATAGCGACAATTCAATTTTTTGCGTTCAGGTAAATTTGAGTTCAGACTGTTCAAGTCGACTTACGATGACTAGATTCTGGAATGCGGCCATTTCAACACGTTGTTGACGCTTTAGAACTGTCATGTCATACAAATTACCAACTAGTATAGCAAAATGGCGGCAAAATAACATCGACCTTAAGTCTGATTTCGACCTACATGTTGTCCTCACAGTCGCATAATGAGGTGTCCGTTCCGTTTTTTGTAGGTACAATGGAGGTGGTAACTTAAAAAAAGGAGTATCGTATTATTATAATTCAGTGGGAGCTTATATAATGTACTTCTGGAACTACATGGAAATTGTAACTTGTGACTGGTGTCCCATTTCAAGCGTCTGACTGGATTTGAAGTGGATTGCCGTTCATTTTTGACACCACCCATATAATTATGGTTGGCACTGAAGACTTGCCGACAGTCTAATGTATCTTTTCTGCTGTCATCCTTGAAAGTTTTGTGTGAAGCTATGGAACACCATTCACAGAGACGATGGGCCAAGTGAAATTGACAGTCCATCAACTAGACAGGAAGATGGCCCGCGCCGCGCTGTAGGTGTACACGTAATAACGCAAGCCTGCCGTTAGGGCGATCTGAGTGAAGAAAACACTTACTCTCACGAATTGACCAACAATTTGGTTATAAACAAACCACAACTGAACCGACAACTCCAAAACGAGTACATTCAGTCGTCAATAAATTCGCAGAATGCTGAACTTTTAATTAAAATCGCAAGCACAGTAATCACGACTCTCTGACGCCCTTCAATCAGAGACTGCTGCATCGAATGCTTGAAATCTAGAACACACATTCCCACAGGAAATTACCAAAACCGGAGCGTATCTAATTTTCCTTTCTTTCCATTGAAATTTGCGTTCACTGCTCCGCGCGCAAATGACAGTGCAACTGAGAAACTTACTGACGCTGCAGAGACACGTTTATCTTTTAGCCTGCAGTGCGCGCAAAGAGTCTCCTGCCGTAGACAATCATCCGCCAAGAAATCAAATTACAAATTACACTGACAAACACACACACAGAGAGTGGCCGAGAGCGAGCAGCTCCCCGGAGGAGATATGCAAATCCAAGAACGACGACTATGCACAATGCAAACACAGACGAAATGAGAAAAGTGAGTTGCAACTCGAATCTGGGTCACTGCAGCCAGCAGCGTTGTCTGATGATTCCGACAATCGGATATACATTGCCGAACCCCTCCCCCCCTTCTTCTCGACAGGCATTGCGTAGGCTACCGCAATCATCAGCGAAAACGTCTTCATCCTTGGTTTGTGAAAGTCGTGTTGCGGCGAAAGTGCATCAGTTCTAGATATTGAAGCAGCTCTCTTAGAACCCCCCGTTCCGTAAATGTGGTGTAGAGAACCTAACATGTATGCCTATATACGTCGCTTTCGTTGCGCAACTATACATCCAGTAGCAACGACAATCGTCTATCAATGCTTACATCTCGCTTGGGGTTCCTCCGCTATATGTGGTTATCGAATGAATTATGACATCGTCAACGTGATTTTGCGTAATCCCGGGCCTTTTAGTGCTCCTTGCTGTTCCACCGAGATAGATCAGGCAACCCGACACGGGCACCGGCAGTCATGTCCTACTTACACGAACAAGCACGACGAACAAGCATCCCGCCTATGTGCCAACATGCGCACATTGCACAGGCACCCGCTCACATACCTATACCCACGAAACGGTGGGCAACCAGGGGAAGGGGCAGGGACGTGACGGGTCTAATGGAAAATCCGCTGATATTTGCATAATAATCTCAAATTCACAAGTGATCAATAATTGAAAAGGTTACCTTCGGCAAAAGAGGCTAATTTAAGGTACATTTGTCAAAGTCGCCGCTCTAAGCTGTTTTCGGTTTCGCTAGGATTCGCCATGGGCCGGGGATTGGGTCAAAACCTGCGGCGCGGGACCAATGCTGGGGCAAATTCGACTGACAACGGTGACGACGTTGCTGGAGGAGAGTTCACTCAATTTGGCATTAGCTGCAACGAGCTGCAATAAATAAAAATGAGTAAGTGGACATTTAGCGTATTTCGTGTGTTTTGACTGAAATAGTATATATGGCTAATCGTAGCGATACCAGCGAGCAGCGAATGTGTGGGATAATAATTGGAAATCGCATTGGCGAAGAATCGGCGATTTGTTTTCAGCACTTGTAATTGGAATTTGAAATTGTTTAGCGGGAGCTGATTCGATTTGTCTTCGGCGGCGAGGAATTTTAATAGCGACCTCATTTGCAGCGTTTGTGATGAAATTGAAGGATTGCAATCGCCGTGGGTGGTTCAAGGACAGTGCGCGGCAATTTTGACAGATTAATTACATTTTTTTGTCTAATAATATTAAAGAACAGGCTGGCAAAGGCAGTTACCAAGTTAATTTTCATTCTTCGTGGACCTTATCAAACCTGCACCAATTTTAATGAGTGTTACATTGGTTGTCGTAGGGGATTATAGAGGTTTCGAAAATGTAACCAAGAGGCTTTAATCAAACTTGGCAGCAACTAGGTTTCTAAATTCTTTATCACTACCTGCCCTAAGCTCAATTCTAGAATAGACTGCAGCCTTAACCACTAAAGTTTTTAATCAAACTATTTTCAAATCATAAACATATTTATAAAATGAATAAATTGTTGGAGTGTACGATTGTCATCACAAATTTTTAAATTTGAGTTGGCCTCGACTCCAGTAATGCGTTTTTTGATGAAAGATCAACCAACGCATGACCTATTTACTTACGTACTTACGTGGATTTGATCTTGCCCTAAATCAATAGTCAAGCAGTCTTTACCACAATTGTCTTCATTTGCGCACACTTGGGTGAAGTTGGGTGAGGTGCCCTTCCACTTTTGCGCACGAGGTCTTCCCTTTACTGCATTGTCCTTCCTGGTTGGAATCAACGACACTTCGGGATGCAACTTTGGCGTCCGTTAGCCATCTTAGAGGAGTGAGTAGAACAACGCAAACGGGACCGACAACCACTGGAATATTTTTGCGATTAAAGCTACTAACGACATCTTCATACGATTTCGCAAACATCCATGCTTCTGCGCCATAGAGCAGGCGAGACTACAGTTATATTGTCAATTTTTGAAGGAAGACACAACATTGACGAATCGGATAGAGAGTCAAATCATACAGCTATACTCTGTCTAAAAGACCTGTCTCTATTCTTGTTGCCAGCACCAAGTATGTCGCCTTAATGACTAAGCCCCTTTTGCTGCTTATTTTCTAATATTTGCCAACGCTTCAGTGTCAGCTCGCTGAATTGATGCCAATGATGTCAATGTCATTAAAGTAATTAGTAATTACACATACTTTAGGAATATTTTGCTTCCACTGTTTGGTTTGTTGAGTTTCGCAAAATATTTGCCAAAGTATGGCGCCAAAGAAGTCACATTACAACGCGTTACGTTCTCTAAACCATTTTTCGACATCAAAGGTCTCAACAACAGTCAACAGACTATTTCAGTACACAATATTGCAACGAGTTTGTCAGAAGTGGATCGACTGTATCTCTACAAATGTTGTTTTGCTATCTAAAAGTTTGTAAGATAGTCTTGAGTATTGGTCTGACGTGTTTGGGTAGATATACATTACTCCGACAAAATCTTGGAGATTAGTTGGCATCTCCCGTTGCCTTAAATAGCTCATCAGCCCAACCAAAGAGCTTAGCTAAAGGCCAGACTCTAGTTTGGAGGTTGTGTGTCCGAACGTCGAACGATATAAATATTGACGACCCCAGAAAATGAAATAAGGATAACGAAACGAACCTCCGTGTGCAATGTTCGGACCTTAAACAGACCGCGTGCAGCCGAACATCTAGTAGGTGACCTAGGACAGGTACAAATCCGAGTTTCTTCTACTGATGTCAGAGACCGGGCTTCGTTAAAGATGGAGCTCAACATGGGCCCGAGGTTGTGTAAAACAACGACCATTTGATTTAGGGCAAGGCTGGCCGTTCCAAAGAGGATGTTCGTTACATGATTTGTGCTCCTGCACCCATAGAGGAGAATGATGATGCAACCAAGGTATTATACGGTCTTCTTGAGGAGACGCATGACAAGTGCCCGAAGTGTGACGACAACATTGTTCTTTGGTTCCATACAGACGGAAAGCTCAGCATGCAGTAATATAACTCTACAAACTGTCTCAGGCTAATCATCTTTCTGTCGCTATGCGAAAAGTCATTATTATACTAAAATACGATTCCCACAATTCAATCTTCAAAAAGGGACGTGACGGTCTCCAGATTATGTAACCTTCAACCAAATCAATCAAAGTTGCGATCGAGGCCAGACATGCCTCAAATATCTTGATTTTTCAAACGTTTCGAGGGTCCAACATAGACTTGGATCAGACCGATAGTACGCCATTAACCTCTGAGTAAGCACATCGCCCAGCATCAGAATTACCGCCCACAGATCAAAATCAAAGCTGCCTGTGAACTCTACGGACATAAAAGAATGAAGGAACATCGACATCTCAGAAGAAAAAAGAAAGAGCGCGAGAAGCGTGAAGCTACCGCAGAGATAGCTTTCGAAATTTCTTCCTAAAAAGAATGCAAGATTCGACCAATAGAAGCCTGCAGAGATGAACATTAGAAATAACACTTAGGCTGCTTCCTGGATAAATGCGTCTGCTTGGGTGAGTGGTTCATATGGGTTACAAATCAACAGTCCGACGAGCCCGCATCTGAGGGACAAAGCAGCAGAGGAAGACTCCTAAAGTGAGTCGCGAATAATTGATAAGTAACCTTAAAAAACCTGGTGGACATAACAGGATGCAGCTCGCCAGGGGCCACTGACTGGAGAGAGTAGTTGGTAGAGTCTCCGGACTGTAAGCTCCATCTGATGATACTTAGAATTAGGCGGTCATGTTCGGAAGCTTCATTAATCTTGACTTGTAGTGTAGCTATTTTAACTTTATTTTGGTCGATCGCCTTTCATTTTCCAGATTGAATGAATGGCTTTAATGACGGGTTAGTGATGAAATCTTCTTTTCCAAAATCCCCTTTCCAAAATCCAATGTGCTAAAATCCCTTACTTCAAAAGACCCTAAGAGAAAATTCATGGACAAAATCTCCCATTTTTAGGTTTGGTGTTATTAATTCTGTCGCGACACCTAAAAATGATAACAAGTGAGCAGTGTTGCCAGGTCAAAGTGTTAAAATCCAGTCAAATTTGACTGTTTGACTGGATTTTTTCCCTCCGAATCCAGTCAAAAAAAAACAGTCAAATATTAAAAACAAATAATTCCAGTCAAAAAAACAGTCGAAAATGAAAACAGCTATTTTTTGATATCAAAATAAAACAAAAATAGTTTTTATTTAATAAAAAAAAAAAAAATAAGTCGTACTTTATTTCACAGAAATAGTTTTTTGTATACGTAGGTCAATTTAACAAATGTGACGTTAACAATCAAACAGAGGCTAAAAAAGTCGAACGTGAAACCGAGTAAAAGGGCGAAAACGTATAACTTCTAAAATATTCAAGAAAATTAAATACAGTACAAATTACTAGCTTTTTATGAAAGATAGGTACCTTTTGATTGTTAGACAAAACATAAATAGCCTCGTTTTGAAAGCAAACTCAAAATTTAAATAGTAATATGCTTCATAATTAGCGTGTTTTGAATGAAAACTTTTCCACAATCTATAGCTCTCTTTGATACCTACATTTTGGTATATCACACTCCATATATTAAAAAAATCGACTTTAGCACCGTTTTGATTGTTAACGTCACAAATATAACAATTATTAATTATAAAATACATTAACTGGTTATTATTCTATACCATTAAAATACAGTCTTCTGAATCTGTGTCATTGCAGTTCTCTATTTCTTCTGTTTCCACAGGGTGGGCCATGTGGTTTCTTATTAAATCATAGGTTATTTTAACACTGACAGCTGTTTCCCGCTCGAAATTTTGACAGTAGTCAGTATCATACCTCCACGGAACGAAGTGAGTCGCTTTACACTTGAACAACGTTGGGAAATATTGAAAAAATATTTCCAAAGTGAGTGATATGTATCCCAAACAGTGTGTTTTTTTGAAAATAAGTTTTGACCGAAGGTGGGTGCGCCTGCTGTACGCAAGTTTGTCCAAAAAGTTCGTGAAACTGGTGTGCTAGTGCACAACACTCATGGTCCCAATCTTCCTACTGTGCGCACAGACACTTTGGTGCGGATTGTGGAGTGGTGGCATCATTGGACCATTTTTCTTCGAAAATGAGGCTGGGAACAACTTTTCGGTCAACGGTGGGCGTTACAGAGCCTTGTTAATCAACTTTTATTTTACTGAAGGACCGATGTTATGCCAACAATCGGTAAACGATTCAAGCAGTTAAGGCCAATATCATCCAATCCAATCCGTGAGATACAGCCCGAAACCATCAACAAGGTCTTGGAAAATTGTAGTGACAGAATGCGCTACTGCGAAGCCAGCTGAGGCCACTTGAACGACGTTGTGTTCCATAATTCATGGGAATATTTGCTCTTATTAATAAAGCCATAATACATGGATAAAATTTGATACTTAGTTTTCTTTTCAAATTTCAAAATTTGTACAACATGTTTTTTTATCTCGCAAATTATGTATTTCTAGTGGTCAAAATAGAGTTGTGTTTATTTTTTGTTTCTAAAATCTGGAGTGAACAGCTGCCATAAATCAAAACATAAACAACATACAACAAACCGAATTAAATTGCTGCGCAAATTGCAAGAAATACTATTTTAGCGGTTTGCGGAAAATGGGTGTGTTCAGTTCAATGCTCGTTTACATTTTAATTTTTATAGGAATTATATAGTCAAAAAATAAAAACAGTCAGCTTGATTTACAGTCAAAAGCGAAAAAACTCCAGTCAAAAAAAACAGTCGGCTGGATTTGATTTTTTTTCCAGTCAAAACCGAAAAAATCCAGTCAAATTTGACTGGAAAACAGTCAAACTGGCAACACTACAAGTGAGATACGCATTCTGCCCCCTGCAACCCTCCTGCTTGTGGTCACTGTAGGATTTGGAGTAGGTGCAAAGTTGGGTATATGCAAAGTTTAGTTTGCTTGTGGGAGATTATTTGGCTTGGTAATTTCGTCCCGGGAGATTTTGGAAAAAGAGAAGAAAAAAAATGAGAGATTATGTCCAATAAGGGATTTTGGAAATGGAGATAACGTAGGGATCCCCTTTAATGACTGATGCGGACTTTCTGTCTTTGTAGCTTGTGGGCTTTTTAGAATTAAGTCCGTTTCCAGACGTGTTGTTGTGTAGACTATGCTTTCAGATATTTCAAAGATATTCTTCCTTTACCTTCACTAGCAGCAATTGGACAAAAGTTGTGTCATGCGAACTTGATTCGGTGCACTGATTCAGACGTCAGACATCAGACAGCAATAATTCGTCGACGTGTTTCCCAATTGACTTTGCCAAACCACCAATATCACAGTCGACCCAACAATGTTTTCTACATTGCGACCTAGTGCACAAGCACATGACGCGAACCTTGAACTGCTTTGCAATATACAAATCAATCTGAAGCCCACCTCCTCCATATGTTCATGTTCCCTCTCTTAAATTGCTGTTGTTTGCGGTTGCCGTTGCACTGAGCGTAATTTGATCGTCAACCCATCTCACATATACGATCGACGAATCCAACCGCAAATCCGCACAAATTGTTACTTTGTTGGTGAGGTTGTGCGCAGCAGTTCCTTTGTGATTTTTCTTTAGCCAGTCAACTGTACGGACGAAGCTGTATTTATATATGCATCCATGTCCATTATCATCAGTCCCCCGATTCGCTTAAGTTTTCTATTTTTGAATTAAATTTTCAGTTTTTGTACTACTTACAGAAAACCGGCTGCCTTTACGAACACATCCGATGGGGGGATGCGTTCGTAGTTGTTTATTCGATTTGTGATAAGCCAAGCTTCTCCGAAGCCGAGGACTGTTTGGAGCAGCTATCCAAGCTCAAGTTGCCATCATACTATACCACTCTGCTGTTGGGAAACAAACGAGATTTGGACCATGCCAGGTAAGATTGGTTTGGCTTGACAAATCGTAACGTCATGTGAATTTTGTGTGCTTGTAGAAAAATATCTGTGAACGATGGACACGAATTGTCGCTCAAATACTCGTGTCAATTCTACGAGGTTTCAGCGGCTGAAAGTTTTGCTGGGGTCTCGTTGGCATTCCAGTCATTGCTGCGTGAGGCTAGATCCATTCAGTTATTAAAAGCTTTACCCATTAGACGAAAACTTGGAGTTAATAGCGTTTCCAAAGTGGGTATTCACAAAGTTTTGTATTCCAAATGTTCCGGTGATAAAACAAATTTCTTTTTTAACTGATCTTGCAGGTTTTAGGCAATATTTTCGGGAAGAACAGCAAAGACAGAAAGAAACGCCCCTCGCTCAGCATATGAATGTATGAGTATTTTATAAGCAACATCAAGAGATCTTAAGTTACGTAACGTAGCACTTTCAAGTTCCATTTACTAGTATTAGGTACAGCTTAGCCTATGTAAGGTATTATTTTTTTTTTATAATTTTAATTTTAATTTTGTAAAAATCTTATTATTTTGGATACTATACGTATACACACAAAATGCCATATTTTCTAAGTTTAAATATAAGCAGAATGTCTTTGGCATCATGCCTTCATGTGGTTCCACTTGTTTTTGTATAAATTGTAATTTATTTATTTGTATATACGGATTTTTTTTATGTACCTATTTTGTTTGTTTGTAAATTTAAGTTTATATTAAGACTTGCAATTAGTTGACAGTATTGAATTTTTTTTTTAAATTCCTAATAAACGTTTGTTTTGTTTTTAATTAGTTGTAAACTTTAGTGATAAAATGTGAAATTCTAAATTATTGAGAAACTGAATTTTTAATGTGATCTTTCGAGAAGAAATAAAACGAAAAACTCATGCCTACCTACCTATTTTCTGTAATTACTGTTAAAATTGTTTTAAATATTATGTGTTAAATATATGTTCCTGTATATTAATCGTACATACATACGCAAGTAAGTTTCCTAAATTTTTATTTTTTACAACAAGTTAATTTAAAATAAAATATTTTGTACGAAAAAAAAGGAGTAACGTGTCTTATTATTTATGTCAAACGTTGGATTTGGGAATCAGGTAAGCCGTAATCATCTGCGACTGTTTATGGAAGTTGACGTCAAGAAAAATAATCGAATGCACATTAAATAGGGTGAGGTAGTTAATGGTTTCAGCCTTGTTGCTTTGACCGAAATCAAAGAGTTCTTGCATTCCCGAACTCTTTTGGACTATGTTTTATCGCTACATAAGCAGATACTCAGACCCCGCCACCTGTCCCTAACAATATGTATACGGCAGTCATTATTAGGAGAGCATAGATGTCCGCTTGAAAAACAGAGGCATATGCTTGCCTAACGAGTACGTATATTGTAGTCTAGTGTTGTCGATTTCCACGGAGACACCAGAATTGGATCCTCGACTAGTTTTGGAGCTATTCGTGAAAATTCGACTACATTACAATCCAGGGACAGACTCTGGCTGAAACCAGTCCTGAACGCAAGAAAGTTGACTCTGAATTTGCACATCAGCATCCGAAGTTCCATTTTCATTGCACCAGATGTCATAATAGTCTGTCTATTCATGGAACCAGGGTCGGAGGATAGATAAGTGTCGCTTAAGGTCATCGAAACTCCAGTACGGATGATACAAAAAGCCACCTCTCCTATGAAGGTAGTTCGCTTCTTGACAGAGGTATGTCAAGGGGAGACAAATCAAGCAGAGCATATACTCGTAGAGCAGAGTTAGAGACGTATACTGAGAAAATCTTCCATGTAGATTGTACAGGTACCTGAGGCAGGCCCTTCTGTTTAGAGCAAAAGGCAGACATGCAGTTTAGAGCAAAAGGCAGACATATATCGAAGCCCAATGCAGTGCGGATGATAGCAAAGCCACCTCCCCTAAGACAGTAGATTGCTTTGATAGTAGACCCCTGGTGAATCTCCATAAAACAGCCGACAAATAGGCTTAAATATACTTTATTAGAGCCGTATAGATACACAGGACCTTTAGCGGAGATAAGCCCCACGTTTTACTAAAAAAACCCCTTACTACCAGAAAACTGAGAGCGCCTTCAAACCTTCGACTTGATATGCTTGCCTAAAGAGGATTTGCGCAACGCATTTATTCAAAGATTTGGCCTGTAGAGTACGAACCGACTTAGAAGTAAGTTTTAAGGAACTACCCAACTTCCGGAATCCATTGGGAACTGTGAAATGTCCTCCACGAAAGAGCACTTTTAACTTTCGCGGATGACTTTAAAACCCCTGAGTTGTGGCTGGAATTTTCTTTGAACTCAGGATTAGTCAATCCTTCTGAAGCAATGCGGTATCTGCCAAGATGAAATCATTGCCATCAAATTTCTAGCATTAAGCGTAATGAGATCTAAAGCGGTGTCACGCATCTCTTAGGTATTCAACTTTTATTGTGTTCCTGGCCAGACAAGAGAATTTACCATCAGACGTAATTTACCATTGTGGAAGTATGCTCCTGCGGCGTGTACACCACTCGTCCAAGCTAAGCGAACCTGACATCCATTACATTAGCTTTTCAGATGTCATTTAAAAAAAACACAATTCCCTTTTTCTTTAGGGCTTAGGGAGACTAAAACGAAATAGACACAAATGGCTTACACGCGGCCATCCATTAAATTTGCAAAACACTTCCGCAATTTGAAATGACGGCTGTTTTGTTTCTGTTAGGTGTACCCGCTTCAAGATTTCCCCTCATAAGAATGTCAATTTGCATTTAGACTGCACACACTGCTGGCAGACAACATTATTAAATCACCCAACGACATCCCTGCTTTTCAAATAAATTTATTATCCCATTATTCTAAGGAGCAGTCCGCGCGCCAGTCGGCCGCATGATCTTCCGCATATCTGACACAGACACTGTCCATCATTCTCTGCACTGTGCTACTGTCAGAATATCAGACGCGCACAGTCGCTTCCCTCTAACATGCAATCTAATGAAATCTCTGCCTTCTCCAGCAGCCGTGTGAAACGAACTGGCTACCGCGGTTACACTCGGTATGTGCAGCATCCAAGCGCACATACAGCACTCCACATTTAATTGCTGTCAGTTTGACTTCTGATTAGAGATAGCACTCTGGGTGCGATGGAAGCTGCTGCGCTCTGGCTGTTGCTATTGCTACTGCCGTACGAAGTGTCAAGGTTTAGTGTGAGATTTAAAATCTTGATGGGCGCTAACGCTACCAGATGCAGTTGCTAGACACATATGGAAGCCACCAAACTGTGCCGTGAGTTGCGCGAGTCCACGGAAATGTTTTACTTTGCCATTGAAAGGTGTGCCGCCAATCGCAGTGGCGTTTGTTGCGCAAACACACACACATCGCTCATGAAAGTTGCCCGCAAAAGAAGATATTACAGAGGCTAGTTAATTACAAGTCGAACTTTAACACTTAAATAGTGTTTTGAATTAGAATGGTATACGGAACATTGCCAGTCATTTAAAGATCGTGTAAATATTCTACCTATGATTTGAAGTCATTTTATATCTAACTAGCCAGACAGACTGTGTCTTATTTAATTTAATTTGGGAAGACAACAAAGTAAACGAACAGCACACCATCCAACTCTTTCTTTCTACCAAGCGCCATATGCAGCCCATGAACACACGGTCCACGTCACACATTTTTTTCTCATTCTTTACGACGCACGCGACGCACAGTGTGTTATTTCAGACATCTAGCGGAACTTTATTTGTTTCGCGATTGAAAATATTGTTTTTTTTTATATTTATCTGTTCAATTACGTTATATATGTATTTCTGTAATGTTTTTCAGAGTTTTGCTAATTATTTATTTAATAATTCTAAGTACATATACCTACGAAAAAAAAAAAAAAAAAAAAAAAAACAAATTACAATTGAAAATAGTAAAATAATAAGCGAAATTTACTATTAAATTGTAATGACTATAGTTACAATTAAAATTGTAAATTTTACGCAGAAAATTGTAAATATTACAATTTTTTTCTGTGAGTGTAGGCCTATGCAAAACAAAAAAAAATTGTATGGGGTGAGCACTCAAGAGCAAAATCTGTGAATGGATTCTGACAAATAAAACATAGGAGAACATTTTAAGCACTATTACACGAGGGATACATGTGGATACATTTTTAAAACGCTTCACAGAACCACTAAACACAAAAAAAAATCCTGGCGTAAGGCCTCCAAACAAAACGAAGATTTCTTCACTTTTTTAAGTTCACAGAAAATTCTTACTTACCTTGAAAACTTAGAATATACCAAAGAATAATAAAAAAATTATATTTCGTGCACTAACTGCTTATTGCAATAAACACAGAACGGTCAATTGGACACGAAAAATGCAACAAACTATCAAAAAATAATTTTGCTCAAGTTAAGCTTCTGTTTGAGATGTCAGACAACGGTAAATAACGTTTTATTTTTTTTTGTTTTTAGCATGTTATTGTCTGATGTTTTACCTTTCATATCATACCAAAATATTATCATTTGGCCGACTTTGAATTTTGCATAAAATTCCGCTAGATCTGTGAAATAACACACTGTGCGACGTCGCGCGAAGACATCACAAGGTACGAACCCTAACCCTGTATATGTATAAGATATTATGTGAAAGATGCAGTCGGAGGGGATCGTTTTAAAATGGTTCCCAATTGATCAATTAATTATAGCTCAGTTTCTGGATGGAGTAGAAAAATGAATGATAGCTCAAAATACGCGGAGAAGTATTGCCTCTAAACATTTCATAGGAATTTAGTAACATGTTTAGGGGTATCGCGAATAAATTCCGATGGAAATATTTCCCTTGTCAGCAATGTAAATTAAATTGCTGAATGGGAAACATTCCTGGGGAAATATTATTCGCGATAGGGATGGTTATGAGATTGACTGCGAAGTTGAACAGAAAAAGTTTTACGTACGGAAAAATTAAAAAAATACTTTTCTTAAAAATTTGAAGACTAAATGACAAATGACAAACAGAAACAGGAATAGAAACAGAATCCCATACATTTGCAACGGAAACAAAATCAGAAACAGAATAATTTTTTTCGGCAACAGAATTTTGCGACAGAAAATTGACATCTAGCGACGAGACGTAAACAAGCCTATGTATATTGATTGTTTATGTTGCTGCCAACCACAAACCACACAGAATAGACCGTCGACTCTTCCCACATAACGGACTTTGCCAACAAGCTGCCCAGGATTTTTCATGTATTGTTGCTGTAATCAAAGGAGCGCCATTAACGCACGCGTACTTGAATAATCCTAGGTATATCGTGGAATAATAATTATTGCAGCCATTGATTTAGATATTTCACACGAATAGAATAGATGGCAGCCATGTTTTTCTAGATCTATGGCTTCAGTTATAGCCATCAGTAAAATGCATCCGTAAAAAATTGTTTTACTTTTTTTGAACTCTTAAACTTAATCGTTGTCTTAAAATGTTGCTTTTGAATTATAAAACTAATCGTCAAAAAAAATTAAGCAATTGTTCTTTAAATTTTCTAGAAAAAGAATTTCTTTAATTTTCCGTACGAAAAACTTTTTCTGTTCAACTTCTCAGTCAATTCCACAACAGGTTTCTTGTACGGGCGTAAGCCCAAGTCCCGATGCAAAATTCGCCAAGTTGGAATCTGTGAAAGGCTGATTTCTTATGCACGTGGATGAATTGTCTTGAGTTCTCCTATACATTCTCATGGACCACCTGTATGGTGCCTTTACCCCAAAGAAACACCAAACTATGGTTAAGAGATATTCTTTATTTTAGTAACCAACGTATAAACTATTATCTTATGATTAACTTAACAATGCTTAACTTCCTAGGTTGAGTATATGCTATACAAATACAATATGCGGCCCAACGAGAAGCTTGGCTCCGTACAAGAAGCGGCCCAGCGACAAGCGTGGCTCCGTGTGCGGCCCAATGACAAGCGTGGCTCCGTTGCGGCCCAGCGACGAGCGTGGCTCCGCATGCGCCCCAGCGACAAGCGTGGCTCCGTTTGTGGCCCAGCGACGAGCGTGGCTCCGTGTGCGGCCTAGCGACAAGCGTGGTTCCGATTTAAGGCCAGTCTCCCAAAGGAAACTCAGTCACCAAAAATTTATTGACCGATCAATTTCTATAGTGGGAGACTTATCTGGTACACAGGTTTGGTACTAACAACAGTAGATAAGTCTCTCAGAAATGGCAATTTCATTCGGGTACTCATGCAATTTCCTACAATGGGACAGTGTGACTTATAAGTGACGAATGCAAATTTCTTGTCACGAATGTTGTTTGGTTTGTCAGTCTAGGTAATTTGTGCAATAGCAGCGGGTGGTGTGTCTGCGGTTGGCTGTGCACAGTAGTGGCCATACAAAGTGTCTACAGTGGGGGCCATAAAAGTGTGACGAACGGGGACGTTTCGTTACAATCTTGCGAATATCCGTTCATTCGTAGGTAGTTGGTCGCTCTCATGTGAATGGTCCTTTAGGTATTGGCCCAGGGGTATTCCTGTATGGTGCCTCCCATACAAACGAAAACCATCAAAATCTTATTTCCCGAAGACCACCGAATCGATTGAGCTCAAATTTACAGGTGAACTTAGGTATTGGCCCGGGATATTTCTAGTGAAAATTGGTCAAAATTGGACAAAGGGGCGTGGGACCTTCCATACAAAAAACATATTCTATGGGGTGAAATTCGATGACGTTAGATATAACTCGATAACAGCTGGGCCGATCTTCATGATTTGTATACAGTCGGCAAGTTCCTGAAATAAGTCGGCATTTCAATAAAAGTCACCCCCCCCCCCCCAAGGCTCGAACTCTCGCTATGCCCCTATCAGCAAATATTCAGTTTTTCTGGAATTTTAAAACGTGGGCGCAGTAGCGCAGTGGTTAGTGTGCTGGACTACTGTGCGAGGGATCCCAGGTTCGATCCCCGGAAAAACAAAAATTACATCTTAAGGTTTTTTCTACTGCGCCACCTCTCGCGAACGTCTGACAAACATCCGAGAGTATGACTGTCCTGAAAAAGCTTCTCAATTCAGCCGTTCGGACTCGACATAAAATTGTAGGTCCCTCCATTCGTTCAAAAAATAGAAACTCACACAAAACGAATGGTTGCGAGAAGCTAGGCCTTGGGTGTCTACCGCCTGTTGCGCCGCCTATTTATTTATATATTTTTTTTAATTTTAAAACGGCAGCACTGCGTTTCAGAAATAAATGGTTACTTTCCGATATTTTGAAATTTATTGTTACTAAAATAAAAATCTAGTCGACACAAATTAATATTTCAAAGCTAGTTTCACATCTAATTAAATCATTAAACAAAACGTAGTTGAATTTAGGTATAGGTGTGCTTGTGCATGCATTCTGACTTTATAAGCAAGTTGTACAGTTACCGCAAATCGCTTCAAAGATTCTTGTTCTTTGGTGGCAGTATTGTACCCAACCAACGAACTGAACTTAACCTTTGCGAATATCAAGATCAAAATAGATTTATTACTTTGCAAGATTCTTGTAGGTTTTTTAATTTTAGAAATTTTTGAATTGCAGGATTTGCATATGTGAGATTGCAATGCGGCAGACTTTGAAAACAAGATTTTGAAATACGTCATTTTTTCCTAGCACTCAGATGAATTCCGGTCCTACTACTACCAAGCAGAAACCTCATCTTTAGTATTGTGGTGGAGAAATTCTCATAATTCGGTGGCAGAGAATTGCTGTCCCTTCTCAAAGTTCGAATTTACGCCGCGCCGCTCGGATCACCAGCAATGACTATCTTGATCTACTAAACTATGGCCACCGCCTAATAAAAATTTGCGAGATGACAAATGCGAAATGATGTTTTTGCGATATGATTACAAAGTGAAATGAAAGATTGCCTAACACAATTTTCGATTTGATGAAATGCGAAATAATTAAAAAGCAAGACAACAAATTGCGAAATGATAAATTGCCAAAAATATTCCGCGAGTTGACCCCTACCCATTCAAAAGATATCTCTGTTTATTGGCAAATGTCGAAAAGGTCTAACCTTACACCATTCTTAGACCATTCTTATAAAATTGAACCACAATTATGGTTTGTATATCAAAATTGACTGAACAATTTCGGGACTAGCCTACAGCCAAGTTATTCCAAAAAGTATATGCCCCGCATGAGAGAGTCATCTTCATGTCACAACAGCCCTCCCAGCATTTAACCTCAATGAACAATAAATTCCAGCATACTACTGCAACCAAACGTCCAGCACCGAAAGACAGTCGTTAGGTCGGTCTATCGCAACCTCCATTCAAAATCGAATGTCGAACGAATCCAGCTTAGAATAACCGCGTCTCTAGCGGACGCGGACGCTATACACGCTTGTTCACTTCCATGTTTGACCAACATAATCAGAACATGATCTCTAAATTAATTGAAAAACCTTTGGGCCAGCGATTGCTGGTGCGATCGGTGTTAACCTGTTTCTAGCACGCGAATTTATGTTAAAATGGGCTACAAACAAATCGCACTGTTGCGATTGCGTGCTGCGCACGGGAAGCGGGAGGCGAATAGCAGGATGCAGTATACAGCGGGGCCATCACTATAGGGATATGGAATTTAT
Source organism: Cheilosia scutellata (assembly GCA_955612985.1). Lineage (NCBI taxonomy): Eukaryota > Metazoa > Arthropoda > Insecta > Diptera > Syrphidae > Cheilosia > Cheilosia scutellata. Next base: position 49,809,446 of record OY015312.1, on the reverse strand, counting down.
TTTATTTTCCAAGAAATTGGACTTTTGAATATGCGCACTGATGGAATGAAATAGTACACCACAGTGGGTACGACCGGTGGGTAACCAGAATCTTTGACACATAATAGTTGGACATGGACAGTTTGGCAGCTGGACGACGACGAAGAACTTTGGTTGTTATGGGGCAATGCATTGAATCTTGATTTGTTGAATTTGGACGTATATAAGGTAGCGCGCACGCAAAAGCCTTCTTTGTGCGGCGACAATTCAAGCGACTATGCTTGCAACTATGTAATCAATGTGAATATGAGACGGGTTACACGTGTTTTTAGTAGTAGTTATGATTTTGGATGTGATATGTGAGTTGGATCATATAATGGAGTACCTACGTCGTCGATCGAGTACCTACTGGCAAAAAAGAGGTTTTAATACGGTAGCCTGATTGACCGGGATTCGAGTCGGAGTGCTCCAGAAACGAACACTTGAGCTCGAAATCGAACGTCATTCTTTAGATACGTATTTCAGAAGTTTCCAGTTTGATCAGAACATCAGAATGAACATGAAAGCTTGGCATTAAGTTTTGAAGCTATGAGGTGTGGGCTTGGTTAATGTGGAAGTCTATAACTATAACTTAAATTTATTTTGTACATGTTTAGATGAAAATCTAGGAGGCCGTCGCAAATTTCCTATATTTCTCACAATTCTACGGAAATAATGTCAAAATTTGTTATGAATATTTTCACCTTATACTATGTAAATGAGTTCATCAAGAAGTTTAAATCGTAAATTTTAATCAAAAGGAAAGAAACCATTTTCGAGATTTGCGTTTTTGAAACCGATACAAAAAAAAAACCTTACCAGCGACTGAAGATGGTAATCCTTTTGGAACATTCCAGATACCCACTTATTCAAGAATGAAAAGTTATGAACATGATGGAAGTACCTATTTAGACGTTTTCGAGATGTGAGTACCATATTCATTTTACATATAACCATTTTTAAGCAGCCTGATTTGGAATAGCCAGTATACTTTTTTCATAAAAGACGTAAGAACCAGAACTTTGATATATGTATGTAATTTTTGAAAGTTTGAAAAATATGCGTTTATGACTGGGTGAAGTTTATAACGAGGATCACAAGTTAACGTTGAATTTCATCAGCCAGTGGGGGATGTTGTAACAGTTCACCAACTCTGTGAACATTTCTGCACAAATTGTAGATGATAGTTAGATGCTGATGGATGCTAGTGGAAAACAGTGGTAGTCTTGTGGGAACTCAATTTTGACTTTAAATTTGTCGTCGTACATGTGGTTTATAAGGACTTTATCATTGCATAAGACATATCTCACGGTCATAGGTACATCTCGAAGTCGAAAGAGCAATAGCTAAACAATGTTTCGCTTCTAAACTAGTCTGCAACAGGAGTAATACAACGCACCTGAAACTACAAGTCAAAGGATATCCGTAGGCGTTTTGAGTAATGTGTGTTTTCGCTCAATAAAACAAGACTGAGATAATGATGGTCTTAGAGTCTCCTTAATGTTTCTTGTCAAGGCCTTACTAATCAATTGCCTTCGTATTCTTAGTCCAAAGAAGCAGCATATAGTTTTTTGACTGATTTCTGCTGTGATGCCATTGTCAGAGTTTTTAAAGCAGCCGAGCTGAACAAGGTCCCTAACCTAACCTCCTCGAAGTTGTAGCTGTCTATTGTGACGTTCTGTCCGATGTTGACAGCATGTATTTTGTTTTGCCCTCATTTACCACTAAACCCATTTCTGACACTTCTGTGCTAATAGCTCCAAACGGACCAGTGAAGTGACAGCCCGCTGCGTTCGGCCATATCGTCAGCGTATGCAAAATGGTACAGATTTGATAGATAAAATTTGTGTTGGGTAGGTATCGGTCTGAACTTTTTGGCGTTTCTCCTAGATCTTCCGTAGTGTTTATATTTGGTCAGTTGTTTACTCACCGGTTCTAAAACCCCACTAGTAGGTGGCGTTCACATAATACGGCACACAGGGTCTTGTATGAGATGTTAAGGCGACTGATGCCTATCGCAGTTCTTCTTCAGCCGTATACTTTCGAACAAATCTTTTAGATGAGAATATTGCATAAACCAAGCTATCCATCAAGTATAATATTTTGTTCCCTTAAATTGTTCGGCTGATGGCAAGCTGTCTATTCTAGAAGGCTTGTTGGACTTGACTTTCGAAATCTGATCTTGTAGATAGAAATATTGACCTTTATAGTTCGCACAATGGTTCATTCTGCATGACAGCAGAATTTTGGCCATCTTCGCTGTAAATTGTAAATAGGCCGCAACAGGCGTGTAGATACCAGTGGCGTGGCGTGAATAATTTTAAATGGTAAGTCGAAGTCGAAAAATATCAAAATGTCGAAGGGAAGATGTAGGTAGTACCTATCTATGTATACAAAACCTTCAGTTATTTTTTAAAGCCATACAATCGAAAACTCCAGGAAGAAATTAAATTAATGAAGATATTTTTCCATCTTGAGTGCAAAACTTTCATATGTATTTCGTGTAAACATGATTTATATCATGTCTTATAATATTGTCCTTTATTTCTACATAAAGGTTCTTTAAATGAGTGTTTAAATCGAGCATTTGGGGTTTTTGTGGAGCTTCAGCAAAATCGTCTATGTACTTACTCTTTGAAACATTTCTTAAAACGTATTTACATAGGTACGTAGATCATACCAAAGACTCAAAACACTTGATTTCTCACTTAGCGACTTGTTTATAAACTTTATAAACACATCAGTATGTTTATTTTTTAAAAGATATCTACAAAATTCACCAAATAACTCGGAGAAAAGCGTGTTATTTTGTGGCATAAGAAAGCGGCCTTTGAACAGAGGATACTCCCCTCAGAAAAACGCAGAAAATGATTAGGTAAAAAAGGAACTGACTATTACTATGACTTCATCACAGCGCAGCGATAGAAGATCAACACACAATTCAAATTCACCAAATATGTCGGAGAAAAGCGTGTTATTTTCCAGATACATATACTCAATTACACCACAGCGCAGCGGTAAAAGATACACACAAAACCCACCAAATAACCCGAAGAAAAGCGGGTTATTTTTTTGCATAAGAAAGCGGGCGTTGAACAGAGAGGACTAAACTCAGATAAACGCAAGTGTACAAAAGAGAAAGGAGACAAATTTGTTCTATCCAGTGAGAGATTTTATAACCCGTCATATTTCGGGTTATTTTAGATTTGGGTTATGCTCAGAGAGTGTGGGCAGTTTACTAATAATAATGAAGGCGAAGAAGGCCCGAAGGGTGTGTGTTTCCGTGTGTATAAAGTTCAATTGAGTTGGTGGGGTCGGGGTATGTAGCTTGCGCAGATGAATAGATACATATTATTAAGTTTATCCCGTGGGTTTTATGTTGCTCGTTTTTAAGTAAACATTGTTGTGTAGCTTAAACTGAAACTTTTAAAAGGTAACCCGGTAGGAATCGGGTTATATGGACGCCACGCCACTGATAGATACCCTAGACCTAGCTTCGCTATTTAACAATCTACAAAAACGGTATTTTCATGTGACTCTAACGCCTCTGTTCGAGTCTTGTTGTTTTCGTAAATCTTTTGAACATTGCTCCTGGAATAGCTCTTCTCTATATTTCCTCGATTACGCCATTATACTGCTATATCTTTTCCATTCTGTGAAGCCGATGCATTTCACTCATATTTTCCTCGTATAGGTTATGAGCCGGCTATCGTCTTTCTCTGCAGCGCTGCTTAGCCGAGTTACTTTGCTAAGGTGAGCAAACCGTGCTCTGGCTACAGTAACGCTTTTCTCTATACAACAGGCACGGTTACGGATGTCACAATAAATGTTTAGGATCCGCACATTCGACAATAATATTTTTCTGCATCAAAGTTACTGCGCTCCAGCTCCAGATACCTTTGTGGACCTTGATATTACGTCCAATAACGTGACTTCTATTGAAGCGATGGCACAAATCTAGCAACAACTCGTCTGGTTTTTCAAAGACTATTATTCCCTGAGGTATAGTTTGATATGTGTTTTGAATCTTTATCGTGACTCCGTATGCTCACCAACGAGCCCCACTCAGAAAGCGATCCAAAAACAAAAGAGTTCGGTACCGAACTGTGTTTTACACAATTTTTACATTTTAATAGTCAGTCTGCTGGTTTGGCAGTCTTACTGCTGCTGACATCATCAGAAGTACCATCCATTATGTAAATTTAAACTTGTTAGCTTGTTCACCCAACATGCCCTAGAGCTTATTGCCACCATTCCACGTTCTAAGTACTGTTACGCATCAAAACTATGGCTACTTTTCCTTTCTTTTCCGTTCTCCATATGCCAGGCATTTACGGCTATAAAAGTGATCATCGCCGCCATGTGACACACAAGAGTCTATTCAGTATTCACAACCAAAGCTAATGACCTCTCATGCATAATAGCTCAATCATCATATTCGGTCGACCATAACTGTGTATCTATCGCGAAAAAAAAGTGAAACAGCCCAACACGAGATGTCGTAACTGAATCGAGCGCCGTCGCGCCGGCTTTTGCATATAAACTAATAAAGTCAACTTCACACCCAGACAATCTGGCATGATGAGACGAACAATGGACATCTGGGGTCCATCTGTGTGTATATCAAATCAATCAACTCTCAATGGAGCGCGACCAATGGAGCGCTTGAGCTAGACCGATCATTGTTGAAAGAAGAGCACCATAATTTCGCTGCCCGAAACCGGATACCATCGATCCCAGTTGTGATTGTGCGATTAAAAAAAATTCCGACAATATTTTGCAAAATTATCACTCAGGCTTTTAGCTGATCCCGCACTAGACCAACTAGACCGGTTGGACCGCATGTTCCGCTGATGAATCGCCTCTGACAGGCCATTTCAATCCCAATATTTCGACACACACAATACAACACAATTTGCATAAAATGTCGTTAATCGGTTCGCGTTGAAGAGCGTTCTTCATTAATCTCTTCACGCAGATCGCAGACGCACATCCGTTTAAGTGCAAAATGCGGGAGGGCGTGTTTCCAGTAAAACTGAATTGGATGCGTTCTTAAATCCTATTTATAGGCAAACACAAGAGTATCGCAAATTGTAATCCCATTCTTATTCGAAATAGGATGAAAGATATGACAGAGTTCGGCTCAACGCCTGTAGCGCGCATCCCCAGCTGTGGACAGCTGCAGCTAGAGAGGATGTGCAACACTCTGTTCGGGACTGAAGAGTAAAATTAATAATTGTTGTCTGTCTGTCTGTCAGGGTGTCACTCCATCACTCCAACTGGTCAACCCGTGTTGCGAGATGCTTTCTGGCCAAATGGATGCGAAATTAAATCAACAAGTTTCGCTTTGGATTCGTTTCGTATATAGTCGCGTCGCGTTTGCACCTAAGGGGGGCGGTAACGCTTGACGCTTTGGTCTATTTTCATCTTGACCTATGTCCAGTCCATGGATGGAGTACATGTTAAAATATTAATTAAATTCTATTCTTTTGATTGCCTTCAGGGGTGTTGATGTCGTCGTACTATTGCTGAACTGGGCTGGGTGGTGTTTTTCTCGCGCTCTGACGACGACGCGACGTCTTGCGTTGATTATTAACTAAGGCCCTACCCGCTGCGCTGTTAGGGAGTGTCACTGATGCAGTTCTATGTTATTATATGGACTATGCTGCAATTCTTGTTACTGGGAAATTAATGCATTCAATTGGATTACATTCGCGTATATAGAAGGATTTGGTTAATCTGCTAGACAGACTGACAGGACTCGTATATACCTATACTCCGACGGAATGGAGAACTGTTTAGTTGCTGGAATGTTCACATCAAACCAATGCAGATGTTCAAATGCGAATACAGGAAGTTGAAAAACTTAAGTAAGGATTAAACGTAAGACCGGTTAAAACTTTAGTTGTTTTGTGTTGAGGACAGCTATTTCTTGTCGGTCAAAAACTGCTGTCTCAGAACCTCTTACATTGGAAAAGGGACAAGTCATAATTATGACTTAAATTATGACTTAACCTTCAGTCCTCCAACCTATTTTTTTACACGTTCCTCTTACTGGGGTTAGTTATTCAATGCTGGGGTGTGGCATACCCCCTATAAAAAAAAGGTTTCTGTTGTATTTTTTATTTTTATTATTTTTTTTTGTTTTTAGTACATTAATATAGTGTACAATATTTCACTCATAATAATAATAAGAAAAAAAATACTTATTAAAGAAAAAAACTGATTTTAAAATTAGACTAAGGAAAAAATCAGAAAAAATTAAGTATTAAATAAAAGTGCATTTTCTCAGAAGTTATTAAAAAATAAAAAATAAATGATATACGTTATGTTTTTTTAAAATGCTACTGAAGCATATGAGTACAATTTTAGCAATCTTTTGTTGCAAACCATTGCTAGCGGAGTGCTTAAATAAATGAAAAATGCATGTAACGGAATGCAATTTTTATCTAGCTATTCTCCAGAATTCGGCGAGCGATGATCTTCGCACATAGGCTGGTGTGGTGACATGTCACACACACTAAATGGGTGATCAAATTTCGCATCAGATGCCTACCGCGTCTTTCAAGTGCAACCGAGCTCCATTTGTAGCCCGATTTCCCTTTCAGTACCGTAAAAATACCGTTTTTGTGGAAAAAAACAATAACTTCCTTGAAAAAAAAAGTTTTTTATGACTAAATCAATTAGTTTTATCCTGCGTAACTATTTTTGTTCAAATGCTGAATCAATCACTAGAACACAAAATTATAACATTTAAAATCTTTATTCACAAGCTGAAGAAAATACTAACACGAACTTCTCACTGGGGCAGGTATATGATACCCCATACAAAATGTCACAGCAAAATTATACATGTATAAAAAATTAAAATTACTCAAAACAGCTTCCAACTATTGCAGAAAATGTTAAACTGAATTTACATAGCCATGGCATGGCGAACAAAAAATTGTAACGGTGATGGCACGGTTTAAAATTTTGTGTGGTGTATCTCACACCCCAGTGGGAGGACGGAAGGTTAAATTTTGCATTTTCTGTCTACATCAGTCGTAAATTGATATATACCAAAATCTTAAGTTTGCTATAAAATGAAGGTAAATTTCTTGCACTTTTGAGGTTATGGCATTCCTATATAAACCAACGCAGCGCTGCCAGAAATATATTTTCGTGTTCAGTAGTCACCACGAATAAGCTCACGAAGTTACAGCCTTGCTAAATTGACTTGAGAAAAAACTTGCTAGCTCTTAGTCTATAAAAAAAAAACAAAACAAACAAAAGAACAAAAAAAATATATAATTCTTGTATTGGATAAATTATAACTTATTGAAGGGAAGACATAATCTACAAACTTAATTCCTTCATGACGTAAAAACAATACAAAAGGCACAAAACATGTTGCACACATTTGTCGTACACATGTATACGACAAATGCTCCGCACCCGGTGAAAACCAACTTAAAAACTGCCTTTCAGTCACTTCTCGATTTTTTACATAAATGAGAGAAATGAGACCTGTCCTTCATAAGTGTTTTTGCTGAATCAAGCTATGATAAATACATATCGCTCATTTACTAGAAGACTGTCATGACTCAAAAAACGCGATTTTTGAGTTAATGATGCAGAAATATTCGTTTTATGATGCTTCATTATTGTGTAAAAGTTTCGTATTAATATCCTGTATACCTTCCGCGTTAGAAGAGAATATGCCGTTATTTCATTTCATATATCCTAACATTTTTTACTCATAAGAGCGACATATCTCAGTTTGCTACAGTCGTCATCGTGTGTTAGTTGGTTTGCTTTTCTAAAAAACTGGCATATTTTGTGTTGTGACATTATTCGTTAAAATGTTATGATATTTGTAATGTAGATAAATTTCATATAAAGTGCATTATTTCGTGTTGTGACTGATTTGTTGAAATATTTAACTTGAATCAAACTCCATATACTGCAACATGTGACGTTCTTGATGAAAAAAATACTTTCGTCAACTGAAGTATTTCTTCTTATGACGTTATTTTTGTAAAAAAGACTGGCTGTTTAGAAGTCAGCCGTTTATATTATAAGACAATGTGTCGTTGTTGAAGATAATTTTGTCGATGGAAACTCTCAATAGATCTCAATAACTCAAAATGAGACGAAATTGTTGATAAAAATTATAAATTTTTAGAAATAATACACAATGGCCACCGCACACGGAATGATTTCTGCCGGCATAATAAATTGTATACAGGAACTCTTTTTCATTGGAGTGCATTTTTTTCTTCGAAATGTAAGAATAGAATAGGAACTATTAATTAAATATGAAATAAATGATAAATATTTTAATTCATTCATTTTCTATGGCCCGCTTATCCATTAAGTGGGTCGCGGGTGTAGGTTGCTGAAGTGGACCCTCCATACCTTTGTCTATGGTTTCGTTATCTAATTTGTCTTCAGTTCGATCAATACCACCTTGAGTTTGAACAGAATACTTCTTTTTCGAATCACAGCGTGTCCGGCTTCGTTTTTTATCCAATGATATCTATAAGGCGATGTACGACATGTTCAAGTTGATCTTAGTCTTGCAATTTTTCGTACGTCCACGTTCACGTCTTATTCATGGAAGCAAACACTCGACCGTGCGTCGATCAATAGAATTTTTCAAGTTTATTCAAATGGGAATAAAACAGTATGATTACACGATAAAACAGGGTTTTTCTCATAAACACAGGAGTAATTTTTCTACAGGATTTTCATTGAAATTGGCATGGTTATCCATACACAAAATAAAGGAGACTCTGTGCATTCCTTAATTGAGAGGGAACGGAACGAATGCTTAAAAGTGGTCCCATTTATACTCCCGAATTATTTTTTTCAATAATCCGATCGGCGAAAAAAACAGGAGATCCATTTATTGTAAAATAGCTTTGTTTTGAGAATTTTTTTGATTTAAAAATGCTGGCAAATGACATTGCTCCGTTAAATATGGTAGAGCTGAAACGTTCACAAGTAAAAATACTTAAAATTTAATGAGAATCACCAAATTCAGTTTTTTACAAATCTGCATACACTAAAGAGCAATTCAAGTAGGGTAGTGTACTCAAAAAAAGAAGTTACGCTGAAGATATTTTCTTGTTATTGAATTATTATTTTTATTAATTAAATACTAGAAGTAAAGGGTGTTTTTCTAGAGTTTTGGTTCTTAAATTGGCAACTCTGTTTCTACAGATTGTCAAATGGCAGTTGAAAGTTGATTTGTGGTAAGTACGTTTTGCCATTTTACGATGAATGAACTCCAGAACAACGAGTGCAAATTGTGCAAACTTATTTTGAAAACCATGGTTCGGTTCGCCCGAAATTTAAAAAGTAATGGCAAAAAATTATTAGCTATTAAATAAAGCTAATATCATAGACATTAATATTAGCTGGAAGTATTTTATTCCATATTGTATTTGTATACCTCTAAAAAAAACTCCCTTTATATTAAGTTCAAAAAGTTCAAATTATAAGACTTTGAAAATGAAATGACTAAGTACAAAACTATTGTTTTTTTTCTCAATAATAACGACATATTCGAACTTATGACACTCCTATGAATATAATTTTTGCAACAATAACGTCACAATTCGAAGTAGGGAATATTTTCGTTCAGGTAAAAACCATAAAAGACTAGTTGTTGTCGATTTACCTTTATGGATATATTAAATTTATAAAAGTTTACTAGTTAATTTCGAAATTATAAGATTTCTTCAGATTTCTGCAAGGCGGTAGTCAATTGAAAACTTTAAACATGTTTTCTGCAAAATCGAGTTTTTTGAGTTATGACAGTCTTCAAGTAAATGAGCGATATGTATTAAATTGTAAATATGTCTACTAAGTTTTTGATATCGTGCCTACGTAGATTAAGTATCTTATTGGCATCTGTTTTGAAGGGCTGAATAGCTCTTTTGGCCTGTCTTAGGCCTGGGATGTTCTCCCAATCTGAATTACATTTGTTCGGGTCCAATGAATGGGGTTTCCGAGCCTTTTCTGGCTAGTTCATCAGCTTTTTCATTTCCTTCAATCCCTTTATTCTCGGGGACCCACCATAATCTGTTTTTGTTCCTGGAACTAAGTGTTTGGAGTGAATTGAAGCAATGCAGTAATGATTTCTATAATATGAATATAGAAATTATGCGATCCCCCAACCCCAATTATATACACTGCTGGTCAAAAAAATAGGTGTGAGGAGCTTTGTTGCTAGTTGATTTGTTCTTGCTGCTAAATAACAGTTGTTTTGCCAACAAGACTTGCAACAAAATACATGTTTATTATGAAATGCTTAGTTCCGTTAGTTACTAAGTGTACTTTTAAGTATTTTATTAATTTTCGTTGCAATACTATTTTCAACGTTTTAAGAGTTGGACATAAAAATAGGTGTGCTTCTTTAAATTGTTTAAAATTTGAGATTTTTTTCAAAAGTGTTATTAAAACTTGATTAACTTTAAAGGTGAGTTTGTTTTTTAATCACTTTATCACAATTCTTGCTTAAGTTTTTTGTTAAATCATATTTTAAGATGGGTCGAAAAGTCCACTGCTCTGCGGAAGAAAGGCAACTAGTTCAGCGGTTAAGGGGTGAGGGTAAAACCTATAAATTTATAGCAGATGCCCTAGGAAGGTCACAGAACTTCGTATCCAATGCTCTTAAGCCACCATTAGAGATAGAAAATAGAGGAAGGCCGAAAAAAACCACAGCTACTACTGACCGCCGCATTTTACTTTTAGCGAAGTCAAATCCGTTTGTTTCGTCACGGACTATAGGTGCACAAATTGGGGATGGAATCAGTGCACGCACAATCCGCAGGAGACTACAGAACTTCAATCTCCCAGGAAGAGTCGACAGCAAAGTTCCACTCCTAAGAGCTAGGAACGTAATGTCCCGAAAAGAATTTGCCTTATGCCATAGAAGTTGGAACGGACCTAAAGGAATGAAAAAATGGCGGAATATTCTGTGGAGTGACGAAACCAAAATAAATTTGTTCTCCTCGGATTGTGGGCGTAACGTAAGGGAACCAAAAGGAAAAGAATACCATCCTCGCTATACACTGAAGACCGTTAAACATGGTGGAGGAAATATAATGGTATGGGGTTGTTTTTCCTGGTATGGTGTCGGTCCTAGATTTCGTGTCAATAACATCATGACAAAATATGGATATAGGATATATGTCATGCTTCCATTTTCCAAGGAAAACATGCCCCTCCGATGGCATTTCCAACAGGACAACGATCCAAAACATACGGCCGGTATAGTGAAATATTGGTTTCGGGATCAAAACATCTCTGTGGTTTCATGGCCAAGTCAATCTCCAGATCTCAATCCCATTGAGAACTTGTGGGATGGACTGAAAAGAAAATTAAGGGGTCAGTTCTTCACAAATGGGAATCAACTGTGGGAAGCAGTGCAAAGAGAATGGTATTCCATTCCTCCCGAAACGTGCCAGAAATTGGTAGGATCAATGCCACGTCGACTCCAAGTTTTGGAAAATAATGGAGGCTACTCAGGTTACTAGAGTAAGTTAAAAAAAAAAACAAAAAAAAAATTTTAAATCTACAATGATTATTTAGGAACACACCTATTTTTTTGTCCAAGCGAAACTCCAAAAGTTTTTGTTATTTTATTTTTTTTAATTATAAAAAAATAAACAGATAAATATTTTCCATAGTTCTTAAATAATGTAAATTTTATTAATATAATTGTAAAAACAAAAAACAAATTGAAAAAATATGAAAAGATTGAGTTTTATAAAAAATTTTTTCTCACACCTATTTTTTTGACCAGCAGTGTACTTATCCGCTTCGCATTTGGGAATAACCCTCCAATACTCTCTAACATCGATTTTCTTTTAAGTCTGGTAAGCACGCAGTCCGGACTAAAATGTAGCCCCATCCAAATGTACGTTCGTTTTCCTTAGCTTAATTTTTACATCTCAAATGAAAGTATCGGTATTCACCTCCAAGCTTCAAATCAATACAGGATATATACAGGCACAGCCTTCTTAATTATTAATCTTGCAAGTGTTGCAGGTGGGTAGCATGCGCCCCCCATACGTAGATTTAACGTAATCCCAAACAAAAATGTGTAAGGATATCAAATCGCACTTCAATAGCTCTAGTGTTTTGCTCCATGTGAGGCATGTCGCACCGTACGTCCCAAATTTTCGGCCAAACCATTGAACCCTTTTCCTCGAATTTCTTCATAATTCTCCGAATGGTGAGGTACGATTAGGAAGGACGCTCATTAGATTGTTGTAAGGCGCGAATCGTTCCACGAACAGAACTTGCATTTTTACGACTTTAACTTTGATACATTATTGTTCGATCTTCGATCTAGCGCTCCATGGTTAAAAGGTGAATATGTTAGAATCAGCAGAATGATAGCAAAATATTTTCAAATATGACCGGCGTGGCTGTCAGCGAACTTTTACCTCTAGTGCGTGGAGCCAAAATGTTTCGTTTAGTATGGTATAAAGTCATACAGCAAATGTATTTAAAACTATACCTTTCTACCTGAATAATGCTCTGATCTCCACTTTAAACTCAGTTACCACTTCCTTGAAAGTTATACGCTCATCTTTCACATAAATCACTGTAGAGAGAGAAGAACCTCACACACTCACCGTTTACAGATCATCATTTGGGCCAGTAAATCCGAATTACATACCCACCTCCAGTGTTCAATCATCATCAGCGGACATGAACCGACTATTACGCTAATGAAATTATTCACAAATCGGCACCGAGCCGAGCCAATCTCCCCGCACCGCACCGTGTAGCCTCAGCTCCTTCCGCTTCCACCGTAAAACAACATCAAGTGTATCAATGGCAGCTAGTCCGCCTCTGCGCTAATATTATGATATTAGTAACTTGTAATTTCGATTAACATAATTCTGGAACGGGGCTGCTCCTCGTATCCCGATATCGAATTACCGCCTGGCTAACTAGTTCAAGTGCGGCCATAATTATTCTCCGCTCAGCTGAGCAACGCAGAGGATGGGGTAGACGCGATCTCCTGGTCCCGCTGCGGTCCTCATAACCGCATGCGCAAAAGCCATCGCCAATAAGACTCTGCAATTGATATTGATTAATAAGCACTTTAATAAGGCCCAACCGCTGTCGTCGTAGTTGTCGGCCGTTGTTCCGTGTCTTCGTCTACGATCGATGGTTTTGATCGATCCATTCATCCTAGAGACGTCTTAGATGCATCCAGTGCCAGTGCCAGTCTCGTGTTCGTCGCGCTTATCTAGTCGGCAGTTGGATCGGAGCTCATACACCGGTCCCATGTTCTATCGGTGGATTGCATTTGCAAAATGGCCAATGTGTTTGCCCGTTCAAGCGTGCTAATTGAAGCTAGCTGATCGATGACTAGCGATCGATGCCATAAACGGGCGCTGTTGGTGCGCGCAAGGTCTACAGCGTGTGTATAGTGTACCCCACGCGTTCTTGGCCACATTGGAAGGAGATCATCACAGAGACGAGGAAGACGAACACGACGGGAACAGCAAACGCAATTAGATTCCTGTTCTTAATTCGAGATGTCAGCATTATTGATTATCAATTAATGGAAACGATGGATGAGACGCCTTCAGATACCAGATACCAGATGGATGAATGTTCTGTAGATGGGCAGGGAGCGGACGGCCGGCGCGCGGCGCAAACGCACTTGTCAAAATGGAATGCACACGGGTATGGGGTATATACGGATCGCTAACATTTGTGCCAATACATGTTACAATTAATTTAACATTGCACAGCACGAGCAGGCGCATTAGTCAATGCTTCGAGGCAATCTGGACAAAAGGGTTTTGACAAATTGATTGGATAATGTGGGGACTTGAGCTTGTACACACATCGGAAATGGCTACAGAGCGGTAGGATTATGCGATTATGATTATCTGTCGGGTTCTAACAGACATTTTTTTCTTTATAGAAGGGGATAGTGTAGATATCCTTTTGGTGCTGGAATATAATAAATGGATTATAGAGGTATAGATATGGTCGGTTTATTGTTGCGTTCATATAACGCCCCAAAAAATGAGTAGCTGTGTCCTACCTAACCACCTTCCGACCCATCCCTATTTTCGACATTTTATAAATCTTAAAGAGTTTTATCAAGTTGGACTTTGTTCCGTTAAAATAAATCCCAGAAAAAAGCGGGACAAGCGAACGTTTCAAAATAACATTCGGGAAAAAGCGGTAGTGGGCCATTTCCCTTGTAATTGTAATTGTAATCCCTGCAATTGCTAGTGATTTTTCTTTCTACACAACTTAGAATCGTTCTTCTTTTCGCGACGCCGAATTGAAGCAAAAAAGTTCTATTTCACAGTGCACTGGCGCACAAGTCCGCAGGTTATGTGAGGTTAGAGTGGCAGGCCGAAATAAGTGCAGCCTCACTTGGGCCAGAAGAGGCCATTGTGATACCTGAGGATCTCACAACTACCCGTTGTACCAGCAAGAGCTGAGAATGAAGCATTGGAGGAAGCAACTTATGGATACAACTAGCGAGTTCGCCAAGATTGTCGAAGAAGTATTCTCCGAGATATAGTTTTCTACGAGCTGAAATGGCTGGGCATGTGCATCATTTTTTGAAAAATCGCTTCGTCAATATTTTTTATGATCATCCCATTGATCTCAGAAAAATTTTGTATGAAAAGGAGGAAAAAGTGGCTAACTTTTTCCTTCCTTTCCTTTTGTATGAAAGGGAGGAAAAAGTTAGCCTTTCCTTTCCTTTTGTATGAAAGGGAGGAAAAAGTTAGCCACTTTTTCCTCCTTTTCATACAAAATTTTTCTTTAGTCTTTTAGTTCTTTTTTTTTTAGTCATTTTTAGCAATTTTCAAAAAATCATAAAAAATATTAGCGAAGAGATTTTTGAAAACATTTTTTTTGCAGTCACTATTAGAATTGTTTGAAGAAACTTTTTGCATCAAAACATTTTTTTTTTTTTTTGAGACCGAGGAAAAAAGTCAAAAAAGTAGACTTACGAGTATACAAAAGTTCTAAATTTTCTATGGGTACTTAATGGATTAAGGAAAGTTTTGTATCATTCAAACGGAATTTAAATGATCTTTCCATTGATGTCAAAATTTACATGAAGTAAGTTCAAATTTATGAGTAGAATTAACTTTACATACATAGATGTATGATTAAATTCATATACATAGATTTATGAGTATAATAGCAAGTTAAGCGCAGTAAGGTCGAAATAGAAAAGTTTGTTTGAAAAGTTTTTCAACCTTATTTGCTTATCTATCAACATACAAACTTTCAAGTTCATACGGCTAACTGCTCCTGAGTCCCCCATTACTCCCCGCGACTCCTTTACTCCTGAGCAATTCACACATTTATAAATCAGAAAAAAAATCATGAAAATCGGACGAATTGTTCTCGAGTTGCAGACGTTGCGGACGTTGCATTTTATAAGTACTATGGATGGATGGATAGACGAGTGACCAGTTAGTCAACTAGTCCAGAGACGGATTGCTTGAAGTCCGCTGTTACAATGGCAAAATTGCATGTAGGTAATGTGTTTACGAATTGCTCACTCATCTATAGATCTATAGCATACTCTTTAGATTTACCTCCTGCGACTAAATATGAATTTCTATTTCCAAACATTTACAAATTAGTTGGCATTAAGAGATTTGGGGAAAGTAAGTATTTTTTTTTTCATTTCAAGTTTGAAAGCATTTTTTTCAAAAACATATATAACTTTATTTAAAAACTAGCGGACCCGGCAAACGTTGTTTTGCGTGGTCGTACATTTTCATTTCATTTTTATTTAACCGATGCGTCAAGACTGATTCTGTACTCCGTGCGCTTCGACCGATATTTCCTCGGACGTGTGCCCACGAATTGTATTGTCTAAACAAAATTGTTCCCATGACTGTCGAAGAATAACGTTTGAAATGTATTTCTGGGCCGATACCTAAGATTGTATGTAAATTTGAACTCAATCGATTCAGTGGTTTTCGAGATATAAGATTTTGAATGTTTTTTTTGTATGGGAGGTGCCACGCCCCTTTGTCCAATATTGATCAATCTTCAAAGAAATACTCCTGGGCCGATGCCTAAGATTGTATGGAAATTTGAACTTAATCGATTCAGTGGTTTTCGAGATATAATATTTTGAATGGTTTTTTTGTATGGGAGGTGCCACCCCCCATTGTCCAATTTTTCACCTTTTAATACTTCTCTGGACTTCCACAAATAATTCAAGACCAAAATTAGCCAAATTGGTCCAGCCGTTCTCGAGTTTTAGTGAGAGAGAGAGAGCTGCGCCCGCGCGCCGGTTTCTTTTCGTTTAAATAAAACTAAGCTCTATTTTAAGCTTACAAAATATTTTATCGCAATGCCGTTTTGTAAACTATACACGTTATTATTTTAGTGAGCGCAAGTATAAACAACTGCAGCTCACACGCGAACATGCAACATATAGCAGTCCATGTGAAAAACATGGATGTCGCTGTCGGAGACTAACTCCAGCAATGGCCGAGTAGTTCAGAAGATAGCCCCTATACCCCCCTTACTATACCTATACCTACATCCGGAGGATGTAGCCAGTACAATGTTGAAAGAATTTTTAAAATCGGCCAAATAGTTCCAGAGTTAGTCCCTACCCATCTACCCATTTACCCCTCCCCAGTCACCAACTTAGTCCTTACGCAACCTGTACCGAAGTCCTAAGTCAATGGACATAATAGCTATTTCACATAAATGAAAACTCGTCACAGGTATGATTTGATTGTTTATACTACGCATCACAAATTACTTATAATGTACGTATGTAAATATATAGTTTGTTTTATGCATATCCTATCCATTCCCTAAATCAAATTCAACTACGTCATACATACGCTACGCATATACAATATGCACTCCTGAATGCTTGTCATTTAGAACGCAATATAAAACTACCCCTGAGCACGACTGCAATCGATAAAGCAAATTTTTTGCACTTGACCAAATAAGATCTGTTTTAAATTTATTTTATCTCACCCTCTGGATGGACCAGGAAGATGAATGTTAGCTCCAAATACTCGGTGAAGTATTGCCTAACTATTAAAAGCACATCTTGAATTAACATACATAGATTTATGAGTATAATGGCAAGTTAAGCGTAGTAAGATCGAAATAGAAAAGTTTGTTTTAAAAGTTTTTCAACCCTTATAGGACGAATTTTGAAAAACGATGAATGAGTAATGTAGTAATGTTTGCTTATCTATCAACTTACAAACTTTCAAGCTCATACGGCTAACGGTTCTTGAGACCCCCCTTACTCCTTTACTCCTGAGCACTTCTCACCCACCCTACGGACTAAGTTGGCCACACATCTATAATTCAGAAAAAAATCATGAAAATCGGACGAATAGTTCTCGAGTTATGGAGAAACGAACAGGCATTTTATAAGTAGTATGGATGGATATAATTATGTAGATAAGTAATATGAAAGAACAGATTTCTGGATTCTGAATATTGTGGACTTGGGTGTAATTTTTGGCTTAAACTCATTTAAATTCTGGTGTAAACCTTAACCCGGATTGAAGTGAGTGAAAATTACAAGACCTTTTGAAATCATAATAAATATTCGTAAAATTCAAATAAAAAAAGAAAGAACCACACAATTTCCACCGTGCAAGATCAACACAGCAGACTATAATGAGATTCACTAAAAACCTAATTTACTATTCGCGCCGGCCTTTAAGAACTCGTTACTTATAACTTCGACACTAAGAACCTAAAAATGTTGTAAATTATCTTAAACGTTACGACTGCGGAAGTCATAAAAGAAAAGCCGCTTTAATGCAGATTGGATTACAGCCTCACTGTGTGTGCTGTACAACAAGTTATGCGAACGTTTTTATGATCATCCTTTCGATTCAATTATTCAAGGAAACGTTTAAAACCTGCATTTACCAGCAAAGCAAAAAATATGAAAATAAAAAACAAAACAACGCTAAAACCAATAAATACTCTTGGAAATAATTAAGAATCTCCCTATGGCCCAGACCAGATTACATTGAAGTTTACGACATCGTTCGGTTCTCCGCAAGGATGATTGAAATCCCGATTGGAAAATAGGAATCCGCAACGTCACAAGAACAAAATTAATTAGTAGAGTCCTGTTTATATGCAGTCCCTTTTTCGCTTTATTTTTAGCTCTTAACGCAGCCGCACTGCACTCGGCACACATGCATATTCATTTTGCAGTCATAAAACAGACTTAGATGCACGGAATCCTAATGTAATGACATTAAGGATAATGGAATGCTGAGTACATGCATATATCATAATAATCATGAAATACTAGGCCCCAACAGACGATGACGACAACGACAAGTACTACGCCGACCGACGATGGCTGGCGTTTGCTTAATTAGTCCTCCCTATATAGGTAGGTGAGGTCTCCACTGTCCAGTGCCCAGGTAAGCTCTTGTCGCAAACGGGGGCTAATGCTAAATCAAAACCTTCTCTCACATTAGGTAGTTTGGCATTTTCAGTATGCGGCGCGATAAAAACTGATTAAGTGATTAACAAGCACCCAGCAGTCTAATTGCCTCCAACAGGCTATAGGACACTTGCCTAACGATCGGCGGCGGTGCCGGCAGCCCCTTAGCTTGAGTTATTCGACTTGACGCAGTGCTAAAGAATTTACGGGACACTTCCCGCTCCCAAATGACTTTAATTGGTTTTCAGTGGAAGAATGCGTTTTTTTTATGTAACGTTGTAGTTGACAAAAATTAGGTAACCCATTGTAAAAGAGCTTTTATTGTAGAAAGTCACACCTCAGACTTCATTCAGAGTGGTGGCATGCTGAGCTGCATCGAAATAGCTGTAGCGATTTTTGTTTTTATGTTCTATATAAAAAAAAGTTTTATTGTGGCGGCTAGCTGTGCGGTTTCGTGCAGATATTACGCATGCGGATTTTTGAAATTCGAGAGATTTTATGACGGTGGACCTTGGAGGTGATAACTTCCTCGTTTATTTAGATTTTAACGAGGCATTTAATTTTTTTGGGTAATTTGTGTTTATGGCAAAGGATTAAGGCGTTTTTTTCGCATGGGAATGACCTACATATCATCTCCCGAAATGAGTACGTGAATAATGGGTGACAAAATTGTCATCATAAAGGTATGATGAAGTCATCACGGTCGAAATGAAAGTTGTCCAATTTAATGGAGCGAGCAGTTGGCTATAAAAAAAAAAAAACAGTTGAAAGGATGGCGGTAGAAGGAGGTATAGCATATGCAGATACTTGACGATATCAAGCAAACTAAGTTCAAGTTATGTCTCGAATAATTTTTTAATTGCTGTCATCAGAGAATCATTGTTAACTGCTCAACTTTCCAGTTGATATTATTTTTTCATGCCCAGCTAATGAAATAAAGGCAGAAGACCGCGTGCTGTCGAACAACAAGTATGGATACCAGGAAGTAAGATGGGATGCGAAAAGGCCAAGGAATATGGAAAACGATGTGATCTACTATGCCCAGTGCTACAACGAGCAAGGTCAGCGTCTACTTGGATGCAGAATTGTGATTAGACGAAGACTTGGGCAAGAAAACTTAGGCTTCTATAATGTATGTCTGGTTACAATCCGCATCAGAGGAAAATTGAAAAACATCATATGCTCAAATCAAATCAAAAATCAAATCAAATCAAATCAAATCTTCGTCGGGAAGCACAGACTGCTCGCCAACATCTCCGGAAACGGAATCAGGCTTATCGGTCATTGCTAGCACAAGAGTCATACACCTGAATATACACAAGAGGATTTAGCTGTCGCCAGATCATATAGCCGTCAAACAAATTGATCACGAGACGATCGACGTCAGGTATCCCACCAGTTTCTTGGATTTCCAAACATTCCGAAAGTCCAATATACCTAGACTGGAACCACTTCTTCATAGTAGCCAAGGCAAGAAGCTACTCCCGCCGGTGAAAGCCAGAACTTTTGCCAAGCGCGTCTCCCTGAACAGTGCAGAGGATCAATGGCAACACTACCAAAATGCCATCAGAAGTGCGACAACCAATGTGCTGGATTTTACTTTAGGTGACCACAATTAAAACCCTTGTTCGCTGAGGACTGCGGGCTGTTATAAGCAGCGAATAACAAGGCCTATCAAAGCCACAGCTGCTGCGTGACCTGCCCGCGAGCTCTAAGGGCAAAACATAAAGAAGCAACATCGACTTCTTAGAATTATTAGAGAGAACGAAGAAGCGGGTGGTCGATAATGCTATGGCAGTAGCAATCTCAGGCGCAGTAGCTAAGTGGTTAGTGTGTTGGACGACTGTGCGAGCGATTGCTGCTTAGTTGCCGGCTTAATCCTCCCCATCTTCATGTGAACTAGGCCCGGAATATCTTTTTCATTGGTGGTCCCAATTTTGTGCCTTTATGGTTTTGGTGGATCTTACTTGCTTACCCGGGGTGGACCTGGGCCTTAACCAACACGCCTCTCCATTTAGCCCGATCTTTGGTTAACCGCCTCCAGTTACGCACTCCAAGTTGGTTGAGCTCCCTTTCCACTTGTGCGCGCCACCTAAGGCGAGGTCTTCCTAAACTGCGTTATCCCTCCTGGTTGGAATCGAAGACTCTTCGGGCGGCAGCGTTGGTGCCTATTCGCTCTACATGTCCCAGCCATCTTAGACGACTGATGCGTACTTTTCTGACCAGGTCAATGTCGCTGTATAGCTCGTAGAGTTCGCTGTTAAATCCCCTCCTCCACAGCCCGTCAACGCAAACGGGACCGAAAATCACTCGAAGAATTTTGCGTTCGAAGCGACCAAGGAAATTTTCAACCGAATTACTGTGATGATGAGGGTCTTATATAGAGTCTCCTTGGTTTTTCTCGACAAGGACAAGGCCTTATACTAATCAAATACCTTCTTAGGCCGAAGTAACAACGGTTGGCAAATGTAATTATTCGCTTGATTTCTGATGTGATGTCATTTCCAGAGTTAATACCGGAGCCGAGGTAGAAAAGTCCCGGACTTCCTCAAAGTTACATCTGTCTTTCGTTATGTTCTATCCAATTCGTCCATATTGTGTGTCCCTTATTGTTGAGAGAATATAATTTGGTTTTGCACTCATTCACCATTAGACCCATTTTTTCCGCCTCTGTACTGATACTTATGCAAAAACACCAGTGACAGCTCGCTGCGTTCTGCCAATTATGTCAATATCGTCAGCGTATGGAAGTCATTTGGAAAATTGTGCCCCTGGTGTTGGCTTTCGAATTTCGTATAATTTTCTCAAGTATAATGTTAAAAAAGGTCACAAGACAGCGCATTACCTTGTCTAAATCCTCCTATTGTCTTATTTTTGCACTTTATCTTCAACACTCTCTCTATTATCTATAGAGGAGAGGGGTCCATTATGTTTGAAATTATCCGGAGTGATGTCGACTACCTCCGTTTCTAGTTTATATGCAAGCCATCTATTCCATTCCACGAATTTGCATTGGCTTGGGTCTAGTTACTGACATGTTGTGGGTTTTGTTTTTTCCCATTTTGTGCAAAAAATTTTTGAAGCACCCGTTTCTTCAATCCGTTCAGTCCGCGATGTTATCGATCAGTCTTTGCTGTCCATTTTTGCCTAGATTCTCTGAGCCTTGTCTGCTTATCTTCCCCACCAGCTTCCTCGTTTCTCTCGTATACGTGTTTTATTTTTTCCCCAGGATATCGATGGAGACTAAGCCCGCGATCAGAAGAACGGCCGGTACTGACATTGTTCAATAGGAGTTCCTCTTTACTATATCTCGCCGCCAATTGTTTTCAATTTTTTTCTTGGCAAAATGTCATCCCATTTGTACAGAAGTGTATAGCGTCCGTCATAATACGTTTTCGGGACTTATCCTTAGTCCTCTTAAGTTTGTCAGAAGTCTTCTCAATACAGTGTTCATCTCTGCATTTTTTCGACCTCACTGTCAAATACGTAACTGCATTGTTTGTGGTTATTGTCTAAAAAGCCTATTTGTACCTCATAGTATAGATAGTGGGTATCTAACTCCTGCCTCCTACACTTGCAACTTGCATAAAAACCATTTATAGTAGCGATATTCCTGCAAACAATATGGTGGACCAGCTTTTCCGTCACGTTCAACGATTAGTTCCACTCTACGCCCCTATCTCGATACTGCCTAATTAATTACTTCATCTTGAGATAGCGAATTCCACACCCATTTCTCCGGCTTAAATGTTCTCTAATTTACTGACTTGTTCGCAACTAAATACCGCTAATTAAAACCACCGCAATTATCCACTAATCGGCCGTCATCCATGCCTACTCGGTCAAATGATCCTGAATCGTTTAACACCTCCTGGTAAATGCGAATACGCACATTAGCGTATACAGAAATCTACGCGCACTCTTAGTGCTCAGTCGCAAGCGTTACTATGCCTGCTGCTGCGTAACAACCGCGCCGTACCGCACCGCAGAGTTATTTGCTCATTTGGCAGGTTTTTCCGCAACCATGAGCTCGCAGTTGGTAATTAATTTTGCAAACGTTCGTGAGCTTGCACCGCCCATGACTGCTGCGTCTGAAAGTGGATTCGCATCATTAATGTCGAACTCAAGTTGTGCCGTTTTGAAGACGCACCAGCACCAGAACCAGCACCAACCTCCCGAGTAAGATGCTAATGAATCTCATGTTGCAGGACTAAAGTTCTATTGACTAAATTCCGTATCTATGGGCAGCAGATTGCCAGATACTTCCTGGATAATGGTGACACGATCATGTGAAATCGGTATCCAACTGATTTGGGCAAGCATTGCTCTAAATAGTTGCATTGCCACTAAATAATATCACCATCATTCCCGCTGTGCACCATGGGATGCAGAAAGTATCTCTCTCTTTCTGTCGCTGATGCTGAGTTGGACATGGACAGTTCCAGATCGTTGGTCTAAATACGTTACCGAATTCGAATTCTAAAACGACAAAGTTTCTATACGCATGCAATCAAAAAATGTCCACAAGGTCGTGTGGCGTTCTAGTTTTGCGATTTGAATTTATGGCACTTTATTTGGTTTCCTCGCTAGAGAAAACCTGTCCGTCGTCAGTGTCGCGTTAAGAGAGACAGAGAGGAAGGAGTTCGTTATGATTGTGCCACTAATTTACAATTGGCGCGCGCAATGTCGTGCGGTGATGTGAACTTCTAGCAGCAGTTATAGAGCCAGGTGGTTTTATGGACGCCTCCAAGATCAAGTTCAATGCTAATGGCAATCATTTGCACTAGTTTCTAATATGACAGAATTTACTGGACCTGTAGCAATTAGTGCGCATGGCGAGGAAAAAATTTGCCATTCGGATGGTGAATTGAGGTTACTTCCTATTGTCCTATTCCCGGTGCGATCTCAAATGATCGCGCCTGCGGGCTTTTAGAAGAGTGTTTTTCCATCACAGCATTTTTTTCCATTCGCTTGATTTGTGAATTCATGTTAACGATGTACATTCGCTGTTAACTGGTGAAAGAAATCCGATGTTTGCCAGGCTAAGACGACGACGGTTTTTGTGTGGAAGTATTCCAATCGAGGTTAGAGCTTTCGGTCATAAAATTGATGCGCATTTATGGGACGGATAGTGATACAGACGTTCAGTAAAATTGTTCATCTGATTGAATTTGAAAAGGTTTTGCAATTTCCCCGATTGTTGACTCGAAATGATTGAGAACGAGCCTTCAATGAGTATGCAGAGGTATGAATAGGACTTACCTACACTGATTAGGGCATTCCAATCTTGAAAGACTGTATAATCGCCTTGACAATGCTGTTGGGATTGAATGACAGAATATTTTTCCACATCATGTCCCAGATTGACAACGCCCCGCGTGCGACAGTGTAAGACTTTCTACAGTGTCATTTTATTCGCTATTGACACGTTGCATCCCTGTTGTTGTACATGACGTCCTAGTGGGAAAATTTGATAGACGTCAGCATGTCAAGAATGGACACATTTCGTGACATGTGTATGTGTAATCGTAGCTTAAGGCACGGGGCTTTTAACTCTCAACTCACTTAACTCAACTCACACTTTCAACCAAGTGTACTGCGTAGTATACGAGCTCGTATTGCTCATTGGACATAATACTGCATCGCAGTGAGCAACAATTTCAAAGCAATGTCGTGCACATTATACCCAATTCACAATGGCGCTTTGCCGCTTGCGTGCGTTGACAGGCGTTTTAGAAACTTTACCGTACTTTATGTCAACGCGCGCAAGCCGCACTTTTCCAAAACTAAATGGCGCTTCAGAGCGTTGGCGCGTTGAGAGATTAGAGTAGGAGAGATTGAAAGTTCTGTTTGGTTTATGTTGCGTACGTACGTTATGTACGAATTCAGAGCAGAATGCAACTACTCATTTTTGCTTATAATTGTTATTTTAATGCACGAATTAAGAGGAAATTTGTTCAAAATAGTAAACAAAATTCATAAATAAATATCAATAAAATGTATTTTCACTTTTATTGTTGTGGAATATTTTTGTGGAAGAATTGCCTGTGCATTCAATGTACACAGGTGCATGCCTTCACATGAAAGGCGTTTCAGGCGAGACAGGTAGATTTTTAGTTTAGTTGAGAAAATATGGGTAAATTACATCGAAAATCCCTTCCCTTAAAATTGTGAATTGATTAAATACTTCTTGTAAAACGATTTAAGTGAGCAATATTACCAAATGGACAGCATTTATCTGAGCTGTGGAAAGAAGTTCAGTCACTTAAATAGAGAAGTGCAATTTTGTTAAAAACTTGGTTTGGCTATTTAAAAAAAGATCCTATTAATAAATTCTCAAATATGGATACCGACGATTTACTTGATTTTTCAATTTATATTTATATTTTATTTCAATTATATGTATACATCTGGTGGTATGCTGGACATTCGGACGATTGCGATCGCAGGTACTGCTTCTCGTCGCTCGCTGGGTTTTTACCACATCCGGTCACCCATCGGACAATGCATATTGAAAGGATTTTATGACCTAATTAGGGTAATTTTTTTGCTATATTTCCGCGAAGATCTTCGCTGTCTTGTCCAGACATTTTTTTTATGTTCTTATATACGGACTTCAAACCCTACCAGCCGACTGAGTTCAAATTTACAGGGAATCTTCGATATCTATTGGCCAGAGAATGCCCGTGAAGTTGGGTCAAAGTCGGACTAAGGTGCGCATATTCATGTGCATTGTCCCGATGGACAATAAAAAATATATCTAAGCAATGCAATTCATTGGCACGAGCAAACCTGGGCGGGTAAACCAAGTAATAAAATAATAACTTTCATTTGCACATCGCAGGACATTGGATTTACCCTCAACTAGAAAAAGAAACTATAAATATTCTAAACAAAAATGTTTATCTCGTTAATAAATTGTATGAAGAATAGAGTAGTTTCAGACAAAATTGAAATATCAAAAGCGTGTACATAACATTTGAGCACATATTTTTTTTATCAACAATCTAAAGAAATCACTAGTACCATTACAACAAAAATAATAGTCATTTCCACACAGTAAAATAATTAATTTGTATTGAAAATACCTCTTACAACAATGAACGGCATATGCTCTAACACTTTAAATATTATCAAATCGAACAAACCAAACCGAAAGAAAACGTCAAAGCCGTCCAACGCCACTGAAAGTAGAAAGTTGCTCTACTTGGGCGCCGCGTTGAACTTTACGATATTTACGATCACAACGCGACCCGAAGCCTGAAGCCGCATTCTGGCTTGCACAATATGAAAGCATTGGTTCTACTCTATCTGTCAACGCACGCACGCCGCAAAGCGCCATTGTGGCTTGGCCATTACTTTTTCAACGCTTTGCCCAACTTTTGGTACCAACGCATGCATCAACTTCAACTCGTTGCTCAACAAAACCGATTACGCACGCAGTTGACAAGTCTGACCAACATAAAAACTAAAATAAATAAATCGTAAACGCAACGGGTCCATATCGTATGTGTAGTGTATGTATGTATGTAATAGAGACATTAGCACAGGCCTCGGCCCTCATTGAAGCTAAGCTCTAGGCCTTCGGGTATCGTAGAATAGCGCCAATGCAAATGAACAAACTAAACCCGTAAATAAGCTGATTGGACGTAAATATTCAAGGTTCTTACATATACCCGTATTTATCAGGAACATAGGATGTGGAGGTCCCATTTATTGTAAATCTTGTAATTACTTCGAGTTCTAAATCTCTTCCATATAGCTTTGATTTTTGATGTTGTTGTTGATATCCCAATTTCCCAATGTCAATGTTCAAAAAATCTTTAAAAATCGTTAATGCTTAAAGAGAAGTTGATTCCTCAAAATGGAATTG
Source organism: Cheilosia scutellata (assembly GCA_955612985.1). Taxonomy (NCBI): domain Eukaryota; kingdom Metazoa; phylum Arthropoda; class Insecta; order Diptera; family Syrphidae; genus Cheilosia; species Cheilosia scutellata. The sequence goes on along the minus strand of OY015312.1, from coordinate 49,783,095 downwards.
CTTCTTCGGCTGTATAGTTTACCAGATTGGGAATATTGACCCGTTAGATCCACAGTTTGATTTAATGCTCTAATTTCATCATATTATTTCTAGGTCGATTTTGTTATATCCTGATTAAAATACATTCGTCTGGTTCTATAGTTTTGTATCAAGTAATGAAGTAAATATTTTTTTTATTAACATGACATTTTATACAAGGTCAATATACACTAAACTACTGAGAAGATAGAATTTATATAGTATTTCAAGATACTACAGATTTTAAAACACTATCATTCTATCACTCCACTTGGGTTCAGATTCACCATTCAACATAAGTTTTAAGTTTTCACTAAACTTAAATTCGGCAACATCACTTAACACCAGTTCATCAGCTCGTTTATGACTGTAGCGAATTAAGGGACCATATTTTTGAATGACTCCATAATTTGGGAACTTTTTGATTCTTGACGCTGAGTTTCATGTCTTTCTTGAAGATGTGTCCTTCCTCATTATTCTTGTAGATTGTTTCAACTGCCGGAGCAAAGTCTCCAATTGTAAATAATACCAACAGAAAAATTTAATTTTCAAAAAAAAAAAAAAAAAAAAATTAGAAAATTAAATTTTTATGTTTCATTTATTTGACATAAAAAACCAGACCGCTCGCCTCGCGCTCTTCGTTGGCACTCCGCAACGGGTCCATATCTTATGTGTAGCTTTTCACAGCCATTCGTTTTGTGGGGGTTTTATTTTTGTAACGAATGAAAGAAGTCTATAATTTTTTGCCGAACACGAATCGCTGAATTGAGAAGCGCTATCAGAACAATTATGACAGACGAATGTTTTGTTATGTTCATTAAATCTAAAGCTACTATTACATCGAAAGCTACTATTACTATCTACTGTGTTAACACATAACCTGACGTCATATTCACGTCAGGATGTAAAAATAGGCACGCTTTTCGACAAGTGTAATAATAGCTTAAATAGCTTTTTTAGAGGTTGCGATCTGATTTCAGCGATCTTCTGGCGTAAATTTGACATTTCTCCGCAGCTTCGCTCCCGTAGCAGAATTAGGTACCTAGTGTAAAATTAGGATGAACAAAAAATTCCTTTAAAAACTAAATCCCCTTTTTTTAAATTACAAACCGAGTTGAAAGTTGATCAAATAAAAACTAATTGTTTTCCCATACAAACCTTAATCCCACTTTTCCTCCTTTTACCCCCAGTTTCACAGTATGAGCTTAAACTACACTTTTAGTTTAAAATTTAGTTCACAGTTTCGTTTAAACCTTGAATAGAGTTCATTCTATAGTTTAATTTAAACTACAGTATTCTGCCGTTTAAACCTCAGATCAGGCGAATGTCAAAACACACAAATATTTGACGTTGTTTTGTGTGTTGTTCGAAAAAAAAAATTCAAGGAACGATATTGAAAAATTCGTATAAAAGCTAAGTACTGTACAATACTGCCAAATTCTATTCATTTAAACTGAGTTCAATTGAATTGAAGTTCAAATTATATTGTGAAACCGGACGAGTTGATCTGCATTTCTTCAAATTTAAACTCACGTTCAGGTTCAGTTGAACTATAGTTTAAACTTCCAGTGAGAAACTGGGGGTTAGAGTTAAAATTTCCTCAATTCACTTCTTGTTCTTAGTTCTCACTTTGACCACAAAAGGAAAATTGTTAAAAAATAACAGCTTTTTAGCTCTTAATACATACAGAGAGCGTCAGAATTGGGTGAACACCGATGCTCTTTTCAGTTTTCTTTAATGTCTTGAAACATGTCTAAAAAACCAACAATCTGTAAAAGGTTTGATAACAAAATAACAATAACCAAATTCTTTCTAAACTCCAAAGACAAATGAAAAAAGGTTCGGTGTTGACTCACTTTTGACGCTCACTGTTATAGACCTTTGTTCCATTTCGACCAATCTTCAAAAAAACACTCCCGGGCCAATACCTAAGAATGCCTGAAAATGTTACCTCAATCGTTTCAGTGGTTTTCGAGATAGGTACATATACGATTTCACTTTTGGGTCAATAACATAAATTTTCTCAAAATATTTGGAGATATACGATTTTTAGGTTTTTATTTGTTTTTTTTGTATGCCAGGTGCCACGCCCCTTTGTCCAATTTTGAACAAACTTCACAGAAACTCCTCTCGGCCAATAGAAAAATGTTCTCAAAATTTGAGCTCAATCGGTTCTGTGGCGCGAGAGGATCTTCGATCGGACTAAATTTGAGCGATTGCAGGGGTTAGAATTAGAACTGTGACTTAAACAAACCCCTCAAGAAAAAGTGTAACCATGTCAAATACCTGGTTCTCAAGCGGTGTTTCTTATTTCGTTCTCTGAATGTAGGTACAAATGAAAAAATTTACAAGCCAGCCACTATATCGTGTTCGTTTTAATTACATTCATGGTAAAAGTGACGTCTGAATGCATTGTAGTCTACTACTTTGTTGCTGCTAACTGCCGGACAGTGTTGCAAACTCACAAGCCAAGCACCGCGACCTGTCTTGTGAACAAAGCCATTTCGCTGCCCTTAAGTCTAGAAACGTCTTTAATGTTGTCGACAAAATAAAAACACCCAATGGCTATAAGCAAATATTTTCATTGCTCTGTTAAGAATCATCGGCTACATCTCGACTGTTGCTGCTGGGCGAAGACTAGGACGACGATACGATCACCGGTTAAGTGAACAGCCAAGCAGCAACTTAAAGCAACCATAAAGCACTGTAATTTAAACAATCAACCACCTGTGTAATGGATGCAAATCATCCACAGCGATCGCGCGTGCATACTGACCTGTAAGCCTGCAATCGCTCCATTGGAAGGCTGCTATACAGCAGTAGCTACCCTGGATCGAAGCACTGGCATTATACCACAACCGAAATCGTTTATAACATTATCCGGAGGCCTTATTTACTGTTGCGATTAGAATATGTAATGATTTTGGTCTTTGGAGCGAAACTGCTTTGTCGTTGTTCGCTGGATTCCATTCAATGGCGGCGCACAGTGTAGATGAATCAGCAAATGAGGAGCCATAAAGTACGGTTTGGAGAGCATCTCCCCCAAAGCAAACACACATAGCGAGATGGTTTACACAAAGGAGCTCTGCTGGTAGGCGTTGGTTGAAATCAGGCGCCGCCATGGGACATATTATTTTCTCGGATTTCATCTTTGGCTATCAGGTTTCAGGTTATAAATGGCCAAGAGTCATATAAACTCATGCAAAACGCAGAAGATGCATCTCTTCTCTATGCGGTTGTGCAATTTCACTGCATGGTGTAAAAATGTATACTTGTTGATGGCTGTTTTCTTTTCCGCAGGAGGTCAACGGAACTATTACAAATTTGTTATAATTAAGTCATTATAATAAGATGAACACAAATTTTCTTTTGTAAATATGTATACAGTAGGTGTATGGCTTAAGTGTTCCCTTAATATGTGTTTCAGATTAAAGACTTGGATTCCTTGGTTCCTTCAATTCTGATTCTCTAGAGAGTAAAAAAGTGGGCGCAGTAGCGCAGTGGTTAGTGTGCTGGACTACTGTGCGAGGGATCCCAGGTTCGATGCATGGAAAAAAAAAAAAACAAATTACATCTTAAGGTTTTTTCTACTGCGCCTCCTCTTGCGAACGTCTGACAAATATCCGAGAGTATGACTGTCCTGAAAAAGCTTCTCAATTCAGCCGTTCGTACTCGGCATAAAATTGTAGGCCCCTTCCACACACACAAAACGAATGGTTGTGAGAAGCAGGAATGTTACGGAGGTGGTTTTACCGGAGTCGGAGTCGGAATCGGAAAATATATTTAGCAGTTGAACATTTGAATATATTTAAAAAGAAATTGTAGTAACGGCCAAAATAGGTACTTAAAATGGTCTAATTATGACAGACGACAGAGCCGTTTTTCACATTTGAAGGGATATATTTTTGTTGGACCATAAAATATAAATTTAGTTGCCTTTTTGTATTCTGCTTTGTTTTGATTCAGTTATTGACCTACAAGTCAACAGAATCTATTGCGAACTTGTATTTATAGTAGCAAGTATGAGCTCTCATTTCACAAAAGCGAAAACTTGATTTTGCACATCAAACTTAATTAGGCTAAGAAATGTTAATATTAATCAGAGACGAGTTAAAAGAAATATAATCTTTCTTTTCACTTTCGAAACCTATCTAACTGACAACGAGTCATCTTCATTAGTTTGTCAACTTTCAAACACGTCAGTCGGAGATTTTCTGTGACAATAAGTTTTGTGATTATGTTGGTCCCCTTACAGTTTTACCTCTTGTTGGTAACATTGACGTTAGTTGTTGGTATAGTTAATTGCCGCTCGATAGAAAATATATCGAATACAAAATCAACATCACAGCCTATAAAGGATGCAGTGACGATAAAATTGAATATTGCAACTCATAGCTTAAGTCCGCTTCAACCAGTCCCAGATATTCATAAACTGAGGCAAACAACAGCTTCAAAAGATGATAAAACATCGACTACGACTACACCTGCCAGTGATTGTTCTGTTCCTTTAAACGATCCAGCAAACTGTCCTGTATTATTTTTAAATGTGCAAACTCTTAAGATTGTAACGGGATGAAAGCTTTAAAATAAAATACATTTATTAATGAATTTTGAGGTGAATTCTGAATTTTATTTATAAATTCAAGGCAAACTTTTAGAGTGGTTCGCCTCTTGTTGCACCGGCTGTAAAATCCACTCTTTAGAATGTCTTAGATTGAAGATTTCCAGAAACAAAGCCTCACCAGAGTCTGGAGCAGTCGAACCCTAAGGCCTTGCAGAAAATAAACCAAACGCGACGCCAGAGTGGATCATATGAAGGAATCTTTAAAAACCATAAATTTAATAACAAAAAAAGTATCTAGATGATTGTACGCTTCCAGAATGGCGAGAAAAATTCGATTTTAGGAATACAAAAGCATGCCTTGTATGTGCAGAAGAAGAAGGGCATCTTACAAAATAGTCAATAGGTGAAAGCAGTGTTGCGAAAAATGCAAATGAAATATCTCGAGTGACTCTACAATATCCCTTTTGATTGATTGATTCATGTAATTATTGGCGAATAACTTTTGGAATTGAATAGACTGCAATCCATGCGAATGTTAGAAGGTGCGGTAATAGCCGCAGGAATACCATCCACGAATTTGTTGGAATAATGTGTATGTGGGTGCTTGAAATGCTTCTGAGTGGAATCTCAAGACAAACATTACCCTCTGGGATAATTTGCTAAATACTCGGAGTTGCAAATGTGGGTAATGAACCAGTTAGAAAATATATCAGCTATACGGACAAGGTTACGTTAAGTATGGTGGCTGTCCTAAAGGGGACACACTTAGACCAAATTATTTGGTCCATACTTACTATGTGCCGGACATTACAGTGGGAACTCTATTGCTGTGAATTTGGGTGTTTTACCTGGGTTTTGATGGTGACTGAGGCAGCCAAATCTTATATCAGCTTGGCACCTCCTGGGGCTTGTATCACAACGCGACAAGTATTTGTAGGACAAGTGAATTTTGACAACTTGTAGAAAATTGTGTAACACAAAACGACAAGTCCGTGAACACTTCGACAACTGTCGCGATGAAAGATGACAAGTGGGAAATTATATAATATCCCTCTTTTTGTAACAGAACACGACATGTGTCAAGAAACACTTGTAGAACTGTGGTTCAATGAGGACAGATGATTTGACTAATATCAAAAGCTGACAAGTGCATTTTTAATGTAGTACCTAATGCCTAATATTTATTTTGTGAAATTAATTCTAATGTTACTTATTTAGTTATGACTTACAATTGCGCGTATCATTTTGCCAAATACGTCCCTTTTTGTCATAGGCTGTCTACCCCCTCATATATATATTCTTTTGTTAGGACATCACTGAAAGCACCAAAAAGGATATCTTTTCCTCTCTTATTTCAGTTAAAATAGCATTTTGTATGTTTTGCCATCTTCACAAACACTTGTCGAAGAATGCTGACAAGTCAAGAAAATTTAAGTCTTTTGTACTTGTCGGAAAAGAATAGTTAGACAAGTAAATTTCGACTTGTCGACTTGTCATGTTGTGTTATAGGCCCCTGATTACGGCTTAGTCTTCGAGTCAGGATGGAGGGTGACCGTAACAGACTGCCGCCGGCCTATTGACTCTGACAGACCATCACTAAGGAGGGAGGGAGGCAGTGAAATTAACTCACGTAGTCAGCTCTTCCCGTTGGCGCTTAGTCTTCAGAAACAGACGAAGGGTGACCAAAACAGCTGTCTAGCCCTGCCTGTAGCTTCTGAGCGTTCGCTTGCAAGAAGTGTGGCTGGTACAGAACGGAGACGAATCTGCTCCACCGTTTGATATTATGGTAAGGGCGCGCCACCTCAGGCGAGGTCTTCCTCTACTGCGTTGTCCCTCCGGGTTGGAATCGTACTTTTCGGGCTGGAGCGTTGGTCTCCATTCGATCTACATGTCCTAGCCATCTTAGACGACTGATGCGTACTTTTCTGACCAGCTCGATGTCGCTGTACAGCTCGTAGATTTCGCTGTTAAATCTCGAAAGCCCATCAACGCAAACGGAACGAAAATCACTCGAAGAATTTTGCGTTCGAAGAGACCAAGGAGATCTTCATCCGTCCATGTTTCTGCCCCATAAAGCAGGCCTGAGATGATGAGGTTCTTATATAGAGTCTCCTTGGTGTTTCTCGACAAGGACTTACTAATCAACTACCTTCTTAGGCCGAAGCGGTAGGCAAGTGTAATTCTTCGCTTGATTTCTGATGTGATGTCATTTTCAGAGTGAATAGCGGAGCGGAGGTAGAAAAAGTACCGAACTACCTCAAAGTTATAGCTGTCTATCGTGACGTTCTGTCCAATTCGTCGACAGAATCCCTTATTGTTGACAGAATATTTTATTTTTTTTGCCTTCATTCACCACTAGACTCATTTTTGCCGCCCCTGTACTGATACTTGCAAACGCACCAGTGACAGCTAGCTGTGTTCTGCCAATGATGTCAATGTTGTCAGCGTAGTTCCAAGTAGTTGCACATACTTTTGGAAAATTGTGCCCATGGTGGTGGCTTGCGAGTTTCGTCCAATTTTCTCAAGAATGATGTTGAAAAAGTCACATGACAGCGCATCAACTTGTCTAAATCCTTTTTTGACATCAAAGGTCTCGGTGGGATTGTTTCCGACATTTATGGAGCAGCGTGTATTCTCCATTGTCATCCTGCACAAACGGACGAATTTGGCAGCGATGCCAAAACTAGACTTAGCGCTGTATAGCTCGTCTCTATAAATGCTGTCATATGCGGCCTTAAAGTCGATAAACAGTTGGTGGATATCGATTTGGTGTTCTTGAGTTTTCTCCAGGATCTGCCGTAGTGTGAATATTTGGTTGATTGTGGACTTACCGGACCTAAAACCGCACTGATAGTTCAGTTGACAAATGGTTTCAGGCGTTCACGGCAAACAGGATTTTGTAAGCGATGTTAAGGACAATGATGCCTCTAAAACAATGCTGAGGCTCCATTCATCATATCTGTCTAACTCTTGCAGACGAGTTGGTGTATGCTCTCCGCGAAGTCGTCTTCCGCTGCCTTAAAAAGCTCGGCAGTAACCGTCCGGTCCAGCAGCCTTGTTCAACTCCAGCTTGGATATTGCTATCCTCACTTCATTTTGGTCAGGTGGACGGAAGTCTTGGCCCAGATTGAATGGTTCAATACCCTTCAGATACATTATATTAATTATTACGAATATAATCGGCGGTCAAATATTTTTGATTGACTAAGTGAGCTAGACTTGATCCCATTTTGCGTGTCCAAAAATGCAGCTGTCCTGAAGATCCATTCAATCTCTCTCATCACCGTCGCTGCACCTCATATCGCATAATCTTTTTGACTTCTGCAATTGGGATCGTTTACATCAACCTTCCGGCAAGTTATTTGTAAATGAACACCTCTCCAGGGTAACAAGTTTGATGCACATCTGCCTGCCCGCAAAGAAGACTACGGAAGGGTTTTGCACTTTGCAATGTTGGTCCACTGAATGATACAAAGATACTTCCCTCACACGTGAGAGTAGGAAGAAGAAAAACACAGGCGGATAATTTCAATACACCTTGGGGAGGGGGGACAACACACTCCACCGCTATGTTATGTTGTAACATTAACATTCTTCATTGGCCCAGAGATACATGATACCGAAGAGCGAGGTGCCATATGCTTTTGCTGGTATAGTCGGAATGCAGTGCATCCCTCGGAAAGACAATCAGAAGAGGCCGTTCGCATGAAACCATTAATTCGGCTGGAAATGAATAAATCTGAATCTCTGATATCCGCAATATAACCGTTACTTTAACACACATATACATGCACTCGGCCAAGAATGACTATATAGCCAGCCAAGCGCGTGCATGTGCAATCCCTTTCCAATGCAAAATGATGAGATCTCCGGCGAAACGAAAGACCCCAGCAACAGGCCACAGTACAAATGTGGTAAATGGCCAGCGGCGCGTATCTAGCGCGCTTCGGCCAAAGTGTGTTTCCACTTAATTAGTATGGCAAACAGTCAAATTATGTAGCCTTTGGCTGCACAATGCACATGCAATTGACCCGTGTCGTGGAATGCCAGATGACACAGAACACACAGAGATACAGGGATGCACAGGCGAGCAGTCACGAAGGATCATTGGCCCCATTGAGTCATTTGGTCGATTTAATTTATGTCTTTCGGATGCGGCGCACAGCCTTGTTCGTTGATTTATTGACGACGACAGGCGACCAAACAGAAACACGTTATTCCCCATCAGCATCCTTAATAAACAATAAACTAGAAGTAATTAAGGATCGGATACTTGGATACGGTGTAGCATAAAATTGATCTAACAAAAGAAAAGCCTTGTGAACATGTTTTTCGAAGCACCCAACAAGTTTTTATAGATCATTATCCTTTGGGTTGTGAGATCGGGCAAGAGGTTCCTTTATGACCCGACCGGCATTCTTTCAACGATCAAGATTAAGAAGTCATTGCTCAATGTTTGTGCGCGAAGCAATGGCCATTTGGAAGAAGGGAACTCACCAAATGATGTGCGATTAAGGTAATTTTGAAGTTATTAGGGATAAGATGGGACAAGGAAAAGGGAATAATGACCTCATTTGAGTCGAGTCGCTGGGCGGTGCTATTGGCGAATGGTGTGCAGTGTTTTTTTTTTTTTTTTTTTTTGGCAGTGGTCGAAGGTTGAAATTGCTGAAGGAAATGAGGATTTTCGATGTGTTTCTTGGTCTTGACTTAATTTCGGCGGTAATTGGGATGGGCGGGGCTATACGCATCTGAAAATCGTTATACGATAGTTACTCGTATGCGAATTGCCAATTCAGTTTGGTCATTAGTCGGTATAAACGTTAAGTACTCTGTCTGTCTGTCTGTTTGTTACCTTTTTACGACTTAACTTCTGAGCCAGTCGTAATGCAGTTTCGCAACGAGATAGCTTGGGAGCTGACGAAGGACATAGGCGACAGAAATTTTCGAAATCTAAAAAAAAAAAATAAATTGTCTACAGAAATTTAAAATTATAATTTTTGACAATTATGGGAACAAGGCAACAAGTTATTTCAAACACTATATCCTGACATTTATGGAAACTTTAGCAGTGAAATTTGGCAAATTAAGATTATATTGGGCAGAGGAACGAGTCACCAACCATAAAAAAATCTGCAAGCGGTATTTCTCGAGACTTTTGGACTCAATAATTCAAAGATGGTGCACTTCTCTTCGATGAGAAGGACATGGAACGAGCAGTTCGCCGAGTCCAGCCAGAACAGGGCATTGAAAATGACAGGCTCATCGCTTTTAGAACGGTGGAAAATAGTCCCACATTAGAGGAGATCACTTTTGCGTTCAAATCGCTTAAAGTTAGCAGTGGATGAAATCCCGCCAGAAATGCTTAAGGTCTTACGTAAAGAGGGAGTTCAGTATGTCACTCGAGTCATTAAAGAGTGGTCTGCAAATGAGGCGAAATACATGTCAAATGATGGATCTGTGGATTTTGCTGTGCCTGTGGCCCTTTTCACTTTTAAGATTCCTCGGAAAAGCCTTTGCTAAGGTGTTGAAAATGGGTTGCAGAGCTGTGGTCAAAAGTTTGGGCACAACGCCGGTCCAGTTATTCACTCTCAGAATGGTACATACTTGAAAAGGCTTGGGAGTATGCTATATCTGTTTCCATAATGTTTTGTATACTTGGAGAAGGCATACGCCCGTGTTCCTTGATGTAAACTCTGCAGTGTACTGCAGGAGTATGGCACTGATAACGGTTCTCTTCTAAGAGACAATCAATCTGTTTACAAAAACCTTACAAGCTGTGTTGGGATGAACGTTTTTGTGATCTTCTGTTCATTACTTACCTATATATGGACTGGATATCACAGCACTGCCTTGGCGAAGAATGTTTCGAATTGGTAGATGTATACGGATATGGATAAGTCATTTTCTCTTCGCTGATGACTTTGCCATTCATCATTTGGACTTATCAAAATGAAAGTCAGCGTGCAGTCGATAGGTTTGTAGCCAGCCGTCTGTGTCGAAGCTGAGATCAATGGTAAACGCGAAGAAGTCTGAAGTAATAGTCGTACCCAGAACGTCTAAGAACGTCTGATTAATGCAATCTGCATATTATTAGCTTCCTGATAAGATGCTATAACAGCTTAGGGTGTAAAGATATGAGTATTAACTAGATTATAAAAAGTTGCGGATGCTTAGTATAAGGGTCTTACATAATTTCAAAGAGGCTGTCACCAAGGTACATATATGCTCTATTTAGACGGCTATTATGAGACTTTTAATAGGCAGATTCCCATTTGGGTTGAGAAACTCTCTGAAGAGGATTTAATGGTTCGGAGATCGTGAGGCTATGACAGATTCCAATGGCAATGGTTACATGGGTACTGCCGATCTTTTACGAAGTTCTAACAGCTCTCTATATGCGGGAACTAAAAATCCTTTGAGAGAGGATTTGATAGCTTTGAAGAGGTTCTAACAGTTATATACAGGTACGATAATTAACTAATACATAGGTGTGCTGAAATATTGTTTGTGGGTTCTTGTAGCGATGGTTAATGTGCTGTAGTCATATAACGAACGGAATCAAAGCTTTCTTTTGTTTATAACAGCCTAACAATTTGACTTACTTAAACTACAGTGAGCGTCAATGCTGTTTTAATTTGTCTTTGGAGCTTGGAAACTATTTTTTAAATATCTATAAAGTATTTGATGCTTTCGAAATGAAAATACACTTTGTTATTGTTTTTTCGTTATAAAACTTTTTATGGAATGTTTGTCTTTTTAGGGCCGTTTCAAGACACTAAATAAAACATAAAAGAGCATCGGTGTTCACTTACTTTTGATCCTCACTGTACATACACTAAACAGAGCTGGCACAGAGCAATAATGAGTTTTCCTGCGTAGAATTGGTCAGACTGGGTTAATTTTGAGACAGCTAGGCTATTCAGTTATTAGCAAGACCAAGCTTGGTGTCAAAGCTAAGTTGTCCATTTCGGTGTTTGATTCAACTCTTATACCTATAATGGCCTGAGTATAGATTCGATTGGTTGCTCACGTTCAACGCATGTCCGCAACTCATATTGCAGAACGTGGTATGGAATCTGTGTCATCAAGTTTTGGTATGTTCTAATAAGGGCTGAGATGGATCAAGTCTGGTGCCCAAGAGTCATTGGCAGAACATCTGGACATATAGGTAGGCAGATACCTCCGGTACCTTATAATTGTTTATCTAAAATATTTTGACTAACATTTTGTATTTAGACATTTTAGAAATATAGGTTTTGCAAAAAGGTTCACACTTCCGTCGCTAAAGCTGATGCCTGCCACTAGGCGGAATACATGTATTAAATTTTGCTGTTTATTATAGAGTGGGCCATCTAATGGTTTCTTTTTTTAAATCATATAGGTTATTTTGACACTGACAGCTGTTTCCCGCTCGAAATCTTGATAGAAAGTCACTATCATACCTCCACGAACGGTGCGTACAGACGAGAATGTGGCTACTGTAGCCGAAAGTGTGAGACTCAATTCACGAACATCAACTCACCATAGATCTCAACAGCTCAACATTTCACGCACTAGCCTAAGGAGAATTCTGCACAAAGATATCGGATTATTCGCTTACAAGGTCCAATTGGCTCAGCAATTGAAGGCGCACGACCATCAACTTCGTTATCGCTTCGCAGTTTATGTTTTAGAGCAGCTTGAACTGGACAACGATTTTGGGCGAAAAATCATCGCGCATTTTCATCTCGGCGGCTACGTTAACAAACAAAATTACCCCATCTATGGCTCAGAAGACCCTCACGTTATTGCCGAGAAGGCAATGCAACCAGAGAGAGTGATAGTTTGGTGCGAATTGCGGAGTGGGGGCATCATTGGCCCATTTTTCTTCGAAAATGAGGATGGGAACAACGTTTTGGTCAACGGTGGGCATTACGGAGCCATATGTTAACCTACTTTTATTTTTACTCAAATTGAAGAAATGGATTTGGACGACCTTTGGTTCATGCAGGATGGCGTACCATGCCACACAGCCCATGCCACAATGGATCGTTTGCTCACCAAATTCCCAAATCGTGTTATCAGCTATCTTGGCAATGTCAATTTGCCGCCTCGGAGCTGCGATTTGACCCCTTTTTGGACTTTATTTTGTGCGGAACCATGAAGGACCGATGTTATGGTAACAATCCGCTAACGATTCAAGCGCTAAGGGATATTATCATCCAAGCTGTAGCCTACAGCCCGAAACCATCAACAAGGTCTTGGAAAATTGGAGTGACAGAATGCGCTACTGCTGGCCCACCCTTTATGTATATGTATGTAGGATTTCCGTTCTTTTCTCAAGGGAAATAATAAAAAATATGAACTAATAATTATTCTAATTCACTTTATTGCTTTATTTCAATTTCATACTTGCGAACGCGTCGAGTGCTTGGGGGCAACTAACTATTGCTTGCATTTTACTTGCTTGTTTACAGAGATCCATAAGGGACAAAAAATAGCTCTTGTTCGTTCGTTCGTCTTTGTTCGTTACCGTTCTACGTCGAATGTTCTGTCTGTCCTGTTACTCGTTGATGCGAGATTTGTTTAACTGGTTTTATTTTAACTGATTTTATAATTATTTGTCGCGTGGCATGATTTAATAGGGTGTGCTTCCTCTATTTGGCTCCAAATCCCACATGTATATCAATAGATAGTGTCAAACTTAAGGCAATAAAATCAGAATAAAATACATTTTGGTAAAAAAAACGCCCTTTAAAAGTGGGCGATTTTGCAAAATCTGAGAATTTTTTTTAAAAATATCCATTTTATGTGGAACAAGGACTCCTGAAATCTTTTTCCCTTTTTTCTGACATTCAGAACGTCATAGGTACTGATCTACTGTTTGTTGCAACAAGAACTATACAAAATATATAAAGAACTTAGACCTAGCACGAATAGCCTATTGTATGAGTTATAGTTTGAGAAAACCAGTTTTTAAAAAAAACAGCCATCTCTTGTCAAACACACTGTATAACACCCTGAAGAGTGTATATAGTACTGCACTTAAATAACAATAATGTCGAAAACCTTTTGCCAAGTTTTATGTATAGTACCCGCATATCTGACGGCACGGCTGCACATTATTAACCGTCAGAAGGACATATCGCAGATTGATTTCTGCTCAGAGTTTCTCTCTCATGGCAAACCAATTAAATCCAAACATTCTCCTCGAGGCGAAAGCGGGCCCAAGATTAAGTTGAAGGCGGCTGACGAAGGAGGATCACAAGAAGACCAAGGGAAACGCTTCCATTTATGACTCCATCAGTCATTTGTTATATACACCAGTCGGAGCGTCATCAGTCCCAGTGGCAGTGGCAGCCAGAGCTAAGCATCCATTCAGCCATCCATCTACATACTTCATTATGTAGTGCGCAATTAAAAGCCAGTGCGCGCAACTGCGAACAAATGGCTCGGCAATAAATTTTATCAAATCGCAGGCGAAATTTCGCAAAGTATGTACGGAGGCAGGCGTACAAAAGATGCGATACTCGCCGATACGCTAAGTGATTCTATGATTCCAATTCGGGAATAGCCATACGCGTTGCTTCCATGTCGCTGATGCGTCTCTGAAGTCTGAACTCTGAAGTAATGACTGCAGATGTAGACGCGTTACTACAGGTGGTGCTTGATTTGCATGCGAAACGTCGATGTCGATGTGACCGAAACTACTACCACGTCCAGGACTACTCCTGCATCTGCATTCGGCTATTATATACTCGTGGCTGATGTAAGTCGCTGGCACTGTCTGTCCATCTATCACGCTGTCTAGTGTCTGTCTGTCTATCGGCGTGTTAGAGAGCGAATGCGTTCCCAAACGCAACAAACATCGGACATGTCGTGTAATTAAAAGTCTGGGGAAATTAACATCTTTAGCTGCGTGTGGCATTTCCCTCCTCGCTCAGCGCAGCCTGTCAATAAATTTCAAATTCAAATTTTCACGCCATGGGAAATGTACATCAGGCGAGGTCCATCCCTCTTCTTCTGTGTGAAAGGTCGGGGTCGTGTTGTGTGAGTGTGTGATGGATAGTGACGCGCAAGAGAGGTGCGACTGTGCCAATGCACGTGCGCGGTTCGTTTGGGTGTAATTTGCCTTCTGTCAGATAGACGAATGAGGGGAACATTTGTTTTAGCGGATGAATTTAGTTATCCGTAATTGGCCAGGTCAATAGTGGTCATTAATTTTGTGTGAATGCCGAATGGGTTGCGCTGCGACGATTGATAGATACGGTGTTAGAATGAGTCGCTGGAGGAGGAAAGGTCCATAATTAGCTACTGGTTTGGGCTCTTGTTTACTTCCAAAAACGACCGCACTGGCAACATCAATTTTGTATAAGAATATGAGACTTTCACTTTCTGGAATATTTATTGTTGCCGATTAACCGGGGCTGGGTGGTGCTTTTCTTTCCACGGATTTCAAAAAATGGGGATAGTCAGGTTGCGAGTCGTTCATTTCCTCTGACGATGAAGATCAATTGGTTTCTTATGAAACTTATTTCTTAATGCTATTATTTAACTTTTTCACATTTTCGGTAATAGGCATATAGGCTACTGATCATTTTTCAGCAACCTTAGGAGGGTTTTCTTTTTATGAGTCTAACTTTAGTAGTGATTTTCCTACTAGCTATTCCGATCAGTGGCGGATCCAGGGGTATGGTCATGGGGGTCATGAGCATGACCATACCCAAAACTCCAGAGAAAAAAAGAAAAAATATATATATATATAAATAATTGAAAATAACTCCTGAAGTCTCCTGAATGTCGCGTATAAGATCTTGTCGGCTGTATTGTGTGAACGCGTAAAACCTTTCGCCAACAACCTGATCGGCCCATATCAGTGTGGTTTTAGACCAGGAAAAAACCTTGGAAAAACCCAGGAATTTCAGACCGATACACACCATCTATTTATCGACTTTAAAGTCGATATGATAACGTATATAAGGACGAATTATACAAAGCCATGTCAAGTTTTGGCATCCCCGCCAAACTCGTCCGTCTGTGCAGGATGACGATGTCGATGAGAAGTCTCGCTGCTCCGTCAAAGTCGGCAAGAACACCAACGCGCCATTTGATGTCAAAAAAGGTTTGAGACAAGGCGACGCGCTATCATGTACTTTCCTTTAACATCGTTCTTGAGGCAATTGTACGAAACTCACAAGTCACAAGCCAACACCAGAGGTATAATTTTTCAAAAGTCCGTTCAACTACTTGCCTATGCTGATGATATTGACATTATTGGGAGAAGGCGGCGAAGATGGGTCTGGCTGTTAATGAGGACAAAACGAAGTATATTCACATCGGCGATTCGGACAAAACGTCACGATGGACAGATATAACTTCGAAGTAGTTAAAGACTTTGTCTACCTGCGCTCCACTATCACTTTGCAAAATGACATCGGCGCAGAGATCAACCGAAGAATCACTCTTGCCAATAGCTGTTTCTTCGGGCAAAGAAGGCATCTAAGAAGTAAAGCCCTCTCTCATAGAACCAAGAAGATACCTATTATATAAGACTTTAATCATCCCGGTCCTGCTGAATGGTGCAGAAGCATGGACCCTGTCAAAAGCGGATGACCTTCTGGGATGCTTTGAGAGGAAGATTCTTCGAATGATATTCGGTCCAGTTTGTGACGATGAAGTGTGGAGAAGAAGATTCAATGACGAACTATACGGGCTATACAGCGACGCTGGCCTGGTCAAAAAGCTAAAAATACAACGGCAACAACGCATCGTCCCGACGAGTCTTCGAATCCACACCTGAGGGAGAACGCAGGAGAGGAAGCCATCAAGATGAAAATGAGCTTCATCACTGAAGATGATTTTGTTGGAAAATTGCGGAATGCGGACTATAGCTGACAAACCTTCATTATTTTTAAAATATTGCTCAACAATGAAAATGCGTTGTTCTTTCGTTTTAGCGCTCCATTTTTACTAACCCCGAACTGCCAGGTGTCAGCTGTCACATTGTTATCTTTTTATCCGTTGCATCACTGTATACTATTAAATGGCGCAAAATTAAAATTTTGCGTGAATTATGGGGCATCCTTTAGATATGCAAGTTTTATGTATATATATCTATTTTTACAAATATATTTTATTGGTTCGGCCAACGTGACCATACCCAAACTGAATTCCTGGGATCCGCCCCTGATTCCGATTCGTCTTAAGTGAACTTATTGAACATCAATCTATTTGGGCACATTTTCTCATAAAATATAGGAGAGGACGGCACATTTGGGTCCTTTTTATATAACGTATAGTAGCGGTAGTGAAGTTAGACACTGTTTGCAAAATTTAGTACTGTAAGACGATTTCATGTCATCCGGTACAGTTCGTTGTTGTATCTCGTCTTCCATTCAACGTGTGTGGAGATGGGACAGAAAATTGCTCGAAGAATTTTTCTCTCGAAGCATATCTGTCTATAGTGACATTCTATATACTTTGTCTTGCCATCATTGACCGCCAAACCCTTCTTCGCCGCTTCCGTCTCAATACTCACAAAGGCACCAGTGACATCACTCCACGTTCTGCAGATTATGTCGATGATGTCGTCGACGTGGGAGAGTAAATGAACGGACATATGAAAGATAGTGCCTCTGGGTGTTAGCGTTTGAGTTTTGCACTTCTCTTTCAAGAACGATGTTAAAGATATCACATGACGGCGCATCGCCTTGTCTAAATCCTTTTGTGATATTGAAGGTCTCGGTGAGTTCTTTATCGACCTTGATGGAGCAGTGTGAATTCTCCATTGTCATCCGTAACAAATAGACGAGTTTGTTAGGGATGCCAAAACTGGGCATTGCTCTGTATAGCTCGTCTCTATAAATGCTGTCGTAGGCGGCCTTAAAATCGATGAAAAGGTGGTGGGTATCGACTTGGACTTCCTGGGTTTTCTCCAAGATCTGCCGCAGTGTGAATATTTGATCGATGGCGGTCTTTCCTGGTGAATGGTCGCAAAATAACAGAGTAACAACTAACAAAAATACCGATATATGGCGCTGCAAAAAATTGCTCAATTCAAAACCAGCTGTACCCGCCTGTTCTCGTCTATCATGATCTAAGGAAGGACGTACCATACCTTTCGTATTCCATTTTGTGGTGTCAGTAAACAACATTATTTAAGGAATTACATCAAAAGCTTGGCTCAAACCAAATCCAACTGTCTCCGGAGTTAAAAGATGGATCTAGGACCTCACCAGGGAAAGCACGATATTGAGAAAATTTGCCGAACCATTATTGGGCGCGCAAAATGTTTCTAGATACATAAAGCATCTATATAAGTCTGACATGATTTCTTAGCTATTATAATAATGGATTCACTTAAATTTAGCTTAGCTCTGTCCAGATTTATGTTTAACCTAGAAATCGTTTGAAGATCGTAAGCTACTTAAGCCGCAAGACTGTAGATACCTAGAGCATTAAACAATAAGATCAAGGTTGCACTCTTAAGTATCTATCAAATCATAAAAAACCAAAAAACGCCCTCGTGAACCTCTACTTTTTGTCAAATCTCAAAAGTCTCAATCAACAAAAAACTGAAGAAAAAAAAAACTCAGCGTAGAACGAAGATTATCTGACTTTCTGCCATCAATGCAGTTAAAACTTCAAAACGGCCAGAGAACAAAATTTGTTCACTACTCACCTCGCAAGTTACAATTTTTTCGATCGATGAGAATATATACATAGGTACCTACTTTCTAAACGTTTTGCCGCCGCGAAAATATTCAAATTAACTCCAATTCGTTGCAGAAATCCAAAATTATGATTGACAAATAATTGTCCATGACAAATCGCTGCAATTATTCACTTGTGACTTCAAAAGTGCAACTCCGCTCCAAAAACGTCCATCGGGCGCGCACATCAAGCGTCACATTAGCCCAAAAAGCGCAATTTACACACACTGGCGTATCTCGGTGTTCATATCTCGTGTCATTCTGTCACTAGACTCGTTAGCCATGGAATTAAATTGTCAAAATTACAAATTGGACGTTTTAATACAGACGCTATGGCTTCTATGCGGCCGTATCATAATTTGTCGCACGCACACTCTCCTCCATATAAATAGACGTCTGAGACTGCGTCCAACTCGCCACCGCGAAGAGTGACATGTTCACCATTGCGCCCGCGCAGATCATGTAAAGCGCTTAAATTACATTTCGAGCTCGATGACTGCACGAACGAAGCGAAGAGACGCAGACGACGCGCCATTTGAGTAATTGCGAATCTTAGGTCTAATCAGAGCGTGGTGCGTCTCTTTGTAATGTAATGGACACCACGTGTGCATTTGCAAGCAACTTGTTTCTGATGGTGACGTGAGCAAGCATTTCCTTCCCCCAATGGACAGGGATACTATGCAAACGCGCCCAAGCAGACTTCGTCATATGAGAAGAACTCTTAACGCGCGCCCGGATTGCAATGACAGAGAAAGTGAATGCTGCATCGCGAGGCGACACGACCGTGCCATGGGTAACTATGCCGCACCGCACATCTGACACATCCGGACCGAGACATTGGAACAATTACCATTCATAAATAATAACAATAATAACGCGCTGGGTAATTGCATGACGGTGCGGCGCGCGACGCGACGTAGGCGACAGATTTGCGCTTGCTGGTGCATGTGTTTCGGGAGTCATCCACCTTGCATCGAGAATGTCAATGCGGATTGCGGACTGTCCTCTGGGATGGGGCTGGCTGGCTCGTTATTGTTTTGCACTTGCATCTGGTTACAGTTGGGCAGCATTAGTGGCGTGCGACAATGAAAGGCTGCAGCCGCAGCGGTGTGGTTGCATTGCATCTGGAGCAACTCGAGCGGTCATAAATTTGTGACATCCTAATGCGAGATGTGAGTGCTGTACGGTGCACGGTGCACATAGCACATGCTGCAGCCGCTCGAATGTTGGCTCCTTTCGAAAGTGAGCGTGATTTAGTGAGGACCTTGAGATAACAAGGCTGCGGCTGGGGAGCACTGCGCTAATGGAAACATTTGTTTTCACTTGGGATTAATGTTGGGTCGGGAATGTGGCAGCAGCGTATCCATTAGTAACGAGTGGTGTAGTAGTAGTCTCGTTTTTTGTTTATCAGGTCCTTGGGGTAAGCGTAATTAGTAAACAATTCTGCATATAACTATTAGCGAGGACTTAAAACGTTTTGTTTTTGGAAAGAGATGACATCAGTCATTGATACTTCTATCCTCTATCCGATCAGCACAAACGTACATAATGTTTATCCAAATGAGTGCGTTCAGTCCATCCGATTTGTGATTGACAGTCCATAGTGACAGAAAATATGCATTCTATTACATCGTTTAAAGTGGGCTTTAGGGTCAAGGCTTTGTTTCGATGAATCACTTCCTTAACTGATGGTAAACCTTGAGACAGGAGATCCTTGACAGAAAATACCCTACTTATGCGACAAAACACTTTTAATATGCTAATGAAAAACCTTCAACAGTTGGCTACGCGCTTATCAGAAGTCGTCATATTTCACAAGATTTACTTACTCCGCTGGCTGCGGTGGCACATAGGTAGGTACCTACGTCTACGTTGACAACTTTACACCCATAGCTTGTAGGCGGCGAGAGATTTATTTTGTCTGCTTCCCTCTTAAAATGCAAAGTGGCACATGTGGCGCGTCTTTTTCTTCCTGAAAACTCATCGTTTGCCGTCACCGCTGTCTGTCATTTCAACGCATGATACATGTATCGCTTTTGCGCGGCGGCGCGGCGGTTCGCCTGTGCTAAAACCACATGTCCATTCGATTCAATACATCAGACACACGATACAAGAATGCAAATAAATCAGGAAGCTTAAAACCGCGCTTATCAGCAATATCTATTGGACACCGAACGCTTCAAAATGAGATAAAGGCACATGGCTTGGCATCGAGGCAGCTGCCATATTTAAATAATTTCATTCGTCATTATTTAAATATTTTATTTGCTGTGATGAAAGCGACACGATGTGAAATGCGATTGCGCGATGTCTTCCTCATTCGATTTTGGTGTGTTGATGCGTTCCAGTATTTGGGACACACATGCAATAATAACGCCAAACATCTCACTTTGGAGGGGTGGATATATAGTAACTGTTAATCAGTGACATGGTTTTATTTGTGGAAACATTTTTACGCTTAAAATGTTATCAGTCGATTTAATGCGATAAATTCCATGTTTTTATTAAGTTACTTTACGTTAAGTGGGGCAAAAGAAATGCGAGCAAGCAACGAGTAAGAAATTAAAGAGCCTTTAATTAGGTGTTTTTTTTTTACCAAATTGAACTGCCTATTTAGAGCATTGTTGACATCTTCGTTACGACCGCACGGACGGAGGATTCGTAGGAGTTTTTAATAACAGAGTCGAGGTTTTATGTAGGCTATTCACGTCATCGCGCAGTGGCTCATCTTAGGGTTTTTTCCACTGCACCACCTCTCGCGAACGTCTGACAAACATCCGAGAGTATAACTGTCCTGAGAAAGCTTCTCAATTCAGCCGTTGGGACTCGGTATACAATTCTAGGAAAGGGTTGGGAAAGGCTCCTAAGTGAAGCTTTTTTCTACGGGAGAGAGCTGGGCAGGAAAAAAGGAGGTGCGGAATAGCTTCCTCCTCTTCTTCATCTATACAGCTTCTGCAAAAAGTAAAAAGGCCTAGCCTAACGGCGTGCTTTCCTATTAGGCAGTGTCCAGTAATGACACCTATTTTAGTGGGATATGCAGTCTGTTGAGAGAAATCAAATTCTTAGTTTTAAATTCAGCTGAGCCCAAATTTGTTTTGTCGCTAGACATGTAGTTCCACTTCCACTTGTCCACCTAAGTTTTGTACTCTCGATAGCATCCAGCTTTATGGATCGAAAAGGAAATGGTCCTTAAGAAGGATGTCAAAAAAGAGCAATGTTCCTCGTTGCACAGCTTTATTTTAAATTCGATCGAAAGACTTTCTTGACATAGGGGCCAGTTATAGCCATCAGAAAAGTAAGAACACGAAATGGAACAAAACTGAAACTTTTAACCCCAGCATTTCATAGGAATTCAGTGGAACCTGTTGTGGAATTGACTAAGATGTTGAACATCTGCAAAATTTTGACATCAATTGATTAATTTTTGTTTTATGAACTAACTTTATAATTCAAAAGCAACATTTTAAGACGAAGCAAAACAATTTTGTCTTTGTTGCATTTTACTAATAGCTACTTATAACCGACGCCATAGAGAGTGCCTTCAGTAACATTGAAACAAGATCGAAGATCTACTACTTGCACAGGACCAACATTGGTCGCATCATCACCTACCTCGCCATACTCACAGGATTGTTAGATCTACCTTTGACTATAATATGTTTTGTCAGAAAGCCCTTACTCTGCGGAAATGCCCAAGAAAAAATCACAATCTTCACTGCTAGTGCTATTTCTCAATAAACTTCCGACCTCCATCTCCATGGAGTACTCTGAGGTGATCGATAATAGTCATACCCTAAGAAGACGGAATAGCTTTACCCGCTTTGGTACTCTTTGTACCAATCCTTCTGAAGATCTGAACTGACAGATTTGGACTAAGTAGCTCAGTGATTAGTATGCTTCACTACTGAGCGAGGGGTATCAGGTTCGATCCCTGGAAAAACACAAATCTTAAGTTTTGTTTTCCACATCCGAGAGTAGATATACCTGCTATATCCTTAATAAGAGCTCCTCAATTCAGCCGTTCGGACTTGACATAGAATTGTACCAATCCTTCCCGGGGTTGAACGTAGTACCCCTCACTCAGTAATCCAATGCCCCACTTTATCACTAGTTGAGCAGTGTCGCCTTTAAAATTTCCCCTGTTAGGGTTGCAGTTGCAGCAATACATTTCTACATTACCGGGAATCTACAAAACCTACTAATTACTCACTTAGGTAGCGCTTAAGTCCGGATTAGACCTGGGCCTCAACCAACACGCCTCTCTAGTTAGCACGATCTTTGGCTAACCGCCTCCAGTTGCGCACTCCACGTTTTTGAGGACTCATTCCATTTGTGCGCGTCACCTAAGGTGAGGTCTTCCTCTACTGCGTTGTTCCTCCGGGTTGGTATCGAAGACTGTTCGGACCGGAGCGTTAGTGTCCATTCGCTCTACATGGCCCAGCTATCTTAGGCTTCAATTATAGCTATCAGTAAAATGCAACTGAAAAAATATTTGTTTGCTTTTTTGGAGCACTTAAACTTAATCGTTGAACTCAATCTTGGTCTTAAAATGTTGCTTTTGAATTATAAAGTCAGTTCATCTTAAAATAAAAAGCAATTGATCTACAACTTTTCTTGAAAACGAATTCCACTGAATTCCTATGATATGCTATGGTTAAATGTGTCAGTTTTGTTCTGTTTCGTATTTTTACGGATGCATTTTACTGATATCTATAATTGAAGCCTTAGACGACTGATACGTACTTTTCTGGCCAGGTTGATGTCGCTGTACAGCTTGAAGAGTTCGTTGTTAAATCTAACAGTTCGATTAATGGAACAAAATGGTAATGAATCAAAGGCGGCCATCATATTTTCTCTTCATTCCAAAGATTTCATAATATTCATTCAACATAGCCACAGAGGGTCGGTTTTAGCTTTGGATTTAGCCTTAGGCCAAATAGGATTGGCGTGCGTCACGTCGGTCGGCACAAATGTCAATTTAAGAATCGTTAGCAAATTGTACAAAAAAGAAGAGGCTATATCATTTAAAGGCTATGTTAAGTAGCTAACAGATTTAAGACCTTTTGATGATGGCTGAAATGTGTAACTGATATAAAATTACCTACTAGGTATACTATTTATTTAGTGGAGAAATACTAGATTTGTCGCGTACCACTCCATAAAGGTCAGCTGAGTAAACTGTTTATGTGATGAATCGAAACCAATAAGAAACATCAAGTCAGGGAACTGTCGGACTAAACTACAGTTTTGAACAATGTACCACATTTTTGAAATCCTGAGTGACAACAAACTCGTCACAGTTACAGGTTTTCTTCTTTTTGGAAATAATGTGGAAAGTGATTTTTGGGTAAGACAACATTTTGTGCGCTTGCCAAGTATACATATTCTCATTCTCAATAAAAATGATTCACCAGATAATATAAAATGAAATACAAAATAGGGTATCTTTAATTGTAAAGCCCTAGGGCCCAAAAAATCTAAATCCGGCATCTTGACTCTAAAAATTATGTAAATACATATTTTTGTAAATTAGGCATGTCAAAAAAGCTGCCCGAAAGGTATCGTATCAAAGGAGAGTATTAAAGATAAACAAATAGATATCACTAGCTGTACCCGCCCAGCTTTGCCCGTGCACAGGAATTGTATTGCTTAGGTCTTAGATAATAATGTTCTTTAGTAAAATGCGAAAAATGAGAATAAATCCATTTTCTGGAATTTTCTTTCTGCCTAAACCTGAAATATACAGCAATACGAAAAAAACAAAAAAGAATCATGAAAATCATATAAGATGTTTTTTGTATGGGAGGCGTTTGTTCCATTTTGGCGTGGCGATATCGATAATGGATGTAATGTATAGGATATATAATGTGCACCCTCTTCATCGCCCTCCCTCTACTTGATCTTGCTACTTGTTTATAATACTGCATTTCCTTTCCTTTCCTTTGTTTCCCTCTTCCTATGGAATCCAAACAACTACCTACCCCAACCCTACACTGTTACCATACCACTTATCGAATGAAATTCTGAAATGAAACCTGTTTTGTATTATACGTCTTTCGATCATAATATACATACCTTCATATATAACTGACCATAGCACTCACTGCGAAAACAAATCAACCCTTTTCGAATGTATAGTATACGTATTGTTTTTGTTTGACGATCGCAAAAGTATAAACATCCATTTGTAGAAAGGTGTATGTATATATTTTCACTTCAGAAAATACATGTTGGCTAAAAACTGTTCCTAAGGACGTGGCTATAAACGACATAGCCTATAGCAGTTTCACAGTCTTAAGGAACATTTTAAAAAAAGTTTCATCGAAATCTGTCCAGTAGTTTTTGAGTTTTTAGCTGACAAAGAAAAATCCTACAGTTTTATTATATGCATAGATATAGATTATTTTGACTGGTTGAAAATATGTAGGTTGGGTAGAAATGAATTCCTAAAAGTTGTCCAAAATCTATTATTTTTGAAAAGTGATTATCCTGTTGCTGTCCGAGTGTTCGAAAAGGTGTCTAATTAACACTAAAGTGTCCCAAATTTAACCCTGACTGTGACATTTAAATAAATTCGGACTAGATATGGGTAGTCCTATTTTTAATTCGAAATAAATTTTGTAAAAGAAACAGGAACCTCGTAGTGTAGACCCTCTGGATACATAAGTCGCTATGATACGCGCCACAGGGTACCTCACCAGCTTAATTACCTCTAATCAACACCTGCAATTTACGAACACAAAAACTTTGGATGGGTGTGCTCTCAAGCTCGTGATGCTCAAACGATGGACGGATAGTACTTTTACGAGCAATAATCGAAAATTGCAGACCCCATTATGGATGCAGCCAATAACTATCTGCCAACTTAGCAATTCAAATTTACTTTATTAGCTCCCGCATGGAATCACCTTTCTCTAATGGCAATTTGGTAAGCGATGCGCGCAGGCTTAAGCTCCCAAACTCATTCAACCAAGCAAATTCGTCTATAACTAACTATCTTCTAAGACAATGTACTATACCTTTCGCTTAATGATACTATTGACCCTAGCCGTGGCGCACCTTGATTTTCCCGTGAGGAATCCGCTCCACGCCGAACCAGCGAAAACTATTCAATTAAAAGCACTTTAAGGCCGACTGCTGATGAAAAATCCACCATAAAGCACCTTATCGATGGCTGGAGCTGTAATAACAGTAATAACCGCCATCACTTCTGCTTGGCAATCCATTCTGGCCGACAACGTTCTTCCACCCGTTGTTGTTGTTGGCGTTGCTGTTAAGGCCAAACAAGCCAGCCAGCGCTGCCAACAAAATTGATCTTCCAGTTAATTTGCGGACATGAAACTTGTGTTGAACAATCGCGTAAATGTTGTGCTCCCTCGATTGAGGATTACGAGGGTCTTGGCGTGCATTACTCCTGCTCACTCTGTACTTACGAGTACTATTGCTGCAGTGAGCTGAGATTTATCAATGGCAAATCATCATCATCATCATCATCGTCGTCGTCGTCGTCATCACTGGTGGTTGTTGCGCGATAACTTCGCCTCGTGGCTCGTGGTAGTGCAACATCTTGCTGCAACGAAGTTCACGTGCATGAAACAAGAGCACGAACGATCATCATCATCATTGGAGAAATAAAAACGTTCCCTATGATGGCTGGTATGCTGCATTCGAATTGGCCAACATTATGTGGAGGCTAACTGCGCGCTCTGGCACCAGCCGGAAAGGTTAGATTGATCTTTTGACCTCGTGGTTCATCCTTAATGCACTCGCAAGTCAACGATAGAATCATTGTTAGGTGCACTGCACTGCATGTATGCGGAATGCATCCGCAGGCTGGGCGGCTTAAGGATGTGCACCGGAATCAAATGGCTTAAATGTATATGACTTTGCGCAGAGAAATCCTAGCGCTCGTACAATGTGTATCGGTTTGGCCATCACACGGATAGGATGGCCCAAGTTGTTACCGTACCGTGGAGTCGAAATGCCCTTTTTTCACGGCAGCGCACACTGCACAGCGAGACAAGGTGCCACAAGGAGGATGCAGAATAGAGATGCATTCGCCAAGTTCCGATATTGGAGCAAGGGAAAATGAAGAGATTTCCTATTTTGATAGCCGATGACGGTTGTGGTTGTAACCTGTGCACCAAAATCAGTCAGAGTTGTGCTGGAGGTTGGCTGGAGAGGAGCCGACAGGTCAACACTCGCGATATGAAAGCGAAAGAATCAGGAGGAAAGCGGTTTTGCAATTGCAGATTCAGCATATTATCCCGATGGACTTTGAGGGCTATTTGGAGAGACGTGATTATACCGATGAGTTTGGTTTGTAAAGTTGCAGATCGAATGAAAGGTCGATTTTGTTTTGTAATTTTCGCTCCTTAGTGGCTTTGAATGAGATGCATGTCGATCTTGTTTTGTTTTTTTCGCTCCTTAGTGGCTTTGAATGAGATGAATGTAGGAAGAGCCAGTTTTTTTTAACGCATATTGTTGAAATTGCTTAAAATTTTATATTTAATACGCTATCGCTACGTAAAGTATTAAATTTATTAGTAACTCGACCACGGCGCCACCTATCGGGTAATTTTCTATTGAAACTTATAGCTCGATGGAACGATCGCTTGAAATGAGACGTCTTATGGTTCGTTGGCAGCAATTGCAAACTACGATGAAACGAAAAATCGACAGGTAACGAAAGGGGTTAGCGCACATGGTGATATTATCAATGAAGATCTTAACTGTGTTGAAAGGTGATAGTACTTGTCTGTCAGCTAATAGTACGTTCAATTCAGAGCCGCATCTGGCTAGCTTGTCTGCTGTCTTGTGCTCTTCCACACTAACATGCTCAGAAATCCAGCACTGTAGTTCTATGCGTGATGGTTTATTGCAATTTCGAAAGATACTGAACTTACCAAATTGGAGTTAATGCTACTTGTCTGCACAGGATTGGCTAAAAGTAGTCTTCTCCGATGAAAACAAATTTAATCCCGATGGTTACCATAAACGAGGGATTTCAAAAAACCCCACGAAAAATCGCAATAACCCAAGAAAGAAGAGCCGGCTGGTAACTCCTAATCGCCCTTAATATTGAGATGAGCCGTTTGAGTGTTTCCTCATAACAGACTTCGAAGCCCTTGTGGTGTAAGCCGTTGCTTCGCCCTGTTGGAACCAAATGTCCCCTAAGTTCAATGTGATACCCTTCGATGGGGTTAGCAGTATTGTATTGGTTTTATTTCATCCTTCCCGTGGTTACGCGACTTTGTCCAGCCATCTTGTTGTCCTCAGAAACCTGTAAAGATTAGATATTGAGACATTAGAGAGTTATTGGATTTCATGGAAGTAGTAACTTCCAAGTGACCTGTTCCTCAAGTGACATAGACTTGGGCAGTGACAGAGAAAGTGAGGGGTGTCCTCGTGGGCTCTTTATCACCACACCGCAGCCTCTACAAATGTCGTTATTCTTGAGATTTAGTTTCATTGTATGGCTCCTTAGAAGGTTGTGACCGGTGCGGTGAAGTCGCCAACCAACTTAGACAGCGATATTCTGTCATATCGCAAAAGTTTGTTGGTCCTGCTTTTGTTGTACTCTGGCCACATCTTCCGTGATATGTCACAGGTGGTTAGTGTTTTCCACCTGATATTGGTATTCATTCGTCATCATAAAGAATTCGCTTCACTGAACGATCGGAAAATACAACGGCATGCAGACGCATGTTTGAGCCTCAGAACGCAATGGGGTTTTGCAAAGTTGAAGCTCGCGCTGCCTCAGATGATTTGACGGGCCGAGAGACTCCAGTACTTCGTTTTGTCACACTCGCGGTTTCTCTGAACATTTAGTGACCCATATGCAGCAATTGATTTTCCGGCCGGGTCTACACTTGAGCGCTTTCGAAA
Organism: Cheilosia scutellata; assembly: GCA_955612985.1. Taxonomy (NCBI): domain Eukaryota; kingdom Metazoa; phylum Arthropoda; class Insecta; order Diptera; family Syrphidae; genus Cheilosia; species Cheilosia scutellata. The sequence goes on along the minus strand of OY015312.1, from coordinate 49,754,934 downwards.
GGCGCTCTATTGTTAATGATCACAGAACATCCTACACATGATGGCGAGGCAACTGACCTAGAAGTAAACATAACTTTAGAACCGTTTCCGCCCTCTACGGCCCTTATATAGCCCGTATGACGAGCATTCCACAAAAGGAAGTTTGCTAAATAAGGGAATAGGGACATTCCCGGTTGGAAGTTAAAAAGAGTGCAGTTCGCAAGGAACGACCTTTGTGCAGTTGTGCAGGACTCCTGATGTCGATATTGGTGGAAAGGTGTAAAAACCTAGTCTACTCCACTCAACGACCGCCGTTGATCTGCAGTTATCTTCTATGCATATAATGAAACTGTAGGTATTTTCTTTGGCTCTTAAAATCTCTAAAACTACTGGTCAGATTTCGATGCCATTTTTTTTAAATGTTTCTTAAGACTGTGAGACTGCTATAGGCTACGTCCTTTATTTCCACGTCCTTTGGAACAGTTTTAAGCCAAAATGTATTTTTTGAAGTGAAATGATATACATACACAATTACTACAAATGGATTTTTATGCCTTTGTGATCGTGCGACACGACAAACAAAAAGAAACACTATCATTTATCTTTCTACTCCATCCAGAAGCTGAGAAACAATAAGTTAAATATGTTAGTTGATCGAAACAAATGCGAAATCAATGCTAAACCAATAATTTGTTTGTTATTGCTCTGCATTGGGGTGGTGGACGTAAATCGCAAGCATGGTGTGATGTGGCCTATAGCTTAATACGGTGCATAGCGCTTGGTAAAAAGAATGAGTGTTACATTGGGTCGTATGAATAAAAACTAGCATTTGCTTTGAGTAAAAGGTGGTAGCAAAGTAAAAGCACTTAGCAATTGCTTTGAATCGGTATGAATAAAAACTTACTTTGCTAAAGTAAGTTCGAAAATTCGAACAAAGCATTTACTTCACTGCATGTGTCCTTCCCTTGCAGTTTCTGTCAAAATTTGAATTTGAATTTGAATTTTAGAATAAAAAAAAACAATTTTTGAGGAAAAATAAACAAATGATAAACTAATTTAATAAAAAAATTCACATAAATACGAAAAAAAAAAGTTAAATCTATGATGAAGAAGAGTATTTGGAAGAGCTTACTCGTACGCATAAGTGCATAACCTATATTCGATTACAAATTAATTGCTCTGCAGCTGACGATGAGGAATTTCCATCTACTTCTATCTCCAATAGTGATCAAATAGTGGTATTCGTGCAAACGTCAGAAGCAGTAGGGAAGATTTAATTTTCTGGATATTTGAAGGAACACCACCCCGCGTCTCCAGATTTTCTTCTAAAAGTAATCTACATTTCGACGCGTGAAACGATACAGTTGCTTAAAGTTGTTATCGTAACCAATTCTTCTTAACTTATACTGTTTTTTTTTCACGAACGTTAGCAACAGTAGGGAAAACAGCTAAAATGTGCAACTTATCGCATCCATTTTTGTTTCTTTCACAAGCAAAAATTATTTTAACTTATGTATTTATAAAAAAACACTGCAACTCACAAGGCTAGACTGTTTTTGCAAAAAAAATGTGCGCGCAAAATATTTAGCAAATGCTCTGAGTCAACAAAATAGCAGACTCGGAATTTTCGTAGCAATTGCTTTGTCTTCCACGTTTTATTCATACCAATCTGAGTAAAAGGTCGGTGGCGCCGCTTTTCGAAGATGTCAAAAGTTGGAGTTAACTCAAATCAGTTTTTATTCATACGAAACTTAGCAATTGCTTCGATTTTGACATTTTGTCTGAGTAAAAGCAATTGCTACGTTTTATTCATACGACCCATTGTGTTCTTTAATCGTGCCATATTTTTTTACAAATGTTAATTATTGTGATGAAACTTTTAAGGCAATAGGTACCTACATACAAAACAAAAATTATCCAAACCCGTGATTTATTTTTCCGATAAGTAGTTAATGTCAATCATCGAAATTCTGTCTTCCCATTTCTATTCAATTTATAATTAAATGTTAGGTCTAAGTTTGTTCTTAAAATAATGGTATTACCCACTTTCTTTTATTACGTCTATGTACCTACCCAAAATCGCTAAATGGTGGCCTTTCTGGTGTTCCCCAAGGCTCTTTTTTGTGTCCGGTACTGTTTCTTTTATTAAATAATGACCACTCTCGTCTGTCACTTCTACGGGTAGTTCAATAAACCGCTTCGCTGCTAATAAATTAGTAATGGCCAGTTGCACAGTCAGAGTTTAAACTGAAGTTTAACTAAACCTGACCGAGAGTTTAAACTTTTGGTTTAACTAGTTCAGTTTCACAGTTCAAAATAATCTTCCAGTTAACTAAACGCAGTTGTGGAAGCGCAGAACAATTTTCCTTAAGGGGATATTTTTCTACCAGCGCACTTTTGATCAAATAAATGGTTATTGCTTTTCTCAACTTTATCTATTTTACCTTTTGTAAATAAAAGAAAATGTGTGCAATATTATTACATTATGTATTTCGGTATTAACGAAGTGAATTGATTTATTTTTGACACAATGTTTGAACTGTCATCTACTTTCACCATTTAATTATTGCAGTATGTAATTAATTTTTGTTTTTTTTTTCAATAATAATAATATGTAGCTAGTTGTTAAAATGTAGTGGGCATTCGGACGGATGCGATCACAGGTAGTGCTTCTTGTCACTCGCTGGGTTTTTACCACATCCGATCACACGGCGCCAGTAATGATAATGAAAATTGAAAGGATTTTATGAGCCTCTAATTAGGGTCATTGTCTGGTAATAGGTACGCGCAAAGTTTTTTGCTGGTGTTTCTGCGAAAATCTGCGCTATCTTGTTCCTGTTATACAAAAATGTAATCTAGATCTGTATACAAACATGGTATGAACTCCGAGAAGTGTGTTCAAAATCGGACAAACAAATTGCATTGTATAAAGCATAGAGTAGGTAGTGTCTTGTTTCAGCCAAAACAAAAGGTGAAAGACTTGAGTATGTAGGTATAGAATATAGATATATTTTGTTCGCCAAAAATCTAAAGAAATCACTAGTAGCATTACAAAAAAATAATCGTCATTTCCACACACTAAATTAATTAATTTGTATTGAAAAAACCTCAATAGGTACTATTTACGCTTGTCTACATTATGTTTGGGCTAAAATCTATCTGATGTTCACATGAAAAAAGGGTTTTTCCTTAAAAAGTATATTGGTTGGAAATCTATTGAAATTTTCTGATGACATTTTAATTACCGCAGTAATGCTGAAACTAATCATAACTCTAGTTTTCACTCATATAAATTCAAGAAGTGTAGCACCCAGACAATTTATCTCTTTTATTCTCTCTCTCATCACTCCGTATGAAATAGCAGCTGTCAAACGAAGGTTTAAACGGCAGAATGCAGGCGTTTAACTTAAACCGAGAGTTGAACTCCACTTTGGGTTTAAACGAACACAGTGAAACCGAAAATTTGTTGAACGAAGGTTTAAACCAAAACGAGAGTTTAAACTCTGACTGTGCAACTGGGCATAATACTTATATACTTTCAGTTTCTCATATTCGTATTCAAAATGTGCTACTATAAAAAGTATTTCAAAACAGATTGCCGGTTTTCTGAATAGATTCTGAATATCATTGTATGACCTGCTGTCAAGATTAGTTCGATGAGAAAATGACAATTCATTTATTCACAGACTACCGTACCGACATACCTGCTTAATTAATTAATTGATTGCATTAATTGCATTAACATTTTAGTATCAAGTTAAAAAATGTTAAATAGGTTAGGCTAAACAAGGTCTTAGAATTCTCATACAAAATTATAGGCACCGTAATGCGGGCCCACCACATATCATATAATAACAACTAGATACTCTTTACATTTGAGTTTATATTCCTTCATCCTATCATCATCATCATCAATCATCATCTACTATCTATAGCGAAATATGAACCCTCAGGCACTTGTATCGACGAAACCAAACGACTTTCCATCCTCGATGGGTAAGTTATAGTGTTAACGAAAACCTCCATTAAAATGACTGCATATAACATTCAAAGTAGGAAAGAACGCTGCGAAATGTCAAGGTTTTCTGTCGCTTTAGAAAACATTGCAAGACATTTTTACCCCTTCTGATGTAGATGTACAAGGCCTTTATTCGGCCTAAGCTCGAGTACATATTATAGCTCATATATGGACGGGTACACTAAAACCCACATTAAATTTTATATATGAAATCTCAATTCACCATTAACCTTATCTATGGAAAAATGAGGTATATTCTTTTAGAAGTCGACCAACTCGTTTCTTGAATGCATTGTCTCTCGCGGTTTTGCCTTCTCATTTTATGAAGAATTGTTTAAAGCCAGTCCCACATCCACACTCTATTATTTTTTACAACCTTTTACAAACCCTGAAATTACTTCCTGGTTGTAATTTCTGTATCCCTTCCCTACATTAGGACGATTTGACTTTCCCAATTCAATAGTAGTTCACTTGTTTTCTCATCATCGATACTTGCATGGTTAACCTTAAATATTTTGGATTTGTCCTTACCTCGGTTAAATCAAATAACTCCGAATTCCAGCAGTCAGAAGAAAACCTTAGCCGTTCCACATCGTTGTGCCTCTTTTTTTATAGGGTGCGAATTAACCGAGTAAGTTGTAGCGAATGGACATCAATGATCAATCGGGCAGGTAAAATCTTCAACTCTACTCCAGAGGGACAATATGGTAGAGGAGTTCCTATCTAAGGTGATGTCCATTTTCAACTGCGACGTTAATAAACATGGCCTGCGCAACTGGGTCTGGATGTTAATAATTTCGACCTAGCTGTACTTGGTTTGAAACAGAATGAAATTAAATTGGAAGAGCTCAAACGGCCGAACTTTGTGAAACCTGAAACCACCGCGGAAAACTTGTTGTGCTTAGTAATTTAGGTTCTTGGTCGTTTCGAACGTAAAATTCTTCGAGTGATTTTTGGTCTAGTTTGCGTTGACGGGTTTTGGAGGAGGAGATTTAACATCGAACTCTACCAGTTGTCATGTAGATCGAATGGACATCAACGCTGATCGAAATCCATCTACGCAAAAGCATTGACACGAAACTTTTATCTATTGCTCAATATGCTTATACTCTAAAGGTAAATCCGTGGAAAGAGCTCTGCATACGCTAACATGTTCCATCGAGGATTCTCTCCGTCGCGCCACAAGGAGTATACATATACAATGGTTGCATTCCTAGACATTGAAGGCGCTTTTAACAAAGTTGAGTTGAAAAGGACCTCCAACAACACGCTCTTAACACGTTAGTAAAATGGACGAACCGATGTGGGCTGGGAGTTAACCTCCACAAGACTGAGCTCGTTCACTTCTCTAGGAAATATAAAATTCCGCACATTAAGTGCCTGGAAGCAGTCTCTACTAACTCAACTACAGCCCTAGACTGTCGCACGTTTCTCAGATAGATGGCGGAGCAGTTCAACAGTCAACATACCAATCAAATGTGGGTATCCCGATCGCTGGATGCTATCGAAAGAATAAACCTTAGGTGGATAAGTGGCACGACATAGACATTCGTAGTCTCCTATGCTTCAATAGAAGCTCAAACTGGTTCAAAGAGTAAGACGAGACTTATAGATTCACGTGCGGTATCACAAGAGACCTTATAATATGGTCAAACTTTTCCCCTTAACTGCCTTTTGCATCTGTCCTTTTATCTTTTTTACTCTTTGTTTTTATGCAGTAAATTGTATCAAAAAAATAGTACTGGGCTTAAAGTAAAACGAAGTATAATTTTCAAAATAAAACTCTTTTCTTTTAAAAGCACAGCAGTATCAGCAGTAGCGACATCTTGTTGTAATTACATGCTTATTCCCATTTATATACATTGACAGCAGCTGTCAATATTATTCATACTCTTTTTCATCACATTGGATCTAATGTTGTTTGTCGTCCAGAATCGTCCGGAAGCAATCCTAACGCTTCCGAAACCGTTCGATTGACACTCAACTAACAGTTCTTCTACTGAAAAGAAGAGAAATGTGCTTCTGGATTTGAATTCAGAATCGCGGAGAGTTCTTCCGGACGGTTCCGGACGACCAATCGAAAACGACATAAGTGTGGTGGCTTCTGTCTTGTTAGCCTAGTAGCCTTTTCTTTGTCTATTGACAAACCCGAAACAACACGACGGTTACAGAACCGTTAAAACACAGAACTTTATGCTTGTAAAGACGCGGCTCCATTAATTGAGACTTCGTTGAACAGGAACATACTGTTTTATTGTTACTAAAATTATTATTGGCATACCTACCACCGTTATAATAATTTAAAAACAGCACAGTGTATTAAGAAATTCATCTGTCCCACATTGCGCCCTCTAGCAGTATTTGAATTATTAAACTGACAAAACCCTGACACACTAAACACGACATCTCTACAGCAGCGGTCAAGGAAATATTTTCTTCTTTCTTTAAGTCACGAATGTGGCACCGCTCAAACAAAGGGCAGGGCACCGAGAAACGTTTCGATTTAATGCGATGCCCTAAGGATATCATCCACATCACACCCACTCCCACTCTTTGATGATGGTGTGTCCCAGAAAAGCAGCCATACCACAATGAAACTAATTCCTCGTCATGTCTTGAATTAGGAACTCGGCGAGTTATTATGATGCTGCTCCTCTCTCTCTTTTGCCGAACATGAGTTTCACTTTCGGCGGTCATCGAGAGCACACTATAGCCCTGGATGTGGTATGTGGATAGTGGACATCGGACATGTCGCCATGCGAATTCACCCATGTGAACACCACGTCTACTTGAAGTTTCTATTATAATTATTATTTATTGCCCAATAGTCGCGCCGGCCGTTTCACCGTCGATAACACAATGGAACTGTTTTTTTTTTTTTGTTATTCTCCTCGCCGTTTTTGGTTCCTATCGAGCGATATAGCATGAAATTGCTCAAGATTGTGAGTGCCGATGTTTGGCGACACCAACGAAATCGACACACAGTCCTTCTGAGATTCGGAAAAGCTCCATCTGCCCGAGAGATAGTCATCTATAATATCTTTGTCAAGTGACTGTTTTTAATGAGCTCACGATTTTCATGTTGTGTGTGCACTGTGTGCTCTCGGCCATTGCGCACAGTGAAGTTGGATGCGATCCCCTCCGAGTTTTATCTATTTTTTTTGTGTTCTCGTCATAGTGATATTTTACGGTTATACGCGAATCCGTCGAACGATGGCCATTAATACGTGTCAATATCTTATTATTGGTACTAATGGTGAAAAGCGCCGCCGCGCGCTGTTTCGGGCGCTGGCAACTCAATTGACACCTGTTCCTGGTATGTGGATGATGAACGCGAAGCGTTTTTCCATTTTACTACAGTGTAACGTGTAACCATTAAAAACTCCTGGCAAGCTGACGTTTGTGGTGTGGAGGATGGATTTTCATGACGATGTCTGCAAAATAAAATTGCCTTCAAATGAATAGAGCCATTTGTATGCACGCTGGCGATGGCGATAGCGTTTGACCCCATGCAATGGAACAGCTTTTTCATGGTGCTTTGTTGGGGTTTTCAGCGCGGTGGGGGTGCTTTGTTGTCGATTTTAGCTGTCAAGATGTGATTTTCTTCTACTAGCGCTGAGTATATATAGGAAACGCGATATTTGACAGCATTATTTATAAAAACATCTGAGGAAATGGATGTTTATTGAGCAAATAGATGTAGCGAATAATTTTTCAAAAATTAAAAAAACGTAGTAATAATATTGCCACAATCAGCAACATTTGAGTTGCTTTTATCTGAGACCTCTAATAATTTAATTCAATGTAAAATAATAGGGTTTTGCTATTCGGCCATTATTCGGGACACGACTATACTTAACAAAATGTCAAAGTTTATATTGCGTCAAGTTAGGGTATGTGGTTCGCTGCGCTCGTGGCAAAGACTATAAACTCCAGTATATAATCATTTTCGGACAACTTTTATCTTTATAAAGAGTTTTAAATGAAAATATGATTACGTTACGTTGATTACGTAGTCGTGTCCCGAACATCGGTAAACGTCAGTCTGTCAAAATCAACGACCGTATAGACACTTCGAAAATAATAACTGTTACCGGCATCATTGCGTGTTTCCTAATGTAAGTTGGTTGTTGGCTATTGCTTATTGACTCAGTGTAAAGGACCATTCACATGAGAGCTACCAACTATATGCGAACGAACGAATATTCGCAAGTTTTGACAGTCCGTTCACATGAACACTTTTCTAGGTCGCGGCAGTTCGCGAATTTCAGCCATCAGTTCGAACGAATGTTTTATTCGCTAGTTTGTGGAACGCGAATTAAATGATGTGGATTGCGAATAAACTTTGACAATTCGCGCCAAGGGTGTTTTCGTTCGCGGCAAAAAGTTTGGAATTCGAAATTTCGTTATTTAAACTGTTTATAAACTTGTTTTTTAACACATTTTGATGGGATATTTAATTATCCTCTTCTTGGAATAATAAAATGTGCAATTTTCTGTTCATAAATGCTCAAAAAGTGGTTTGTTCGCATTTCATCAATTCGTTCGTTCGCTCTCATGTGAATGGTCCTTAAGAGTCGGCTAAATGGCAAAATGCTTAAAACAAAAGTTAAAAAGTGACCGAAAGCAAGGAGGAGAACATTATAAAGTGAAATAATCATTATTATTAACAAATGTATGTTGGTTTCGTGTAAACAATTTTGTTTTTTGGATTGGACTCTTTTAACTTTCTCGTATACGTAGTAAGAGAAAGATATTGTTTTCACTGTTTAAGGTTCTTTAAATTATTGGGAATATTCCATTTATTGTGCAGCATTATCCCAAATACCAATGGAGGACCCAACTAACCGAGATTTATCTAGGTACATATAACCATTTGTGATATTGTAGAATAATTTAGCGGCATAAAACGATCCATCGCGAAGGGGGAGAGCTCGTCAAGGCTGGTTGAGTCTATGGCTCCTATCACAATCACAAACCACATAGAATAGACCGTCGACTCCTCCCACATAACGGGCCCAGGATTTTTCACTTTTTCCTTATTTTCCATTATTTTAAACTAGTTGGCGCAGGGACATAAGTCCCAGATTTCTATGGGGACATAAGTCCCAAATAAAATTTGTTGACTTATGTTTTATTATTTTCTAAAACAAGAACTGAACAAACAAAACTTTTCAATTTAATCTAACAAAAAAAAAAAAACTCAAAAATTCGCCAAAAGTCAACAAAAAATAAACAATTTCAATTTCAAGCAGGAAAATTACAAACTTCACAAACAAACATAAGATGTGTTTTTAATTCTTTGCCGGCAAAATGGACATAATAGTTAATTTCGTGTATCTTCGCAAAACAGCTACTACACCATCTTCCAATGGTTGCAGGGTTGAAGCAATATGTTTCTGGAATTCTCGAAACAAATTCCCAGGGTCGTCTTCTTCGTTGTCACTCGATGATGACTCAGAAACTTCAGAAAATCTTTCTTCATTTGGATTAGAAACACCATACAATTTCGAGGTCAGTTGATTGATAAATTCTGCAATCGTTATTCTAAGTTTACCTATCCAGTTTATTCGTCAAGGGGTCGATGAACGAATTCCTTTTTTCAAAATTGCCTTTTGGGCGCTCAAACATCCTCCAGGTTTCTCCATCCAGTGACGTGACGTAGTAAAATTGATAGTGGATTTATATTCTTCGTCCAAAGTGTCGCAAAATTTTAAAAAATTACCATATTTTGGTAATAGGGTAAAGTCGGCAAATATGGCACCCAGGGGGATATGGCACCCTTATAGAGACACCAAAATATCATTCATTCTACTGAAGTATGTTGATAGGTGCTGTAGACATCGTAGTAGCTCATGCAGTTTTTTTTGTGACAAGGTGAGTAAAAATAACTAGAGTGCATTTAGGAGAAAAAGTTTTTTTGTGGTTTACTCAAGTAAGTGTAGATAGGTAAGTTTTTGGCGCCGGCTATCCGCTTCAGCATAATAAGAGAGTTAAATCGATATGTAATTGTTTCTGTTAACTGTGCTGAGTGAGTTTGCGTGTTTCATCGTGTTATTTTCAATATCTGTAGTACCTTCAAAAAGGAGAAATGGCACCCAAGAATGTGGGGATATATGGCGCCGGTGACATTTCACCCTCTCAGTACATATAGTTGCTGGAAATGACGTCATCTCAGACAGAAAAAAATGTATAGTATGGAATAGACCGGATATCAAATCAATAACCGATCCTCGTTAGTGATTGCAGAGAAGGGATCACGCAATGTAATTGCAGTCACATATGCAGAGACGTAAGACCATAACGGTCATCGCATGCTGCAACGCAGAAGAATTTTTTTATCACCAGCCAGATGATTGGATTAACTGTATAATATGTCATTTTTAGTCACATGACTCCTGCACATCGCATATTAACACATCCAACAAGTATGACAACACTAATCAAAAGAAAAAGTAGGATGCCATATGCCCCTTCATATGGCGCCATATTACCCTCCATTTTTCCGGTTATCTTTTTTTTAAGTGTTTTTTTGTTGCAAAAAAAATATGTTTTTTTAACTCTGAATTTCTTTAATGTTCATATTTTATGCTTTTAAATGAATTGAAAAATAAAGTTATTTTTGTTTAAAATAAAAACCTTGTTTATTTTCTGAGTTAAAACAAAAACAAAAAGGGGTGCCATATTTGCCGACTTTACCCTATGTATTTGTCCAAATTTTTGATTGTATGCTTTTACCATACTTGTATTTCGCATAGCTTGTAAACAGAGAACTGTTCTGATGGGTCCTGGAAAAATAAAATGAATTTAAAAACTATAAAGATTTTGTGCAAAGTTATTTACCTTAGGCATCCATTTCCATTGTCTTTTAAAATATTTTACAAACTCATTAAAACAAGTTATAATTTCCAACGAATCAAATGCTTCTCTTATTAATGTTGGTTTAAGTCAGAAGAGCGGAGTACATCCAGTGCAATGTGTTCGGTTGTAAGCCCCACTTCTTCTAGAAATCCTTACCCCCGCTTTTGCTTGTAGAGCTAACGAACCGCTTGCATCACACGCTGCTTTTGGCAGTCTGATGATCTGATGACAGGCATATTCCTTTATATGAATATTGAAAAGATTAAATTAAGTGCACAGCAAATTCAACTAGTCGGAGTCCTTCTCCAAGGCGTGTCGTGTAGATCATATTGCCAAAGGTATCCTCCTTGCATTTAGGTCTACTATTTGAAATTTTTCTGAAGGAAAAAAGTGTATTGAATACTGAAAGCTATATTTAGATAATGCACATAAGGTACAGTATTTTCAACATTTAAAAGTGTCTCTTGGTAAATAATGTTCCTTATACCTTTGGAAGATTTTAAACAAGACAGAGTCTTTACTCACCTGATGTTCCCAATCTATCCGCATACTATGTCTGTTCACTCAAAGGTACACTACCTTTATGCAAATGTTCGCTGAAGTCAACACTCTGAAAATTGCAACCTTCAAATTGAGCATCCTTCAGCCTATTCGACGAACAGTGAAAAGTCCAAAGATTCTTCCATACTCAGCCCAATATCCGTGGATGTCATCTTGAAGCCATCAAATATCACAAACGAGTTGACAAGCGTAAATATTGGCAAAGGCCTTATCCGCATAAATTGCATCCAACGAAAAGGACTCGACATTCAACATAATTGATGGAGATCCATATAGGCACGTAGGTAGTAGGATACCACCTCATCCACACTTGTAGACCGAACAATGCTCAGTTTCAGTGAGCCAATATTATTCCTCTTTAGCTTAATTAAACACCAAGCACACACAAATTAACCTTCTTCTATATAGTGGATGGTCTAGCTCTCTTATGATGTCCATCTGGCGTGCAGCATGCTGTGAAGTGAAGACCTCCCCGGAGCGAACAGAGATTCTCATAATTTTTTTTAGCAAGAAACATTGAAAATCAATTGGTATTCTCTTAGTGCCGGGCAAGCGGCAAGGAGCTGCTGCTAATGGATCCCCGCCTGCCAATTGCCTGTCGCCATCGGTGATTGCGTTCGGTTGGGGTTACCATCTCCGCGTTGCGCTTGCATCCTCCAGCGTATTGATTATTAATTAAACAGTACGTCAGTTGGTCAGTCCCCCAGCGTTAGCGCTCCATAATGAGCGCAAATCACTGGGTACATAGTAGGTACTCAATACTCATGCCCATGTGGGCATCGAGTGCGCCAAGGAGTGTTTAACTGATGCTTTAAAATAATGCACACGGTTAAGTGTTAATTTCTCCACTTTGTCCGTCATCCATGTGCGGCAGGTGGAGGGCGCGCCAAATGGTTTTGTGGCTAGAAAACGATGTCGCATGAGGATGCTGACGAGATGTAGTATAGAGTTGGCTGACAGAGTGAGACGAGTTCCGTTGAATTGGAATGGAACCCAACATGGGTATCAACTTATGGTAGGCAAACATGGAGATTGTAGAGTGGTCTGTTTGCAGTCAGTTGAAGTCGGACAAAGGATGAGAAAATCTTCAAGAGTATGTGGAATATTGAAAAGGTGAAAGGGATCCCCGAAAGGGCAAGCTTCAGACCAGTCTTGGTTCTCACGTTTCTCAAGACGTATTTGTCCATACTGCCAAGGAAGTGCATAGCTACAAGGGCGCACAGACTTTGTGGAAACTATACAAGTTTAATGTCAACGGATCGTCGTCAGTTGTCTCAAATCACTCAGCAATCACTTGGACGCTTCAATCACATTGACTGAGATAAATTAACCGATATGTGCATATCCTTGACATTGTCTGGCCCATCAGTCAAAGTGCAGTAAATTGCTTACTGGTTGAGCGGTTTGTTGATTATCAAACCACCCGGAGAAGACGTGCAGACTCTGTTATCCGCTGCCTTGATCGATGGCTCATCAGAGATTCAATTGTATCAGTAGGTATAGGCGAGACTCACAGCTCAGTCGGTCGTGCGCGGCTCAATCTTCTCCTGTCCATCTGTTTCTATTTTCATCATTTAATTAACAACAGACAGTGGCGGGAAAGCAAATGCAACTGATGTAGGCATACAGTTGAGCATATGCAGATTAGTTGGGCGAGGACTTACAGGGGCAGAAACGAAGTTGTTATACATGGCGAAAGTTTACGTTACTTTGACAGCGTGTGTAGTCTGTTCTGTGGATTGGAACCTTGGTTATTTTAGCTGGGCTTGTTCTTGCAAGGACTCACTGATGAGTCCCTAATCAAGGCAGCATCAAACCCTTTGTAGGCCTCTCAGCCTCTACGTCACAAAGCAAGATAATGAGTCTTGAATTGATTAAACGCAAGCTGATAGTCATGCACAACATTCGGGACTTATATCAAGTTGCATGCGATAAAAAACATGATAAACGTTACATAAAATACTTACAACATAAATATAGTCTTAGTGAGGCGGCATAGTATAAATTTGTATAACAATTGTGCACTTTGTGATGAAAGCATGAAATTTTTACCATGGAGGACACATTATATGAAAATGATTTTAAGATATTGGGGCACTTCAGATTGCGCCCTTAAGGGGTAAAAGGGGGGGTCAAAGTTTGTATGGGAAAATGTTTATTTTTCATCCGCTTAACTTCAAACTCGGTTTATGTACTCTCTATGAGAAATAAAGAAAACTGGGTTGGGATTCTGTAAAAAACGAAACGAAAACCGCTTTCGTTTTCATTAAGCCTGTCTCTATCATATCTGTGGCAATAGACAGAGACTCCTATTGTCGAAACGATAGCGTTCGATCGTTTTCGTCTTACATAATCTGGCCCCTGATTTCTCAACTCTTAAAGGGGTAAAAAGGGGGTCGAAGTTTGTATAGGACCATTTTTATTTTTCATCCTATTGACTTCAAACTCGGTTTATGTACTCTCTATGAGAAATAAAGAAAAATAATTTCTCCGATTTTGAAAATTCAACTCTTAAAGGGGTAAAAAGGGTTTAAATTCAAATATACACCGAGTTTGAAGTTAAGGGGATGAAAAATAAACATTTTCCCATACAAACTTTGACCCCCCCTTTTACCCCTTTAGGGCGCAATCTGAAGTGCCCCAATATCTTAAAATCATTTTCATATAATGTGTCCTCCATGGTAAAAATTTCATGCTTTCATCACAAAGTGCACAATTTTTTTACTATGCCGCTTCACTATCTGGGAATCCGAATTTATTTAGTAGCAAAAGTGTTCACTACGACGGATTCTGTGATAGTGATAGTTCAAAATTCCGAATACGATGGATTCTGTGATCACCCAGAGTAACTCCTTCATTCCATGCTTGCTATACACGCTTGTACTCGCTCGTCCCTTATCAGAAAGTAGATATTGTTATTGTTATTGTTATTGTTATTGTTATTGTTATTGTTATTGTTATTGTTATTGTTATTGTTATTGTTATTGTTATTGTTATTGTTATTGTTATTGTTATTGTTATTGTTATTGTTATTGTTATTGTTATTGTTATTGTTATTGTTATTGTTATTGTTATTGTTATTGTTATTGTTATTGTTATTGTTATTGTTATTGTTATTGTTATTGTTATTGTTATTGTTATTGTTATTGTTATTGTTATTGTTATTGTTATTGTTATTGTTATTGTTATTGTTATTGTTATTGTTATTGTTATTGTTATTGTTATTGTTATTGTTATTGTTATTGTTATTGTTATTGTTATTGTTATTGTTATTGTTATTGTTATTGTTATTGTTATTGTTATTGTTATTGTTATTGTTATTGTTATTGTTATTGTTATTGTTATTGTTATTGTTATTGTTATTGTTATTGTTATTGTTATTGTTATTGTTATTGTTATTGTTATTGTTATTGTTATTGTTATTGTTATTGTTATTGTTATTGTTATTGTTATTGTTATTGTTATTGTTATTGTTATTGTTATTGTTATTGTTATTGTTATTGTTATTGTTATTGTTATTGTTATTGTTATTGTTATTGTTATTGTTATTGATGTTGTTGTTGATGTTGATGTTGATGTTGATGTTGATGTTGATGTTGATGTTGATGTTGATGTTGATGTTGATGTTGATGTTGATGTTGATGTTGATGTTGATGTTGATGTTGATGTTGATGTTGATGTTGATGTTGATGTTGATGTTGATGTTGATGTTGATGTTGATGTTGATGTTGATGTTGATGTTGATGTTGATGTTGATGTTGATGTTGATGTTGATGTTGATGTTGATGTTGATGTTGATGTTGATGATGTTGGTCCTGTTGTTGTTCGTGTTGTTCATGTTGATGTTGTCATAAAGATATTATTGGTCGTCTCTGCAGTTAAAATAATTCAGTCCTGTTGAAGACCACATCTTCCTTTTTTTAATGCGAAACAACATTTTTCCAATTTTTTTTTTGTTTAGAGTTTGTCCTAAAAATTATACTAAAACTGAAATGTTGACCAAAATTTCACCTATAGCAGATACATATAGGCACCTGCGAATATCTTTTCTGCTGCTTTCTCTATTGTGGCCTCCTTTGAGAAGGAACCAAAAATCCTTTTTTTAACTCTGTTGGACGTGTACAACAGTCTCAGCCTTCCTTCCTCCTCAGACAATATACCTACTCCGATTACACTTTCGCTCTCCGTTTCCTCTCCACTCATTAAAAGATATTACCAACGAGGATGATGCCACCACCACCGCCCAGAGATTCGTCCGCATAAAAGGATTTCACTTTCTAATTCCATTTATCTGTCCGGCGACCCAACTCAATTCGGTTTGTTTGTGTAAGTTAACTTTTCCGACCATTTCCAGCGCACAGGTGGTGCAAATATGGCGCCTTCTTTTATTAGTTTATGCCAATATAACAGTCCGATAATGCTTAACAAATAAATGCGCAACATTTGCATATGTCAGAGAAAATAAAGGAAAAACACACTTCATCTCATTGTATTGCCCCGGACGAACCAAAACCAACTGAAGACGCGACCAAAGTCAGGGCATCGGTCGGTCGTCGTGGCCACCGAATAAACGTACATGAAAGTCGTGAGCTCATTAAAAGTGCACTCACCTGTACGGAAGCTCAATTAGTGTCGTATGATAAATATACGCTTGCCAAAGAAACCTGGAAAGCTTCTCCAGTGGCGCAGATAACCTAGCTAATGGCCACTTACTACCAATATTCGCGTCCGATATCGCGCAGACAACTCTCACACTAATTCATAAACAGAAAGTGCAGGAACAAAGAAAAAAAAACCTCTAAACGGTATAGGTTTCCCCGTGTGACGACTACTGGTGCTGGGGCTTGAGGCAAGAGAGCTGCGCTGCGTCGCACTGTTTTACATAACCTCCATGATTTATGCACGCCGTAAATCACCGCCTAATCCTCCGTCTAGTGTCTGTGGCAAATTGCTCGCGTTTTTTGTTTGTGTAACATTTCGTTGCAGCGGGAGCAGCATGTTTGAAATATCGTTTCTAACGTGCACATATCGATCGGGCGGCTTAATTGTCTCCGGAATGTGTCGGTGGCCTGAACATCTGGCTGACTGGCTGGGCTGCACCACATGCGTAAGACGGTAGTCGACTTGGAGATGGTGTAATCCCTTTGGGTATAGAAATGCGAAGGTCAGTGGAACAACCTAACACCGATATCAATCAGTAGACGATTGGTGCGGTTCCATGCCATGCCAGGCACGGGCACGGCTAGGAGTCAAGTAAATTATGATTGTTGCCGCGACTGCGGGATAATGGGTTTGAACATAGCACTGGGTGAGACAAATGCCGGCTGCCGCTAATGTGTTGTAACTATGAGACTTTAGCCGGTAATTAACTTCGTGCAGACAGCCACTCTGATGACGACGACCGCGACGAGGCGAAGAAGCTTTGTATGGAGCCAGCGCAGGCGATCCGTTGATTGTTATCCAAGTTGGAATGGAATTCGTGTATACGCAGCGTTGGAATAATTGGTGTTTTCGGATTGCTTGAGGATTTTGCAGCACAATCGGAGTTTATGGTTCTATTGTTTAAGTATACAGTAGCACTGGCTCGTTAGCACTGGACTAAGTTAGTAGAGATGATGGTAGATGATGAGATCAGGCGGCGGGCTTTTAATTAGGCACGATTTTCAATTTACTCTCTGTATTGTTGGCGTTCCAATAGAAGATACATACCTACAAATACGTGTATCTACAAGTGCGTTTAGCGAAGAACTGTTAACTTCGTTATGAGTTCACATCTGTGTGGCATGGAGGTACGTAACCGCAATGAAAATGAATGAAGTTGGATCAGATAATCGCCACAAAATGAGTGAGGCGTCGATGTCGCTGGAATTACGCTTTCGCTCCTTTGATTGATCCTTCTCAACTGATTTAGCTCCATGATTCTGTAAAGGATATGAGAATTTATATCCATATCATGTAAAAGAGGTGTGCGAAACACAGCAATAGTCGACGCATAACCTTCGACTTTCCGGCCTTGGTATTACCGTTTGTCTTACCAGAATAGCTCTTATGCTTAAGGCAACCCAAATAAACTCTTTTCATACTGTGCCAATACTGAAAGCTTTTCGATTAACAGCTCTAATCGAATCTAGACCTCTATAACTCTAAACTAAAAATTTACAACTCCTACAAGAGTGATGATAAGATTAGCAGTGAACTTGTTGTGTGCTGGATGGGAAAGTTCTATTAGAGGGTAAAACGATCGACCCAAAGATACAGTGCCCGAACAGAAGCCTGCAGAGATGAACATGCGGGACCGGGAAGACAGTAATAGACTCACAGTCGGTGATGAGGATTTGGAAAGAACACTTATATGCAGACTCTAAAATGGCGAGGACGATCAACAAACCGCTGGCTGTCGGCCAGAATGACCCATTCAGTCTGGACGATGATAGCCAACAATTCTGTCCACCCGACCTACACGAAGTGCGGATAGCGATATCCAAACTAAAGTCGAACAAAGCTGCTAGGGTGGATGGCATGCCGGCCGAGCTTTTTAAAGCAGCGGGAGATGAGTTGGTAAGGAGCATGCACCAACTCATCTGTAAAATATGGTCGGACGAAATCATGACCGACGAATGGAACCTCAGCATCGTGTGCCCCATCCCCATCCACAAGAAAGGAGATGCTCTGAACTGCGCCAACTACAGAGGAATAAGTCGGCTTGTCGGCTGTATTGTGTGAACGTCTAAAACGTTCGCTAATAACCTGATCGGCCCATACCTGTAACGCTTCAACAGCGCCCCGAGATGCTTGCAGATGTATGTTAGTTCTGCACTTAAATTGCTGCAAATTGTAGTCTTCTGGAAATATATCCGCAGGAAGCGAGTTCAAAAGTTTGCTTGTCCTGTAACAGAAGGAGTTTTGGAAAGTTGATGTCCTCGCGGTTGTCAAGTGTACTCTATGGCCATGAGCATTAGCAGCCTGTCTTGTGGTCCCAAAAGTTGCATTTCGAGGGATAATCAGCCCTATCGAGGTATCCGATCGGAACGGAATTTTTTCCGCAACGCATACTCCGTCGGAGACTGAAATTACATTCGATTTATTAATACTTCACAGCAAATCGTAGTAAACAAATTCCGCAAGCAATTCCTGTCGGAGCATATCGGAAGAAAATTCGTACGAAGCTGTCAAAAATATCGGTAAAAACGAACTTGATCACTAAATGCCGCACTAAAATGCCAGTGTGCCTTGCATATTTGTCGAAAAAAAGTTCCGAAAAGCTGTTCGGATACCTCGATAGGGCAGAATGTCTTTGAGTTCTTCGGAACATCTACCATGGAAGTACCTATAGAACAAGCATATGTCAGCGACTTGTCTTCTGTGCACCAACGGTTGTAGATTTGATGTGAGTGTAGGGTGACCAGATTCATGCCCACCAAAAAGAAGACACCTTCAAAAATGTCAAATGAAAAATTGAAGAACAACAAATAATAACCAAAATAACAATATATTTTTTGAAAGTATTCTACTCATTTTTCGTGGTCAAACAATTTATTTTCGTATAATTTGACACCTTTGTTTCGCAAATAAAGCAACGAATTTTCGTTATCGCTCGTTGGGAATTTTGTTTAAATCCATCAAGTAAAACAATCAAACTCATCCAGGGATCCGGCCCATCTCTGAACTCTGAAGATATTTTAAGCTACATATTTGCTTGATTTTTCAGTGCTGTTACAGTAGTTAACGGATATAAGAAAACCTCATATAAGAAAAAATCGCTTATAAGAAACACAAAGAAATGCACCGTGTCTTTTTCCATATAAATCCGTGTAAATTAAAACGGATAAAAGAAAAACTCTTAAAAGAAAAAAACGGATGTAATAAACTATATTTCGAGCAGAGAAATAAAAAAATATATGAAAAAAAAACGTTTATAAGAAAGTTCGCTTTCTGTCTGTTATTAATTATATAACACAATTTCTCAAAGTACAAATATTGGTAGGAACGAAGCCATAAATGCATTTTTTGTGTTGAAGCAATATTTAGGTAGTGACGACGACCAGTTGCATTATTATTATTTTAGACAAATTTACAAAAGAAAAGTTTTTCGTAAAAAAGTAAAATGGTTAGGCGGAGCTTAAGAAATGTAGTACTTTAAGGTAACGATGTAGTAGATAACGGATATAAGAAATTCGAAAAATCCCAATGATTTGTTTCTTATATCAGTTTTTTTTCTTATAAGCGAAGAACGGATATAAGAAAAATAATTTCTTATATCAGTAGCACGGATATAATAACACTAATTTCTTATAAGCAATATAAAAACAAATTTCAAGTTTATGAAATAAGAAAATAAGTATGAAGTGTATATTATTAATATGAAAAAAAATTTCAGTAACTTTTGAGAAAGATTTATAAAACGGCTTTATTTGCATTTTTGAAAAAAAAAAAAAAAACAGTAAGACAATTATCTTCGACTATGCCGAAGCTCAAATACCCGGTACTATATTATTGTAAAATAAAAAAAATATTTTAGTATTAAAAAATTATATATTTGTATGGGAGGTATGGGTACTTTTTATTCGACCAAGCTCATTTTTTGTCAAAATTTTTTAAATATTATTAAAACAATATGTGCAAAGTTTAAACTTGCTATCTTTACTGTAGCTATTTAAATTAAATTTTTAACATAAAAAGCTATATAAATCTGATATTTTTGTATGGGAGGTAGTAGTAGTTTTCATCCGATCTTGCTCATCTTCGAACATAGCCTCAGTTTGGTGGATAAAAGCTTACGTACCAAATTTCAAGTCGATAGCTCTTAAATTACGGCCGTAATCGTGCGGACAGACGGACAGACAGACAGAGAGACGGACAGACAGACGGACAGACGGACAGACAGACGGACATCGCAAATGGAATGACAAAGTGAATATACCCTCACCACCGTGTGGTACCGGGTATAAACATATGTTACTAAATTTTGTTTAAAAATGCTACATTTTGTTGGCTAAGGTGCTACATTTGATTTAGATTTTAGTGGCAACGCTGGTGCAGACACAAGTGTAGTGCCTATGGGCCGCTTAAAAGAGCTTGATCCGCATTTCTGCAGTCAGTCGATTCTAAGATGTGGAGCTGAGCACATCTAGTTGCAGCCGATCACCGGTCATTACATTGGCGACGAGGATAAAATCAGTGAGTATAGTGAAACAAAACAAAACAAAACAAAACAAAACAAAACAAAACAAAACAAAACAAAACAAAACAAAACAAAACAAAACAAAACAAAACAAAACAAAACAAAACAAAACAAAACAAAACAAAACAAAACAAAACAAAACAAAACAAAACAAAACAAAACAAAACAAAACAAAACAAAACAAAACAAAACAAAACAAAACAAAACAAAACAAAACAAAACAAAACAAAACAAAACAAAACAAAACAAAACAAAACAAAACAAAACAAAACAAAACAAAACAAAACAAAACAAAACAAAACAAAACAAAACAAAACAAAACAAAACAAAACAAAACAAAACAAAACAAAACAAAACAAAACAAAACAAAACAAAACAAAACAAAACAAAACAAAACAAAACAAAACAAAACAAAACAAAACAAAACAAAACAAAACAAAACAAAACAAAACAAAACAAAACAAAACAAAACAAAACAAAACAAAACAAAACAAAACAAAACAAAACAAAACAAAACAAAACAAAACAAAACAAAACAAAACAAAACAAAACAAAACAAAACAAAACAAAACAAAACAAAACAAAACAAAACAAAACAAAACAAAACAAAACAAAACAAAACAAAACAAAACAAAACAAAACAAAACAAAACAAAACAAAACAAAACAAAACAAAACAAAACAAAACAAAACAAAACAAAACAAAACAAAACAAAACAAAACAAAACAAAACAAAACAAAACAAAACAAAACAAAACAAAACAAAACAAAACAAAACAAAACAAAACAAAACAAAACAAAACAAAACAAAACAAAACAAAACAAAACAAAACAAAACAAAACAAAACAAAACAAAACAAAACAAAACAAAACAAAACAAAACAAAACAAAACAAAACAAAACAAAACAAAACAAAACAAAACAAAACAAAACAAAACAAAACAAAACAAAACAAAACAAAACAAAACAAAACAAAACAAAACAAAACAAAACAAAACAAAACAAAACAAAACAAAACAAAACAAAACAAAACAAAACAAAACAAAACAAAACAAAACAAAACAAAACAAAACAAAACAAAACAAAACAAAACAAAACAAAACAAAACAAAACAAAACAAAACAAAACAAAACAAAACAAAACAAAACAAAACAAAACAAAACAAAACAAAACAAAACAAAACAAAACAAAACAAAACAAAACAAAACAAAACAAAACAAAACAAAACAAAACAAAACAAAACAAAACAAAACAAAACAAAACAAAACAAAACAAAACAAAACAAAACAAAACAAAACAAAACAAAACAAAACAAAACAAAACAAAACAAAACAAAACAAAACAAAACAAAACAAAACAAAACAAAACAAAACAAAACAAAACAAAACAAAACAAAACAAAACAAAACAAAACAAAACAAAACAAAACAAAACAAAACAAAACAAAACAAAACAAAACAAAACAAAACAAAACAAAACAAAACAAAACAAAACAAAACAAAACAAAACAAAACAAAACAAAACAAAACAAAACAAAACAAAACAAAACAAAACAAAATATTTTTACTGTGGGAGGGGGGGGCGGGTGTATCTTACTCCGTTTAGGCGGGAGGTGTAATTAAAAAAAAATTATAAATAAAATTAAAATAAAATATTAAAAAACAATGACAACACTTACAACAACGAACTATAGTATTTTCAAAGCCAGGTATCCGTTCTAAGTTGTCTAAAATGCAAATCAGCAAAATTTCGTCTACCAGTGTGAAATTTCAGGGCAGAGACTGTATCTGAAGAATGTTGTTGACATTGGGTAAACTATATAATTTAAAGAAAGTTTGCATATACTCAGCCTTGCACCCATCCCAAAATCCAACAGTGACCCCAAGCAGGGGGGTTGCATACACATTTGAAGGCGCAAGGGTAGCAATTTGTAGATACTCTAATATTTACTGAATATCGAAAAAATCAACATATAACTTTTTTTTTTTTTTTTTTTTCCTTAAATTTTAAGTTTGAAAGTATTTTTTTCAAAAACTATTAACAGCTATAACTTGATTTGAAAATATTATCAAAGAACAGATTCCTGGCTTCCAAAAATCCTAAAATCCTTTATTGTAAGTGTTGCCATTGTTAATCAAATTATTTTTTTTCATTTTAAGTATTATTTTTTTTAAATTGCCCCTCCCGCCTAAACGAAGCCAGATAGACCCCCTCCCTCCCATAGAAAAAATGCTTGTATTTAACCACTCTACAAAATGACGTCAACAATTTTTGACGCCGTAGTTATCGTACTCGTGCCAAGGTTTCAAAAAGTTGGTTATCAGCTGGAATAACCGTTGATTAGAGTTAACCAAAGATGAACAAACCGGTCCTAAGTTATTTATAATAGAGACGCCTGATAAAATAAAAAAAAATCTACTTTCATTAAAAGGAATCAAAGTACCTACATTGCGTATGTTCCAGTCGTTAAAACCCTGAGTATCGGATTCGATTAAAAGCTAGCAATATCTACTATCTACTATTTTCAAATCCCGAAAGGGGTTACGGGAACAATAATCACAATTCATGTCGAACGTGCATTTGCTTTAAGAAGGATAAAAGCTTCCAACGCTAATTAGCTATTTTCCTATTTTAAAAACATATAACACATTATCGCCTTTGCTTCATTAACCCTGGATTCAAAGTACACGCTTTTGCGTGAGCGTCTTAATACGCCAGAGTTACGAAAAACAAAGTTTAAAAGGTAAGAACGGATCGATTGTTCTGAATTCAAAAGTTCAATGCCTCATTGGCAGACAGGCTCGTACAACCGTGAATTCTTAAAGATCAAGTAGTATGTGTAGGACGCATTTCTTTCTTAAAAACAAAATGAAGGAGGAAAGTGCGTTTTTTATATAGGTTGTATAGATACATATTAGTCTCTGATTATAATGAAGGATGACGAATGATACAGATACCTACGGTGATACAGTTTGTGGAATAGTCTATGAACGTATCTGGATATTACAGTAATATCCTATAATAATGCTACAAACTAAAATAATTAGGTATTACAGTAGAAGTTCGGAAAAGTTAACCCTCAGAAAAGTTTACTATGCAGAAAAGTTGACCAAATCTTAGCTACCATACGTTACCTTAAAAAGTTGACTTTTGGTGAACTTTTGGTCAACTTTTTAGAGCGTGACTCTTTTTTTACTTGCATTAGTTTTTTTTTGTAAATCAAATTTAAGTAAACGATGTAAAATACATAACACAGTAGCTACGCACTCCGAAGAAATGTATATGTTTCCATGGCAGCTGCGTGCCAGTTACAGTTTTTTTTAGATTATTACTGTATTACTGACTTTTTCTTACGTGTATTGTCCATTCGCACATTTAATTTTATTTGTTGTCCTGTAATTAACTAAATTTTGGCAAAAAATGGCACAATGGAACAAAATACCTAGGTACTAATTCTATACAGATCTTGAAGTGTCCAGAAAAGTTGACTTTTCGGAAAAGTTGACAAGCTCTGGGACATTTCGATCAACTTTTCCGAGCTTCCACTGTATATATCTGTGATTATTCTTTATCCTAAAATTACGTTTCAGACATTGAATCTGAATCTGGGGCTTATTGTTTGAGATCGCATTCCGTGACTCGTTTCGCAAACGTCTTACAAACACTCTTTCATTTACAACAAAAAATTGCAGATTCCAAACCTAATGCGCCTATTATGAACATTAACATCATTGTGTTGTGTTGTCTTCATTTCTTTAACTTTGAGACAACCAAACAAATTGTTTGTATTGTACAAGATAAATCTTTTCAGTTGACTTTAGAAAAAATGTCATCATTTAGGCATCTATTTAAGGCGTGCGCCAGTTATAGCTATCAGCAAAAATGCAACCAAAAAAATTGTTTCGCTTTTTCTGAGCATTTAAACATCAACTCAATATTGGTCTTAAATTGTTGAATTTCAATTATAAAGTTAGTTTTCATTGGTATGATCCTGTTAGGTTAGGTGGAGATTTATATGCTGCCACAGGATCCTCACGCTCACCATCCAGTTGCACAGTTTCTTCGTCGCTGGCATTTTAATTTTCCAAGAACCTTCCTGCCGCTGACTGCTTAAGGCCCGATGGTCGAAACAGTACCGAGCTGCCAAGCTTGGTATCTTAAAATGTGTTGCCAAATATTTTCAAGCGGGAGAGTTCTGCGTTGACTGCCAACAAAATGGCGTTGGGTCTCGTACTCTCCTTAAATGGGATACTTTGTTTATGAGTTTTGTCTATACCTATTTTTCGAAAGCTTTTTTAACGAGTGTCAAGACTAGTTATACTTATATTTTCGCGCGTCACATGGCATTGATTAATTGACACATGCATACACTTGTAAAATGTTTACCTAAATTAAGTAGAGCTATAATACGTATAGCAACAGACTAACTAATGAAATAAGTTACAACAAGTTTTATCCTTGCATGGCCAAAGGATTACTTATTTGAACTTTATTTTGAGTGCTATTATATGTTCTTTTTTGGGCAGGATATCGCATACATTCTAGTTGGTACCGTGTACACCTTTCTCCCCACTAACTACGCGTTAGTTTGCACCATATCGCCCTGAAGAAGTCCTGTAAGGAATACATTTCGTATATTGCGTCGACCCATCGTTTTATTTTAGGTACTTTCAATCCTATTTCAGTATTACTCGTGCCTACCTAAGCATATGGGCCTAGAGGAAAATAAATCGCCTCATAGTAGCTGTCATGCAAAATGATCTTCCAATGAATCTCTTTGTCGTCCTATGAAGCTGTCAGTAAACCACTTGGACATCTGAATAGACTATTCTTCCGCCAGAACCAGAGGGGAAATAACTCGTCACCTCATCGCGATGTCCGAACGAAAGAGAACTTTCTCGTCTATGCACATAACCAACTAATCACGCAGTTGGCCATTCATCCTCATGCAGATTTCTCCGAGCCAACCATCATCATCATCAACCTTGAGTACTTTCGTTCCTTGAATGCAGATCGATAGCCTCTTGCTCCTTGCGCACCACCACAACGCCGCACCTCGGCCGCCTGCATGCATGCACAGATACAATTACTCCCTAATTTATTGGAGCATTCTGCATTTTGCATTTCGCATTACGGATTCACAACCGCCACCATTGGCTGCCACCAAATGCTTCCTGATGATAATACCACTCTTGCGATTGCCAGAGTTGTGCAGTTAAAGTTGATCGCTCACAACACACAGACTCGACTGGCCGGCAATCACAACTGCACGATATTGCTATTAAAATGTTTACCTAAATGCCACACATTTCACGGAATCCATCCGGAGGACGACGATGGACCGGACGGTTCAAATCATCTGCGCGCGCGGGACAAGCGTGTAAAATGCGAAAGATGCCTCCAATTAATTGAGGATTCTGGAATTTCTTGACCGAAAAAAGACGCAAAGAGCCGTGCAATTGATGGAATGGTTCAGGGCTGTAAATGGCCGCCACCACGCGATAAATCTCTAAGTGACCGCATTCACAACGGGCGAAATGTTAATCATGTGCACAGTGATATAAACAACAAATAAAAGCAGCAAAGGAGCATACCGACACACGCTGGCGACAAGGTCCGTCGAGGAATAACTAAGTGCGATGGCTTTTTGCTGTACGTGCTAAGTAGCTTGGCTAAGTGGGTTTGTCTCTCCTGATGGTCGGTTCGTTCGGTTCGGCTTCGACTTCGGCTTCGGATACCTGTACACACTAAACAGTCCACACGCGAGTAATTTATGTAATTTATCCGTATTTGATGGAAATTAACGTGGCTCATGCAAATTAATTAATAAAAACGCATGCAATCGGAATCAGGTGCACAGGCGGGGTCCTGAACCAGAGAGAAATTCTCACGATGCACTCTGTGATACGATTTAGGCGACATGGATTTTATTCGGTGCTGTGGGGTCAGCAATTTGGAAAGTTTTTAAGCTCTCCGGTAGGATCGTAGATCATGACATTTGGGAGGCGGTATTAGCTTTGCAAAATGCTGTTGTATCGAATATATTAAGGGCATTCACTTAATCAAATAAATGTATGCAGCTCGTAAATGTATAAATTTCTGCGGTACTTTAAGTGAACACCCGTCGGAAATTGTCATTGCGTAAATCGCGTAAATCGACTGTATCTGGAATCACACAAACAATTCATATGACTGTCTCTCAAAGTTTGACATTTGTGATTTGCGTAACTTTCCGCGGTTGATTTCCGAGCCCAAATCGTCGCGGAAAATTATGAGGTCTGCGTAAACTATTCTCCATACAAAATTTCACAGTTCATTTACGAGGTGGTAAATTTCTGCAGTTTACGCAGTTTATGAGGCTTTTACGCATTTAAGTGAATACCCTTATTTATTTACAGTAGACTCTCGATAACGTGAACAATTAAAAACCAAGCCAGTTCACGTTTGCGAGAGAGTTCACGTTTGCGAAGGTTGAATTTTACCAAAAGTATAGGACAATCCCACAGTAGGAATTTAAAAATGTATGTATTTTTATTTATTTTAGACTAGTAGACTAGTAAAGCTTTGTTATTCTGATGGCAATTTGATCCATGGGTTGGATTAAAGGAGTAACGTTTGGGAGCATAAACATAAAAGTAATACATTGATCATCTATCGTTAGCTCATTTTCCGGAGGATGCAATGGAGGTTTGTCCACCAGCAGAAGAGCCTTCACTGGTAGATTATGATATTCTATAAGTGACGAAACCTAAAAAAAAACCAAAAAATCTAGTACATAATATATAGGTGGATTTTTTTAGTCACACATACTTGTGGTGCAAATGATTCATGAAATCAATCTTTGAATGTGACCGTCATCCAAAATCATTTTGAACTCTTGTAGTCTTCTGGACAGTTAACATTTTTAAATGAACGTGAGTTTTTAGCTTTTTCAATAACTAATGACTTCAACTTGTGCAAACCATTTGCGTTCGTACAAGCGAAAACCGAGAAGACAAATCAATCAATATCTAACAATTAATGCAAGGGACAAATTAGGGCAGACCAAATACAATACGAAATATCTTGTAACTAGGTACCTAAAAACTGTACAATACGATGAAAGAAAAAAAAATTTTAAATTGCATCTTGCTTGAATTTTACAATTATTTGGAGCAGAAATAGTTGTTCATGTTTTAGAGTGTTCATGAATTGTTCACGTTTTAGAGATGTCAATGTTAAAAAAAATCTGTTCACTTTATCGAGTGTTCACGTTAACCGGTGTTCACGATAACGAGAGTCTACTGTATTTAGTTTTGTTCAGTCTTGGGGGCACTGAATGTTCTTATGTTTAATTATAGCAAAAATCAGCAGAGAGTAAGATGTATCTACCTGCATACATGCATCTATATAGTAAGCAATTTTCGCCGAAGAACAACCCAAACAACGTCCCAAAAAGTGCACCAAAAACGCCCCAAAACACGTCTCTAAAAACGCCCCGAAAAGGCGCAAAAAACTCCCCGAGAAACATCACAAAAAAAAAACGATTCAAAAAAAGTTTCGAAAAACCAACCGAAACACCCCTCTAAAACGGGCTGAAAAAAACTCAAAATAAAAAGCTAATATAGCTAATAAATAGGCTCCAAAAAGCTCTCAAAAATCTCAAAAACCTTCCAAAAAATACTTAAAAAAAAAACCTGAAATGAACAGACAATTCTCCAAAAAAACGTCCCAAAAATCCCCACAAAAAACTCGTCAAAAATCTCCTAAAAACATTACGAAAAACGCTACAAAATACACTCCCAAAAATAGCGTCTCCGTTTTTTTGTTTTTTGTTATACGAACTTCTTGCCGGAGCTCGAAAAGTTGACACCTTAGGGCCTTACGCCAAACTTTCTCCGAAACAAACAACAAAATAAGGAAAGAGACTTCGGAAATTCCATTCCATACAATAGGTCTCTTTTTTTCCTCACCTATCTCAGTGAAGTAAAGTAAAGTAAGAAAATGTGCAAAAAAACAGTCCCCAACCACTTTTTCTATCAATGAAAAATTCAATTTCAAAATCAAATTCCTTCTAGAAAACTGAATAATTAACCTATTAGCACAAAAAAATTATGATTATCAATTTCTACAGAATATTTACTTTTTCTGCTTACTTTTTTTCTCTTGTATGGTAAAAATAAAATCGCGAATTATTGCTTGTTAGGTGTCTCCAAAAGAGTATACACACAAATTCTGAGATTCGATCGAATCGAGTATTCCTCGAATTTAAAACTTTCACTCTAAAGAAGTTCTCACAATCTAAATTTTAGGGGAAAGAAGTTCATTACCAAAAATGATTTCATTGTATGATTTTATTTCGAAATCAGCTGTAATATTTTAACTGTCAGATTGCCCATTGGTTTTGACTTTAATTTTGAGAAAAGATGGCCTTATTTATATATATTCTTGGAGAAAGAAACAATCAAATTGAACAGAAAAACGCAATAAAAATTAAATAAATTATAAATTAACATTTTAAATTGTCCTTGGTTTGTTCATTTTGATTGCGACAAGCGATTATTTACATTTGAAAATTTTTTCCATAAGACGAACAAATGTTGCTTCAAAGCTTGTGTGAATCTCAGTGGTGTCAAATTGGGTGCAGTTGTTGTAATTGCGTGTTGAAAATCCTACTTTACTTTACTTCACTGAGATCAATGAGGAAAAAAACAGACCTAATATTAACAAACTGTTGCTTTATACTAGGCATCGATGTACCAAATTTCACAACAGTAGCCACTGTATGTTTCAAGATATAGGGTTAGGGGCTTTTTTATTGGACCATGCCATGAAGGGTTGCTTCGGCCCGTTCTTCAAATTCAGACCATATTTTGCGGACTTTGTACAGCCAATACACTACACATCAAACATTAATGTTCTAAATTTTACAACTTTAGCTTCCATGAATCTCGAGAAAAATCGTTGCGATTTTTTTTCTACGAGAGGTACCACTCCCCATTGCCAAATCCCGCCCACATTTTGTAAAGGTCATCGCACAGACAATGTCCATCCATGCACCAAATATTTAAACTATGGCTGCAACAAGTGCCAAAATATGGAGTTTTATGTATAGTTGGTTGTTCCTAGACTAGAGGAACTGTCTTGTATGGAGGTACCATGCCTCCCTAATTTGAAACTCTTCGTATTGTGCTAAGAACATCCTCAGAAGACCCACCGATTTTCGATAGTCCATGGAATCAGGGCGGATAACATTTCTGGAAACGTATAAAAGACAACCCCGCCAGGCGAACTTCTCGCATACACAACAAACTTGTGAACTACGTTGGCCACCTCTCTGCTGTATTCAATAATTAGTTTATAAACGTGTTTGAATATGTGTAGGTACCTAAATATTTAAATATACTCAGTCCATCTACTATTTAAGCCACCCCCTGATACCCAAACCAGCACCAAAATTGGTTACATTTCTATGTTACATGTGACATGTAACTTGCAATAAATGTATTACGTGTAACAAATGTAATGGATGCAAGTATCATGCTCATGCATGGAGTATCCAAGTTTTTTTTTAAAGAGCTCGCATATTTGTTCAAAATTCTTTTCAACTTCTTGTGCCAACAACTCGTCCTTAGCTGCCTCGATCTATTTCCTCCTCAAATAGTCGGCTGGTAATTCCTTAAAATTTACGACCACCATCTGCAGTTTGCCGTCCAGTTCCTAATGCGCAAAACACTTCCTCCAACTAAAAGCCTCACTCGGCTTCAGAAAAAAAAAAAAAACAAATAAAATCATCCATACACATTAATTAACCTTAACATCGACTCTAAGGCTCCTTCAGCCAACAGATCTGCCACTCAATGGACTGAAAATCTGCACGCCAATGATCTGCATTAACCCATTCATAGTGCTGCGTGACACCCAGTCTATACAGCAGCTGCTGGGAAATTTGTAGCCATATGCAGATGAGTACATAGCTTTTCGGTTAACGAACGCGATCACGAGACTTAAAAATTAATCAACCTTCCTCACGGTGCCAATGGAACCCATTGGCTTGGCATGCTTAATCTAGCTGACACAATCTCTACAGCTTCGATGACGTCTCATTGCGACTGGCATGGCGGCGGCAATCACTTCAGTAATTCACACTTGAATCTCGTCTGGGCTGCCTACCTAGGTGGTCATAGCCCGAGGTGGAAGGTGTTAAATTCCCCGAGCCTCATATGACCATGACATTGAGGATGCATTATGGTTTCGGTCGTTGTGTGTGATCGCACACCAACGACACCGACACAGCCCAGCTAATGGCTGGTAAGTGCTTGTAAGCGGCTCGACAATGGCTCAACAACTGCGCCTCGTCGGCCGACCAAAAAGGTCATTAGGGTTCAGTAATTATGCATCCACATGCGAGCCGATCCAGCCTTCAGGCCTGACGAACTCATATTATAATCCCATTAAGTTGTGGAACTAATAAATTTATTTGCGCGCGATAAGCGCTAGGCGTTGGATAATTATTTTCAACAGGATTACGTGATGAATGGTAAAGGCTTAACCACTCGTCGTCGGTCGGATGGATAGATTCCCATGGTCGTGACTCATCGCGAATGGAAGACACTTCATAAGTTGTTGTTGTTGTTGCTGCTGTTGTTCTGTTGAGCGATAAAGTTTAATTATTACGTTGAGCTGGTTGTAAATTTTCGCAACAGTGGCAACAGGAAAATGGTCGTAACATCTTCGTTGGTCATCTGCTGCTGCCGTCGTCGTCGCGTCGGTCGACCGCTGCGCTGGGGGCAATAATTAGCTTCTAATCTCATTTATGGAATGGAAGAGTTTATGGCAGGCCTACCGCAGGAGTACCTAACCTATCTATTTTTTTTTACGATAGACATGTGATGATGGTAAAGATTTTCCACTGGCTAGACTAGCTTAGAGGAACGCTTTTTTGATTGCTTTCAAATTAGATCCTTGAAATTGGTAGATCGGGTTTTATTACAGCCTTGGAGGGATAGATTTGTTTGACGTCCTACAATGGATACCTTTATACTTGCAATAGTTTATGTTGGGGAGCACCATAAACAATATTTAGCTGAAGGGAAATTTGGAGAAACAATAAAAGTTTTAGGAGGAGATAACAATTCGTGAAATTACGAAGTTTACGAGGCAAAGGCGGCCTGTATTCCGCGAAATTGCAATTGCTGGCAGAAAATAAAACAACACATATGAAGCTGGCTTTTCATAAGCTACGCTCTTGATGGTTGGATGTGTTTCTTATTCCGCAGACGTATGCATGGTGTCCTTTTTAGATGCCAGTAGTTCTGCAAGGTAGGTACATAGTTTTCAGTCCCATCTATGTGGCATTCCTATTCGCAAATGCGAAAATGTTGGTTTTAAAGGTACTTGCCCGAATAATGGAGAAGAGCTTACTACTTTTGAGGCTGCAATGTTCGTGTGTCGTGTCCCATTTGAAACCGTCCTTCACGCACTTGTATCAGCTATTGAAAAATGTCTAGACTGTAAATAATATAGGTACATTGGAATCTTTGCTAGAGGGATCGTTTAACTGCAACTGGCCATGCAATTGATAAGTCGATTGGCGAATGGGTAAATCAGTTGCTCACCAACACTTCCATCGATTCAAAGATGGGCGAAGCATCGGTTCGGAGGTTCGTCAGTATAGGTACACAACAACGCGGTATAATCTCACCTCTTCTTTGGAATTTAGTAGTGAATGAACTACTTCTAATACTGGAAGGGGAAGGGTGCAAGGTGCAAGGCAGAAGGCCCTTTCTAAGCTCTCTAATTGGGGCAAAAAATGTGGGCTTGGGGTCAATCCCCAGAAAACTGAACTGGTTTACAGGCGAGTACAAAATTCCCATCTTTGTTCCTCCAAAATTAAATGGCACCCTATGCTTGTGCTCTTTAAAACGGCCAAGTATTTAGGCCACTTAATAGACAGCAAATTGAGTTGGAAACCCAATATTTTGCAGTGGGTTCAGACTGCAAGCACCTTAGTCGTGATCAAAGAACGGCTTGTGTTTGCATCAGTGGAGCACTTAGGACCACTCCAACAGAGGCGATGGACATATTATTCCACCTGCTACCATGATTGTAAGCAAGTGGCAACAAATGCAGCCACCCGTATGAAAGTAATCTGTCTGTGGACCAGTCGACAAACTGGTCACTCGTCTATTCCAGATGAAATAGAATGCATCCCAAAAGATATTGTTTCAATTCAATTCAACAAGAATTTTGAAACCTGCATACCCTCCAGGACTGACTGGGAGAGTGATGTAATGTCTCAAAGAGGATCCCGTCTGCTTTTCTACGTGTAAACTTTTAATTCGACAAAATGCTATAAGCGCCACTAATCGAAGGTGGTCAAACTACCCTATGTGTTCCATCACGAAACAGATCTGGCCCATGCTGGATCTCAAACGCATGTTTCAGTAAAAAGACCCATTATAAGCACATTACTAGGTGTCATTACGGGAGACTGCATTATGGGCAGACACTCTCTCGGGTTGGACCTCCCTGCCAAAGATTTCTGTAGAAGCTCCATGGACGAGGAGGGAGGAAGAGACCAGCCCTCTCAGCTCGTAGAAAACTACATCTCGGAGAATACTTCTTCGACAATCTCGGCAAACTCGCTAACACAAGCATAAGTTGCCTCCAACGCTTCATTCTCAGCTACTGTTGATTCAGCAGGTAGTTCTGAGATTTTCAGATGCTGTCGTAGTTTGCTGCAATCTATAGCTCTTCTGCTCAGCACCAGTCTTTATCTCGTAGATGGGTTGTAAAAGAAAATAAACGGGGGCCAGACTGCTTTCCCCCGTCTTTTCCCGAAGATAATCCGTCCATTAACTTTTGGTCAAGCAGAAAAGCGAACTAATTCAACCACCCATTTCTGCCACGCACCCAGTCTCTCTCCTTGATGAGGCAATATGCAGGGAGCAGCCTGCTACGGTCACCTTCCATCCTTATCCGAAGACATTTGCGATTTTTAGATCGACCAGCAGCCGACGTTGTTGTCGTTGCATTCTTGCTAACGCTTATTTAGAAGCAGGCAGGTTCTCATATCACAAATCGACAAAACTTCTTTCTATTACATATAGGGCTGTTGCTATCACTAGGTACATTATTTGGATTTCTGTTTAAGAAATTTGGACATAGGTACCTACTCCAAGGGGTATCTCTTCCAAAAGTCCTGTTTCACTGCCATGTTTCTCTAACACTTGTTGAGTCCGAGGGGACGGGAATAATCGGCCGTGAGCTGAGACTTCGACTTCCTCCAGTGCTATGGACAGCTCCTCAAATGTTAAAAGTTCTCCTCTAAATATCTTCGTTATATAGTAGTGTCTTTGACGATTTGACCGCTGCCTCCCAAGAGCCACCGAAATGTGGATCACGAGACTGTAAAATTGTAAAACCTTCTCTTCTACGAATATTTTGTTTAAAGCGTGTTCTTTTTATTAAATTTATCGAAATATATTTTGGAAAGACAGCCCCTAGGTCCTATCAATCGTTTAAAAGACGCAATGAATGCTTTGGAACTCAAGTCGGAGACTTGTAAAATACCAAAAGGAAAACTTTGGTCGAAAAACAAAAAACGACGGCAATAAAATGAATTGAATGGTTTCTTTTCTCAAATTATACACGACGCGACGTTAGTATAGCTCTCCAAAAGTTCACCCCATAGGAGTCGTCTTCTTGTCTTCTTTGTTGGTCAGTGTTGTTATGGATATTATTTGAGAATCGTATATTTTCTCAGTTAAAAATCGTATTTGTCGTATTCTCCAATAGCAGTAAGAAAAATTCTTTAAGAGGGTAGATACCACATTGTTCTGTTAAAATCAGGATGCTTATGCTCACCCTAGACCAAAAATATGTTTCTTGCTTTTAAGTAGGAATCATGACGTTAACTAGAACGACTACAATCTAGAATGGTCAAAATCTCGAAAATGAATTTGATAAATCTCGAATGTAAAAATCTCGAATGGGTCAAAATCTAGAAAGTACAAAAATCTCGAAAGACTCTATCTCGAAAAAAATCTCGAAAACAAAAAGTAAATTCGAGATTTTTTCTTTGCACCCATCCCATAGCCAGACAGTAAACCCAAGCAGGGGGGTTGGAGGGGGGCAGCATGCCCCCCCATACGCATCGAGATTTTTGTCATTCGAGATTATGCTTTCTAGATTTTTTAAATTCGAGATTTTTCTTCCGAGATTTTTACATTCGAGATTTTTGCTTTCGAGATATCGGGGTAGACCCTTTTAAGTATTATTTGCTAAAGTATATCCCTGAAAACTAAATCTTTCTTTCTTAATGACATTTTGAAAACGTGGGTTGACCTATTGGAAAGAAGGTTAAATTTCCAAGAGTATTTACCTTTTAGTAAGACATTCTTGAAAATAGCAATGCACCTACCTTTTATTATGTAGGTACCTCCTTATTCCTTGTCCTCTTTAGGATCTTGAAGGACCTCAGGGCAAAATATGTATGCAAATAAGAGTTTACTCTGATCTAATAAATTAAGAACACTGGTAATATTATGTCCTTAGATGTGCGTTCCAGTTTTCCAGTTTATTTGTCAATTCAGTTGTTAGAATTAATCTATTAATTAAAATTATAAGTTAAAAATGTCACAGCCGCAGCAATACATGCAACTTTTTTCCACACTGTCGTGCATTGTACTATTCATCTATCAGTTGAAAATGCGTCAACATAGCAGAGACAAAGCAACATACTATTTTGCGTTTATTATCTACCTATTAATTTAATTTTTATTTTATACAGTTGTTGAAAGAAAGTTGTTTTGTTTTTGAGTGCTATGACAAAAAAAAATTCCAGAATATCCTTGGTTAAATGCCTTTAACCGATCATTCGCTATATGATAGATGATACGATACTTGGCCGAAATAAGGATAATATTCCTATAAAAAAACTGTTAACATTTAAATTTGCCAACAACTGCAGTTGGCAATGCGATAAGCCCGTTAGTTTTGTATCTCACAGAAACACATCACAAGTCCCTCAATGTTTATTGCTTGGGTTCGAAGTTGTATACTACATATACCCACAAGTCCTTTAGTGTTTCTAGTTTGGGTAAAAAGTTGTATATACGCACTCCTCAGACCGCCGCGCCACCCCAATAAACGAGATCCTATGATTATAGATAGGCAAAGATATGTATTTTGTTGGTCATATACAATCCTTACAAAACGGTATAGATCACCAAAAGTGTTGGGCCTTGATTTAAGATTTGTTGTGCTTAGTATATTCATAATGAAACAATTGTTCTAAGATACCGAAAACAACTACGTATCCCCACCTGCATCTGGAAAACTATTTAAGATACCATTAATAATTTGGTATCCCTAAGTTCTTACAACTGTGCTGAGCAAAATAGCATATGCATTTTAACGCTTAACGTTCAATTTCAAAATCTGAAATCGAACAAATATAGCTAATCGATATAAAAATCAAAAACACTTACTTTGGCATTCTTTAAATGGCATTCTGTTTGTGAATGCTTTGTTAGGTCATTCCTTCCAGATGAGCCTTTTAGGTAGCTATTGCAGATCGAGCAAAACGCTAAGTATTGGGGATTATCCGAAGGCTGCAACCAACGCTTGTAAATTTCAATTTGCTCCCACGACGATTGGTATTTGTGCGAAGAGCATTTTCTTTTCTATTATTGTAAATAATCTTCTATATATAAAAATTGAGCCTTAAAAAGTTTGTCGTCGATTCACGCCTTAACGTATTTACCGATTTTAACCAAACTTTCACACATCTTTTGTATTGGTCCATATATGATTCCTGTGAAGTTTGGTCAAAATTGGACAGAGGGGCGTGGCACCGCCCATACAAAAAAATATTCAAAATCTTATACATACCTGCTATACAAAAAACATCTTATATGGGGTGAAACTCGATGACGTTATATCTCGATAACCGCTGACGGGGCCGATTTTCATTCTTCTTTTTTTGTTTTGTCGGTATTCCTGTATTTCAGGTTTAGGCAGAAAAAAAATTCCAGCAAATCGATTTATTCTCATTTCTCGCATTTATTATCTAAGACCTAAACAATACAATTCATGTGCACGGACAAAGCCGGGCGGGTACAGTTTCTTCGACAGTCTTGGAATTGGAAGCCAAAGTTTCTAAAATTTGTAATATTAATATGAATAATGCATTGTCCTGAAACTCAAGAATATTATCTAGACAATACAATTTCTGGAAAAACCAAAAATGCTGTGTACAATAAAAACTGTATCTACTATTTAACTATTTTGCACTACGAAGTGTGCACGGGCTACGCTAGTATGTACATAAAATAAAGAAACGTTTGTGTAAATATTTCTCAATTACGTACCTTTATTGCCTTTGCATTTTGATTTGATGTGCCAGTGTCCGCTTCATCGCAAGACGCCGCCCCTTGCAAATTTAGGGATTTGCTAATTTCGGGGTTTTGGTCTTGCTCTTGGTGGGGAACAGGAACAGGAACGTTATTTATTGCTTCTTCTGCACTTCCATCGATGACGACGGTAACTTTTTCTGCCGTTGCCTATACCTACAGTTTCTTTATCCTCAACGCACGATAAATTGGCAAAAATGTTTTTCATTTCAAAGAAACTTAATGAGAAACGGGAAAAATTAGAAAACTTTAGCTGTGATAGTTCTTTCGGGGTTCGTAGCAAAATTCCGAATACGACACATTCTGTGATCACCCAAGTAGACTATGTCTAGAAAGTGACGAATCCTCTCTTCACATACTAGAATCCGGCCCTCTTTCAGCAAACCCTGCTGACATAACCTCATAGAAGACCATCGTCTTCCTGAATGTCTCCGGAGTGAAAAGATGGCTCTAGGACTAGGACCTCACCAGGGAAGGCACAATAGGCTCCTTTTTAAAGAGGCCGCAGTGCGAGGGCCCCATGAGAGTTCTAGTTCTGGCAACTAATTGCTCTGTTGTCTCTAGTGGACGCTCTCCCATTAATGCCGAACATACTATAACATCTATAACATCTCTTCACCTTGTAAGTTACAAAATCTCATTGGCTCCACTATGCTCCCTTCTGGCCCCTTGCGACATCAAACCACTTTTTAGATAAACAAATTTTACTACCCTTAACTCGTTAGTCGTTACGTAAGGAAGGAGGTAGGTATATAGTGATCGACTGGTCGTTACGTTACGACACTAGCAATACCAAAGGATGCGATATCGAATTCCCTGACCCCATTCGGACTAAACGCCGGACTATAAAAAAAACTGACAGTTTATACAAAATTCGTTTCATTGCGGTTGCCAAAAAGACTGACACGCAAATGCAGCATTCCTGCGTGTCGCCTGGCGCGCAAAAATATTTTATTCCCGATCCGATCTTTCACTTTCGCATCTGCGACTGCAACAGTGCAACTGCGACTCGCATGTAAATTCAAATCATTCTTGAGATAAATTTTCATATTTTCCGCGTAAAAAAAAAAAACAAATTTGTCCACATAACGTGAACGTGCATGAGGTGTGCGCGATGCGCATGACAAACGCTTGTATCTCACGCACAAAACGTATCCGACTCACTCACTTTCGCATGAGTTGTGTTGTGAAATGTTTACGCGAAACAAAACCAACGAAGAAAGAGTGTAATACTCCCGTTGAAAGTGAAATCACAAACACAATAGCTCCCGGGGAGCAACACAGACACTGTATATATACACGTTTCCTCAGGTAGCCTCATCAGCATACGACATCCTTAAGCTTATGCAAATAAGGCGCACACTGACTGAACATCCCATAAATTTGCAAATTAAATTCCCGATTGGTGTTGATGCCAATCGGTCGCATGCATCATCTGAGTCTGGACAAGGGAATCCCTATAGTCTGACGCGGAAAGTGTTACAACTGTCATTGCCACAAATGCTGACAAACTAAATAAATTCGACACAAAGACGTATACTCACTCACCGACGCGCTGCTGGCTGTTAACACATCGAGGATGGTCATTTCTTGTGCGTCATTGGAACACCCTGTTGGACCTGGTGGGGTGGTGAGTCTGTGTACCCTTGGTTTTCTTTCCGCGTATATATGCGAAATCGAAATTAATTGAATTTGCAATAAATTATTGCAGCTTATCCGTTACGCAGCGCTGCGAAACGGAAGTTTGGCTCGGACCTCGTCCGCTCTTCAAATTAATTTGGATTATTTGCTATATAACGGGGGGATTGGTTTTAATTTAATTTCTCGTTGATGGTGCGGCGAACGACCGACGCGACGATGATTCTGCTTGTCCCGCCTGAGCTGCTGCTGTACATATGGTTATGTAAGCGCTTGGAACGCCTCTGTGGTCCTACAAGAGGTGTGAGATTAATTGAAAGTCATTTGTAATTTGGTGTAATCTGTGTTACGTGATGTATAATTGCATCAGTAGCCGAATGCTGGCGGTTTGATGACTTTTACAGGTGGCATTTGACCCAGTATCGAGAGGGAGTTGCGATTTTGTAACCACATTTTGGTTGATAATTTCCTCGGACAGATTTTCGTTTAACTGTCCGGGATGGTATAGGCGCGCATATTTTGATTGTGGTCATATGTCCAATGTCTAAAAAGGACGGAGAAAGCTTTATGATCGTCCTAAATGTCTGTCATGCGTTTGTTCTACCGAATACCGATAGCCTTGAAGTGTGTTGTCGAGCCATATAGAAATATAGAACCACAGGTCGTAGGTTAACCAATCCAATTCAAGTTGAAAAGGACAATGGAAGAAGTAATGACCAAGAAGGAAACCTAAATAAGCTACAAAGAGAACAAATGAAAACCATCCATCAGGCAATACAAATTCAACTTCATAGCCTATAGCCATCCCAGAAATATCGCCAAGATCCATGCTTCTGCACCACCAGAGTTTGTAGTAAGTCTTTCTGCCGAATACTAGGTGGACTCTAGACCGTCCCGTTTTACGTAACTGAAGCATGTACTATATTTAAAAATCGGATGAAGATATCCTTGGCGATTTCGAGAGAAAAATCATGGTCAGATATTTTGCCCCGTTTGTGTTGACGGGCTTTGGAGGCAACGATTCAATATAAGAACTGTACAGTAACATGGTCAGAAAAGTTAGAATCTTTTGTCTAAGGGCAGTTTGCTGATACAGATTTAAGTTCCACATAAACTCTTATATGTTTTAGTTTATGCCTTACAAAAAGTAGTCCATACGAATTAAATCGTTATATTAATAACCTATATACGGTTGGTCAAGTGGACCCTCCATAGCTCTCGATTCTCCGCCATCGACTCTAAATCATCAAGGGCAATCCCCATACGGAAATAGAGGAGAGATTATGAATTTGGTCGTTTCGAACGCAAAATTCATCTAGTGTTTTTCGGAGCCATTTGCATTGACGAGGAAATTTAACGGCGAACTCTACGAGATATACAGCGACATCGACCTGGTCAGTCGACTAAGATTGCTTGGACATGTAGAGCGAATGGACACCAATGCTCCGGACCGAAGAGTTGTCGATTCCAAGTCAACCCGGAGGGAATGCAGAAACGTTATCAGTTCAATAATGGTACTCTTCGATACTGCCTCAAGGCAATCGAAGAATGGTTTTCCTAGAGATCTATGTCTTGCCCTAGCTAGTGCTGGACAGGCGCATAAGTCAGTGAGAGTTTATTTTTCGTCTGCGTCATAGCAACTGGCGCTGTGTGTATTATGTGGCATGACTAACCTAACCGCATAAATGATCCCCTATAGCCCTATAGGCCAGTGGCCTGTGGTGATTGCTTCTATTCTGGTGATATCTTTTTGTGTTTTGCTTAGAAGGTAGGTTGTTTTTATCAAACTGTAGTTTGGCCACATCCTTCTGGTTATGTCCAGTCCATCTGTGTTTGGCCTTCGATAAGAATTCTGAGGAGATTTTTGCCTTTATTGCTCCAATCGAAATGTGAACTGATTCCGCAGGTGAACAGTGGAGAGCTGAACCTAGCCAGCTCGTTGGCTTGTTCGTTTCCATAAACATTGCTATGA
Source organism: Cheilosia scutellata (assembly GCA_955612985.1). Classification (NCBI taxonomy): domain Eukaryota; kingdom Metazoa; phylum Arthropoda; class Insecta; order Diptera; family Syrphidae; genus Cheilosia; species Cheilosia scutellata. The sequence goes on along the minus strand of OY015312.1, from coordinate 49,714,329 downwards.
CCTGGAACCGAAATCAGGGTAACCTTGGGCCAGCTTCTTTCTACATTCTAATACTACGCATAGCAAGCATAGTTACGCCTGAAATACACTGGCCGTATCCGGAAGACGAAACGATTTTGAGATGATGAGAAACACCCGCAGAATCCATAGTCCAGTTTATAACCGTCCGTGTAGATTGTTATATTGGAGTCCCTGTTCATCTGTCCGTCTTGTCAATCTAATCTTGAAAGGAATACTACTTCAAAATGTAAATAAAGCTACATGCAACATGCACGCTTTATTTACAGGTCGTTCGATGTTACGTTTCCAGTTGTGGTTAGGATCAAAGATCCCTCCTAGGTACACTGGGCGATAACGACAGCAGTTGTCATTTTAGGCGAAGCTGGTCCTAGCTTACATGGCCATCTACGAACTAGCCAAGAAATACCTAGTCATTCTACACTGGATTCCAGCCCACAGGGCTTTACTGGAAATGAAACGGCTGACTCACTGGCCAAAGTCGGCGGGACAACGCCACTCGTCGGACCTGAACCCTTCTGTGGAGTCGGGAAGGGATGCTTCAGGGAATACATTAGGAGCTTAGCTCAAATCGAATCTAATGAACTCTGGCTTAAAACACCTGTGCAGAACTGCACCAAACAGTTATTCCCAAAATTCTTCCCCAGAAAATCCTATATTCTCTTACTAATCTGGACAAAAACAAACTAAGAATCCTTCGAATCTTCACCGAATTTGGAATCTCACCGGACCCCACATGTAGACTTTGCTTGGAGAGTGATGAATCCTCTGTTCCCATTCTCATGTAATGTCCGGCTCTCTTCCGTCTCAGAAAGAAAGTCCTTGGCGAAGAAATCGTCACTACAGCAAAACTTGCTGACTTATCCCCGTAGAAGTTTCTTCTCTTCCTGACTATCTCCGGAGTCAAAAGGCTCTAGGACCTCACCAGGGAAGGCACAATAGGCTCCTTTAGAGAGGCCGCAGTGCCAGTGCCGGTGAAGGCTCTCCCGACCTATCATCTAATCTAATCTAGGCGAAGAAGGGTGAAGTGGGATATTCTTGTCTTGGTGGTGAATAGCATTAGTTCGGTTTTGCTCGGAAGACCACATATTCTGGCCTATCAGGTGCTAAACTTCACTAGAGCACGGAGGAAAAGTTTCCTGGCACATATCCGTAAAATAGTTCAATTGGTTCAAGCCTCAGTAACTTCTTGAACTTAATCAACGAACCAGACCTGGAGGGACCTGACAATGAGTGATTTACGACTCCATGCGTTTTCTGCTGATCGATCGGATTGAAACTTTTAAGTAGGTCTACTGATTCTCAAGCGCGTCAGAGCGATTTATAGCAACAATTCCAATCTAACAGCAGACATTCCTTAGTTTTCTCTTGCCGAGTACAAGTACCTACCGCTTGCCAAAGAAATTCCCATATATGACGCAGGATGGACCTTAGAGTTGATGCAATAAAAATGTGCTCGAAGTGCTCTTAAGATATCATCCAAAGACGGTGCAATAAATTTATCAATATGTCGCTGTCATCTGTTCGCATGTCAAGCACTTCCCATACAACCCAAGCTGTAATAGGTTCATAAATTAAAAATCAGATAGCATCGAAAGTGCACGACTTTCACTGATGCTGTTTTGCAACGATCCGCACCCATAGGTCTACAACACAGACACACCATATACGATAATGACTCAGCTGCGGTGCTCTTCAGCCTCGTTCAAAGGTCAACATCTTTGGTACACAATGCCATTAACGACCCCACAGAAACAGGCACCCTCAGAGGATGAGGCATACCTTAAACAGAATCCATAGATCCATATATACAACAGCGGTACCTAATAGACTTTCAGGCAGCGCCGCAGCCCATAAAAACGAAACTTTGATAATTTATCACCTTCTGGTCCATCGATCTCGCACCCAATCGTGGAGTTCTGTGTTCTGGGGGATTACCTGCAAGCAAGGCATACCTTGAGTGTGCACCATAGGGTGCATTCCTGCCGCGAGAGATTGATCGATCGCATATACACAGGCACATTTGGACGGCCGCGCACACTCACACACCGAGACGACCCCTAAACTTGATGAGTTGCTGAAGACCTTAGATCTAATCGGCTTACCACCGTTGAGACAACAAGTTGACTTGAATGCGCCGCCGCGACCAGAATCCTTTGGCACATGATAATCTCTCATGTGGCCATCATATACTGCCATCATCACACCGCACCATCAGATATAGTCTTGTCGCTCGTCAGCGGTCGTTGAGCATGTATTGCGTTTATACAATCGCCGCTGCATGCCAGTGTATTGGTGAATTTTAATTGCAAATCTAATCGTAGTGGCGGCAGCGGATTAGACGTCCATCTAAGCATAACCGGCGGCGTCTGCACCGAAAGGAGATCTCAGCATGTTTTCATCGCGCCATATCGAAACTTAAAAATGAACCGACAAATCGTCGGCAATTATGAGCATCGCATGCGCGAGGGATTCTAACGAACGCTGGAAGCTACAAAAATATATCCGCAATAGGATTTCATTGCTTATTGCCAGACGCAGACTGTCAACGGTCAGGGGTATGAGTATCTTGCCTGCCGGTGTTATCGTTGAAATGTGATAAACCAGCATGGTTGTCATATTATTATTATGTCAATTGGAGTTGCCACTTTGCGGGAATAGTACTAGTAGTATGCGAATCGAACTGTCAAAATTGAGTAGGTACAGACAAAACTATGGTTTTTCAAACTCGACGCACGTCAGAAACCCACTCTTGTACAGCAGAAAAATTGATAGTTCAGTGTTTGTTGTGTTGTACTACTGAGTGAGCAGTGAGCGGTTCCATATTCAACCACCTGACAGCAAGGTTGTCACAAAATTTGACAGACGAATAGTGTTGCCACTTTGCGGAAATACAATTAATAGCGAGGAATAATTATAAATCGGTGAACGGCTACGTTATGGCTCAGTGGATAATGTTTTGGACTTCTGAGGGAGCAGTTCCATATTTAACCACCTGACAGCAAGAGTTTCGCAATATCGGTCAGACGAATAGAGTTGCCACTTTGCGGGAATAGGTATGTACTATTAATAGTGAGGAATGATTTTAAGTCGGTGAATGGCTAAATTTATGGCTCAGTGGTTAATTTATTGGACTACTAAGTGCGGGTTACCGCGTTTAATGTCCGGAAAAATAAAAATTGATCATAAAATTTAGTCATACTGATCAACGAACATCTGAATGAACAACCTACAATAGGTATAACTTCTTTTCTAGTCGACTTTTTCAACATGCAGAGCAGTTGGTCACTTGAGAGCCCTGTCACTTAATCTCGTTGATCTACAGACCTGCAGCTTCGCTGAAAGTACACATCACTCCGCCCGCACGATTTCGAATACTAAAATGGCATCTCTGTAACGAATTGTAAATAGGAATGGCTGTTGGTGCAAAGGCACCAGCGGATTTTATCCACCACTGCTTATACACCCAGGTCGAACCGTAACCGCCAGACTAAAAGGAGCTCAAAAGAGCAGATGTAAAACCTCGACCAATTTTCCTAAAACCTCCCGCTTCATAGGCCACCGTTATGACTTAAGGTCACAGGACCCTCAAGTCAGTCCGGGCAGCGAAAACGAGAGGGTGTTCGGAGTGTACTGCAACACCAGCATGCTTGCTCCAAGCACGACCTAGCTCGCCGGATATGGGGGGGATCTTGTTGCTGTAACTCGAACGTTGTTACGTATTTATCCATGCTGAAAAGGAACTGGTGTTATGTTCCGGAAAATATTTTAAGATGGGAGCCCGTCTTGTCCTTTCGTACTGTTTAATGATAAGGTAGAATTTATAATAGAGGGAGAACGGAAGCTGGTATTGTTCTCCTGAGCTTAGCCCACCCCTGCATCGTTTCATCACATCGAAATAATGCGACCTTGGCTTTCGCTTCGCTCACTATTTGCAAAAGCCCCGTACATGTCCTCTCTCGTACGTAACTAACGCACAAGCCCTCCCATCGATGAACCTAGAACTTTATCACACCCACCCTAAAACAATCTCACTTCATGCAACTCATATTGATCAGTTGATTACCAAAACAATAACTTCCCGCTGAATCCTTAACATCGACTTAGAAGCGATGTCAACTCAAGACGAAATCGAAGAATAGGATACCATAGACAAAAATGTATAGCCGAGAAATATATATGTCATAATACAAATTCTTTTATTCCAGACCAATAGTTAAATTTTAAAAGTATTAAACCAAAGATGTCAAGTTAACTAACAAAATTAAATTTATAAACCAGGCAGGTAGGTATTTAAACGCATCAATCACGGATGAAAATAAGATAATTAATCTCTTCCACAAAACAAAATATCAATATTATATAACGCATATCTCTTCATATGGATTCTCTTTCAGTAAAATGTTCAATATATGACTTGTATAATATCTAAATAAACAAATTTTATTTTGACAACTAGATTCATTGCATTATCCAGTATAACCTTAATGTTTTAATCTCATTAATTATGTGGCATCAATTTTCAAAAAGAACAAACAAAATGCTTAAGGAGCTCTTATACAATAGATGAGCTATTCATCACAAAAAGTGTCGCGTTTCTAAATTTTATCGAATAGCAAATTATTACCATCACGGCATATATTGCAAAAACTAAACCAAAAACAAAAATGTAAACAAAAACTCTCTTAACGAAGAGAACTGTATGATAAAAATAATAAACAAAACTGACTGGTCTCTCTCTAAAAATCCCTACTAAGTTAATAGTTCACTCCAATAATATGTAATGTACATAAACACAATTATGATCATAGATCACTTACCGAATTCTCTTTTTTTTTTTGTTTTTACTTAAGATGACACTATTATTAATCCAGGGGTGAGGATGATGGTGTGCACAGCATTGTCCAGCCCGTGGCGATGTTCTTATCTTTTGCATTCGAAGATCTTGATTATGTATTAAAGCTATAGGGAAGAAAGTTATGTACATTTGATTGGGCGGAACTTTACAAAAAGGCCAATAAAATTATTAAAATGCATTGTACTTAGCCAGTTACTACTATTGATATTTTTTTCTAATGCTGCTCTGGTTGTTATTAATGTTTTGGATCGGTTGATATTCTGATGATAGTGGTCTGGTCTGATGATAAGTCAGGCGGGGGCTGGGGGTTAAAGATGATCTTGCTGAATGATGACGTTTGATGACTGTTGCGTTGCGGGTGATGGGTTCCAAATCAATTTTTGCGTGGTTTGGATCGCTTTATCCAATGACCCGATAAACTGCTGCTGCTGATAGCTACGTATTGATGCTGACGTAACTGATAGTGGTGGTTGATTGGGTCACTGCTTGTACCTTTGTGGTGCTCGGTTGGCTGATGGAATGCTCGTTGTTGTTGGTCTTGTTTCGGGCGTTTTAGCGGCTGATGGAATGCTCGTTGTTGTTGGTCTTGTTTCGGGCGTTTTAGCGGCTGGATTTCTGAGGTGGCTGTTGGGCTGCGAATGAATCTGCAGCTCGATGTTGATTTTTGCTTTACAGTCACGCTTGCGTTTGGTGTCTCGGTGGATCTTTTGCGGATTTGTCGAGCAGGTGAATGGTATTGCTGCTCCTGCTGTCTCGATGTATGTGACTTACTGATTTGTCGAGATGCGAATTGTTTTTGTTGCTGTTGTCTCGATGTTAGGTGCAACTCACTGTATCGCCGCAGGAGATCGGTGTCTTAAATATGCAATGATTTTTTCCAATAGAGGGGTTGATGGTGGTCAATCGGGGCTGTGCGGTGCAGATGAACAAACATGCGTTTTGAAACAGAAGTGGTATTGGACGATGAGCTGCTATTCCTCGTGCACCTCGTTGGATGTTGATTCGACGCTAGATGAGATGTTGCGATGACGGTCAGATGAAGGTTCTGGCATTGGCGTAGCACATGTACGAACACATTCGAAGAATTCACACACTTATGTATTTTACCTTAAGGTGTCTTTTACTATGTCACTTTGGGTGTTCACAAAAATATTTCTGCAGACTTCTTGGATTATAACGATCCACTTTCTTTACTAATGTTAATAAATTAGGCGATTAACTTTTGAACGATTTTTAGACACTCTCGCGGACTGTACTTCTCAGTTTCTTATATTTCGTTTGATGATTTTTCACCGGTCTAACAACGAGACACTTGCCGAGCACACTCTACTTAACAAAAGAGGCCGTAAACGACTTGCCAGTCGGCTTATATTAACTTCGCTCACGTTCCTTTTCTTCTAGCGGGCTATCTCAGGCGATGTACCCGTTTTTCGTTAGTATTTAGTTAACCTTGACGCATTGATTTTTATGTACATGGATTGTATGTGTGGTAACCCAATGTATCATGTATCTCTTTCCTTTGAGAATATGATGTTCGCCGCCCGACCTGATCTATATCATCTTTCCTACGCGCCTAAATCCATACAGCAAATCGTTGCATAACAATACGCTAAAACATAGCTTATCGGAGGCACAAACCAGTAAAACTCTTATACTGCGAAGCTAAACTATAGTTCTCAAACGGTTGACTTAGATAATGCACACGAGAAAACAAATAAATAAAAAGTTTATACCAAATGTGAGATATGCATTATGACGGTTCCCTACAAAGCTTTTACTTTTTTAAAGAGCAATCGAAAAAAAGAAAAAGAAATGGAACTGAATAGCAGATTCCTATAGGTATGTAACGACCCACACCTGAGAACTGTAGTCTCATGCACAGACTGAGCTAGCCTTTTAGAAACGAACTAAGACTGTTATCTCTTTAAATCCTTGCTATGGTATATGCCCACTCTTTTCCCTTCCAGATCTTCTAACTCGTATAAATTATTTCCTATAGCTTTCCTAATCTTCATCTTTGTGAACTTTGGGCAAAGTTTTGAACTTAGGTGTTTTGAAGCGTCGCTAAGGACGAAGTTTCTACGAAAAACATATTCACCTGCCGCGTAACTGGCTGTCTTACTTCTGGTATTGTAACCCTTTTCATACCTCGCATGCGCATTTGCTAACGATACCTTAAGGTGAGAGTGCAGGATATTCATCTTATCCGACTTCGATAAAAGAGCCACTTCCGGGTTATTTAGACTATTTAAGTTCCTAAGAAGCTTATAGTCGGATCCATGCTCTATCATCTCTTGGCCGAATAAGGCTTCATAAGGGGACAAACCTATTGCCGAATGGATAGTGGAACGCAGGGCACAGGCGATGGAGGGGAGGTGTACGTCCCAATTTTTCTGTGCGGGATCGATGTAGGAACGAATTGCTGCTAAGATGGACCTATTAACTCGTTCGCTGGCGTTCGCTTGCGGAGAATACGACGCGGTTTTAAGGTGTTCAATACCAAACGATTTCATGCACTTTGCAAACTCATGGCTGGTGAATTGTTTGCCATTATCCGACAAAATTTTCTCCGGTACCCCGAAAATGCAAAATATTTGGTCCTGCAAAAACTGTAAGGTGGTTTCAGTTGTCGCTTTTCGAAGAGGCTTTATGAGGACGAACTTCGTCAATTGGTCTAACGCAATAATGATATGTGAATTACCACTTTTGGAGCGAGGGTAAGGTCCCAAAAAATCTATATAGACCAGCTGGAATGGTCTTTCCACAACAAACGCTTTTCCTAAAGGGGGTCTTAACACGGTGTTAGGGGCTTTGGACATTTTACAAACGTCACAGTTTGAAACGAAATTCTTCACTTGCGTAGCCATGTTCGGCCAAAAGAATCGAAGTCGTAGTCGGTACAGTGTTTTAACTACACCTCCATGCGAGGCTCGCGGGGGCTGATGGGCCAAAGCTATCAAACGATCGGTCAGTTCAGATGGAACCCAGAGTTTCCATACCAGGTCATCCTCGAGTGGATCCCCTGTGCAATGTTTGACCTTCTTGTAAACGAAATGGTTCGAGACTTGAAGGTCAGGTAGCTGATCTTTTTGCTCTTCGATGGTTTCTCTGATCCGGCAGTATTCCGCAGATTGAAAACTGGGATCTGCAAGATCAATATGTAACACATCGGAGGGATCCTTCAACATAGAGACATCGCTTTGCAGCTCATCTAACTCGTAAGTACGAGATAGAGCATCCGGCACAACATGCTGCGATCCTTTACGATGCTCTATGCTAAAATCGAATCCTTGTAATTTAAGACTCCATCTGGCTAACCGTCCGCTGAGGTCCTTTTGACTCATCAGCCACCGCAAGCTTGCATGATCAGTTACGATCTTAAACGACTGTCCTTCTACATATGCCCGAAACTTTTGGACGCCCATGACAGCAGCCAAACACTCACGCTCAGTGACGCTGTAATTACGTTGCGCCGAATTAAGCTTATGGGAATAGAAATATATTGGCCGTTCATTTCCCTCTTCGTCCTGCTGACACAAAACGCACCCAATACCCGAATCAGATGCATCACAGAGGATGATAAAAGGCTTAGCGAAATCAGGGTTTATCAAAATTGGAGCGGATGTGAGAGTATCTTTAATCTTATTAAATGAAACTATGGCTTTATCATCGAAGCTGAACCTTTTTCCCTTCTTTAAGGTGTCGGTAAGGGGAGTGGCCAAAGAAGAAAAGTCTTTAACAAATCTTCGATACCACCCCGCAAGACCTAAAAATCTCCTAACCTGCCGCGCTGATGTTGGGACGGGGAAATCGTTAACTGCTGAAATCTTAGCCGGATCTGTCTTTAGACACCCTTCTCCTACAATATAGCCGAGGTACTTAAGTTCTTTGAAACAGAACTTGGATTTCTGAACATTAATTGAGAGTCCTGCCTCCTTCAGTTTCGTAGCCACAACTTTAAGCATCTCTATATGTTCGTCAAACGTGCGTGAAATTATCAACAAGTCGTCCAGATAGACAAATATGTTTTCTCTCAGTTCATGCGGTACCACTTTGTCCATCAACCTGCACATACGCTGAGGCGCATTGCATAGGCCAAAGGGCATAACGTTGAACTGATACAGGGGTCTACCGGGCACAGTAAACGCAGTCTTTTGCCTGGATGCTCTCTCCAGCGGGATCTGCCAAAAGGCATCCTTCAGATCCACACTAGAAATATAGTGTGTATCTGAAAGACGTCCTAGCAATCCCTCTATATGAGGAAGTGGATACGCATCCTTTCTGGTGACCTGGTTTACCCGCCGATAGTCCAAACACAACCTGTTTTTCCCAGGTTTTCGTATAAGAACTACCGGAGAGTTCCAAGCGCTGGAGCTCTCTTCGATTACTCCCATCACCAGCATGCGATCCAGTTCCTCATACAGAAGTTTCTGTACCGCTGGAGAAACAGGATAATGACGTTGCTTAATGGGCTCGGCATCACCTGTGTCTATAATATGTTCCTCTAGCGATGTTTTCCCAAGGCCAACTGTGGCAAAGGACGGAAACATGCTGACGGCTTCTTTGAGCTTTCTGGACTCCTCGTTTGATAATTCGTGCGCATCTGAATCGTTCCGTAGACTATTCGAATTAGGAGATATCTCCGAGACTACTAGATTTGGCGCCAAGTTAAATTCCTTCCAGAAGTTAATGCCCAAATACAATTGCTGTTGCAGAGAAGGAACTATCAACAAAAGTATGGACCTGGTTTCGCTTTTATAGGTAACTTGTGCCATGACTTTACCAACTATCTTTTGACCATTTTCGTCTGCCGTTTTTATCTCGGAACTGAATTGAGTAAAATGGATATTCTTCTTATTTAAGAAGTCCACCGCTCCTGAACCCAGGCAACTGATGCTCGCCCCACTATCTAGCAAACCCAGCATCGATTCTCCGAAAATGGATACTCTAGCATAGGGACGAGGATCATCACCAGAGCATAGAGTGGTGGCTTCAATAGCGTGGTACATAAGTTTCTTATTTTTGAATCGTTTACGGAGTTTTTGGATTTTGTTGGACACTGGTCTTGGTGTGCCGAAAATTCTACTACGAACAGCGTAATAGTTGGCAAGGCGTTCATGCAAGGTTTTTATGGATGGCTTGTTCAAAGGAGGTGTTTGGTTAGGTATAGAAATGTGTTCAGAATCTTTATTATTCTCACGTTTGAGTATTTGAACCGGGATGAAGTTGTTGAGTTCAGAGGTCTGTGAATGTGAATTATTGTCGGTTTGGAAAACGCTTAGAGAAGTGCTACAGATGTCATTAGTTGAATTTTTGGTTAGTTGTCCAGGATCGGATTCCTCGAGCAATTGGCCCTGGATGTCAAACTGCTCCTGGGACCGTTTCCCGAGCATTGAGGACATTGTGGAGTGGTAGTGTCTTCCATGCCACACTTGAAGCAAAAAAGTTTTCGCTGGGGATCAGGACAATCGAAAAACGAATGCCCTATCACTTTGCAGTTCCAACATTTGAAACCACGACTGTCTCGTCTAGGTTGGAAAGCTTCGACCTGTGGACAAAAATCTTCCGACAACCTATCCGGGCCTACTTCAATTTCGGAAACAAAATTTCGCCGCGCGGGTGGGACACCAAAATTTCTAGCTCGTTGGGGTTCATGATCATTCAGATACTTTTCGATGTTCCTACAAACGTAGACCATTTCTGGCAAGCTATTGGTTGAGAAAGTGATAAGTAACTCTCCTGTGCGTTTGCGAACGTTTTGCTTCAACAGCTCAATGATTTCTCTATCTCTTTTCGGAATACGTAGACGGCTGTTCAAGGTTTGGATCGCCGTGTAAAAATCGTCGAAAGTTTCGGACGGTAATTGATATCTATCTGACATTTTTCGAGATAATTCAGAGTCAGACTCCAAACTTCGGAATTGTTCAATGAGGGCTAGGCGAAGGGTTGACCAGCTCACAGTAGGATTAGTCTTCAGGTAAACCCAAAACCAACTTTCGACTTGGCCACTGAGAAAATGATGAAAATTCATCGCGATATCATCCCAACTTGCTTCGTAGCACATTTTCATTCTTTCTAGCCGAAACAAGAAATCATCGACCGTCATGTTTCGGTTATCGAATTTGATTCCCCACTTATGGAAATCATGCGGTCGAGATCTCTGCTGCAAGGAAGGAGCAGAACGGAAGCCACTTGGGACGTCATTGCCGGACATATTGTGGAGTCGATTGAGAAACTCATTTACATTTGAACTTGGTCTATTATCACGAGACTGAACTGGTGTGGTAGGGTTTGGTAAAGAAAAATTCGAAAAATTTTGACGAGGAGCAGCACTATGGATAGAACTATTATTGATAGGGACCTGCTGGATTAATGGCGGATTTGGCACTACCAGAGTCTCTCGAATTGCCGTAGCTACATCTCCTCGAATGCTGGCTCGACTCCTTTCCATTTCGCCCTGAAAGAAGCGAAAATCCTCGGCTCTATTTATTCCTACAGCCGCCGTAACGACTTCGGTGATATACCCCGCTAGATCTTCTTCTTCCCCGATAGTATTGATTCTACGGCTAAGACTTGAACGAGTATTAGAGTCACTTGCTTGGGTACCAGTGTCTACACTGGGTTGGGGTGGCGTGAATACTGCCGCTGCACCTTCATTGCTAAGGTCCGGTTCTTTATGATTTTGAGGACCATTCGACCTTTCGGAAACTTGTGTATTTAACTCCATACTTTTCCTGGCTTTGTTAGCTATGAATCTACTGCGTAAACTAATACCACTATTGAGAGTATCTAAGGGGATTTGGGACATAACCGGAGTATAAAAGTTCAGATAATTTTATCAACAAGGAGAAAGATAAAGTTAAAAATGCAATTTAAAAATACAACAATTTAATAAAATATAAAGTGGGACCGTAAGTCAACTTAAAACTAAAAGAAATGTATAGATCGCGGTATTTTTAAATGGAATACTATAGCGAAAGAAATATAGTAAGTGGAATTATATTATACTACTTGTTATAAAATTCATAAAACAAAAGACCTAATAGGTACTAGTAAAATATTCGATGAAACGATTCAAAAGATACTATATCTTTGGGGGATATAAAAAAAATTCAACTTCAAGTAAGAAAATGAATACGAATGTAAAATAATGCAAAAGGAAATATGTACTAATCAAATACTAATAGAATAATCAATTCGGTGGATGTGATAGGCTTTTTGGGGTTCATCTGATGGGAGACTACGTCGAGAGGGTATTAAAATCAAAACAAATTCTACTTTATCCTACAAAAATTATCGTTTGCAATGTCACAAGCTCTTTGCATATATCAATGAAACTGTTACTAAAGTTATTAAATAACTTTTGATTACTCTAACTACTGAGCGGTGCAACTGACCTGAGCTTTGATTCATACAGCTTTAATGCAGGACACGCACTCTGCAATTACCTAGCGGATATGCTTTTAAACCGATACTGGTAAAAATGACTGACACAAAGCTTATGAGGTTGATTATAGGTAACGCTGCAGCAGACGTAACTGGAAGTCCTAACATCCAATCACCGGTCAACGTACCACATCGACTCATAGCATGTCTTTGGTTGGTAAGCCTCGTCTTCACTACGACCTAGATTCATATATAAAAATCTATCGGATGAAAACATCAGCAATCCAAGCTACCAAATGGAATTTCCCTGACTCTGGCTGGCACACATTGGTTTCGCAACAGTCGTAATTCGAAATTTCAAATTACCGGCCGAAACATGCGTCCAACACAATTGCAAAGAAAAAGAAGTAAATGTCGAAAAAGCATAAACAAAATCAAAAGGATATACACTGATATTGGCACTGAAAACGTAAAGTTTCAATACTGCGCAAGGGCTTCTGAGTACGAAATTTTGTACCCCGAACAAAGCTAAAGTGACAAAAAAAATAATGAAAAGAAAGGACAATTCGGGCCCCACGTTGGGCGCCACCTGTAACGAATTGTAAATAGGAATGGCTGTTGGTGCAAAGGCACCAGCGGATTTTATCCACCACTGCTTATACACCCAGGTCGAACCGTAACCGCCAGACTAAAAGGAGCTCAAAAGAGCAGATGTAAAACCTCGACCAATTTTCCTAAAACCTCCCGCTTCATAGGCCACCGTTATGACTTAAGGTCACAGGACCCTCAAGTCAGTCCGGGCAGCGAAAACGAGAGGGTGTTCGGAGTGTACTGCAACACCAGCATGCTTGCTCCAAGCACGACCTAGCTCGCCGGATATGGGGGGGATCTTGTTGCTGTAACTCGAACGTTGTTACGTATTTATCCATGCTGAAAAGGAACTGGTGTTATGTTCCGGAAAATATTTTAAGATGGGAGCCCGTCTTGTCCTTTCGTACTGTTTAATGATAAGGTAGAATTTATAATAGAGGGAGAACGGAAGCTGGTATTGTTCTCCTGAGCTTAGCCCACCCCTGCATCGTTTCATCACATCGAAATAATGCGACCTTGGCTTTCGCTTCGCTCACTATTTGCAAAAGCCCCGTACATGTCCTCTCTCGTACGTAACTAACGCACAAGCCCTCCCATCGATGAACCTAGAACTTTATCACACCCACCCTAAAACAATCTCACTTCATGCAACTCATATTGATCAGTTGATTACCAAAACAATAACTTCCCGCTGAATCCTTAACATCGACTTAGAAGCGATGTCAACTCAAGACGAAATCGAAGAATAGGATACCATAGACAAAAATGTATAGCCGAGAAATATATATGTCATAATACAAATTCTTTTATTCCAGACCAATAGTTAAATTTTAAAAGTATTAAACCAAAGATGTCAAGTTAACTAACAAAATTAAATTTATAAACCAGGCAGGTAGGTATTTAAACGCATCAATCACGGATGAAAATAAGATAATTAATCTCTTCCACAAAACAAAATATCAATATTATATAACGCATATCTCTTCATATGGATTCTCTTTCAGTAAAATGTTCAATATATGACTTGTATAATATCTAAATAAACAAATTTTATTTTGACAACTAGATTCATTGCATTATCCAGTATAACCTTAATGTTTTAATCTCATTAATTATGTGGCATCAATTTTCAAAAAGAACAAACAAAATGCTTAAGGAGCTCTTATACAATAGATGAGCTATTCATCACAAAAAGTGTCGCGTTTCTAAATTTTATCGAATAGCAAATTATTACCATCACGGCATATATTGCAAAAACTAAACCAAAAACAAAAATGTAAACAAAAACTCTCTTAACGAAGAGAACTGTATGATAAAAATAATAAACAAAACTGACTGGTCTCTCTCTAAAAATCCCTACTAAGTTAATAGTTCACTCCAATAATATGTAATGTACATAAACACAATTATGATCATAGATCACTTACCGAATTCTCTTTTTTTTTTTGTTTTTACTTAAGATGACACTATTATTAATCCAGGGGTGAGGATGATGGTGTGCACAGCATTGTCCAGCCCGTGGCGATGTTCTTATCTTTTGCATTCGAAGATCTTGATTATGTATTAAAGCTATAGGGAAGAAAGTTATGTACATTTGATTGGGCGGAACTTTACAAAAAGGCCAATAAAATTATTAAAATGCATTGTACTTAGCCAGTTACTACTATTGATATTTTTTTCTAATGCTGCTCTGGTTGTTATTAATGTTTTGGATCGGTTGATATTCTGATGATAGTGGTCTGGTCTGATGATAAGTCAGGCGGGGGCTGGGGGTTAAAGATGATCTTGCTGAATGATGACGTTTGATGACTGTTGCGTTGCGGGTGATGGGTTCCAAATCAATTTTTGCGTGGTTTGGATCGCTTTATCCAATGACCCGATAAACTGCTGCTGCTGATAGCTACGTATTGATGCTGACGTAACTGATAGTGGTGGTTGATTGGGTCACTGCTTGTACCTTTGTGGTGCTCGGTTGGCTGATGGAATGCTCGTTGTTGTTGGTCTTGTTTCGGGCGTTTTAGCGGCTGATGGAATGCTCGTTGTTGTTGGTCTTGTTTCGGGCGTTTTAGCGGCTGGATTTCTGAGGTGGCTGTTGGGCTGCGAATGAATCTGCAGCTCGATGTTGATTTTTGCTTTACAGTCACGCTTGCGTTTGGTGTCTCGGTGGATCTTTTGCGGATTTGTCGAGCAGGTGAATGGTATTGCTGCTCCTGCTGTCTCGATGTATGTGACTTACTGATTTGTCGAGATGCGAATTGTTTTTGTTGCTGTTGTCTCGATGTTAGGTGCAACTCACTGTATCGCCGCAGGAGATCGGTGTCTTAAATATGCAATGATTTTTTCCAATAGAGGGGTTGATGGTGGTCAATCGGGGCTGTGCGGTGCAGATGAACAAACATGCGTTTTGAAACAGAAGTGGTATTGGACGATGAGCTGCTATTCCTCGTGCACCTCGTTGGATGTTGATTCGACGCTAGATGAGATGTTGCGATGACGGTCAGATGAAGGTTCTGGCATTGGCGTAGCACATGTACGAACACATTCGAAGAATTCACACACTTATGTATTTTACCTTAAGGTGTCTTTTACTATGTCACTTTGGGTGTTCACAAAAATATTTCTGCAGACTTCTTGGATTATAACGATCCACTTTCTTTACTAATGTTAATAAATTAGGCGATTAACTTTTGAACGATTTTTAGACACTCTCGCGGACTGTACTTCTCAGTTTCTTATATTTCGTTTGATGATTTTTCACCGGTCTAACAACGAGACACTTGCCGAGCACACTCTACTTAACAAAAGAGGCCGTAAACGACTTGCCAGTCGGCTTATATTAACTTCGCTCACGTTCCTTTTCTTCTAGCGGGCTATCTCAGGCGATGTACCCGTTTTTCGTTAGTATTTAGTTAACCTTGACGCATTGATTTTTATGTACATGGATTGTATGTGTGGTAACCCAATGTATCATGTATCTCTTTCCTTTGAGAATATGATGTTCGCCGCCCGACCTGATCTATATCATCTTTCCTACGCGCCTAAATCCATACAGCAAATCGTTGCATAACAATACGCTAAAACATAGCTTATCGGAGGCACAAACCAGTAAAACTCTTATACTGCGAAGCTAAACTATAGTTCTCAAACGGTTGACTTAGATAATGCACACGAGAAAACAAATAAATAAAAAGTTTATACCAAATGTGAGATATGCATTATGACGGTTCCCTACATCTCTGCGAAGCACTTGACGTACGACGTCATTGACTCCCAATCGCTAAGGCTGATGACTGATGACTATAGTAACTCTTTTATTCCACCAGCAATATCTTTCTCTATTTTTAGGCTAGACAATACGAGTACTTAAGGACTACGCCAACCAAATGAATCATTCTCGAACTGAAGTAATTGAAAAGCAGTAGGAAGCCTTTTGTGGCTGCCCCAATCGCAACACTCGGGCATGTTTATTTATAAATAAACATCCCAACAAGAGTACGCAGTGTTGGCTTGGCTCTATGATGTACGAGCTCACTCCAGGGAGTTATTGAAGTCCAATAAGATCTATTGTTTGACTTGTTATGGCAGCAAGCTTGCGTGCCCGTATTGTTATAACTCCTCGCCGCGCTTCTATATATGACTGAGAGGAGGCACTCTCGCTTATGGGCTCTGTGCCCGTGCGGTGGAATCTATATTCGGAAATTAACTAACATGGTTACATATATATGAGAGGAATGCCGAATGGAGGAGAATCCCAAAAGGAAGTCATGGTATGCGCTGCCAGACGGAATGGATGCAACACAAAATAATGCAGCATTCCATTCCGCACAGTGGTCTCTGGAGAGTCTTGCATTTGAGGAAACTTTGCTGCACATGGATCGGTTATTGGTGCCGAGTTGGCCTTAAATAGTTGCGGAGTCTACTGGTCTCTTGCGCTAATTGAGGGAGTTCTTGGAGCCATTCCGTCCGTTCAAGTGGTTTATGTGTCCCCATTTGGGTGGCTTGAATGCAGGTTGGCGCCAATACAATCGGGACCTCGACCCGAACATTAGGTGTCAGTGGAAGTCATGGAATGGATTTACAACTATTTCGCATAATAATTGGAGAAGTAGTACCTTACCTACTCTGCGCAGACGTTTTCAATTCGTTTCCCTGTCTTTAAAAGATACTTTCTTATCCAGTTAGCTTGTGGATATAATTTTATTATGCACAACAAACACTTTACCATATAGCCGGTCAGAGATGAATAAAGTCCACGGAGACTCCTTTCACTTGTTTTAGATTCGTGTATGTGCCGGTCGGCCGTCTATACGGAGGGTCTATGCAGATCGAAGGCTACTATGATTTATGACGTCTGTTTTCGTATGCTTAACGTCACTAAGATTGGTTTATGGTTAAATGTGTCGTTTAGACAGAGGAGTAAACCGTAGCTGAGTGAAAATACAAAAGAAATGTTGTCCTAGATAAGTCCGGTGCATACTCTGAAGGGCAGTATAGAATTTTATGACTTCCATTTGAACTTGATTTCATTTGACCAAGTTTTTGTGACGTTAAAAGTTTCTCCAAGCCAGGCATTGGCGCACGTGTTCAACTTGCTATGTCAACAGAAATTGATGATCTCCTGTTTTACCAGAGACCACCTTTTACCAGATTATTGCCACTGGATCAGCACATTTTTATTATATGTATAGTCGATCCGCCCCCATCTCTGTTATCACATGGCACATGTCTTGAATTTAATTATTCTTTTGACTACTTTCTATACAACGGCAGGATCAGTTAGCAGGCTTAAAAGTCCGCTCTTTAATATTATACATTCCGATGAAGAACGGACCAACCATAACCTTGTGGCAAGCTTATCTGCTTTACCAATTTTATTTACGTAAATTGGATATATCAGATTTCGAGATTTTTTTAACTCAAAATCTTGATAAGTTATATGCTTATTTACATAGAACTCAAAATTGTTCTTCTGTCTTTCCATACATTTGATGTTATTCGATTTAGATCCGTCATTCTACAACAGAAGAATATCTCGGAACGGAGGATGGAAATCATTAAATTCCCTCAGTTACTTATCACTAACAAAAATAGTATTGGTCCCTAAATGCAGCCTAGTGGTACCCCACTTTAGATGTATAGTTCCTTCGATAACAAAGGACGACCATAAAAGGAGTGATTCGAAAACGGAAAGGAAAGAACTAAAAAAGCTCTCCCCCGACTCTTTTGTATTAGGTACACCAACGAATGGTTGTAAGAAACAAGTTCAATATTGAACCAAACAGAAATATTCGCCAGGGTACTTGTGGAAGGCCTAAGTGAAGAGCTAAAACTTATGTACTTTCAACAAGCAAAAATAAACCCAGCTTTCTTAAAGATTGAGAAATATTTGTAGCTCTCGATTGAATCTATTCTTCAGAGTCATGCTCAGCAGATTATGCTTATTAATTTAGTTTGTTAGTCATAGCTTATAGCTCTGTGCCATAGCCAGAGCTTTTAAGGAGACCATTCACGTTAAGTCATAGCGTCCGTCGAACAGCTGAGTTAAGAAGCTTTCTTAACATAGTTATACTTTCGGATGTTTGTCAGAAGTTTGAGAGAAGTTCCATAGATCAAACCTGAGACTCCTTGCTCCGTATAGTCTAGCACACTAACCACTGGTGCTCTTGAAGACCACAAGATCGACCTGGAAAATAAAGCTAGTTTGAGGCGATACAAAAACTACATTTGGCTCTATAGCTAGTCTATTTGCTTATCAAAGACAAAGCATGGATGAATAACATGGTCCGTGTCGATTTAGAATTTCTGTGTCTTTCCAGGATCCGGCGTATTGTGAACGTCGGCGTCGATGGTACACTTTCCGCCTTAAGCTCCAACAAGCACAGATTATTGCAGACAGAGTCTATTCATAAGGCATAGTTTCATCAGACCAAAATTTATATATTAGAAGGTGCATGTTCGCTAACCAACCATCTTCTCTACCCTTCAAAAACTCTCCAAATACAGTGGCCGGCATAAGTATTTTGACAAAACTGTTAAGTTAATTCTGCTCATAATTTGAACTTACTTCATGGTAAGGTCATTTAAATGCCGTTTTGTCAAAATACTAGTGCCGGCCCCTGTAGATATGGCCTGACAAAGATCTTGGTCGTCATTGCCGATCGTTACTATATTAGAATGTTCCCTTCTTCGTTTTTGCAGGGTTAGGTTCTGGCTTTCTAGCCTTCCAGCATGTAGTTTCTACCTTTTCGTAAAGCTTTCGAAACTCAGTCGTATGGAGTGTCATCTCTCCATCGACTAAACCACACACTTCTCGTATTTTTTTCCATTTTCTAGTCCCGTTAAAGTCATTACTGGATAGAGTCAGGTCCTCAAGTAATTTGAGGCGGCTTTGCTGTAGTACAAAATCATCTCGTAAATCAATCTTTACAGATGATTTTTGTCCAACATTTTTCTCCGTAACTCAACTGAAAGTTGAGACCAAACTATTGCCAAAACCTCCACCGAACATGTCTACCTAACCTAGAATACAAACTATAATTAGAAGCTGAAAAATAAAACCAACCAAATTTTATTGACAATTTAAAACAATGGAAAACCTTCCGAAAGTTGTCCATCCTAAATCACCAACTGATAAGAATTTCTTCTTTGAACCAACAATGGACTGCAAACTGCAACTTCTGTATTATGGTACCATCATCTACTACCTACACGCGCGCATTTGGATCCAATCCAACCCAACTGGGTATAAGTTTTCGCACAAAACACACACACAATGCTGGCTCTGAAAACACAATAAACCCATAAACTTTCCATTTCGATATATCGTATCGTCAAATGGGCACCACTGTCCACTAACTATGTATCTTCTACGTTCTTCCCAGGAATTCTTCTGGCTATATTCTTCTATCTGCGCAAAGTCTCGCAATTGTCCACACTATAAGCTTATGCGACATAAAATCAAATTTCCCGATAACAGAGTAGTTTAATGATGTCATTCAGTGGAACTGGCTGAAACCCCTATGCCATCTAATGAAAGAGAAAGATCCAAGAGAGCAACAAAAAAACAAATAGTAATAAAAATCGATTTTAGAATCGTCCCAGTGGATTGAAATTTTAAAATCGCTTAACAAAATCATTGCACACAGTTGCGATTTAAAATGTTCGTGCACCTTTGCATGATATGTTTGTGTCGAATTTTCCGGCTTTATTTATATGTTTTTTTCTAGCTTAAAGTAGGTACATACTATTTCCAAACACTTTCTAAAATTACATCTGTCAAGTATCAACTAAGTTAAAGCCCCATTTAGACGGTCAGTTATCAGTTCAGTTGTCCATTCAGTTAAAAAGGCAGTGCATTTAGACATCAGTCCGGTATTCAGTTGAGCTTTCATTTTACTCATGAGCAGCCGAAGGTTTGAAGTTTAAAGACATATTTACTAAAGGTGTTGTTTTTTTTTTGCTATTCTATATAGCTTTACAAAAAAAGGGTTTATCAGGGCTTAGCTCTTTCTTCATGAAAGCTTTGGCTGCACTCCTATCATAGAAATTCGTAAAATGTCACTCACAAAAAAAAAAAAAAACATCAGAAAAAGAAAAAAATTCTGAAAAGTCACAAAGAAAAACAAATCCAAAAACACTATAATACGTGAATCAAACAAATTTATAAACATAGATAAACAGCAATAAAATAAATAAATAATAAATAAATAAAACAAAATTAAAAATTCGGTAATTTTAGGCATATTTTTGCCAAATGCTTTGATTTGTTTTTTTTTAATGAATTCTGTGATGTCAGTTGTCATTTATGACAAAATCGATAGCATTTTTCGATAAAATTTAAAGCAATGCTAGTTTGGTCGCACAGTTTTTATCGGGGCTAAGAATAAGCCCCGATAAATTATCCGGGCTAACGAAATCTATATAAAATTGAATTTGTATGAGATTATTTTTCTAAGCCTATATAGCCAAAAAAACACGCAGTAAAACTGATAACTGAACTGACATCTTATGGGTATTCCATCATCATCAGTTTAACTGAAAGCTCAACTTATAGCTCAACTGAAACTGGTACTGAAATGACTGTCTAAATAGGGCTTAAGATGGAAGAAAAAATCTACCTTCAAAGCCCAGTAGGTGAGTGAAGACTCACTAACGACCATTACAGGATCATGACTGCAAGAACATGGACTCCTTGCTCATTGGGATGGATGGGTTCATTTGTCGCCCAAGTTAAATATTCACATAAACTAAGTGAGACTAAAACTTTACGTCAAGCTTCAGCCCACAAACCACATAGTAGATGGTTCGTGCTTCAGCCATGCCAATTCATATTGTGTTGCATTTTTGTTTTATTTACTTTTAATATTTTGCTGTTCGAGTTTGTAGTATTTAATATCTAACTTATGTAAGCATTTCGGAGGACTTGTAACAAAGAATTCAAAAAGACAATATTATCTGAGGAACTACTTGGCGGATTTTAGGAGTTCTTTCAGCAATTCAATGGTGACAGTTACTGGATTAGTACATGTTACTTAAAAAGTACCGAGCGGAAGCGGTAGCTTAGTCCATAATACTACATATATAAAATCTAACGTTTGTCTGTTTCTTTGTTCCTCTATAATTCCAAACCTATTTATTCGATTTTCGTGATTTTTGAAGCAATAGTAGCTCTTACCGGAATTTGAAAAGTTGGCACCGTAAGGCTTAACGCCAAAACTTCTCCATAGGTAACAAACAACAGAAGAAGGAAAGAGACTACGGAAATTACATTCAATGTCCTTGTTACTTTCAATTTCAAGTAACACACTATGTGAAAAGATGACAGAAAAATACTTATTTGAAATGGTGTGAAAAGGGAAAAAAACATTTTCGTCCAAGTAGGGGAGCGTCGCCAACAGTGAGACACGTCCAACAGTGAGACATTCCGAATAACTCTGAAGAAACATGTTTGAACACGTCGCGCTTGTTGTCGTAGATCATGCAACAGATGTTCGTCCGATTGGTTCGCGCCGTGATAGGGCAGTGGAAAAAAACACTTAAAAGTAAATTTTAAGTGTCTCAATGAAAAAGAAATAACTTTTTATCTAGATGAGTTTTTCAATCAATGTTTTATATATTGTGTAGATTATATTGTAGAGAAAACAATTAACTAGATTTTGAGGCATTTCGATGCATAGTTTTTTTGTTTTGATTTTTTTTACATATTTTCGACGATTTATCAACAGTGAGACAAAATCCCATTGCCATCACTGGGACATAGGTTATATATTTTCTTTGGTTTATTATTAAACAAATTTGTCTGCTATCCCTATCTATTAAGCCATGACTCACTTCGCGTATGGAAAATTTTCGCATTCGCTAAATTTTTCATTTTTATTTCGTGAATAATTAAATCGATATTTTTTTTTATTATCGATTTATTATTTGTCACTGAAGACATTTTTTGTAACTTTTATTTTCGTTTTTTATTTTTATTTTGTTATTTTTATTCATAAGACTTTTTTGCATAATAAAATATAAATGTTTATCAAACAAAACTTTTTTTATTAAAATATTTGTTGAAGGTGTCTCAATGTTGGGGAAGGACTGTCTCACTGTTGGAGTAGGTGTACCAACAGTGAGACAAATGAGGTACTCGGCCATTTTGATTTAAATTATTTTATCGGTAAAGGTAAATTAAATTTTAAGTATGCAATAAACAGCACAAATAATAAAACTACCTAACGCAATTAAAATCAACTAATTACTCGGAATACTTTTTTAGATTATAGTCATTTGAAAAAAAAGTGTCCCACTGTTGGCGACGCTCCCCTACTTCACTTTGTGCGGAATGTAGTTAAGCCTTGTGTTGACACATTGATAAATTGGGAAAACGATTGAAGAAATACATAAATGAAACACACACTACTAAAAGTAATAAAAATGCATTAGCATAGCCCTACAGTTCTTAATACAAGAGGAAAGGAAGAAATTACTCAGAAACGACTTACTCGGAGGCACTCCAATCTTTTGGAGTTGCGCGAACCATTGAAAGAATTTATCGTTTCTTGCATTTTGTAAATAAGTAAATATTTTCAGTTTTTTAGATTTCATCAGTAGATATTATTGAATTAATAAATCAGCATTCAACGCCTTGCCCCTGTCCAAACAAAATTCCGTTATTCTCTGGTTCGCCTTTAAAAAAATAATGGAAAATTTATGCCCGAAAAAGTGCTGCCAATAAGAAGAATTTTTCGGACATCAACAATTTTTTGACCGGAACTCGCGGTGAGCAAAAAATTAAATGTAAATTTTTTCGAGAGGAACATTTTTCGGACGAAACTGACAATAAGACTGAAAAATAATAATTTTGAAATTACATAAAAGAAGTAGCTATGTACATATTACAAAAAAAAAATATTTAAACACATTTAAAGATAAAGTAAAAGACTAAGACGAGGAAGATAAGTTGATAATCGTTTTCTACTGATGAGCCCACCCACCACATCGGGGCGAAACGGATTTCTGGAGTCGAGGCCAACACAAATTATTGTTTTCTTACTTTTATTAAATTGATTTACGAATATAATTTCTGCTACGCTACAGCGTCTCAATATTTAGTTTGAATGAGAAACATTTTTTTTTTGCAAGTGAAAATGAAAACTAATTCAAATTATTTTTGCTACAGAACTATTTTCAAAGTGGATTAGGAACTCACGCATAACAAAACGGACGGACGGAAGAAACCGAAACAGGTCAATCGTTATTACAGAATATACTATTGGAAGAAGTGACACAAACCTAGATTTGCAAATTTAATAATTCTGTTGATTGCAAATTATTGGTATTGACCATCAACCATCACCCTATTGGAAGATACATACTATACTTTTTGCAAATGGCAGCAAATGTCAATTCTACTTTGACATTTGTGAAGTAAACAGATGTAAAATATACGTCATCAAGACATGAATCACTGTACTCCTAAATAACGCGGAATAATATGTAGTTTCCATTCGTCGGAGATGATGGCGCAGTGTGATTATGGCACAACACGACTGACCGGCCCCGGAGCAACTGTTCTGCTGAGAATATCGCAGTTCTGGCTGGAGACCCCGGATTATCGACCAGACGATGTGCCACGCAGACGCAATTGAGCATCAATCCGCGATCTTTACAGAGAGTTTTGGTGAAAGACTGTAATATATTGCCTAACAAATTGCAGACAGTGCATTAGCTGTTTAGCTGTTGACCGCCAAATGCGTTTAACTACACTAAAACCATTTTGAATCTCGACAACGAGATAGACAACTTTTCAACACTTTTTTCGACACTGATGCAAACCTAACCTCTTACAAAAACTATTTCACTAATTTTTACATCGTTTAAAGTCTACCGTCTTTATTTAATATTGAGTAGATACTTCTTACCTCCACTGTTGCACCGCACAACCTTGCCGAACTATGTTGGCAATTCAAATTCCTCCTCGACACGGAATATGCAAATTGTGTGTGTATACAGCCCGCCTTAAGGTATACAGAGAAGACCAGAAAGAGCCGCAAGCCTCATTCGCCAGGAAACGTGCCATGCATAATTTGTTGTGTTAACTGATTCAAAAATAAGCGATTCGCAAAATGGCAATTAGGAATCGATAAAGGTCTTATTAAAAATTCATTAGCCAGCAACAGCAACAGCAGCAGCAACTGCCAGCTTAGGTGCCAGCTCTGGGAGTATGCTCGGGTTACTGATGCTGATGCTGTAGCTGGTGGTGGTGGTGGTGGAGGTGGACGTGTCGCGTCGTCGACGTTGTGACACTTTCAGACATTCAGCCTCCGATTGGGAAGCCAGATTCGATGTTGCATTCATTGTTCTCCATCTATGTTGCTATATTATCAAATAAAAACAAAACAAAAACTTGCTCCAATTGTTGAGTAAGCCCCCCCAGCAGACTTTGAGTTAAACCTTAGGATGCTATAAACGGAGTCGTGATGCCACAGTGTGTGGCATTAATTATTTTCCCTTCGCAGCGATTTTATTTTATCAAATTAAATCATCAGCAGCCGCTCAAGACTCAAGAGCGAATGGATTCCTTTGGGAGTAAGCACATATCGGACTGGTTCTGAAGAGCTCTATACACTATACCCTACACATAGCTGAGGCCCATAAGCAAGTGTCAAATAAGATAAAACAACGAAAACGGAAAACTTTTAATTAACCACGATTTGTTACCTGTGCATACAGGGCTAACCGCTACTGCTGTACTCCTTTACAACTGATGGTGGCTGGGCAAGGAAGGAGGTGGTGGATTAGGTTTGTGTTGTAATCGCCTCGCCAGATAAGAGTAGTGGTAATTTGGAGTTGGTGGTTGGCTGGAGCCAAAGTGCAGTTGCAAGTGTTTTGTCAGCCCCCAGAGAGTCATGAAATGTTACAAGTCACCTGCAAAGCTGACATGCATAAATTTGTCGTTGGCTGACTCATGTAGTGCATTTCCGTGTGACGGGGTCAGCAGTTGACTTAGTTTTTCGTTTTCCTCTTGCTGGTGTTTTCGTTTTGTCAAATCAAATGTCAAATCAGTGCACTGGTTGATGGCAACAGAAGGATTTCATTAGGTCCAATATGGGAAGTGGTGTTTGACTAAATGTGGACTAACCGCAGTGGGACATTCGTTAAGTGTTGTGTAACACGGATTAAGACTGACATCGAGTGTAGTGGTAAAGCAGTTTTTGGAATAGTTCACGATTGGGGCTACGATAAAGTAAGGGCCAAAGTGAGGGGATACCTGGATCTACTTAAAATAGACAGACGTGGTAAGCGCAGTCATAGAGATGACGTTAAGGAAGCTGCAACGAGACCCTCGTGCGGATATACATACTTGCAAGTCCTGAAATATGATGTTTAATCTACATTTAATCTACTTTCGTTTCCAGAACATCTCTTTTTAAGAGAACATGTCCTCTTTTTTGTCCGCGATCTATTTTACACTTTCTTTTTTCGCTTGGATCTTTTGTTGTCCTCTTTATTTTTTGTGTCCTCTTTTTTAATACCTTCAATTTCAATATAAAAACAATGTAAAAGGTGTAAAAAGAGCAGGCTTGAACAACGTTTTTTATAGACTTAAGTCCAGTACCTATCGAAAAAGCCTTAATTGGAATTGGTTGTCCAGTCCATATCATTTCAAACGCAGCCAAAAACGGATTTGATTCATTTTCAATTGACATCGAAATTATTGTAATAAAAATATGTATTTTTTTTTTATACTATATACCTACACCCTAACTGTGCGTCGCTACGCCCTGGGTAAATCCAATAGGCAAAGATTAAGCGCGTTTGTGTTTCCCGCATTTCCAGTTAGACTTATTGCTTCATGGCTGGCACTCGTATATTTGCCTAGCACTCAAAATTAAATAAGGGTTTTTTAATTGGTACGGGTCTTTGCCAGCCAGATTCGTCGTTAGCATTGCCGTGGTCCATGAGAATGTAAAGGAGAACCCGAGGCAGTCAATTCCTCCACGTGCAAAAGAAATCAGCCTTTCGCAGATTCCAACTTGGCGAATTTTGCATCGGGACTTGGGCTTACGCCCGAATAAGATCCAACTAATCCAGGAGCTCAAAGTTAATGAACATTATGTGAACAAGCAAAATTGCCATAAATATGGGACGACGATATTTCAACGTCGAACCGTCCTTATTGAAAAACCCTTTAGTGAATCTTCAGTAAGATCAGCTTCACATATCTGTGAGGGTTTAAAAGAATTTTGTATTGCGATGGAATTGGAATTTAAGGACTTGCTCCGGCATTGTACTACCTACTAGGTGGTTCTCATTTTACCCTACTATTAATACAGTTTTACAAGTGTTTCCAGCTCTTAAAAAATATTTTTTTTCTAACGAAAACCGTACGGCAGGGGGGGGGGGGAGTGGTGGTGGTTGTTGATTGTAAAGTACGTCCTCTTTTTTCTTTTGAGGTGTATGGACACCCTATTTTAATCGTTCTTCCCAGAGAGAAAGAGACGTCAGACTACTTTTGTAGAATATACATCGCACACGTATATCTACATAGCATAGAACCACTCCAACAGCGGCGGTGGATATATTGTTCCACCTACTAGCGCTAGACCTTTATTGTAATCAAGCGTGTTTCATGCGAAAATCATGGCGATCAAGGATGTTACGGTATAATGTAATATCCACAAGGGATATCAATATTTTTAGCCGCGATTAAATCATCTTCAAGTCCAAAGCTGCCCTCTATTGCCGCTTACCTCTTAACGAGATGGCGAAACAATTCATAATGCACCTTATATGGGTACCGGGCCATAGGGATATTCTAGGGAATTGGAAGGCAGGCGAACTCGCTAGGCATCGCACAACTATGTCGAGTCTTCCTGAAAATGTGGATCCCTATATGCCTCTCGCTACGTGTGAACTTCTAATCAAACTGCAGAACGTACTCCATCACGAAACAGATCTGGCTCATTACGAGACACTGCATTATTGGCAGGTACGCTCTCAGGTTGGGCCTCCCTTCCATACCAACGATTTCTGTAGAAGCTCCATGGACGAGAAGAAGGAATAGACTATTTTTCACCTCCTATCTGCACGTGCACAGTCATCTCAGCTCGTAGAATACTTCTTCGACAATCTACGTGAACTAATATAAGCATCAGCTGCATGCTTTATTCTTAGCTACTGCTGGTTCAACGGGTAGTTGAGAGATCATCCAACCACCCTAACCTAACATAACCTATCTACATAGTGGTGATCAGGCCAATCATAACCAATATGCTCTTAGTATGGCGGAATAAAGCCTGGGCGAATGGCCGTCATTTCAAAGTTCTAAATTTTATACAATATCTCGGACCTATCCCACTGCTGATATAGAAGCTTTAATTGAACTAATACCTCTCCATATATTATTACTATATAGGAAATTGGGAAGTAGAGGCTCTATACTCTCTTTTCCTTTTTGAGCAATAGATCTTCTAGGTCGACATCGTTTTGGCGAGTCAAAAGCTTAAAACAGTGATTGCCAAAGGTTGTATTCGATCCGGTCATAGCTAGCTTGGGACTATTTCAATCTCCTTGAAAATGTTGCTGCAGACAGTCACCACTAACCATATACGAACGCATAAAGGCTTTGAGGCCAACGATAAAGCAGATTGTCTGGTGAAAAGAGGCGCCACACACCGTGATCACATGTCCAAAACCCTGTATATCTATAGCTTTTAGTCACGCATTCATTCCAAAATCAGAAACTTGAAACATTTTGCTGAATACTATGGACAAAATTCAAGGGCCCGAGGTTGGCTAAAATATTGACAAGTCCACAAGAAGGCAACTTGGGCTCAAGAAGTGATGCGTAAAGGGTTATCTAATGAGAGGGACCACTTGACTTGTGCTCAGAATACATTTTTGAACATCGGGTAGAATGACTTGAGGCCGAGTGACATTATAGCCTTTACATGGATGGTTGTCTCATGCGGACTGCAGCTCTGAAGCCGGAGTCTATCCTACCAATAATCGGGCTCCTCAATCTGCAGAATTTAAATAGGATCAGGAGAATAGGCAGACACCCTTGACGCAAACATTCTTTTAGTGAGAAAAAAAAGAACGTTCTGCCTTATATACATCAGCATGCAGGAAGCCTAGCATCTATCAAAGCCTGCTTTGCTGTTTTGATTGCCTTTGCCTATGCCAATTTGTGCAGAAGGCAATCACTGTGCTCAATAGGGCGGGAAGTGTAACTTTGTGGCGCTTGCATAGTTGCATTGGTTCGAGAGTACACATGTCTAGAAGGCAATGAATGTCTTGAAGGTCTTGAAGGCAAAACATAATTCTCTGGTCAGGAAGGTCTCAACATGAGGAACAATCTCTATAGGGTACGATCTTAAGACATGCAGACATTCCAGGAAGCTGGCTGATGGTCGGCTCCGCGAAATAAGGCCCCAGTAAATAAGGCCAAAAAAAAAATTAAATAAGGCCCCAAGAAATGATAGGTACAGGAAACAACAAGAACGATTTTTAATAAAATTTGGGGTGTTATTTCCTTTTTTGGGGGCTTATTTCCTAATGAAAAGAAGAAATGAAATAAAACCCCAAACGAAAAACGAAAACGTATGGGGGGGGCATGCTGTCCCCCTGCAACCCCCCTGCTTGGGTTTACTGTCAGATTTGGGGCCTTTTTTTTACCTTATTTCATCGCAATGGGGCATTATTTCATATTTGAAATTGGGGTAGGTATTATTTCATTATGAATATGAAATAAGACCCCAAATTTGGGGCCTTTTTTACTTTTGGGACCTTATTTCGCGGAGCCCTGATGGTCTATATTTGCATATCTGCATATCTATTCGAGCTGAATAGACCGTCTCGAGGAACGTCTTAAAACTAAGGCTTAGAATATCGGATCTTTGTGACAACTCTCTGGAAGCGGAGGAACCACACCGCACTTTATCTTAAAACATCTGGCTTTACCAAGATGGCTATATCCTATATGCAAACACTTCTTTTAGGTGATTGAGATCGAACTTGCTGGTGTTCTTAACTTTGCTAAGTCCTCTGGCAGGTTCTGTAATCGTGGCGATTAAGAGTTGCGTTTTGGTGGTCGCAAAGCTCATACGATGCGACTATTACTTTCCGCGTTACTAGGGAAACATCCCTGCTCTCTGAAACGGAAATGTCAATGTGCTCAATAATTAGGCTTAATACATACTTTTCGAACATCTTGCCATCAATTCCTACTTCATTGCTTAGGGTATCATTTCCATGAAATGAGTAAAGGCAGTCCTATTCACATCCCTCCATTACTTTTACTGTACACAAATAACCTCAAAGTGCAATTCTAAAAGAAATATCCTTCACTACCTCGCTGAATGTAGTATACAAATACCTCACTAACACATCAGTAACTTAGTACTGCTCAGTGACTTTTAACTACTTTCAAAAAGAATAGACTTACTATTGCCGACCAGCAACAACTTTCAGTCACTCGCCACTTAGTATATTGTCCAGGAAACGGAACTGGCTTCTCCTTTTTCGCTCCTCAGATCTCCGTCTGCAGATAGCTCAGCAAAAAGTGAAATGGAACTATATCACCATCAAATGGTCAAATAAAAATTCTCAAATTTCATTCCGAACGATTATGGCTCAAATTACTGCCTAGATCACGACTGCCATCAATTTACGCAACCATGTGCGGTGTTCAAATTTAGAAACTAATTGCCGCCTCCCATCCCACTAAATAGGACCTCGTATTGCACTGGACCGGCACTGGCCTTGAAGCCCCTGGCATGGTCTCACTCTCATCTCGCCACGCGGTGGCGCTGCGGCCATTAGGAGAGATTTACGAGCCCAAACAAACATTGTAAAATATTAATTACTCCTGTAACGGCATAATGTGGCTCGCTCGCACTGATGGTTATTTATAAGAGAGCATGCGCATTAAGATCGCGCTGTAATCAGATAGGACTCACTTGCACAGCTTCCAGGGGGTAGCGTTGGAAGCTTTATTCCCAACTTGGCTGCTCCAAGAGGGGATTCACTTTTTTTTGTTAATGTGCGCCTGTGCACAGCACTTACACCACATAAGTGTCCGTTGCGATCAATGTGTCACAATTTCTCGCATGGGACAGGTGCAAGCAGCACAAATTTATATGAGCCGGCTCTAGGCAGCACCAGCATTTCTGGCCCGTCTCCTCGCCAGCGCTAGAGCGCAGCTCAGTGAAATTAATAGATACAAACATTATCGAGCTCCACGATCTTAATGACTATTACAAGTTGTCAAGATGCTTATCGGGCAAAGTAACGTGCTGGACATGGACGCGACGGTGGCGTTGTTCGTTTGGTGCACCCAGCTCGCTTGATGGTGCAGCATGTGTGAGTGGCTGGTGCATCTATATGCGACATTGCCTTGTTGGAGGTTTGTGTCATTTTTTTTTGTCTGCCACTTGCTTCTGGCCAAAATGGAAAGGACTCATGTTGAACATTATGTCTAATTATGAGACATTAATTACCGCGCCGTTTAATCGATGCGCGCGCGCCCCTCTCTGTTTTGGTCGTTGTCGTCGTTGGGGCATCGATTTTGTTGTTTTTGCTTGGGCAAAAGTCTTGAACTTGTCTTCCATGTATAAGCGAAATGACAAAACCGTTTTGGGTAGCTCCCCGAACATGGGTTTTGGCTGAAGGGGCACCTCTGAGAAATGTCTACATTTGAATGTTATTGCTTGGAGTCAGTCATGGGTATGGCTATATGGAGGATGTATGGACGTTTTTCAAATACTGGCCACGTCCTTAGCGATGAGGGATGTTTGAATCTTATCGAACGCTGAATCTTTCTTCCGCCTTTGGAGGGTTTCTGTGCTCAGTTCATGCATACTCATACTCATACTTGGACGCGGTCTTGGGGCACGTGTAAGTACTATGATTGAATGTTACACTGAGACAGTCGAGAGAGGTTGGTTTCATCCAGAAGGGAATGTTTTTATCTTGTCTGTTTGTTTCCAGCTGATTACTTCCGGAACGAGAACATGCACAGTTTCTATATGAATATGCAATGTTGGGTTGGGTTGGGTTTAGCTGGATTTTTGGGTGCTACATTGTCCTCTGAAGCTCACCATTAAGGCTAAAACACACCGCCGCGATTGCGATTGCGATAGCGATAGCGATAGCGATTGCGATAAACAACTAAACACACCAGCGCGATAGCGATAGATAGCGATGGAAGTCTTCTTCTCAGTTTTTTGTTAGTTTTGATTTTATCTATGTCTGCAGCTTTAGCGGACGAAGAAGATAAAAGAAAGTTTTTTACTATGCCTCTAATTAATTTCAGCTTACTTTTTATTATCGTACAGAAGTCGATCAATTTTATCTACTTGATTTTAATTACCACTCACGCATCCCGCCTAAACGAAGCGAGATAGACCACCCTCCCATTTTCGGCGCCTAAGTTTTCGTACTCGTGCCAAATCATACCATATTGGATGATTTTTCACACACAAAATTAACTTTTCCACTATCATCATTGCGCGATAGAGCGATAAAATGCTACATGCAGCGAGAGACGCGATCGATCGCAATCTATCGCGACAATCGCCGCTATACATCGCACTCGTTGTGCATGAACAGACTTGAATACACGTGTTGCGATAGATCGCCATCGCTATCGCTATCGCTATCGCAATCGCAATCGCGGCGGTGTGTTTCAGCCTTTATGCAGCATCTCTCTTAAGGGATCAGTTTCAGGTTGGTTTTCAGGTTCTATTACATGTATAATGGGACCATAACAAAGTTGGAGTGCGTGTGCGCGTAACTGAAAGCAACCCTCAAATGCCAGCACCATACTGAAGCCCAATGCAACTATGTACATCAAAACCAAATATTGATCGATCAATAAATTCCTCCATGACACGCTCCACTTTCATCTCTTCAAAGTAACACTTCGCCTGATCAAACAATAAATCTTCACATCACTTTGTTTGCACCTCAACTCCTTATTTTCTCTGCCAAAAAAAAGCAAGCAAATTACACTTCGGTCGCCTGACATAATGACCCCGAAAATATGTCAGAAAAAAGCAAAAAAATATAATTCCAATTTTTTGAAAGTCATTATCGGGCGCTTGCACTTCCGAATCATTTGGGGAAAAAAGTGAAATCGACCATAAGCACGTTCAGTTGATAGCCATGGTAGCAGGTGCTGTATAGAGATTCCTTTTGTGTACTCAAAAAACATCCTGATGGCTAAATTCGCGATAAATGAAATGAAAATATTGACTAACCATGGAAAGGTGTCCGCAACGCTTGGTAATATTCACATCACTCGCACAATCAGAGATTGCAGTCCCACTGGTTGGTGGTGGGAATTAATACGTTGGCCTCCATGTCCCGGCGTAATTAAGATAAATGGAAACATGTCGAAATCTGGCGGAGGTGCGAGGTGAGCTCAAAATTGATGTCCAATCGTAGAGGAGCAATGTGAAATCGATATATTTTTTTTTGTTCGAAAATTAATCAACTTGAGCATTGAGGTTGGCACAGCTTTATTATCATAGCTCACAGGAGTATAGCGAGTTTCGGATTCCTTTACCAGAAGCACTCTCAGAGGATGATACTGATGATGATGCTGGGATTTTTTTTTCCGTAAATACACTGCTTAATGAGACCAGATACTGTATCTGTGGAGAACATAAATCATTTTGCATATTTTGCCCGACAGTGAGCGGCTGTATGGAACGCCTGCGAAGCGGACATCACTTCTGTATAAGATATGTCCCAGTGCGGTCCTGTTTGGGAAGATAAAGTAATGAAGCGGTGCCAAAGCTGAGAAGTTTCCTTGAATTTAAAAGAAATTAATTAAATTGGAGTTAGTGACCGACGCACAGCGGGCCGCAGAGGTGACTCTGGGATGGATTCCCGGGGTACATGGTATGCTCTGCGTTCATGGTCATGGTTATGATTGTGCATTGGCATAATTCAATGTTGTTTAATGACGAAAAATGTTGGCTTGAGAAATAATCTGTCCTCCAATATACAATAGATACTATTTGAATGATATATCTGATAGGTTTGTATAACGAGCTCTCCGAAATATTTCTAAACAAATAAGAAGTGCACGACTGGGTCGCACTGAAGTTGGTCATATCTGAAATCCCGAATTAGAATACGTGAGGATATATATTGAGAGTGAGGCTAGAAAATATGCTGCTTGATACAGAAAAAAGGGTTAAAGTTTGTTCTTCAGGGAGAGCAAAGGCGTGACCGAAACATTCTAAGCCCCCGTATATTGCCTCTGACGAGTGTCGAAATTATGTAGTCAGCTCAGGTGGCAGTTAGTCTTTGGCGAGAACGAAGGGGTCACGGAATCAGACTAGCCCCCTGCTGAAAAATCACCCCAAAATTGGGGCTATTTTTCATAATAATAATACCCCAATTTCAAATATGAAATAAGGCCCCAAATCTGACAGTAAACCTAAGCAGGGGGGTTGCAGGGGGCAGCAGGCCCCATACGTTTTCGTTTTTCGTTTGGGGTCTTGTTTCATTTCTTCTTTTGGGGCCTTATTTCATAATGAAATTTTACCCCAAACTGAAAAAAGGCCCCAAAATATGAATTTTACGCAATTTTCTGTTGTTGTTGCCTTTCATGTACATTTTTGGGGTGATTTTTCATTTTCATGTTGAGGTCATTTTTCATTGGGGCCAAATTTCATGCAGCCCCTGCTGATAGTGTATAATAGGGATTCTCCGCAAGGCAATGTTTTGTCTTCCCTTTATCCAATCAAAAACTTCAAAACCCGGCGGCATTTAGGTTATTTTTAGTATACCTACTATAGTCAGAGCGTTGAAAAGGAAAATGTGGTAAATGAACCTTTTATGGGCCAAGGGTTTTTTGCCGAAGTGGATAAAAAATTTGCCCAAAAGACCGGGGAACTCTAGCTAGACGCGTAGCTTCTCCCAAGTGTTCGTTTGAAGAAGTTTTTATTTTTGGGACGAATGAAAGGCCCTACAATTTTATGCCGAGTCCAAGCGGCGTATTGGTTTTCAGACGATCAAGAGTGTTTCAAGGAAGGCAATGGAAAAGACTTTAATTGTAATTTGTAATACTGACGGGTCGGTCAGTAGTTCAACATACTAAATATCCAGCCTATAGGTCCAACCCAGATTTCAGCGCCACCATATCCAAGTGCAATGAAGGCGGTCGAAACGAAGCCCTACAAAATTGGCATCGAGTGGGTCGAGAGTGGAAAAAGAACTCTGGTTGGAGCTTGGGCCACCCAAAAGCTATCAGAAGAATAACCAAACAAGTTTCAGTGTCCATTAACATTGAAACAGCATTTCTGTGGCGTGTACTGTCAGTACTGTATAGAACAGGTGCCATTAGTTCCACAATTTATCCGGCCACCTTTTGGCAACCTTCTCTAATCCAAAAAAAGCAAACAAATCTCCATCCGAACTACCAACCAAACAACATATCATTGGACAGAAGTAACAAAAACCCATTCTCCATACAGTAACATGGCATATATCCAACTCCAACCATCCTATAGACTCCATTCAAGTATAGACTTCCTATTCTTAGCTAGGACCATTATGCCAACCAACAGCATACACAACAACTGACTGCGCAACAACTACCACTACCACCAGATGGTTATCTGTGATGTCTTCTAGCCCAACACCAGGAACACCACATTAAAAATGAAGAGGTCAATAGGGGCTCAAACATGCTATTCGCAGGGAGTTCGCTGACATTCAGTTCACCTCACCGAACCGAACGCGAATCGTCCTCCTGCCGCTGCGGCGCGCCATACCCGTTCGCGGGTAAATCTCTCTCTTCCATCGTGCTCTTGTTTCCGTGTGCTATTTGTGGTGGCACAGTCCTCCAAATCCCAAAGTCTTATCGCGATGCTCCATCTCTTGGGAATTGATTTTCCCTCAAATTCGTTTGCTGATAGAAAAGTGTGATGCCGAGTAATCGATTAAACAACCAGAGATACCAGGCCAAGGAATGACGAGAAAAAAGCAAAATTCAGTCCCGCAGAGTAGGTACAACAATTGAAAGGAAATTTGTAGCGTTACATGTTCAGCACAATCGCTGAACATGGTGAAACTATCTTCCATGTCGCGGAATTCGTATTGCAGATTTGTTGACGGTTTCTTTTTTTATTTGGTATATACCATTGTACTTTGGATTGATTACGTAAGAACACAAGGGCTCCTGAGGGAGTCTCTTCGTTTAGTCGTTCCCCTCATCATATCCAACAACCCGTTGACATCTTCAAATTATGCAATTAAACGATGGAAACAGGAGTTTTCTACATCACACGTAGGTATCCATAAATCGTCAGCTAAGAAAGTGAAAGAACGATCGGGTGGATACGTATTCGAAACGCGCCCTTTACGCAATGTGGAGAGGCAATAAATTTGTCAGGGACCCGCATTTATACAGTTATGGGTATGCCATCTGGTCTGGGAAGGTCGAAGGGTTCAATTGGAATGGGTACATGGGCATATATCAAAAACTGTGGGCCTTGGGTTGGCTTCTTTTGGGGGACGCGACGGTAGCTATATGGTCAGTGTAATCCTGATTGTGAGTTACGCGACACTTGGAATTATTGTGTTGCCAGACATGTTGACATCTACAATCCGACTGAGAAAGTGATGTTTTCACTTTCATTACGGTGTGGTGAAAAGACTGACATCTTAATCGAAATGTAATGCGAATTATCGCTGCGCATGCGCAGACTGAAAAGACGACGCCTATTCAATTTATGAAGTGACGATGAAAGTGACGGCTGTGGAGGTGGGCTTTTGACACTCTGACTGAGGGTATGACAATTATAAACAATCTTAAGGACTTCGCTTAGCAATCATTTTTACCATGCTTGTAAAAAACTAAGGTATATTGAGTAGTTTTAGATGATGGATAAAAGTGACCAACCTACGAAACGTCTTATGCCGGTCGTACTCAACTCATTCAATTGTTGTCAGCTATCTTCGTACCCTAGTTGATGTACTCATTCAATCATTTAATATCTTCGCAGATAGTTGATCAACTTGTGCGGCGTCATTTTGGCAAACAAATCTGTTGATCGAATGGGTCAACTGATGCGTTTTCGGTGTGATGCCGGATGCCGCAACAAGTTGATGAACACGTTGGTAGACTAAATAGACTGCGTATCGGACGTTCAGACCGAGTTGAACGCTCTAGGCAATTTTATTATTTTTTGAATGTGTGACTGGTACTAGCGGAAGCAACCATAACAGCAGCATCAGCGACCATCGAAAAAAAAAATACCACAGCAGCGACAAGGGAACAGACATAAGTTGATCAATACAGTACTTCAAAAAGTTGAACAACGTTTTGAATAGATACAAGCATTTGCGAAGAATGATCTCCAACGCATGGTTGGACAGACGACAGACTTAAGGGTGACTCAAATAAATGCAACGTGGGAATTTTCATCTTTACCAAACACTCGACAGCAAGTAATAGGTCCAACTGATGTTCCACGATGAAAATGAGCACAGATTGATAATACATTTCGAAAAGGCGACGAACTAGTGGAGGTATCGCTTTCAATACGATCCGCCGCGCATTTGGGAATACCCCCCCTGGCAATTAGAAAATGTCAGAGGCTGCTCGCAAATGTACAGTATTTGCTGTCAGCCCCCAAGACTGACAGAAATCGCAGCTATATATATTTTAGACTATCTAGAACACGAACACGTCCGCGGCTTTATCAGTTCTCAGGTCCTATATATTGCTTAAAAATGTTCTTGCCTATTAAGAAAAGCACATCAATGATCCAAATTTTATAACTTAGGTCCCCATGAGGCTTGAGAAAAGAGCCAAACAATGCCCAACCGGTCAAAATATCGCACACAGTCACAAAACGCGCTTAAAAACCCTCTAAATGTGATAAAAAAAAAGTAAAGACAAATCAAAATGCACTAAAAAAACACAACAAAAAAGGGAGAGCAACAAAAAACATCCCACAACGCTACAAAAAGTTGCCAACAAATCGCCCCAAAACAACTTATAAAACACCCCAAAAATTCCCAAAAAAGACCGCAAAAGCTCGCCAAAAAAATTCCAAAAAAAAGTGTCAATAAACTCCAAAACTCACAAAAACGCCCCTAAAATATCTTCAAGATGGCGGAATACAGCTGTTATCGACACATGCATGTTTTCCGTCAAAGTTCCTAAAAGAATTGGGATTCATAAATCTCTTCAAGATAAGGAAAACTGACTGAAAATCCCCTTATCACACTCGATCGAAACTCATCGACGCGACATAAGCTCATATAAGAATACCACCACATCCATGATGTGCTGAGGAATTCACACATATCACTTGAATATATGTATTGTCAAATGTCAACGGAAAGAGTTCGAGTCCCTTTTGGTCTGGCCTCGGCCGTCTACCAATCGCAGATCACAGCTCGGGGAAAACGTCTTATCGGCTTAATGTCGGCCTTTTTAACTGAACTAATATGCTCGCGAGCATTTCAGCGGTGAATGGTTTGCGTTGACTAAACTCTACGCTTACGCTAGGCTTACTGGCAATGCTTTTCAGTTGATGGCATCACTTTGTTGAACTCCAGGAACAACATTTGTTGGAAATATTTGCAGGAAATCGAAACGGTTTCATAGACAGCTTGACCCGACTTCTTTTCTGTATTTGTCGAGGTTGCCACTGAACGTGGTGCACAGATTGGACCATTTGCCCTTGCACTCGTTAAGTTAACTTTTTGCCACAGGGCTTCTTTGGGCAGTTTATACTCTGCGCAAGCGCAGCCAACATCGCACATACTGTCTTGCGTCTCGGTTTCCTGGGATCGCTTTCTAGCGATCATTTTGCGAGGCTACTCGCGTCTTAGACTACGACCTAATTGGACTGTCATCGCACAACCGAACGATGAGAAAATACCTAGACTAACCCGATAAAGGATTCGTCCGGCGCTATAGAGTACCATATCGAGTTTAAGGTCCATCCCAATTTCAGCTCCTCGCTCCTCGCTCCTCGGCGCCCTTCAATCAATCCTTTCACAACATCTAAAAATATTCTTGTGTGGGTTTTCGATGGACGTTTTTGCTTATATCCGTTTTTGTCCTTTAGATACCTATTGCACATAGGAATCACAAGCCTGCAGTACAAATGGTCCTTAAAAAACCCAATACCAAGTCCTCATCAAAAAGTGAAAAGTGAAAACGCAATTTAAATAGATTTACGACACAAAATCCTGGCAAACTTGTTCCGCATAATTCTCGCTCTCAAAGTGCTTCCTTGGCACATATACGTATACCTACCTACAAGTGCACTAGAGGCACTTTCATTCGACCATACTCCACGTCGAACAACAGCAACAAATTACATCTTATCCAAGCGTGCTTGCTTTGCTAGCCCCCCAACAACAGGAAGTGAGTACGCGCACTTGAAAAATGTGGGTGTCATTAGGAGAGGAACATCGGCCACACAGCAGCAGCGCAATTGCGCACTACACGACGATCTACATCAAGCAATGAAGATGCATCTGATTCATTGATCTCTTTAGTATACCTCACTGCTGTGAGTGTGTGTTGTCTACCTTCAGCCGCCCACATAGGACCTCAGACCAGGATAAGTCTCTTACGTAACATCATTCACCAGCATCCTCCACCTGTAAGACGACGATTGCGAACGTGCGTCCATGAGACTGCAGGTGGGTGTCTAATGCTACACATGCACCTCCTTGGCGTGTAGGACTTGCGCGATCGCTCGTCAGTATGGTTGCGCGCAGTGTTCTGATTGAACAGCGTAAACCCACACACAGAGCAACGCAAACGCTTAGCAACACAAATCGAGTCGCGCGATTAATCTCGAAATGGTTCACCGCTAACAAGATTACAATTAACACCTGAAATGAATGTGCAACACATCACCAGGTGATGATCTTTTATGCGCTGGCTATGTATACGAACGCTAGACATTGGCTCTGCGCGCCGCCATTTATCGTGACGGCGCGCGAGCACATTCCAAGATATCACTTGGCGCGGATCTACTATGTTGCATCCGCGCATATAGTGGTCGTGGTATGGTGCTTTGTCTTTTGCGCCTTTGTGCGCGAATAGATGTCGCCGCCAGCAGCCGCCTTGTGGCGTCTATCCCAGTAGCTGACAGCAGCGGCAGGATTTAAATTGTTGCGTAGGAGTTCAGAGTTTGCTGGAGCTGGAGAACTGGTGGAAAGTGCATTAAGCCAGCGCAGTGGTGACAGAAGTGCGCACGTTACAATTTTTTGCGGCAATTAGTGCGGTTGCGGTCGCAATCGATGCAACTGTGTGAACATGTGTTAAATTTGTTGTCGGCGTAAGTAAGGGTAGTACTTTTTCCTGTGAAATTATGAATCAGATTCACGCTGAAGCGTGGGCTTATAGGCTTTAAACTTATTTCGCACTTCTGGCTTCAACTTCCGGAAAAATATACGTTAATTGAGCCAATTTTTTTTTTTTTTTATAAGATTGATTTACAATGGTAAGTCTTCAAAAAAGGATCTTCTGGTTGGGGGGCCATCTTATCTTGCAGTGGCTCAACTTTGGCTTTGAATACTGTTGAGAGTATCTCTATGCATTAAATCTGATCGTAAAAATAAATCTGCTACCCAAGGTCAGGTCATGCTTTAATGCTTCTTATTTAGTTTGTTCGCTTAGCCTTTGAGATCCCGTAAGGAACCTTCGATCGAAAGTTCCTGCAGTGCTTTTCCTAAGTTTCTTTTCTTTGCATGTATTTCGTTTAGGGGTACATTATGCTCACGCTCTAGCTGAGCTTACTTGAAGAAGAGGGGAGGTAGGTTGGAGTGGCGGTTCAACTTTTAACCCAATTAGCACTAATTATGTGCTACTACTTTATGATGATGCTTAAGGTTGTGATCCGGTCGGTATCTATAACCAGCCTGTGGAGTTGAGAAAGCGGATAAGATCATGTATCCCTTTGCCCGAGATGCCGCTAAGGTCGACAAAGAATGGTTGGTTCAGTGCACGCAGTTTGGCATGGTCTTCAATTGGCCAATGCCACGTGGTTATTGCCGTGCTTGTGGCGATATCTGAGCGGGGTCTGTTTAGTATGTTCTTTGTTTTATTTTGATCGTAGGTAGGCTTGATATCCTTGATATAACGCAGTTTTTGTCAATCCCGTCCATTGGAGATTGGCTTTCTGTTGAAAATATGAGTGTATTTGCCCCTTAACCGCTCCTAGCGGAATGTGGACTCTCGTCGCGACTCGCGAGTGAGGCGTGTAGTGCTGAGCCTTTCCTCGCCAACTCATCCGCACGTTCATTGCCTGTTATGTCATTATGCCCCGGAACCCAGAGAAGTCAGGCAGGCGAGCTCGTTCCGGCTCTAGTAGCCAAGTCGATGGCTTTGAGACGTGGTTGGAGACGTGACCATGCCGATTGGTAACGAATCCAGGATGTTACTATGACCATACAGCCTTGCAGTCCAGCATCCAGACTCCTTGAGTTCTATAGCACTGTATAATACAGTATATTTTGTGTGTAGGTCAAGAGGTAGAAG
This sequence comes from Cheilosia scutellata, assembly GCA_955612985.1. NCBI lineage: Eukaryota > Metazoa > Arthropoda > Insecta > Diptera > Syrphidae > Cheilosia > Cheilosia scutellata. The sequence continues at coordinate 49,673,455 of OY015312.1, read as the reverse complement.
ATGCAAGAACACAGACAGGGCGTCTGTGTTGGGCCCGACCTCATTGCCCCCGTGGTGCACATACTGATTGTTCTTTTCAGTAGACTTTGCTCAACGCGGCCAATCATACTAGTGATCCATAGGAGAGAATTGGACGCACTACGGCTGTTTACATCCACAAGGTCGTCTTTGGTTGAAGTCCCCACTTCTTTCCAAAGGTTTTGCTACAGGCATAGAAAACGTCCGACGCCTTCCTTACTTTGTGTTTGATGTTATGTTTCCATTTAAATTATAGATACTTAGATACTTAGCGCTGGACGACAGTGGTAGTGGTTGACCATTGAGACGGAGTAGGGTAAGATGACCACCCTGTGGAGTTCCTCTATGGGCAAATTTGGTTATTTGGGTGCTGCCTAGTGTTGCCTGAATAGTTCTTGTCCTGAGTATAGAGACTATCCATTGACTAATAAATTCCTCTATGCCCAGCTCAGTCAGATATTCAAGAATAGCTTCAGTCTGCACGTTGAGTTTACTTGGATCTACCCTTGAGGTAGGCGTGCTGTGATTTGGATAGCAATGATTCTTCTATAGAAAACTTCGCATGTGGATGTCTAGAACACGGTCTAGGGTTTTAAGTATATAGGAGGTTCATCCAAATCCTATGGACACGCCTCCATCGAAACACAATGGAGCGCGGCGAAAGAGAAGATAACTACAGACTATCTACCCCCCACCCTCGTTTTTGAAAGGAGATTCACAACCAGAATTCCGGACAGAAGCGAATGGGAGCACAAAGCAGTTACAGAAGAAGGGGAGATAGCCCTCTATACCGATGGTTCCAAGATGGATGTCGGTACAGGCGCGGGCATCTTCAGCGAAACAGCCAAGCGGCCATAAAAGCCATGGAGTCAGTCGTGGTGAAGTCGAAAGCAGTAAGTCATTGCAAGAAATACCTGGACGAACTATCACAAGCCAACACGGTGACCCTATGTTGGGTACCGGGGCATATGGATATTCCGGGCAATGAACAGGCGGATGAGATTACAAGAAAAGGATCGAAGATGCACACATCAATGGCCCTAAAATCTGTAAGAACTCCGCTAAGCACGCTTGCTAGGATGATTGACATAGAATCCTTGAGTAGAACAAATCTACGCTTTAACAATCTCAACACCTGTAGGCATGCAAAAGAATTATGGCCAGAAGTGAGCAAAAAGAGATCAAAATTCATGATCGGACTTAGCCGCAAGGATATCCGCATACTCACGGGGGTCATTACTGGACACTGTGCGATAGGGGTACATGCGGAAAGGCTGGGCATACTGCATAATGACTTTTGCAGAAGCTGCAGAGACGTTGAAGAAATAGAATCTATTCGTCATCTGCTTTGCGAATGCCCAGCCCTTAAAAATAGTAGACAAAGGATTCTCCACAGCTTCTTCTTCGATGAGCTAGGAGATCTGGAGAATGTTGATCTTAAAGAACTCCTGAGATTCATACTCAAATCGGGGTGGTTCCAGTAGGTCAACAAACTCCAAAACCCTTCGGTTACTCCTAGGACAAGCCGGAAATCCGGATACGAGAGCTTGCGATTGCCTGTGATTAATACTAAATCTAGGCGACTCAAACAAAAGTGGTATATTATTTGTCTCCAACAGGTATGAAATGGAAGGTTCCCGTGACTGGACACAATGGACCCAACTGCTGGTCTACGTGAAGCTGTGGCAGCCGCCACAAGAGCACCCAATTACCTACCTACCATATAGGAGGTTAAACTAATTGGTCTGAAGTCCTTCGCGGCTTCATGCCCACGTTTGCATACCTTCAGTATAAACACCACTCTAGAGCGTCTCCATGAGTAGCGTACTTGGTTTAGTATTAAGATTGACTTGAAGAAGAACTTGCTCGAATTTCTAGATCCCTCACAGTTGTTGTCCCGCATACATAGAACATGTGACATTGATCTTATAAATATCAAGAGTCCTTTCCAATTACAATTATTGATTGCGTTTTTTTATTCTTTTATCTTGCTTTCTAAAAGACATCTAACTGTGTAGTGATGATGTAGGTCTAGGTACTCCGAGGTATTTGTATTCGCTGATTTTCTCCAGTTTCTCATTTAGCCAGGTTCACTTTCCGTCCATTGCGTTGCGCCGCCATCTGTTTCGAATAATCATAACTTTTAATATATTTTTTGTAGCATTCTTATTGAAAATTTGTGCAAACCTGCGCCACTCAGTTCAAAGAATATAGCTCTCTTGTGGATACACATACCTGTAATCAAAAAATAACGAAAAAGGTTGTGCAACAGTCTGGAAAGAACTCTTGGCCTAAAGCTTCTCGCAACCAATCCTTTACGTGAGTTTTTATTTTTGCGACTAAATTCCAAATCTTAACGACTTCATTGTAAATCTTTATCAGTTATATTTTTACTCTCGGACGTTTGTCAAAAGTTTGCAAGAGGTGGCGCAGTAGAAAAAATAACTAAGGTTATTTGAGTTTTTCCGGGGAACGAACCCGATATCCCTCCGCTCAGTAGTCCAGCACGAAGAAGAAGTAGCCCAGTCTTTCACCCTTATCAAAGACCGTTCAGGCGATGCTGGGGAAACTAGTCCTAAAACTAGGTAAGTAGACCATTTTCTCGTATCCAATTTGTTAGGCCTTTTCAGAAAACTTCTATAAAGATTTATGTTAGGTCTTACCGCCCAAATTAAAAAAGTTCATAAAGCCCAAAACATTGCTAGGCAAGTTGTTGCTGTAAAATATTTACACAAAATTGGGCGATGTGACATTGATTTTGGACGTATGGCGACAGTGATCCCAGCTGTCACTTCAATATGCTGTTATACTTCTTTGTTGCATTTTTTATCTACGAGTTCACAATGCTTGAAAGAATTGGATCGAAAATGCTAACTGTCAAAACGAAATTTACCCTTTGTACATGGAAACATAGCCGGATAGCTTCGTCTTCGAACCGAAGCGGTAAGCAAAATTATCAAGACATGACTAGGAATTCGAAGCTTCATGTAGGCTTCCCATAATGTCTCGGATCCGGTTGGATCGGATCGAGTCCAAAAATCTCTCCTCAAAAAGTATGGAGATTGTCTCGTATACCTAATTAAGAGAAGGTTCGGCGAAAGTTCAGGTAGGTATTAAAAAATCGTACAGCAAAACGGGTTTCGGGGCCTGAACAGTCGCTCCGTTTCTCCAGACTGGAGGTTCGGTCTTAAATAACGATAAGCGAAATAAAAAAAAGATAAAAATACTACATCGGAATTTTAAAAAGTCGCATTTAACTCTGACTTATAAGGACTCCCCTTCCAGCAACATTTTTGCCGCTATTTTTCATCGTCTTAGAACCTCTTTTAGGGATTCTTTCTGATTCTTTCTACGACTCTCCTTTCAACTAACAAGATGGCCATACGAATTGCCACCTCACTTCCCCAGGTCATCCCATTAAGGCTGATTACATCGCTCATATACCTATAAGACATAAGCAACCCTTTCCCAAATTCAATATAAAGAGCAGCGCTGCTGTTCCGGTGAAAGTAAACGATTCGAATGCAACAAAAAGAAGGAACTATACGCGACGGTTTGATCCCAATCCCGACCAACAACCAACAAAAGATCCATTGAAAGCTCAATCATTTATAATTTTTCTCATTAATCAAGATTTCTGTGGCAAAACTTCCTCGACGCGAGCGAATCCGTTCGATGATGTTCCATTGCCGCATTCGTTGCCATACCGATCCGATGTTATAGGCCACGCAACTGACAATGGCCAAGCACGATAGCGCATGTTGTAGGTATATACATGGTATAACTATCCAAACATTTGCACCACAAATAGCTGAAGCCTCTTGACCTTTAAGGGTTAGATTACATCGTTCATCGTTCGACAAAGTGTACTGAAGGTTTCAATCGATTCGTAATTGATTTAACGACTTTGTTTGTGATGCGGCAAAAGGCATTCTCTTTCTCGACGACCGACCTGAACTAGGGTCGAGATGAGCCATCAGAAATTGTACATAGGAAACCCCTTCATGTCAGACAGCGCTCTCGAGACTCGATGCTATAGATGCTTCCCCATAGATAATTTCGGCAGTCGGATTTGTTTATTGTTCGATCAGTTATAATGGCCTGGGCTTACAACTGTTTTTGCGCTATGCAATACCTATATAGTCTTCGTCTTTATGATGGTGCACCGCATACAAGCCGCAATAATAATCGCCAATAATGTAGCCCAATAAAAATTACATAATTGAGGACTTGTGGCATGATGATCAATTTGTGTTGGTTTTATCGAAACAGGAAAACGGCCAAAACGGACAGGAAAATAATGTCTAGCTGTGGGATTACAAGCTGGATTACATGACTTTTTAATGGCGTTGCACGCCTGGAGGGGAAAATGCTTGCAATTACGTAGATGCCATGCGACAAATGGGAAATGTTGATTATGATAGTTCGTCTAATTGGTTGGGGGCAAATGAACAATGGACATTTTTACTGAATTAGATGCGGTTCTAATAATCGTATTCAGTGCCTTACACCTTACCTTTATAATGAACTTGATAAATTTACCTATTGTGAGCTGTGCTCTAAATCTTAAACTGTAGTGAAGGTCAATATGTTCTTCGTCAAGGGTTGAGTTATGGTCGTCGGATCGGTGGTACCCCTCAAAGAACAATACAAACTTTGGAGCGTTGTGCGCCTTTATTTGTGACAATGACAAAGACTAATGGAATTACTACAAAGGATTGCTGACAACCACTTAAAATCCTTAACAATATTAGGATACTTGCATTGCAGACACCGTTAAAGTGCAGTATTTGCAGTGCACAGTACTGACGTATCACAGTCCACGTGAGTCCCATGAAAACCGACTGATGTTTGATCGGTATAAGCAAGTCTCTCGAGATGGCCCCGTCTAAAATAAAGGGTATCCCATAATTCACGCAAAATTTTAATTTTGTCCCAATAGTATCTACAGTGTTACCAACGGAAAAAAATGTGCACAACTGGGTCGCACGAAACTTTCTCGTTTATTGTGAATCTCGCTGAATCTCAGATTCATTTCAGCAAATTTTACGTTTAAAATCATCAAGATGTACTCAGGTCTAGTAACTGAACCCTTGTTAATTAAAAACGTAATACATACTATACAAACATACGTATTAACTACAACACTTTATTACTTTCAAATTTCACCCCGAACTGACATTTCCTTCAAGGCAAGTAGGCGATGAATTTCGGGTACCGTGAATCGTGAAATAACTTACTTACTTACTTACTTATCGGGCTCCCGACCCGTGAAGAGTCTCTGCCTGAGACACTGCAGCCTTCCATCCTCTACGAACCCGGGCACGCTGCTTCCAGTTGTCCAGACCAAGCGCTCTGGCATCCGCGATGGCTTGGTCTTTGAAACGGAGGTTCGGTCTTCCTTGTCTTCTCGAACCTGGGGGCTGGGATTCGAAGATCCTCTTAGCTGGAGCATTATTGTCCATTCGCTCGATGTGGCCGAGCCAATGTAGTCGACGTGTTTTGGCTTTTTGGACTAGATCCACATCTTGGTACAGCTCATAGAGTTCGCGGTTATATCTTCTTTCTCCATTCGCCCTCTTCGCACGCAGGACCAAAAATCCGCCGAAGTATTTTTCTTTCGAAGGAGCCCAGTATCAGCTCTCCCTTCTTGCTTATCGTCCAGCACTCGGCGCCATAAAGCAGAACTGGCAGGATAAGGGTTTTGTAGAGCACACATTTCGTCCTTCGGGTTAGGAGTTTTGAACCCAGTTGTTTTGCCAAACCGAAGTAGCAACGGTTTCCTAGGGTAATTCTTCGCCGGATATCCACTAAGGTGTCATTCGTGGAGTTCATGTTTACTCCGAGGTAGGTGAACTCCTTAACTACCTCGAAGTTGTTGCTATCAATAGTGACGTTTTGTCCTAGGCGGTGGACAGATGCTTGTTTGTTTGTTGATAGCATGTATTTAGTCTTGTCCTCATTTACTTCAAGGCCAATCAAAATGGAAATAAACACGATTCGACCTTATTTCCTTCGACATTATTTCACGGCACCGAATTTCGAATTATATTGCCACTTAAGTTTTGTGCTTTGCAAAAATATACCAGTTGTGAATGTGATCGGGATTTGGGTAGTCATTTTTGAGAAATATTCATAAAACAGCTATATTCGAGTTATCTTAGAAAAACTATGTAAGTGATCGCGTTTAAAATGCTTATGTTGTCTTAAATATGTATTTTGATCAAAATCGTTAGAGCGGTCCTTTTTAAAATTATGCTGACAAATGTTACAACTTTTGATTCAAAAAGCACTGCTACTAAACTGTTTAGCTGAAAATTGAGTACGACGTATTCTTCAGAATATAAAATAATTACATTTTCATCCAAATCGAAAATGACGTTTTCGAGATATGAGCAGTTTTTTAAAGTACTATTGTTAGGGATTTGGGTGGATATCAAAGAACGCAGTCTTTTTAGAGAAAAACGAGTTTGCTATCAAGTTAAGAATGACAATAATACCTTAAAAATACGTTTTTTTAACGTTTTTACCATTTTCGAGAAAAAGCCAATTTTCAAAACTGCCGTTGCTGGACTTTTTAGCGAAAAACAGTCATCTTAAGCAAATGGTATGGCTACATTAACTCAACTATCAATTTTGGTTCAAATCGTTAGAGCCGTTTTCGAAACAATCTAAATTGTTTAATATTTCGTAAAATTGTAGTATGGGAAGTAAAGGTTTCACCTTTCGGAAATGCCAATTTATATTTTTGTTTATCTTTATGTACCTTCCCCGAGTTTCGATTTTAAAAAGGACGGTCAGCATCGGTGAATTTGCCAACTGAAATCCTTAAAATTAAGCAAGTTTCGATTCAATTTTAAAAAGGGACAATCGGCATAGGTATTGGCCCAGGAGACTTTTTGTGAAAATTGGACAAAATTTATGATTTCTATACAGTCGGAAATTTCCTTAAATAAGTCGGCATTTTAATAAAAGTCACCACCCACGGCTCGAACCCTCGCTACGCCCCCGCCCGCAACCGCCTTGTAATAGATAAGCAGGACTTTCAATATTAATCTATTTTTATGAAGTTTATTAGCGACAAATTTCATGTTTTCCATTTCCATTAGGTTTCTTAAAGCTATTGGTATTACTTTTGCAAGTCTTTAAGTTATGACGTGCGTCACACGACTTGTAATCCATGACATTCAATCATAGTGCAGTCTTGAAGTCGATTTTATGTTAAACAACCGTAGGGGGAATTGCTATAAGGTATGTTTATTGTTATCTGCATTAGAATATTGCAGCAGTACCTCGATGTATGGATGCACAGTTTGGGGTAATCGCGCTATATAAAAAAAACTACAAACTTCCCAAAATAACCTCCTAAAAATGATGCTAAATCTCCCATGGCATCATTCAACCGCTGACCTCCATGTTAGAAGCAATGTTGAATTGGTCTTCAATAAAATACAACAACTTACCAATGCATTTATTACGAGATGCGATTATGCAGATAATCCTCTCATTAACGAGTTGGCTTAGTAACAATGCCTCGTTTTTTGTGTTTTTGTGATATAACTGGTATTTCTTTTTTATGATTGTTAAAATGTTAACCTTGATAAGTGTTACTGATTCATTGTTATTTGTTGTTTATATAATGTTTGCTTATTTATTTGTTAACTTATTTATTTATTTAATTTATTGTTTATTTATTTATTTTTATTACTGGTTTTGTTTTGTTTATTTACCTATTTATTAATTTAGTTATTTATTTATTTATTTATTTATTTATTTATTTATTTATTTATTTATTTATTTATTTATTTATTTATTTATTTATTTATTTATTTATTTATTTATTTATTTATTTATTTATTTATTTATTTATTTATTTATTTATTTATTTATTTATTTATTTATTTATTTATTTATTTATTTATTTATTTATTTATTTATTTATTTATTTATTTATTTATTTATTTATTTATTTATTTATTTATTTATTTATTTATTTATACATATATTTATTTACTATTTGATATATATTATATATTTTTATTTATTAAATGAATGCAATTAAATCATTTCTATATAATTAACATACGAATTTAATTGAATTGATTCATTACCTATACATTACATATACAAATGCTTAAAGTTATTATTATTATACTTTTTTTTTGTCTTAAATTAGAGGTTTTTTTTGGTATTTTCCTCTAAACGTATTTTTGTCAGAAGATCCGATTTTATACCCAACTAGCGGACCCCCTGCACACTTCGTAGTGCAAAATAGAAAAATAAAAAAATCAATTGCAAATTCATTTAAATCAGTGACAAAAAGTTTTTGTTGTAATGCTCTGTACACTGTACAATGTACATGTTTTGTTTTTCCAGGAATCGTATTGCCTACATAGTATTCTGTCTATCAGGACAATGCATATCAATGTTACAAATTTTAAAAACGTTGGCTCCCATTACTGTCGAAGAGAAGTGAATACTCCCAGGCCAACACCTAAGATTGTCTAAAAATTATAACTCAATCGATTCGGTGATTTTCGAAATAAAGGATTTTTAATGTTTTTGTTGTATGGGCGGTGCCACGCCCCTTTGTGCAATTTTGCCCAATCTTCACAGGAATACTCGCGGGCCGATACCTAAGATTGTATGTAAATTTGAACTCAATCTATTTAGTGCGGTTTTCGAGATATAAGATTTTAAATGCATTTTTTGTATGGGATGCGCCACACCCCTTTGTCCAATATTAACCAATCTTTACAGGAACACTCCCAGGACAATACCTATGATTATATGATATGATTACCTGTAAATTTAAACTCAATCGATTTGGTGGGTTTCGAAATATAAGATTTTGAATGTTTTTTTTTGTATGGGAGGTGCCACGCCCCTTTGTCCAATTTTGACCAATGTTCACGGGAATACTCCTGGGCCGATACCTAAGATTGTATGTAAATTTGAATTCAATCGATTCAGTGGTTTTCGAGGAATAAGATTTTGAATGCATTTTTTGTATGGGAGCTGCCACGCCCCTATAAGTCATGAACCAATACACCTACAAAGACCGTATGAACTTATAAACTATGGTATCAACGTCACCTTTCATGGGAAATTTCCAGAATCAAAATCGGTTCACGCATTACAGAGAACATTATCGACAAACACAATTGACCATGATTTTTATATATATAGATAATGTTTCAGTAGAAAGATATCACTAATATATCACATCTCTGTATTAAATATATGTGCGATAACAAAAGAAATGTACATTTTTATACCAATAAAATATATATATAAGTACCTCGATAGTAGAAATCGGTACCTATAATAGCTAAAAACGACTATCCATAGTTTAATTGATCTTGAAGTGACCGATCAGTCGTTAAAATAAGCATTCCGTGTCGACTTAATAACGGTAGGGTGTCTGCAACGCAATCCTATACAAATATACCAAATGATTTAAGGCCTTACAGAATTAAGCCGGTTTTGTTTGTTTTACAAAAAAAGAGACTTTAGTATTTATATATATATTTTTTTTGACCTGCCTCTTTGTGTTAACGAGTTTCATTTAAAATCACAAACATAAAATCACAAATGATTTAGTTAAACGCCGACTTGTTATTAAACAAAATTAACCTTGTGCATCTTTCAGCAGTCATTGCTCCCGCCCTCCGATGCAATTGAATTTAATAATTCTAATTGCTGTCATTAATTATAGCATCAAAACTGGAAACTGGTTGTTGGTAATAAAAGTCAAAAATTCTTTGAAAGTGTTACCAAACAGAATTTCTATAAATACCCAAACCATTTGACCAGTCAGCATCAGTATAGATTGAATTAGTTCGGGAGAAGCTTATCATCAGCAGCTAGAGAAATCGTTGACAATGAAGTTCCTAATAATATTCTTAATGTTGATTGTGGCAATTGCTGCCCAGCCTGGAGGTGGAAGACATGAGCATGGTCATGAGCATGGACATGGTCATGGTCATGGTCATGGGCATGGTGGTGGTGGAGGACACGGTGATGGTGGTCATGGTGGTCATGGTGGTGGTGGAGGACACGGTGGTGGTGGCATCAGTTCGAGCATCGCTCAAGCTCAAGCGCAGTCATTTGGAACTGGTGGTGGAGGCGGTGGTAGTTCCTCATCGGCATCAGCTAGCTCAAGTTCTTCAAGCACTGGATGGGGCAAATAAATTTATCTGACAGATGAATAAAAATAAAGATTTCTGGAATAATACATTTTATAAAGTGCATATAGTTAGTACCATTTGTTGTTAATTGAATCTCGAGTATGCCTTACTTCAGAGCCAATTTAGGCTTGGTTCCCCTCGGACTTTACAATGTATAGGGTGCTCAAAACGGATATGAAAATTGTCAGTGTAGTTTGAAATATGTCAAAGTTTTATAAATATTATGAATTATTGTTTGAGAGAATAACATTAACAACAACAACAACAGGGTCAATCCCAACTAGCAAGAATCGTTGTTACTCCTCGCTTCCCCACTCAGTAATTATAAATATTATGTGTCGAAATATTGAGGAACAAAAACTCAAAAACAAAGTTATATTTTGTATATTTTTCAGACTTTCGCGAGAGGACTTTTGATACACCTGCGTGAGTTTTTAGGTGCAGGTCAAAGTAAGAGAAAGATAGATAATAGGTAGATATTCCGCGGTACTAATAATCATTTTACAGGCTAACTTCTACGAAGTCACAATGGCGAAAATTTCCATATAAAAGTATCCATTGTGACCGTCGAAATATTTAAGTTGTATTTAAGTATTTAAGTTACAAAATTCGAGATTTTAGCCAAATCCGACATCACGATGGTAGGGGAACTCAAAAAAGTGGGTCTCGCAAAGGGGCGTGATCGCGTTAATACATTTGAATTACGAACGAGTTCATTTAATCACCAAACGAAACCCGTTCTAGTAGTAATAAATTAGATTTTTTTAAAAACGACTTTAAGGATTTGAACCAAAATTGTTAGTTGAGTTAATGTGAGCATGGTTAAGTTGATTGCATACCTACTCAGTTTTTCGCTAAAAAGTTCAATAACGGTATACTTTTGAAAATTGTCTTTTTCTCGAAAAATGTGTGCACCTACGAATTTAACAAAAACTAGTTTTTAAAGTACCTACAATCGTCATTCTTAACTTGACTGCGTATTTCTATTTCCACCCAAATCGACAATAACGGTAGGTACTTTAAAAACTGGCGCTTATATCACGAAAAGCCCAGTTTTGAATTGTATAAAAATGTAACTGCTGGGCAATGCTTCGGATAGCCTTACTTTACTTTTGGTGGCGCTTACAGTCCGGGGTGGACCACGGCCTCAACCAACAAGCCCCTCCAGCTAGCTCGGTCCCTCGCTAGCTGCCTCCAGTTGCGCACACCAAGTTGGTTGAGGTCGTTCTCCAATTGTGTGCGCCACCTAAGGTGGGGTCTTCCTCTGCTGCGTTGTCCCTCAGGGGTGGATTCGAAGACTCGTCGGGCTGGTGCGTTGTTGTCCATACGCTCCACGTGTCCCAGCCATCTCAGCCGTTGAATTTTTAGCTTTTTGACCAGGGCAGCGTCGCTGTATAGCCCGTATAGTTCGTCATTGAATCTTCTTCTCCACACTCCATCGTCACAAACTGGACCGAATATCACTCGAAGAATCTTTCTCTCAAAGCATCCGAGAAGGTTTTCATCCGCTTTTGACAGGGTCCATGCTTCTGCACCATACAGCAGGACCGGGATGATTAAGGTCTTATATAATATCTCCTTGATTCTATGAGAGAGGGCTTTACTTCTTAAGTGCCTTCCTAGCCCGAAGAAACAGCGATTGGCAAGAGTGATTCTTCGCTTGATCTCTGCGCCGATGTCATTTTGCGAATTGATAGTGGAGCCCAGGTATACAAAGTCTTTAACTACTTCGAAGTTGTATCTGTCCATCGTGACGTTTTGTCCAAGTCGCCGATGTTGAGAGTCCTTTCTCGTTGACAGCATATACTTCGTTTTGTCCTCATTGACAGCCAGACCCATCCTCGCCGCCTCCGTTTCGATGCTTGCAAATGCACCACTGACAGCTCGCCGCGTTCTCCCAATAATGTCAATGTCATCAGCATAGGCAAGTAGTTGGACGGACTTTTGAAAAATTGTACCTCTGGTGTTGGCTTGCGAGTTTCGTACAATTGCTTCAAGAACGATATTAAAGAGAGTACATGATAGCGCGTCGCCTTGTCTCAAACCTTTTTCGACATCAAATGGCTCGGTGGTATTCTTGCCGACTTTGACGGAGCAGCGAGATTTCTCCATCGTCATCCTGCACAGACGGACGAGTTTGGCGGGGATGCCAAAACTTGACATGGCTTTGTATAATTCGTCCCTATATACGCTATCATAGGCGACTTTAAAGTCGATAAATAGATGGTGTGTATCGATCTGAAATTCCTGGGTTTTTTCCAAGATCTGTCGGAGTGTGAAAATTTGGTCGATGGTTGACTTTCCTGGTCTAAAACCACACTGATATGGGCCGATCAGGTTGTTGGCGAAAGGTTTTAGACGTTCACATAATACAGCCGACAAGATCTTATACGCGACATTCAGGAGACTTATTCCTCTGTAGTTGGCGCAGTTCAGAGTATCTCCTTTCTTGTGGATGGGGCACACAATGCTGAGGTTCCATTCGTCGGGCATGCTTTCATCCGACCAGATTTTACAGATGAGTTGGTGCATGCTCCTTACCAAGCCATCTCCCGCTGCTTTGAAAAGTTCGGCTGGGAGGCCGTCCGCTCCAGCAGCTTTGTTGGACTTAAGTTTGGATATCGCTAGCCTCACTTCGTGTAGGTCGGGTGGACGGAAATGTTGGCTATCATCGTCCAAGCTGAACAGATCATTCTGCCTGACAGCGGGTTGTTGGCTGTATCCGCCGTTTAACAGTCTGCAGAAGTGTTCTTTCCAAATCCTCAGCACCGACTGTGAGTCTACTACTGTATTCCCATGTTCATCTCTGCAGGCTTCTGTTCGGGCCTTGTATCCTTGGGTGGATCGTTTTACCCTTTGGTAGAACTTTCGAACATTGCCTCTGCAGTATTGTCCCTCAATTGATTCGACCGCTCGCTTCTCGTGCTCTCTCTTTTTCCTTCTGAGAAGTCGGTGTTCCTCCCTTCTTTTCTGCCCGTAGAGCTCTCGAGCAGCTCCCTCAGCCGCTCTGGTTCTTGTCTGCAGCATTAACTGGTAGGCCTCGTTCTTGGCTGCATTTGCCTGACGGCATTCCTCATCGAACCAGGGGTTTCGTTGTGGTCGCCTAGTGAAACCCAGCACTTCGGTAGCGGCACTCCTGATGGCACGCTGGCAATGTTGCCACTGATCCTCTGTACTTGATGCTGGTGAAACTGAGGGTGGGCTTGCTGAGAGGTTTAGGGAGACGCGGTCGGCAAAGGTTTTGGCGGTCTCTTGCGATAGTAGCCTTGCAACGTCAAATCTTCTTACAGTATCCTCTCGGTGTTGTGGAGTGTTGGATATCCGCATCCGTACTTTGGCTACTACCAAGTAATGGTCCGAGTCTATGTTGGCCGCTCGGAACGTTCGGACATCCAAGATACTGGAGGCATGTCTGCCGTCGATCGCAACATGATCAATTTGGTTGACGGTTTGTTGATCTGGAGACCGCCAAGTCCCTTTGTGTATGTTGAGGTGTGGGAATCGTGTGCTGGCAATGATGACATTTCGCCCCGCCGCAAAGTCGATTAGCCTGAGTCCGTTTCCGGAGGTGTTGTCGTGCAGGCTGTGCTTTCCGACTGTAGAGCCAAAGATGCCCTCCTTTCCGATTTTGGCGTTAAAGTCGCCAAGAACTATCTTGACGTCGTACTTCGGGCACTTATCATACGTCTTCTCAAGAAGATCGTAGAATGCTTCTTTGGCTGTGTCGTCTTTCTCCTCTGTCGGGGCGTGAGCACATATCAGCGTGATATTTTTAAATTTGGCCCTGATGCGGATTGTGACTAGGCGGTCGCTAACATTGCGAAATCCCAAGACTTCTTGCCTAAGTCTTCCTCTAATCACAAATCCACATCCAAATAACCGCTGACTCTGCTCTCTGCGGCACTCGCCGTAGTAGATGTCACAGCTTTTCATCCTTCTTGTGCCTTCTCCATCCCATCGCACTTCCTGGATGGCCGTAATGTCGGCTTTGTACCTATCCAGGGTCTCCACAAGTTGTTCGGCTGCACGCGGTCTGTTTAGGGTCCGGACATTCCACGTGCAGATCCGAAGCTCATTGTCCTTATTTCGTTTGCTGGGGTCGTCAACATTTAGATCATCCATATCCGAGGCTTGTCGTTGTTTCGGAACTGCCTGGTTTTTCCGTGGTAGGGAAGTTACCCCGACGCACAACCCCCAACCTGGAGGGCCAGGTCCTTTGCTGGACCCCTTGGACAAAAGGGGCCGGATTTCCCGGAGTCAGTAACCCACTACGGGGATATGAGCGCTGCCGTTGGGCCATAAAGGGCTCATCCGCCACCATCTCTATTTCAACATCCTGACGAATGCTGAAAAACCCTAATGACCTTAGCTCCAAATAAGTCGAAGTAGCGCATTAAGGTATCTGCCAAGTTGACCGTTGACGCCACCGTTGATTTAATTATTTAAATTCATCCGCCGTACGTCCTCATTCTGAGGTGCTCATGTTAAGACTTCTGAGACTCGAGCAGACAGTCAATTCCGACATAGCATTATAGTGTTGCTATTTCTTTCGTGTTCAACACTCGCGCTTATAAGTTTAGCAAGTCAAGCCCAGGTGGGCGAGACCAGTACCCGGTGGTTACCACGGGGAGGTAAAATAAGCACAATTGATGTGTATGAGAAAGTTAAAACACTGGACATTGGTTAAAACGGCTGTTAAAGCCTTTATCCGGAAGATAAGCAAAATATATATTTGAAGTGGCTGGAAAAAATACAGTTTCAGAGTATTTTCCTTTGACGAGTGTAGATCGAACTCATAAGGGACTAACATGGATTTATTTGAATTCTTAGACGACAAATTTGATCAATATTGGAATCTATTACACGGCCCCATAGTAACAGAGTATTTCGCCAAAGGCCAAATTATTTTAAGAAACTCTCGACAATGAAGATTCCTGAATTTTAATAATGGTTCGCAACAGGCCGGTAGACACCCTAGGCCTAGCTTCTCACAACCATTCTTTTGTGTGAGTTTTTATATGGAAGGGACCTACAATTTTATGCCGAGTCTGAACAGAACGGCTGAATTGAGAAGCTTTTTCAGGACAGTTATACTCTCGGATGTTTGTCAGACGTTCGCGAGAGGTGGCGCAGTGGAAAAAACCTTAAGATGTAATTTGTGTTTTTCCAGGGATCGAACCTCCGACCCCTCGCACAGTATAGTCTAGCACACCAACCATTGAGCCGCAATTATTAGTGCCTGATAAATTTTTCCTATACTTTTCTTCTCATATACATAGTTGTTATTTGACAAGGATCAAAGGTCAAGGGAAATTCTTCTTTTCATTTTGGTCTCTTTAACAACATGCAGAGGAGATTTTTCGCAAACAATTATTTTTATTGTCTTCCATTCTCCATAGATTGCATAATGATTTATTGGGTATGGCGATCCGATACTGTCGTGTCGCTCTGAAAATTCGATTCATTTTTCATTCATTAAAGCTGAAATGGTATAATGTTATAAAACGCCGTTACCGATGTAAGTTCGGTGACATTGACTTAATTGTATCGAAATCTTCATAAATGTACTATCAGAAGACACCTGAAAAAAATTCTGGCGAAATTTCTGGACGCCACTTTTTATAGGCTGCCTTTAGCACAAATGCATTTCGTAAATATTTTGTTTTTTTTTTTAGCTATAAACGTGATAAGAATAATTATTGTGAACTTCCTTTTTTTAATTTTAGACTTAGGCATTGCTCGGAATTTAATGGACTTTTGGGCCTCTTGAGTGTGTGTTTTATAAGTGCACAATTGATTTGTAGTAGTAGTAGTAGTAGTAATTGACTTTATTTCACTATAAATGTTACAAAAAAATTTCTAAGTCCATTTTGGTTTTGGCCCTAGGCCGTCTACCAGATTGGCATTTAAATATATATAACTTGGTCTATGATTTACATACATAATATATTAAATTATATGGATGTTTTTAGAAGTCTCCATCGATTATGCATTTTCTGTAGTGAAGTGCTTTCACTGTATAATTGTACAGTGGATCCCAGCCTTGTTCACCGTTTAGGATACCGATTGCAGCTTCCTCATCCAGAACGTAAAAACCAAAAAATTGTTTCCGGAATTCCCTTAAAATTGGACATATTGCTAGAAAGTGTAGTAAATCTTCCCTTACTTTCATATTGCATAAAATTGGTAGATCTGGA
Source organism: Cheilosia scutellata (assembly GCA_955612985.1). Taxonomy (NCBI): domain Eukaryota; kingdom Metazoa; phylum Arthropoda; class Insecta; order Diptera; family Syrphidae; genus Cheilosia; species Cheilosia scutellata. Next base: position 49,657,050 of record OY015312.1, on the reverse strand, counting down.
CGGTGCGGTATATAATTCAGCTGGACCAATTCTCCTCTCATCTTGAAAATAGTGCTACGACTGCTAAAGTCGTGAAGCCGTTTAAAAAATATGTTCGGTCTTGCAGTTGATATTTTATTTTGCTGTAGTACAACCTATATTGAGAAGATTGGGCCTCGTTAACGTATCTTTGGTATGTAATATTACCAGATTTTTTAATAAGTTATCAAACTGTCTTCTTAGAGAATGAGGGTGCATATCTGGGGTAATGTTTACGATTACTCCACATTCTGATGCAAGGCGCTCCCATTCTTGCACTAGATTTCCCCTTGTTCTTATGATGTGCGTAAGTATTTTTTTTTGGTAGCCTTTCTTCCTCCAGCTCAATGACTCTTACAATGTAATTAAAATGCATTTTTAATGTGTTCAGAAACATAGGGGGCGTCCCCGTTTCTAAATGTAGCATATAGTAGGGCGTACTACTGTGCAATCTAAATATTCGCTTAAGGAAGTATCGCAAGAACTTCTCAAAAGCCTCAAAACAACAATATCCCCATACTTGGGCTCCATATAAAAGAATGGAGGCTGCAGTTGATTGGAATAACTTTTGCTTTGCACTATGCCTTACATTTTTATTATTGATGCATTTTTCTCAAACTGAACAGATTGCACGCTTTGCTTCAGACAATTTGTATTGAAGGTGTTTATTCATGTTTGAGTTAGGGGCGATCACAACTCCAAGATATTTATATTCTCGTACATTTTCAATACCTTCACCTTGAAAAGTCCACTTTTCACTTCGACAATACCTCCCACCACCATTTCTAAATATCATCATCTTTGATTTTGTTAGATTTACAGATAGATTCCAAGTTCTGCAGTAGTTATCCAGCCTGTTTATCATAAGCTGCATGGAGTCTACAGTTTTTGCGAGAAAGACAATATCATCGGCAAACATGAGAGCGGGGATACTTGTTCGGTGTAACTTGATTCCACCTTTAACAGTGTCTGTTATGTCGTTTATGTATAATATAAACAGTAGCGTACTTAATATACAACCAGTGGCGTAACTATAGGGTGGCAGGGCTGGCAAAATGCCACGGGCCCCCGACCCGAGAGGGCCCCGGCCCAAGAGGCCGCGAGCTCAGAAATAACTTAAAATTTTTGCAAAAATGTTGTACCTAAGTATTTCAAAAATTATAAGCTCTAAAGCACTTCAGTCTATAGCCAAGCCATCGATCTTGCAAATGCCTTAAAACGTTTGAAAATGTGTCTAGAAGAATTGGAAAGGTATAGACATGAATTTGTAAATTTAAAAATGGAAGCAAATAGTTTAGCAGAAAAAAGGGTCCATCAACCCTGCATTTTCTAAAACTCATCAGAGGAAGGTAAAACGCCATTTTAACGAACTTTGTGAAGATGAGCGTCTCCAAGATTTGTTCAAAGTGAACATATTTTATCTAGTATTGGACATCATTATTAATCAACTGAAATCGCGTTTTCTTCCAATGAATGAAATTGTTTCCAATTGGTTTCCAAAAGGTAATTGGAGTATTTTAAATTTAAAAAAAATTTTTCAATTGTGTTTTGAGCCACCTTCTGCTCCAAAATTCACACCTCTCCGATTTGTAAGGGATACATACACATTGGCCAAATAATTTACCGAAATCGAGCTCCAAGCTAATTCGATGGTTTGGACTAGTTTAGATACAGTCGAATAATGTTGTCCCGATCCACAAACTTGACGTATCAACCATTGCCAAACATTTTCGATGATATTCAAATCCGGTGAGTAGTTCGGTCAGCATTAATAGCTCCGCATTTTGGCTCTATAAATACGTTTTAACAACCCGGGCTGTATGTATTGGCGCTTTATCATGTTGTTAGATCCATGGCAGATGTCCAAAAAGGTTATGAAAATATGTTAAAGCCTTATCAGTAAGACAACGCATTCATTGTGGTTAACAAAAATTTTAATTTTCAGCTGCCATAATACGAAACGGCCCCCACACCATCACACCTTCAACTTCAACTCTGCTATGCAGCCGGTCCAAATGATGAGTTTCTTTGCGGAGGTTATGGAAATAGTACCTAGCTATAGCCATCGGGGCCTTCCAAATTAATTATTTTTCGTCGGAAAAGACCAGGCCACAAAATCGAAGGAGTTGCGCTTTTCGAACCGGGTTAAGGGGTGTCTTTTTCTTGATTTTTAGTCTTTTTATATCCTTGGCATTCGAAATAATACGACGAATAGTTGTGAGACCATATTTTTTCCTGATTTTTGGAAAAGAGTCGTGAGAATTTGCCGCTTTTCCTAATATAAGTCGCCTTTCCGCAGTTGTAAGCACACTATGCATGCGGCCTTTCACGTTTATATCCATAGTTAGACTCATTACTCATTAAAAATATGCATATAACGTGTCGGCTCCTCTCGATTTTCTTAGCTAAATTGGCAATAAATAGGCGAGCGTCCTTTAAGCTTTGATTTGTCCTTTTTCCGCCTCGGTTAAGCTTTTTCTCCACACATTTTTTAACAAAAAAAATCTATCAAAGAATAATATGAGTCCACGTTTTGCCGGTTTTTAGTTAAAAATTTTTTGTTAATACATACTTAAAGCTTGCCAGGTAAATTCTCAGTTTTCGGTCCATTTTCAGAGACGAAATAGAAAAGTCTTCGTGTATTAGAGAACTTGATGATTTATTAATAAAGAATAATTTTATGTCATGCAGCTTTCCTGAAGTATGTACTGTGTTAATGTTATTTGTTACAATTCCTATGACTATAGCTAGTGCTGAACGATCATTTTTAAAACTAAAATTAATAAAAACCTATTTAAGAAAGTATATGGGACAAGACAGGCTACGTAACTTGGCTATTCTATTGAAAAATTAAACTGTTATTTCATTATAAATATGTATGTATAAACCTATGCTCTTGAAAATAAAATTCATTTATAAAATTCATTAAATATATGCATATTTAACTAAAATGCATACAATATTATTAATAGTGTTGGTTAACTACTTAAGTGGTTTATTAAAATTAAATTACAACGTTACGATTTTTACTGGGAGGGCCCCATCCAAAGAATTTGCCACGGGCCTCAGGTGGTATAGTTACGCCACTGTATACAACCCTGCTTTACGCCCATTGCAGTCTCAAAACCTTCGGACAAGTGGTTTCCATCCCAAACGAAAGCTATGTTATTTGTGTACATTGCACGCAAGCCGTTTATTACTTTCGTAGAAATTCCACATCTATAGAGCTTATAGAAAAGTGCCTCTCGAGGAACAGAGTCAAAAGCTGCTTGGAAATCTACAAAAAATGCGTACAGCTTCTTCTTGTTTCTCTTATATATTTCAGCAATGTTCGTAAGCATAAATAACTGGTCGACCGTCGAGTAGTTTTGTCTGAAACCTGCTTGAAATTCATGGATGATTTTCTTCTCATTGACCCACTGAATAAGTCTTTTAAAAAGCACTGCTCCAAAAAGCTTGGTTGAAGTATTTAAAAACGATATACCTCTATAGTTTGACGGATAAGTATAGTTACCTTTCTTGTGTAGTGGGAACAAAATCGATCTCAGAAAGCTTTCGGGTATATCTGCATATTCAAAAATTCGATTGAATTCCGATACAAGCGCTAAAAGGAACTCACGCGTACAATTCTTATAAAATTCGTATGAAATACGATCGTCTCCAGGTGCTTTCTTATTTTTGGCATTCTCAATTATATATTGTACCTCTTCCAGAGTTATCGGTGCATCTAGAAGTTCATCGGCAATGCAGGGAGCTGCAAATTGAAACGGCTGGGAGATTTGAGTTGCGTTGAGCAGATTTGAGAAGTGGCTTTTAAGTTGCTCCGCTGGCAAGCCTAGGGCGATAGTACTTCTTCCTCCGTTAACAAGTTTAACAGCTTTCCAGAACTCTGCTGAGCACCTTGTGCTGTTTAAAAGGGTGATATTTTGCTCGTCATACGCTAGCGTTTTCTCGTGGCAAATGTTTTTAAAGTGCTTATTTGCTTCTGCGTATAAAGTTTTGAACGTATTGGTGTTGTTTGTTCTTAGCTAGCCTGAGAAACGCAAAAGATGCATCTCTAGCACGCTTGCAATCCATATCAAACCACTTTTGCTTGTTGCTGCCGTTGGTATGTTTTGCTGGCGTACTTTGGAGTGTCGCTCTTTTTATTATTTCTGTCAAGCTTTCAATATTTATCGTCGCATTCGAGTTTGTCAAAGCTTCGAGCTCTTTGTTGAGGTTTGCCTGATACAAATTCCGAAAACTGTCTTTACATAATAGTTTTGGCTTAATTGTGTTGTGCTGTTATTGATCGGATTTCTGTACAGATGAAACGTAACTTCAAGCGGCATGTGATCGGAGAACGTCTTCGTTGCTACCTTAAATTCTTTAAGAAGAGAGCAAAAATTTCCGGTTACGAAGCAGTAGTCTATAACAGAACATGCTGTCCCACGAAGAAAAGTATACTCTCCAGAAGAATCCCCCTCACAACTTCCATTAAGAACTCGGCAATCAAATGCATCCGCTAATTCCAGAATGGAAATTCCTTTGGAGTCGCATGTTTCATCCTTAGTATAATTATATCGATGATGTACCCAATCCGCTTACGAAGTTGTTCTGTGACATGCCTATCCTTCCATTAAAGTCCCCGATAAGTACTAGATTTGCTGATTCGAAACTATTCAATAGATCATTCACTTTGTTGTAGTCTCGCGCCCAATGATTACAATTTAAATATACCGGTACGATGTGACAGGTGTTAATGTCCGTTTTCAACTCAAGCACACAGGATCCTTCTATGTTTTTGAAGTTAACCTCGGCTCCATCTATCTGCTTACGAAATCCAAAAAGTTCGCCACCACTTCCTCTTCCAAACAGGCTTGTTTTTACCGCTGGTGTAAATTTTAATTCATAATGAAAATAGTCTTAAATCTAGCTTCTTCCTTATCTAGTAAATGAGTTTCAAATAGTAGAAAAATATCAAATCCATCCATCCATCCATCCATCCATATCCATATCCATACTACTTATAAAATGCAACGTCCGTCTGTTCGTTTCTCCATAACTCGAGAACTATTCGTCCGATTTTCGTGATTTTTTTTTCTGATTTATAGATGTGTGGCCAACTTAGTCCGTAGGGTCGGTGAGAATTGCTCAGGAGTAAAGGAGTCGCGGGGAGTAAGGGGGGACTCACGAACCGATAGCCATATGAACTTGAAAGATTGAATGTTGATAGATAAGTAAACATTATTACATGCCTCATTCATCGTTTTTCAAAATTCGTCGTTGAACAACTTTTCAAACAAACTTTTCTATTTCGACTTTACTACGCTTAACTTGCCATTATACTCATAAATCTATGTATGTCAATTCAAGATATGCTTTTAATTGTTAGGCAATACTTCACCGAGTATTTTGAGCTAACATTCATCTTTCTGGTCCATACAGAGGGTGAGATACAAAAAATTGAAAATAGATCATATTTGGCCAAGTGCGAAAAATTTGCTTTATATAATATTGCAGTTGTGCTCAGGGGTAGTTTTATATTGCGTTCTAAAAATAGAACGATTACTCGCACCTCACACGACAAGCATTCAGAATGCACATTGTATATGCGTATGTATGACGTAGTTGTATTTGATGTAGGGAATGGAATAGATATGCATAAAACAAACTATTTACATATGTACGGGGAATGCGGGAGACTTGAACATATGGGAGACTTGAGACACTCTCAATAACTCACTTAAATTAGATTCAAATCCAATGAGTTCAAATGTATGTGATGCAGAAAGTGGTGCGCTACTTGCATACAAAAGGAATTCTAAATCGTCCGTTCACTTTGTTTGCTGGAGGAAATAAGGTGTTTTTCAGTACGAAAACTTAAAAAAAATTATATTTGTATTTTCTCAATAAAATTTATGTGGAACATGGTTAGTAAATAATATTGATGTTACCTAATAATATTGATATTTGACTTTGCAAATATTAGCATAAAACCATGCTGGCATGTATTTTACTAAAGTTATAAATGTTATTTTGTTAAAAAATGCGAACGGGAGACTTGAGACAGTTTCTGAAGGGAGAGTTGATCAGTGGTTTAATGCCTAAGTGATATGGTAATTTATAAAAAATTAAGTTATTTATTAATTTTTATTTTGTTTCGGAAGTCCATTTAGTTTTTTTACCTTTATTTTATATTTCAAAACTGAATTACTTAGTTTTTTTTATATACTATAAACGTTTCTAACATTTTGTTATAATTCTTTTATTTTTTTATTTTAAAACATTAAACATAAATTTTTGTTAGTTGATAATACCACAAAAACAATAAAAAATAGTTCTTTTCAGAATGAAAGTGGTTAAATGAGTTGTTTTATTGTTTTGCTTGTAGAATTTGAGTATGTTCAAGTCTCCCCAAAGGGGTGTTCAAGTCTCCCGGCTGTGGGGGAGACTTGAGCCGAAAATCTGTTTTAAAACATTTGGCATTTGTCAAAAATCTCTTGTGTTTATTTTAGGTTAATGAGACTTTTCTTAAAATAGATAAATGTAGCTAGAAAAAAATGCATTTAATAGGTGGCTGCGGTTAATAAAAAAAATTTGATGAACGATTTAACAAAAAGTGGCTCAAGTCTCCCGCATTCCCCCTACGTACATATAACTAATTTGTGATGCGTAAATAAGTTTGCACAATGGTAAATACCTATATTTGAGATCTGCAGCAATGGAAAGTGTAACGATATGATCGCGTAGCACATATAAATAATCAAATCATACCTGTGACGAGTTTTCATTTATGTGAAATAGCTATTATGTCCATTGGCTTAAGACTTCGGTACAGGTTGCGTAAGGACTAAGTTGGTGACTGGGGAGGGATAAAGGGGTCGTAGGGACTAACTCTGGAACTATTTGGCCGATTCTAAAAATTCTTTCAGCATTGTACTGGCTACATCCTCCGGATCAGTAGATATAGGTTACTTGGGAGAGGATGGGGGAAGGGAAAATGGGTTTATAGGGGCTATCTTCGGAACTACTCGGCCATTGCTGGAGTTGGACTCCGACAGCCATGTTTTTCACATGGTCGGTCAGCTATATGTTGCATGTTCGCGTGAGAGCTGCAGTTGTTTATCCTTGCGCCCACTAAAATAATAACGTGTATAGTTTACAAAAAGGCATTGCGATAAAATATTTTGCAAGCTTAAAATAGAGCTTACTTTTATTTAAAAGAAAAGAAACCGGCGGGCGGAGCCGCGGGGATTTGTTAGTTCTTTAATATAATTAAAAAAATCTACAAATATTTGCTTATTTTTTAGCCCTGCTACATTATAACTTAAGATTTTTAAATTTAGTAATTCTATGTTGCTCTGGTAGACGGCTTTTTCTCAAATAGATGACTTGTGTAAACTCACACTTGCGTGTGCACCCAAATTCGTTACAGCGGCTGCTTTTAGTGTGTTTATGCCTTTTAATACTTGGTGGCTTTTCCGACTGTCAGATTCAGATGACATAGACGTTTTGATATGTTTTGACATGTTTTGATTTTGCAATTCGTTCGTACAATTTTTTAGGGATGGCGGAATTTCTCCGAACATTTCGACAATTAATTGTACACCATTTTCGTTACCACATTTCAATCCCTCTGATAAATCCCAAGTGAATACTTTTCCTCCTACATGTAATTTATCGTCTCTTAAAGCAATTTTCATTTCTGCCTTCGAACGTTTCTGGCGTAGGTCTTTCATTAGAGGGATTAACTTTGCCCTTCTTTGACGGACATTGGGTGGAATATCTATGCGGATATTTATGTTTGTGTTTCTACGTTTGCTTGCTTTGCGTAGAACATTGATAGCTGAGTCACGGGATTTCATCTTGACGATTATTGTTGCAGTGCGCTTGTCTCTGGTGTTAATTCTGTAGGCAGATTCAACGGCAGCAATTTTTTCGCTTTCTTCCAATAAACTAACGCACACGGATTTAGCTTTTTCTGTCGGATCGATGTCGCTCTCTGACTGTAGGTGCACCACGACATTAGATTCTGTGCTTTTCAACATAAGTTTGTCAGCTCAGAATAAAGCAGTTAAAAGTCAGATTTCGAGACAAGTTCTTTTGCGAGATCCCTATTTTTTTCTTCCAGAATCTCCTTTAGCTCATCAATGGTGATGCCAGTTATAGTTTCCGATGTCATATCGTTGGAGTTTCTACTAGATCGCCGCTTCTCACAATTAAAATGAACTGGTGAAGTTTCGTAGAGTACCCTTTTGCTCATTTAGTGAGGTTAACTAACTGGTGTGATTTGGACTTTAGTTTTGCGCTTAGAATACTAGCACTTACTCAGTTTTATGTTGGTTTGCGTGGCTTATGTTCTTAAGTTGCTCTTAAAACCAAAATTGCTCTTTTGTTTCCACTTTTTCTTGTTTTATTCAAATGTGTACTCGGAGCACTTCTAAAAGATAACTTTATTATGCCAGAGCAGTGTTGCCAACCAAATTGATTTGTATGGGCGCAAAACTCAGGCCGGTGGATCAAAAGCTCGTTGTGGACTTTGGCCTTTTACTTATGACCCTGCACGTCAAAATTGCTCTCAGCTAAAGGACTCGATCAGTCATCCAACACACAAACTTCTTAAATTTAAACATAAAAAAAACTGAAACTGAAAAAAATCATCAGATTCATTGAAAAGATTTATTTCAGTCCGATTAACCTGCATGTGTATCTCCAAAAAATCACAAACCCAAATAAGTCCCAAGTGTATATGTGAAACTCCGCGAAGATGCACACCGTCTGCGCCGCACATGAGCACAGAGCACACTGCTGCTGGCTTCTGGCTTACACATCCAGATCCAACCTCTTCTGCCGTGTAACATGGCCACCGATATAACCCAACCCAGCCAGGTAATTAAGCATTAATAAATACCAATAACATTTTTCCCAGACGCAGTGACTTTAATGTGTGATATTTCGGTTCAATTAAGATAGCTTAAGTGTTTGTTTGCGTTGCCCATTTGCGCGGACCGCGCACCATCGAGATGCTGGCTCGCGATATAGTAACTTTATCTTCATATTTAACCGTTTAATGGTCGCCTCGACTTGTTCGTGCCATCGCAAATAGCAGTTGGCTAGTTGGCTATACAGGCACACTGGACTGGATCGCCCGCGTTTAGATTCAATCCGTGGCCGAAACAGTGGGTAATTATCGTCGTTTGGTCCAGCATCAGCTCGGCCATGTGCTGTGATTTTAATTGCTCACCTGGCTGCGATCATTGTTCCACGGAGTACACACTAACTACACGATGTTGCACACGAGATTTGCGAAAATAGACCGGCTAAATAGGCACGCGGTGACGCGATCGCGCAGGGACTCCTCCTTCGGCTTCGATGCCGCCAAGTCGAAAGTATAAAGAAATTTAATACGGACTGGGAAAATGTTGTCGTTTTAGTTTTGTTGGCGCGCCGAGTCGAGCGCGGCAGGCAGGCATGACATGACTTTTAGGCGGACGCGACGGACAGAAACGATGTCGGATTGGGGCATGAGAAATTTATTGCCTGACTTAGATGGTAATTTGTAATTAGACCTCCAAATGAAATTACATTCAAAGCTGCTGAGCTGCACGAACACGCTGCTGGAATGAAGTGCTATGTGTCGCTTTAGGGGAGGAAGGGGTTGCATGTAAGTATTTCTGCGCTGGTTTCGGTTTTGACAGTTGAATAGGAAACCATGGTAGGAATTGTATTTTCTTTTTTTTTTTGGAATGGTTTTGATGGGGAACTTTATAAACCTTCAACTGTTTGTTACTTTTATATAAGAACAAATCGCAACTTTCATTCATTCCTAAAGAATGTAAAAAAATGGCTTTTTACTATTGATTTAAATGCTGTTGAATTATTATTTAGTGTTACAAGTTACAATCAATTCAGCCGTTCGGACTCGGCATAAAATTGTAGGTCCCTTCCATTCGTTCCAAAAATAGAAACTCACACAAAACGAATGGTTGCGAGAAGCGAGAAGCTAGGCCTTGGGTGTCTACCGCCTGTTGCGCCGCCTATTTATTTATTTTTTTTTTAGTTACAAGTTACAACTTAAATCAGTAATTAATTATTTTCTTAAATCAACTACTGTGAAATTAGTATTAAGTGAAAATGAATAAAATAAAATAAAATTTTCTGGCTTATTCATCAAAAAAGTCACAAGGGTAGGTACCTACGTTAAGCTTGTTTATATTGCTCGTTTTACACAGACTCATTTATAAAAATGTAACTATAATCTCGCAATATTTATGTTTGAGATCTATTTGTGGCTAACCGATAATGGCCGCCCCTGTTATCCCTTTAGGATTACTGTGACATCTCTAATTGAGCACTAGCAACCAAACTTGAAAATTGAAATATCAAATTCGTTTAATTTTTAGTGTATAAAAATAAGGAAAGCGTATAAGAACAAGTGGCCATCGGAATTAAGGCTAAATTCACTAGAATAGCCTTTTGGTAGCACAATTGGAAATCAAAGCCTACACGACACCACATTTGGAAACGGAGTTAGGCCAAGTAACTGTAGCTAGCACATGGTCTTTTATAACCTCAATATCATATCTTCAATCAAATTGATCGACATAAGGCACTGCTTCAGCATTCCAGCCAACATAGGCTTGGACGTTTGCCGATCGGATATCCCACAACCAATCGAGAAGACCTATGCAGCACCAAGGAGCAGTCGTATCGATGTCAGTAGCTATTAGAAACGTTCCTTCTGTCTCTGGAATCTTCACAAAAATACTTATTTAGGGGACGTGTCAAGGAAACTAAAGGAAACCTTGTAATAGAGTCACAGTCACAGAATCCTCAGGGTCTGCCTCTTCTTCCTCAGCGACCCGGCAAATATCTAATTTTGTTGCTTCTTTAGTTAGAATGTTGTTATTCTCAATTGTCATCTTATTCAGAAAGTCTATAATTGAAATAATTTTGTTGTCCAGCTTTTTAAGAGCCTCCTCGATTTTGTCGTTTTTGTCCTTGATTTTTTTTTTTTTTTTTTTTTTTTTTCGAGGGTTTAAAAATGTCAAATATCCTATCGATGGACAGGACATAAGAAATTCTCTGGATTTCACTTGATTTTCATCCAGCAAGACATCGAGAAACTTGAAAAAGTTCCCATGTTTTGATAGCTTTCCACTAAGTCGGCTGTTAGCATTCAAGAGCACTTGTTGTCCTCATCGAAACATTAAATACAGAAAAGGCTATTGGAGTTTCCTAATGAATAAAATATTTTCTTTTTTTTTTTCGTGTACGTATAAAAATGAAATAATATTTATCTAAAATGCAAACTATTATTGTTTATGTGTGTAGAATTTCAAAAGATAAATATATTATATATCTTGGGGTTTCATTAGCGGAAGCACTAGTATCGAAATAATCGGCTTGGTCCTTTGTGGAATTTTTGAGACTTTTCTTCATACAGGCTGGCAAAAGTGCAACCAACATGTACTATAAACTATAATTTACTCCTGGAAATACGGTTTGAAGACTATTTCTTAAAGCTCTTTCTTTCATAGTCCGTTACAAATGAGGTTAGTTGAAATTTGAACAAATTGAACGGACAAGAATTTGGTTTTGGAAGTCTACAACGGCTCTAGCATTACACGTTTTGATGTAACATAGTATCTCATGCCTGTTCATGTTCGAACTATGTATGTATATATTTAAGGCGACACAGATGTTTTATATCAGGAATATATAGGAGATTACTTCATTTCCTAAGACCTTCAACAAACTCAAAACTAAAAATCAAATCACAATAATTTTCCACAGTGCACACCGAACAACACGTTGCACTTGATCTTGAAGCCAAGCTTAAGAATGAAAAGTGCACAAATTTATTTACTTTAACTAACTACCTATACCAATGGTCATTACTTATCACTATCAGTTTTCTAACCGTAAAGATTGGTTTTTGTTATTGACAACATAAACATGTCCCATAGTTTTTTGAAATATGGCCGAATGTTGCAAAAAAAATATGGTCCTATGACGCTTTAGCAAAGCGGCAAAAGGCCATATGTTGGGATATGGCCTTATGTAACTTTGTGAAAGTGTCATATTCGAAATATAGCCTTATGTCGCATGGCCTTATGTCACGACACCTAGCAATATCTATAAATTTGAGTCTAGCAATGCTGCTGAACCAGACTACCTGCCTACCTAAGGCTTCAATTATAGCTATCAGTAAAATTCAACCGACAAATTTTTTTTTTCCTTTTTTGGAGCACTTTAACTTAATCGTTGAACTCAATATTGGTCTTAAAATGTTGCTTTTGAATTATAAAGTCAGTTCATCTAAAAAAAATAAGCAATTAATCTACAACTTTTCTTGAAAACGAATTTATTAATTTTTCCGTACGAAAAACTTTTTCTGTTCAACCTCTCATTCAGTTTCACGAAGTATTCTACTGAATTCCTATGATATGATATGGTTAAATGTGCCAGTTTTGTTCTGTTCGTATTTTTACGGATGCATTTTACTGATAGCTATAATTGAAGCCTAACTATTTAAAGTAGCGGAAGATGACTTATACCCAGGATTTTTTCGAAAGAAAGTTTGCTCAATGCGTAAGAAAGAAGATGCCATAAACTACCTCAACTATGAAGGTCCTGTTTGTTCGTTAAGCATTTGTTAACGGAGTTATTGAACCCTGTCAGTGGGTTTTTAGGTTTTCGGCAAGTCCACGACTGACCAAATATGATTGATTCTGGGGAAAACCCAAGAAATCCGGATCGATATCCAGACCCACCACGCACCGCCTGTTGGCCGCATACCACAGCATTTATAGAAAACAGTTAAATTGCAAGTAATGTCTATTTTTGGCACCTTTGCCAAACTCGTAATACCGATGGAGAAGACTCACCACTCTATTAACAGTTTCACCTTGATGTCAAAAAAATATTTTAAGAACTGCAGCTCAGCGAGCTGTCACTGTGAACCGATGCGTCAAAAATGGGTCGTGAATGTCGTTAATGAAGGCAAGCCCGGCAATTATGTCCTGTCAACAAGTATGGACACACAACATCGACGAATAGGACGGCTATACGTGTACGAAAAACCTATACATTTCGAATGTAAGTATACGCTATAAGATTAGGAAGAATATTTGTCAGCTATTTTGCAATTATCTCCGTCGAATGACTGAGACTGAGCTTTAATCTTAATCTCATCTGCGAATATGATATTGTCGTCCTGAAAGATTTCGTTGATACTATGCAGCTAATGATCAAAAGACTGGACATGCACTGAAAAACTTGTAACTCAACCGTAAACCGTGATGATATTCAGAGACGGCGGTGGAAGATACTCTCGGAGTGAGAGGTGGAAATGGTGGCCAGGTGAGCAGATCGAGATTGAGCGAGAGTAAAAATATCTCGTAGTGTTTATTACACCCAACCTAAACATGAAAAGATATCACATAACGTTAATCAAAAAAATATTCCGCGCAAAAATATGGAGCGCAATTTTCTTCAAAAATGAGGCTAGGAACAACGTTTCGGTTGAGCGTTACAGAGCCATATTACCCAACTTTTTGTTACTGCAATTGAAGACATGAATTTGGACGACCTCTGGTTCATGCAGGGTGGTTTTATCAGCCGTCATGGCGATGTCAATTGGCCGCCTCGAGTTGACCCCTTTGGACTTGTTTTGTGGGGAACCGTAAAGCACCGATGTTATGCCAACAATCCGGAAACGATTCAAGCACTTAAGGCCAATATCATCCAAGCAATCCATGAGCTACAGCCCGAAACCATCAACAAAGGTCTTGGAAAATTGGCGTAACAGAATGCGCTACTACGAAGTCAGCCACTTGAACGACTTTGTGTTCCATAATTAATGGGAATGTTTGCTCTTACTAATAAAGCCATAATATTTACATGGAAAAAAATTAATTTCGTACATTTTAATTCATGTTATAAAAAAATCTTGTATTTGGCCCATCCTAAAACCGACTTTTCCACCGAACTATATTCCTCCTAGAAGGGATCAATTCGAAGCCGAAAACATTGTTACAACATTCTATTACCGAGTTATGGTACTGTTCCCAGAATACACCAATTCCCCTGGAACTGTTTGCTCTCGTGAAAAATAACTCGTGTGGCGCGCGCTCGGCGCTTACTTTCCAGCTCCACCAATCTATTCCAATTTGTATTAGAAATGCTGCCCCCCTCTAATGAATCTACTTGAATTCCAATCAAATTTTGAAAATCTCATTCACATTCAAGCCGCACATATACAGACGCACAGCCGAAAGGTCCATTAATCTTGCAAATCACCCGAACATCGCTGATTATTATTATTGCTGATCGCAGGATCACATACACATCCTCTCCACAGCTTCAGCGGATGCGCACAAACACAACAAACAGCATAAATCCACGAGCCACGCGCGCAAATCTAAAAATAGTATCTAACAAATGATATCAAATGGTTTGGCCATTTCTCAGAATGCTGCCTGCCTCCCTTGGAGCTATTTAAAGAGCGCACCATAGCGCACTAATCCCAACTGCAAGCAGCTAGCAGCCTCGTCTATTGCGGCCGTAAACTATTGTTAATCAAATCTCTCATTTGTCCAGTTGTCCAGCAATCGACTGCAGCAGCAGCAGCACCACCACCACCTGGAGGTTGGAACTCACCACCCTGCTGTTGAATGGCGCGCTCAGTCAGATTCATGACCTTCTGCTCGACCCTCGAGGAATTTTTCAAACGCAAATGCGCTTGTAATGAATGCCACAAATCAAGGCTTCTACACTGCCGCATAGAGCCCGAGCTGGCACGGCCGGCGCGGCGTGCCCGCCGAACGTCTTCGTTGATCCCGCAACTGTTGTTGTGTTGATTTTTCGATCAACAGGCCAATGAAATATTTAGAACCACTCGCGCGTTCTCTGCACAGCGCCGGGATGGGATCTGCCATAGTGGCATCTGGGTTTGGGTTCACAATTCACATTCAGTTGTACACCGAAGTGCGGATTGCAGGAGATTTATCATTCATTCCGCGTGGGCATACAATACACACAGTGGAGGAACAAAGTGCCAGGTAATGGCATCAGAATCAATAACCACAAATCATAGTTTGATTATCGTGATTTGTCGGGCCTGATAATAGGCCGGGCGCGGGCATTATGTGCGCCCCAGTGCTGATGATGATGATGTGTGATAGATACGCTATTCAGTCTTGAGTCGCACCGGTCGGTCGGTGTTTGGCTGATATGTTTGCCTGGTTGGCACGTTGTGCCGGTAATTGATGACGGGACCTGCGACGTGAAGTGGATTTATTTATATTCGATTGAAAGATTTCGTGAAATACTGCTGCAGCTGGGCGCAGTTGAACGCGCTGGGAAAATTGAGTGGTTTCGTTTCGATTCGGAGTCAAGACGAGCTCGTGCAATTGATCCGACAGGTATGCCGATCTCTAGATGTTCGTGACTGTACGTTGTCTTGCAACAAAGTAAGCCTGCTTGAGGTCAAGTTGAATAGGATTTCTGTGATAAATTTACCAAAATTATCTTCCAAAGTAGATTGCTCTGTGAAAATGAAAAAAAAAAACTCGTCCATCTTACACATGCATTAGTGTTAACCAGTGGGAGATCTTAGGAATCTCTTCTCGTACATAATTTGCACATTTGCACACCCTCATCGATGCCATACATTCTGAGGCAGAATCGACACACAGAATACGGGAAGCACCGTCACTCACATCCTCAACGATGATGCGATTTCTATGTTACCATCATCATGTCCAAAATAGAACGTTACCCAGACACGACATCTACCGGATGGTGATGGCGATGTGGCCACAACAGACACACCACACACTGCATCGGGCACAGAACATCTCATCTACACGAGACTCTTGCGAGAGCCAATTAAGAAATGTTTAACTTGGAAAAGTGTTTAAGTGTGCCCAGTGCATCCTGGGCCTGCTTACATAGCGTAGCGACTATCAGCAGAACAGAGAACAGGCTAAGCTTCGATTAGCAGTCAGCCTGTCTATTTCGGCTGTGTATATAGACAACGGTGTGAGTGTGATGTCTACACCCATTTAAATTGTGCAATAAACATAAATTCAAGCAGAACATATGTTTCCGTGGTGAAATTTATGATGTACATCCGTGAAACATGGAGGTTTCTGCAATTAAAACCAAGTGCAGCAAGCAACGCTGCCAAACAGGAAGGAGCTCTCTGGAGATCT
Source organism: Cheilosia scutellata (assembly GCA_955612985.1). Lineage (NCBI taxonomy): Eukaryota > Metazoa > Arthropoda > Insecta > Diptera > Syrphidae > Cheilosia > Cheilosia scutellata. The sequence goes on along the minus strand of OY015312.1, from coordinate 49,640,830 downwards.
TTTGGTGAAAATCTTCTCCTCATCTTGCATTTTGTGTCGTTACATAGTCCTCGTTCTCTGATGCCACAATTGCTTTGGAGTGTTAACAATTCTTGACTAGATTTTGTGAGAGAGAAATCTCCACACGAATGTTTAGCTGTTGGTTTCACTCGGTATATAGATGGTGTGTCAGTGGCCGGTGGCCGCATTCAAGAATCTAGTCATCGTAAGTCGATGACTAGTCCATGATGGAATAAGTATAAGGTGGTCTCGTCCATGATGGAATAAGTATAAGGTGGTCTCGTCGGTAAAAAGTAGTCCGTTCACTACACGTTTTTCTCTTTGAAAGAGAAATTCAGCGTAAGATTCAGCGTAGTAAGTGTACGTTAACGGACCAAAAAACGAACGAGTCGGCACTCGGCAGCCGACGAGACCACCTTATACTTATTCCATCATGAAACTTATTCCATCATGAACTTATCGACGCTTTCCCATGTTCTCCGATGCTCTCCGATGTCAAAACTGAGTTCTCCAGACACATGTTGACACAAATAGACGTCAACTTAGTAGTAAGTCGAGAAATTCTTGACTTGATTTGTCGGTATTGCGAACTTAAACATCAACTGAAAAAACTGTTCACGTGACCTATTGAGCCCAAAGAAATCTTAGCAAAATGAAGTTAGAGAGGTGTCAGACTTACTAACTGACATCTGAATCTTACTTACTCGAATACAAACAAATTTAGAACAAAAAATCTAGAATTACAAAAATTACGAACAAAATAATCTCGAATGACAAAAATGTCGAATTAATACACATTTTTGAGAGGATGATTCGCGGCGAATTTTAAACATTGTCTCTAAAATGTACCTACATTAATTCCAGATTTGTGAACAAATTTCTTTAATTCAATGCGTAATTTTGATCTTGCGCCGACAAACTTGAAACTAACCTGCCGAGGATTCAAAACAAGATTGAGTCTTGGCACCGAAGACTTAAAGTTTTAATAGGAAGACTCATATTGAACTTTATAAGCTGATTCAAGTCCTAGCAAATGAGTCTGTTCAAGTATAGTGCATACTTTATAATATAAAAGCAAAAAAAAAAGGATAAGACGCGAGAATAAAAAAAGAAAAAAAATATGATTAATGCAATATGACTGAGAAAAACCGGGATCCAATGACGAAACGATAGACCTCCAAAACCTACGAAACTGGCTACTCAAAAGGAAAAATGTTTGGACAACATTTGTTAAGAGAATTAAAGAAGGAAGTGATTGCGTCGACAGAGAGTTTACCAAAAGCCTGAAAATATAAGCAAAGCACATCATCTGTTTAACAATTTCGTTTAAACCTAGAACAGAGTTCATTCTATAGTTTAAGTTAAACTACAGTATTCTGCCGTTTAAACCTCAGATCAGCAGATTGTCAAAAACACAAATATTTGACGTTGTCGTATAAAAGCTAAGTACTGTACAATACTATCAAATTTAGTTGAACTGAGTTCAATTGAACTGAAGTTTAGATTATATTGTGAAACCGGACGAGTTAAACTTCAAATTTAAACTCACGTTCAGGTTCAGTTGAACTTTAGTTTAAACTTCCAGTGTGAAACTGGGGGTTAGTCGTATAGATCTTTCAATATGGCTATAGTTGTGTTTTTATGAAACTTCCCAAGACAGTGGTTGCCCTGTAGTTGCCAGTTGAGGCACATTTCACATGCTAATTAAAACAACAAACTGCTGGCAACAGATCTTGATTTTCTCCCCAGTCGGAAAGCTGCTGGCTGGTAGCTGGCTAAATTCAATTCACAATGAACAAACATGTGGCGCTGAAAGCAACAAGTGACTTAGAATTTCCATTTTTTACAATTACAATTTTCTTAAATCATAATGGCGTTCTTATCTCATGCATTCAACATTCCAGAGCCAAATGTCAGAATTTGTCCAATATTTCTACCAAATGCATAATTTTATACTAAAACTCGGCTAGCTGGATGAAGCTTGCTGGCAATTGTCCAAATCAACGCCTGGCTGGCGAGGTTAAAAAAAAAAACATGCCTTATAACATTGAGAAGTATCCGAATCAGTCGATTCCCCATATTGCACAGCAATTGGAGCTATTTCCGGCCCATCCACTTTGTGGAAGATCTTACGGAAAGAGCTTGCCTTTAAAGCTTATAAAATCGAGCTTGTGCAAGAGATGAAACGCGTCGTAGATTCGGTGAATGGGCCGCAAAGATTGATCCTCATTTTCAACGCAAAATTTTGTTCTCCGATGAGGCCTAATGGACCTGTGAACTGGCCTCCACGATCCTGTGATCTCACACCTTTAGATCACTTTCTTTGGGCTGAAGCATTATAGACTCTGTCAAAGGCACTTAGGTGATTTAAGCGTGTTCTGCGTGATCTTCGGTTTAGTTAGGTAGTCAGTGCGATGTTTAACTGAAATGTGCACCAGTGCTTCGTCTAATAAAGTCCATTCCAAATGGCGAATTTTCGACTAAGTATTTTATCGAACAAATAGGGACGCCCTGCTATTGACTGAACGCATTAATTTTCTTTGTATTTTTACGGTGCCAGTCTTTCCTTGTTGGCTTAAGTTTGAAAGTTTAGCCCTATTGAAAAATTACGACAGGAGTATATCTTTTTAAAAAATATTGTCTATAGAAATTTTCCAAGCTAAGCCATCACTTGCATCTCCTAGTATTGCAAATTTTAGGTGTGAAGAAAGAAGAACAAAAAGCTAAACTCCCTAAACCTCTTCGCAGCACGACTTTCATTAAAACCTCATCTAAACATGCCCCACAACATCTCGCACCAAAGGCCAAATATAGATCGAGTGGAAGAAAGAGCCCAATTCCTTGCATGTGTACCCAAGTCCCAACAACCGGGGAAACGTTCTATGAAGCGATTGATTTAAATTTTCCAACATATTGACATGCATAGCATGTTCACGTTTAACACCACACACTCCCGATAAGAGAAGTGAATCTATACAAGAACGGGGCTTACATTTTACGTCAGAGGTGGGTCCAGATGCGTTCGCACTTGCGCCCTCTAACATCGCCACCATCATCTCATCTGCCTGATTCGTGGCCTATAATTTCCATTTCGTGTTAATTTGAATCGACTTATGTTGCTTTTAAAAGTATTTCAAAATGGAAATCATTGCGCGATAAGTTGATTAGGAATTTGAGTTTACTTTCAGTGAGTGTAGCACAAGGCCGGATCAAATGTTTGCAAATACGTGTAAACGTGTTTGTTTTGTCTGCATAAATTAGATGGTTATCGTGGGTTTAGTAATATAACTTTTTTCACTCTCGATTAAAGATGCTGGATTAATGATGAATTTAACGAGGATTTAAAACAGTTTAAACCGATTTCAACCCGTTTTAAACCTACGTAATGTCAAATTTGACATAGAATGACATTTGTTTTTGTTTTAATTTTTTGTTTGTTTGTTTTAATTTTAATTGAAAATTGACTTGATTTTGTGTGTGCCAATATAAGTTTTGTGTTTTTGCATTTTTGTTCATTTTCAGTGCAGTAATTATGTCGAAAGAGAAAGAACGTGAACAATGACAACGGCAAAAGCAGCAGTTATCGCGAAAATGACCCGAAGATAAGTCCTGCCAGAACAGGAAAACACTTTTCACAAATAGAAACAGATCTTCTGTTGTTCATATGGTTATGACATGTTCATCGCACCAACCAATTCCTACCGTACCATCGAATCATAGTTGTGAAGACTGCAGTCATTTGGAGACTGCAGTTAATTGACTAAATTGACTTAATTTATAAGTCTTTTGACTTACTCAATGACTTTAACTTTAAAACTACAGTCACCAGTCATTTCGAATATTCTGACTGGGCAGTTAATTAAAGCAGTCAATTGACTGCAAGTTAAATGACTGCAGTACTTTTTGACTGATTCAAGTCTTTTAGTCAATTGTAAGTCTTCTAGAATTCTTAGTCAATCATCGCAGTCAGTAAGTCTTTTGACTGAAGTTATTTAACTGTAAGTCAATTGACTGCTTTTTAGTCAATTGACTGCATTTTAGTCAATTGACTGCATTTTACTAAATTGACTGCTTTTTAGTAAATTGATTGATTGATTTTAGTCTATTGCCTGATTTTAAGTCTTTTAAATGATATATTTAAGTTTTCTATAGCACCTGTGTTATATTAATCATAAATAAATAAATAAATAGGCGGCGCAACAGGCGGTAGACACCCAAGGCCTAGCTTCTCGCAACCATTCGTTTTGTGTGAGTTTCTATTTTTGGAACGAATGGAAGGGACCTACAATTTTATGCCGAGTCCGAACGGCTGAATTGAGAAGCTTTTTCAGGACAGTCATACTCTCGGATGTTTGTCAGACGTTCGCGAGAGGTGGCGCAGTAGAAAAAACCTTAAGATGTAATTTGTGTTTTTCCGGGGATCGAACCTGGGATCCCTCGCACAGTAGTCCAGCACACTAACCACTGCGCTACTGCGCCCACGTTATATTAATCACTATTTTGAATTTAAAGTCAAATTTACGATTTGATATAGCTAGTATCAACCTACATATGTATTTATGGGGTGTGCAGATGAATTTATATGCCAGATAATCTTCAACTTTCGGTTTCAATGGTTTCGGATAGTGATTTCTGACAGAAAAAGTTTCGGATAGTCTATCAGCCGGTTCAAGTGGCTGTTAAAGCCTCCGGAAGATAAACAAAATATTTATTTGAAGTGTCTGGAAAAAATATAGTTTCAGAGCATTCTTTCGTTGACGGGCGTAGACAGCAGTCAGAAGTGTCCTATAGTGGATTTATTTGAATTCTTAGACGATTAATTTGATGAATATTACAACCATATTACACGGCCCCGTAAAAACAGAGTAGATATTTCAAATTATTTTCAGAAACCCTCGACAATGAAGATTTTTGAATTTTTACTATTTTGTTTCACTTTATCCATGCTCAGTGAATACCTTTCACCGTGGGCGTTGAACTTTTGCAAATCTATCCGTATGTACGCAACATGGCAACACCATAACAACAATATCATCAAAACAACTTTGTATGCCAATGTAGACTTCCGCAAGCACCGCTTCTTACGACAGCCAGATTTGGTGTCCCTTTGATGATCCATCTGTAGGTCTAGCAGTTATACCCACAAGAAAGGTATCTATCATTAAAACAACTTGAATGCCACATTTTTACAAGCACCGCTGCTAACCATCTCATTCAGTCAGGGTGTTCTGTTAGTGCTCCCTCTCTGTTAATCTATATTATTGGACGATAGTTTTGTGGCAAACATGTCCTCCCTTTCTTTGGAATAGGTTGAATGCGAGCGGTCTTCCAGCAAGAAGGAAACGTCTTCTGGGAGTACGACATGCTAAACAGCTTACGTAGTACAGGTGCAAGTTCTGGTGCACAGCTCTTGAGTACTATAGTTGGGATTCCGTAGGTTGCCTTATTGCAATCTAGTTCTTTAAGGATGCGTTGAATTATTCGAGGCCGAAATTTCACTTCTGCCATCGATGTTTGCACCCTCGGGATATTTGGTGGCTCTATATAGTAGTGCAGAATCTTGGGACCTATGTCCGCAAAACTCGAAAACTACCAAACCGATTGAGCTCAAATTTTGAGGAAATCTTTTTTATTTGCTCAAAGGCAGTTTGTGAAGTTTTGGAAAATTGCACAAAGGGGCGTGGCACCTCCCGAAAAAAAAACCCTTTAAATCCTATATCTCGTAACCCACCAAACTGATTGAGCTCACATTTTGAGAACGTCTTTGTTATTTGCCCAAAGGCGTTTCTGTATTTCTCAAACAAACAACCGCGAGAAGTGTGGGTGGTATGGCGCATGGGACCCATACAACAAAGTTATTTAAAACCCCACATCTTCACCATAGCTTTAGCTTTGAAAATTGGTAAAAGGACATGCATATAATTATATTGCCTGATTGAAGCATTTTACGAAATCATCCGACGCTTGACTATTGATCGGCTTACAGATTTCCTCTTGATGGGCTGAAAAAAGTCTGCTTTGTTTTTGTGGCTTTTAGCCCATACCTCTTCGGTTATCTCAATCGGCCTTTTTGTGACTATAATTAACTATAATTGACAGAGTGAGAGGATCCTTTTCCAGCTGTAAGAATTTCAATGCAATTGCTAAATACAATACATATGTACACGTCTACAATTTACTTATTATTGCTTACATCACAAAACACTTCTTCTGATTTAATACATAATTTCAATACCATCTGTTATTTCCATACCTAACCATACCCCATAAATTCATAGGTTGATATTGATACTATATCAAATCGCAAATTGAAAATTCAATTGAAAATTATGGTTAAAATAATTCAGTACTATTGAAAACAGAAATACCTATATCAGTTTGAAGACTTAAAATCAGTCAGTAGACTTAAAATAGTCAATTGACTAAAATGCAGTCAATTGACTTACAGTTAAATAACTGCAGTCAAAAGACTTACTGACTGCGATAATTGACTAAGAGTTCTAGAAGACTTACAATTGACTAAAAGACTTGAATCAGTCAAAAAGTACTGCAGTCATTTAACTTGCAGCCGATGTTCTCTGGCTATAATTTTTTTTATGAATGAAAAACTTTGCTTCTGCTTTTGTATTAGGTATGTTTATTCGATGTCTTCAATTGTTTTAAATTAAGTTGAGAAAATGTGGGCGTAGTAGCGCAGTGGTGGTTAGTGTACTGGATCCCAGGTTCGATCCCCGGAAAACACAAATTACGGGAAAAACACCAAAATCTTCCGGGACGAAATCCCCTATGCCAAAATCTCCCATTTACATACATACGTTTTTTAAACGCGTAGTTTTGTCAGTAAAATTAAGCATACAACATAATATAAACTTTGTATAACCCAATTTCGCACATATACCGCAAATCTGACAGTAAACCCAAGTAGGGGGTTGCAGGGGGGCAGCTGCCCCCCATATACGTATCTCACTCTATCGCGCGACAGAATTAATAACACCAAATTTAAAAATGGGAGATTTTGTCCCGTGGGGACTTTCTCTCAGGGTCTTTTTGATTAAGGGATTCCAGCACAGGGGGTTATGGAATAGAGGATTTTGGAAAGGGGATTTTGGAAAAGGGATTTTGGAAAAGGAGATATCATCACCAACCCCAAATTACATCTTAAGGTTTTTTCTACTGCGCCACCTCTCGCGAACGTCTGACAAACATATGTATGTCATATAGTATATGACATACATATGTGACATACATACATCACTCTTGCCAAAACTTCCGGCGATAGGTCCTCGCATTCCTGTCTGACATTCTCTTTGAGGGCTTCAATGGTTTGAGGCTTCTCGACATAGACTCGTGACTTCCAAAATCCCCACAAAAAAAGAAAACAAAAAAGGTTTGAAACGGTTAAATCAGGCATCCTTGGCGGCCAGTGCAAATCGCCAAGTTAGGTTAGGAGACCCGAAAATGCAGCCCTCACAATTTCAGTTGTGGCTTATGCAATATGCGCCGTTGCTTCATCCTGTTGGAACCACATGTTTTCTTGTGCCAATTCATCCAATTGAGGAAGGATAAAGTCATTGACAGTATAGTCATTTGGCCCACGGCGTTTTCAAAAAACGAGGCGAGTTGACTCCGCCAGAGTAAACAGCACACCATGCAGTAACTTTGAAAACTTATGGGAGTTTCAGTCTCAGTTTCAGTTTAAGTTAGACTCTTCAATTTTTGTATTAGACATCAGTTTAACTGAAAGCTTAACTGATAGCTCAACTGAAACTGAAATGATCGTCTAAATGGGGCTAATACCCTATTCACACCAAGCCGAAAACCGAGTTTTCGTCAAAAAAGTTTACAAAACTCGTGGATGCATTCACACCGAACACCAACTCGTTTTCATTTGACGTTTCAAATAGCTGTGAAACTAGCTATGAAATGTTTGTGGCGCCTAGACTTTTATTTTAGTTACTAAACTTCGCTCGTATTGACATAATATACAAATAAAATTATTGAAGCTACTTGATAATCGTTCACTTATGGTTAAATGCATTAAATAAATAACATAAGCAACAATCAAAATAAAAACATCTGAAAATACCATTTAGTTGGCAGTAGGTAGTGCTGCCTAAATTATAGAAAATACTGAATAATTTGCTCTTTATGGTGCAAAGATAAGAAGAGATTCCACATTTGTAAACAAAAAACTAGAAGAAACGACAGCACTAAGAGAGAGAGAGCTATCCTGTCAGCAGTTTTGCTGAGCTCGCTGAATATGTTGCAAAAGGTGTGTCCGCTTCAACAACCCAACGATTGTATTCGTTTTCGTGGCGTTTTCATGGAAAACGACCTCAAACAACTCGTTTTGAAAACTGCAATATGTATGGGAAAACTTCTGTTTTCGCGAAAACCCAGTTTTCGGCTTGGTGTGAATAGGGTATAAACAGTCTTTCCTGGTAAATACCGCCGATTGATGCCCAATTGCTTGGCAGTCGTTTGTTTGAAACTTCGGGGTTTTCTGACTCTGGGACATCTCCAGCCACAGCTTCGATATTCTCAGCAGAATTGCTACTTTGGAACCAGCCAAACCTAGCAGCATCTCATGTTGTCCCCTACACTTCTAGGCGAGCGCCCTATTATTCTATTATTCCCCGTATGTATAGCGATTCATGGCTTATTGATGTGTATTTTATATCTGTTTACTTCACAAATATCAAAGCAGAATTGACATTTGCCACCATTTGCAAAAATGATAGCATCTTCCGATGACTTTTGCGCCACCTGTTATTTACGGAAATCCACGACATCGTTGCCACAAACCGGCTTGTGAATTCGATACATCCAATGACGAGGATGATGATTCACCATCTGCTGTTTCATCAGCTCTTCAATAAATTCATTTTCTGACGACAAAGACATCAACATTTCATACATTTTTTTTTTTTAGTTTTATACTACCTACTTTTTATAGTTTATTTAACTTTTACTTGTTTCCTGCCTCCTGTGCGTGAAGAAATGTCAAAAATGTGACAAAAAGAATCAATATTATAAAATTGAGCAGAGGTAAGGTAGTCTTTCTTACCTCTGAAATTGAGTTTTAACCAAAGTTAAAGTAGGTAGGTTGGTAGGTACTTAAACTGGTCTCCGAAATGCAGTTTAAATTCAATCGACAAGGTTAAAAAACTGAGTAATTATTATGGTCTTTGGTTTGACTTTTTGGTTAGTATCACTTTAATCCGGATGTACATTTTAACCCAAACTAAAGTGACCTTGCTGAAAGTGGGCATTCTGTTTTATCTTTTAGCTGTTTTGTATATTTTAAGTGGACAGCAGCAAATTGGGACTGGGCTCAGCTGGAGCACTTTTTTGTTGGTTTAGCACATTTTATACATAATCTTCGAAGGAAGCATATATGCGCTACCAAAAAAAACCCCTATTAGAATCTCATTCGGTGGTGTTAAACAAATTAGTCACAAATGTTAACTGTCTATACATGATACTCCCCAAAAACGAAGACGATTGATTGAAGATAAATTAAAATTCAGTCGACTGAGGTAAGACGAGTTTTGTACTTTTTTGGTTGCAAAAAGTTGTCTTGCTACTCCTGTTTATATACTATTTCTGACCTTCTACCATTGTGAATATATTTACGAGTTTGTATCAGCTGCTCGCAGTCTTAATATAATTGTGTATAATGAAAGTATTGCTTTGTTGCGTCGCGTTTATTTTGACAGCAGTTAATTGTACCATCGTCGAAGTACAGAATGGAAAGTTACAGGGAAGCTACAATGGGAAATACTACTCATATATAAATATACCCTATGCCCAATCGCCTACGGGTCAGAATAGATTTGAATCCCCGCTGGCGTACACCACCAAATGGACAGACATTCGAAACGCCACCTTACCGGCCGTCGCGTGTGTGCTATTCTCGAAATCATCCCTTCCAACCGATGGAATCGAAGACTGCCTAGTTCTCAACATCTACACGCCGGATATTAAATGCAAACGTCAATATCCAGTGCATGTTTACTTACACGGAGGAGCTTTTATGTATGGAACAACTAGAAACGTAGACGAATCGTTCGTGGCCAGCAAGGAGGTAGTTTTAGTCATGCCTAGTTATAGGCTGGGTCCATTGGGATTCCTAAGTTCTGGCGATGATCTGATTAGCGGCAACTTTGGCTTGAAAGATCAACAGATGGCTTTGCAGTGGGTTCAAGAAAACATTCACGCCTTTTGTGGCGATGCCAAGAATGTGCTATTGACTGGATACTCAGCAGGTGGCGCCAGCGTGCATTTACATATGTTGAACAGTGCTTCGTCGAAATTGTTCAGGGCGGGGATGTCTATGAGTGGTGTTGCAGTCGATCCATGGGCAATGCAATCGAATCCTGAGGAACAGTTCAGCAAATTTGTTGCCGTTCTTGGTTGCGAATTGGATAATCGTCAAAGTGTCAAATTATGTCTTCAAAATCGCACCAGGGAACAGATTTTCGACGCAACAAACGCTCTAAAAGTTTACAATAACAATCCAGTCAATGTGTTTGGTGTTGTAGTGGAATCCGAAAAGGTCAGCAATGCCTTTCTGACAAAACATCCTCGCGTGCTAATTAAAAATGATCAAATATCCAACACACCTTGGATAGTATCTTATACCAATAGGGAAGGTGGATTCACTGCGGCTGAATTTATGAGCTATGATGAAAATGGCAGGGAGTTGATTTACACTTTAAATTCTCGTTGGCGTGAGATAGCCCCCGTTGTGCTATTTTATAACAACAGCTATGATGGCACCTCCGAACAGGAGGCGGCAAAATTCCGCGACATTTATTCTGATACACTTCGACAAAGCTATTTGCAGGACAAGAATTTCTCGGTTGAAACGTATCCGCAGTTGGAGCAGATTTTCACCGACATCATGTTTGTCAATGGAGCCGAAGAGATGGTGGAGTTACATCGAAAATATGGCAGGGCGCCAGTGTACACTTTCGATTTCAGGAACCCTGTAAGTTATTCCCTTGCAAACATTCTGGCAAATCGAACGGACTTGAATTTTGGTAAGTGTTTTATTATTTTTAAATTGAATAGATATACACAACTAGTCGACCAATGTATTGCATATACACAAGAACTAAGATAAAAAAGTGTTCAGCTTTGAACAGATTATAACCTGTTACATGACACATTTGACAAAGACTGCGCTTTACATCTCTGCAAAATTCTTGAAGGTGGCGCTACAGTCCAAGATGGACCTATGCATCAGCATGTGGCTATCCAGTTAGCTTGATCTTTGGCTAACTGAACTGCCTCCAATTAAGAGGTGCGGTCTTCCTCTATCGCGTTGTTTCTCTTGATTGGAGTCGAAGACCCGCACCCGAAGATTCGCACTTTTCTGGCAAATTAGATATCGCTTTACAGCTCTTAGAGTTCGCTATTAAATCTATTTCTCCAAATCCCGTAAACGCAAAACTTGGCCCCAAATCAGTCGAAGTAAATTGACCAAGCGATTGGCAAGCGTAATTCTTCGCTTGATTTCTGATTGGATGTCATTTTCAGAGTGTATATACTGGAGGCGAGGTGGGGTCAGGGTTGTCAGGTTTTAAAAACTGGAATCGCCAAACGTAAAATATAAAACGCCAAAAAATCGCCAAATTTCAAAATTGTACAGTCTCCAAATCCAACCTTGTTCCAAAACTTCAAAACATCTTCTTCGGGTACTCTTTCTAGATAAAATTCATTTGACCAATTGACAGAAATTAATTTTTCCCACTGAGCCTCAGTAAGTTGTAAGATTTTGGGTGGAATCAAGCTTACAAGCAGACTTTTAAAACAGGGTCGCAGTTGGCTGAAACAGACGCCTGGTGAAAAATATCCCAAAGAAACAAAAGGTGTGTTGCAGTCAGACAATCTTTTTCGAATTGCTCTTAGTAAAACAAGAATTAAATCGTTAACTTGCTTCTTAACTTCATTCACATGCTCTGTGCTACCACTGTTTTCTATCGCGATTCTTTAGATCCGACCCTAAATCAATATCTTTCCAAGCTTTAAAGTTGTCTTCATTCATTACAAATTTTAATATTTCGTCACAGTCATCGCAGATGTAAGGTTTGAGTGAAAATTATAAAAAAAGAAAAAATATGAAGATTTTGGTTAAAAAAATTTAAATCGCCAAAATCTAAAAATATCGCCTTTTTTAGGGGGTGTCGCCAAACCGATTTTCGTGTCGCCAAATAAAATTTGAAATCGCCCGTTTGGCGATAAATCGCCACATCTGATAACCCTACGTGGGGTAGGCCGTCTGGTCCCTCAACCTTGTTGGACTTGAATTTATTTCTGTCTTCACTTCGTCCGTTTAACAAGACTGGAGAAGTGGTCTTTCTATATCCTCAACACAGACTGATGTGAATCTCAAGGATTGCTCATCTCTACAGACATCGGTTCGAATCTTGTTGCCTTAACACGTTCTTTCTTTGTTGTTGTAGAGTATGAGATATTCGCATTCGTACCTTGGCTACAATAAAGTAATGGTCCGCGTCTATGTTGGCAGCTTGCTCATATATTTTGCCAAGATGCTCGTAGGAACAATCTTTGATAGCGTCATATATTTCTCTGTAGGGCTATGATCGCATATCAGGCGGATGTTGCCGGGTTTGTCAAAAGACGTTCACTAACGTGTCACTAGCTCACGACTTAAGTCTGTCGCGTATATGACATATTCACATCCATTCCATACAAATTCAACAAAAAAAGCGTTGCAGCCCCTCTTCCAATCCTAAGAGGATGAAGAGGGCTTGTTGACTTTATTTTCTAACCCCGGTATTGTAATAAATACCGAATAGCGGTGAGTGAATTCGTAATTCTCGTAATAAACATATCGTAGCTTAACTCGCTTTGAGAGAGAATCTCAGAACCCCAATTCCCAAATCTTAACCATAAGCGAATATTATGTAATCACCCCTATCTTGGAATCCGTCGGAATTGAGTTTCACTTCACCTATTCGATTTCCTTTCACTTTCTACTGCTATCTTTGCATCCGCCGAAAAAGTTTCCTTACCGATATCCTTATCTACAAAAAAGGCGATCCTATGTCTTGCAAGAACTATCGAGGCATATCGCTGCTTAACAAGATCCTATCCAACGTACTGTGTGAATGTCTAAAACCGTTCTGCAACACACTAATCGGTACGTACCAGTGTGGCTTCCGACCCGCCAGATCGACTATAGACCAAATTTTCACACTAAGACAAATTCTGGAAAAGACCAACGAATTTCAAGTCGGAACTCACCAGCTATTCATCGACTTCAAAGCCGCATATGATAGCATGCATATCGTCAGGAGCTCTATATGATGATGGCCGAATTCGGAATCCTGACAAAACTAATTCGCGTGTGTCGCGTGTTCCTCCGATCTATTTCAAACTTGTACCGGATTTCGGCAAGGAGACGTGCTATCATGCGACTTCTTCAATCTCGTACTGGAGCAGATAGTGCGCAGGGCAGGTGTCAACACGAAAGGCACTATCTTGAACAGATCCGTCCAGCTGCTGGGCTATGAGGATGATATTGACATCATCGGTCGTTCCCAGAGTGGCGTGATAGAAGCGTTCACGGAGATTGAAGAACAAGAGAAATCCGTTGGCCTTGAAGCAAATGAGGACAAGACTAAGTACATGCTATCAACAAACCAACAAGCATCTGTCCACCGCCTAGAACAAAACGTCACTAATGATAGCAACAATTTCGAGATAGTTAAGGAGTTCACCTACCTCGGAGCGGTTTTTTCTTAAAAAAAAATTCTAACGACGTGCAGCAAGCAAAAAAACCTATGAAATCCGCATTGATTTTGTTGCGGGTGAGAAAATGTAATTTTGTTCGGGAAAAATTGGATTTGAACGTCTTCAACGATACAGTGAAACTCATTCACATTAGCCACACGGGGAACTGTTCACTTTGTGCATTTGACGATACCGGTATATTTTTTTCCTTCAATAATTCCCTGGCTGACGGAATGTCAGCAGATGGAATATGACAGATTTGCAAGCATATAAAGCGGATAGCTTATATGGATTCATTCATTCATTCCTTTTCAATGGTCCGCATATTCATTTAGTGGGTCGCGGGTGTACATTGCTCAAGTGGACCCTCCAAAGTCCACTATCCGTCTAGTAGCTAAAACCATGGGTTAAAGAGCGGATATAGTGTTTTTTTATAATGATATAGATAAAAACTGACTACTAGGTGCGATTACCTGTAGTAGTGTATTTAAAAAAATTGAATTGAAATGTGCAAAAAAAGTGTACTTTCACCAAATAAAAAAATACAATCGTACAATCTTAAAAGCCAAAACTGTTGACAGTGTGAATAGATTATAAATTTTACCTTCTTTAATTAGGAACTGGATTTCGTGACGACTGATATTGTTGTTAAAACGACATTTTTTATAATAATCGTCACCACAATCTTTTTTTTATATTGACCATTAGAATAACATAAAACATATACCAACACTACACCATATTAGAAAAGTAACACCTCAGTTTCAATTCACTCCTCACAATGGATAGATTGCTTTGCGGCTTTGCTCTCCTTTTGACAACAACTCAGGGAACTGTTGTCGAAATATCGAATGGAAAGTTGCAAGGATCCTACAACGGACAGTATTATTCCTTTTTAAATATTCCATATGCCGAGGCGCCAGCTCGATTCGAAGATCCACTACCATATACGGACAAATGGGTTGGCGTACGAAATGCCACTTCGCCATCGGTCTCCTGTGTGAAATTTACCAACTCGGAAGATCCGTCTAATGGCGTGGAAGACTGCCTCACCCTTAATGTTTTTACAAAACATATCCGCCCAAGGCGACTGAGTGCGGTGCGTGTGTTTCTTTATGGTGGCGGATTTATGTTCGGAGCTGCTGGAGATATAGCAGAGCAGTATGTAGTCGAAGAAGACGTAGTACTCGTCATACCCAATTACAGGGTTGGTCCTTTTGGTTTTCTTTCATCCGGAGACGATTTAATTGGTGGCAACTTTGGTTTAAAAGATCAACTAATGGCCTTGAAGTGGGTGAGTGAAAATATTGAGGCTTTTGGTGGAAATGCGCTCGAGGTTCATTTGACAGGAGCTTCAGCTGGAGCCGCCAGTGTTCAGTGTCACCTGTTAAATCCAAAATCATGGGGGTATTTTAGTGCCGCAATGTCGTCCAGTGGTTCCGCTCTGAATACCTGGGCGTTGCAGAAAGATCCCAAGGGGCAGTTTAAAAAATACATCGGATCCCTTGGCTGTGATTTGCCAAATCGTGAGCTAGTTAAAAACTGTCTTCAATATCGCACCAAAGAGGAACACTTCGCAGCCACAATGGCTTTGAAATCTAACTTCGGAGACAATCCGTTTAACGTTTTCGGAATAGTGGCCGAATCTAAGGATGTTCCCAACCCCTTTTTGACTGACCATCCTCGGATCTTAATCCAAAAAGGCCAAATCTCTAAGGCACCTTGGGTAGTGGCCTATTCTGAGCGGGAGGGCGTATATACTGCATCCGAACTGATGCTAATTGATGACAATGGAAGGGAATTGATTGAGATCTTGAACTACCGTTGGCGGGTACTAGCTCCCATACTTCTGTTTTACAACAACAGCTGTGTTGGTTGTTCCGAGCTGAATGCGACCAAATTCAGAAATGATTACTCGAATTTTCTGAAGGACACATTCATGATGGGATATGATTTCTCTGCTGAAACGTATCCGCTGTTGGAAGAGATCTTCACTAGGGTTCTGTTTGTGGATGACATAAAGGAGTCTGTGGATATGCATCGGAGATATGGAAGGGGGAAGGTCTTTCTGTACGAGTACAGAAATCCCTTGACATATTCGGTTGGCAATTTTCTGTCCAACAGAAGTGATTTGAAATTCGGTAAGCTAGTCAAAGTCGGTGTTAAATTAATTTAAATAAAATTCTTACAGAAAGTGGTTAAATTTTTGAATAATTCTCAATTCTATCTACTTTTAGGTGCAAGCCATGGTGCAGATATGACAAATGTATTGCCGTTGAGATTTCTGATACAACCCAATGCAACAAATCCTCCGTATACTGATTGTATTGCCAAAAACTTAATCCAAATGGGCATAGAATTAAGCACTTCCGGGTAACCATTTTAAGAATTCTTATATTTTGTTGAATAAATAATAATATTGTCCTATTTTCAGTACGGCAATATTTAATAACAAGAAACTGCCAGTCAATAATGCGACACATACCGGGAAGATGACTATTTTTGAAAATTTCTTCACATTTGACAGTTGCACAGACAGCAGCGGATCGTGTACCAACAACGTTTACAACTATACTTTGTGTAATTGAAATTAAATGCGAAATATTTCTTAAGTTGCAATTGTATGTTTAAATTTAAAAAGAAAAAACTGTTTGCTTGTGTTGTTAATATCAAAACTATCTTCCGTTCAGTCGAAAGGACTCTTTTCTTCTAAATTTGTTTCAGTTTCAGATGAGCAAGTTCGGATTTCCAGCTAAACTGAATTTGTCAGAGCTTCAAATTGTTTGAACACGTTGACTAACTATATTTAGCAGTTCTGTCCAACACCATATCAGTTTTATTTAGAATTAGAATTTGCACCTTGGGTAACAAAATCACAGAGGACCAATTTCAAGCGATGTTTTTATATACGTCAAGCAACGTGTAGGTAGCCGTTGTTTTTTATAGAGACCCGAATTTCTCTCAGATACCGCAAAAAATAGTCACCCCACACAAATAAAGTCATTCCATAAAAGTGCATTCTAGTATGTATTCATTCAGATTTCTTTTCTATTGACGGTTTCGCATAAATGTTGCTGAATTTCATTAATACAACTCCCAATTTCCTCTTTCAAGGCGTTGGTGGTCGTGGTGTTGTTTGCATAGACCTTCGACTTCAAATAACTACAAAGAAAACAGTCCAATGGGGTTAAATCGCAATCGCAGTATCTGTATGGCCAATTTTGATCGCAAAAACGGGCTATTACACGAGTAGGAAATGACTCATGCAGTTATTGAATTTTTTCTCTGGCTGTATGTCATGTGGCACCGTTTTGTTGAAACCACATGTTACTCACATTTATACATATCTTGTAATTTAGGCACTAAAAACTGGGTTATAATGTCACCATAAGGAACACCCTTAATTGTTACTGCCTGACCAGCCGCATTTTCGAAGAAGAATGGTCCGATAATGCCTCCAGCCCAAAATCCGCACCAAACAGTCACGCGTTGTGGATGCATTTATTGTTTTTCAGCAATTACTCGTGGGTTCTTTGAACCCAAAATACAACAATTTTGACGATTAACGAAGCCATCAAGAGGAAAGTGAGCTTAATCACTGAAGATGATTTGGTTCGAACAAACCTTTCTTGCTATCGGTCACCCTGGATGGCTCGTTACGTATATTCATGCCGAAATTTATGAGCTTCAAATAATAAAAATGAGGCCTTCATGTCCCTATAGTTTACTTTTAATTTAGTGGAGGGGAGATATTGATTCCAGCCCTACCTTCAACTTCTACCTTCATTGTCATCCTATAGGCTTAGGCTTCACCAAAGCCTTGCCACATCCACCAATACTTAATGTATTCAAAATGCCATATTTATAAAAACTAAATTAACAAAAAACATATATTTAAACGAGAGGTAGTTATGTTATATGCACAAGTATAAACAAACAACTAAAATGAATTAACAGCAATGAATTATAAAATGATAGTATATTTTACTACCGAGATTTGAATCCCGAATGTACGCAACGATATTTGATAATAATTAAAATAATGAAATTGAGTCGCACCAAAATTAAATGTATTATGAGAACTACATCACTTACCAATTATTATTATTTAAAACAATACAGGAACTTCCAGGGGTGAAGAGGATGATGTGCACACCAACCACTGTCCGTAGTGAATTTTGAATTTAATCGATTTGCTCAATCCCCATATTTTTATGTAAAATTAAAATGCATTTAAGATTTGGCCGACCTTACAGGATTGTAAATCAATTTTTAGATAATACTTAGATTTAATCTATAAAATAAATTATAGAATAATTTTAAACTAATACTTATATAACATAAATTAGCTCCGGTGATGATCGAGGTAACACTCAAACTTTTAATAAACTGGTTACTTGCAGAGAATCTTATTCTTTTCTTTTGTTTGATGCTGTTATTTATTTGACGGTTACATCTCAAAATTAGCTTTTTATTTAAGTTAGTAATTCCATGCCATGAGATAAAATTAAATGATCGTCCTTGATATCGAATGATGCTTTGACTTCAAAAAAAGTTGATGATGATGTCGGTCTTTAATTTCTGGATCTTGCAGTATGTATCTTCTTAAGCTGATTTCAGTATGATTTGATATAATCAATCGACAAAGAATGAATCGTTTTGTTATATTTATAACAGAATTCTTCAGCAAAAACTTTTTTGTTTGAAGTTATTCAAAACATTTTGTATTCACGGAACAATCCATCTTTGTTTAATTATTTTTTCAAGATTTTATTTATTGTTACGAGGAAACTATCTTTGTAGTTTAAAACTTTAGGCAGGAATGAAAAATTTATTTTTCTACTTATGACAATTTGTTTTTATTTCTTTTTATATTTATTTTGCTAACTAATTTGTATACAGTATAATTTAGAAAAGTTGTGAAATATTACGGAATGAATTGAATGCCTGAGATTACCATTGAACTTATGCGCAGTTCCCTAAAACATTGCTATCTTTTTTTCACTGTACCTACTATTAAATGCCGCAAAATTAAAATGGCCATGATGACATTAGCAACAAGAAGACATTTCCTTGTAGCTAATGTCATGGGCCCGTCCACCAAAAGCTTTTAACAATTTAAAACGTTGGTGCTCACTAAATATATGTATTTGCTTCGATATCTAAAATCTGAGGTATTACTTTCTTCTATCTTAATCTAGATGCTTATAATTTTTGCGCGTGCTATGTGCAAATTTGCCATAAAGTATATTTTTATTTCGGCATTACATAACTGAACTAGAGATACGTTCATTGGAATACAACTTCAATAGCAAAATGTTTTCACAGCTGTTTTATTATTTTACTGCTGGCTTTGACTAAAATTTGTACTGTACTATTATCTATTGGTTGCAGATTAATTAAGATACAATTGCTCTTATCTTGATTATCCTGCTTGTTTGTTTACCAGTAGGAAGCTTTCTATTTAAGTAAACGTACTACACACATTCTACGATCAACTGTTGCTTTGAACTCTTTCACCATGAGGACGTGTATCGCGAGTATTGCACTTCTGCTCACAGCAGTTCACTGCGCCGTTGTTGAAATACCAAGTGGAAAGTTGCGTGGATCGTTTAACGGGAAATACCATTCCTTCCTCGGTATTCCATTTGCTGAGCCACCCGCCAGATTCGAAGCAGCGATCAGTCACAGAACCAAATGGCCTGGCATTCGAAATGCCACCTCTCCGTCCGTGTCTTGTGTTACATTTTCGGTGGGTCTTGGACCAAATGGCGCCGAAGACTGCCTCGTGATTAATGTATTTACCCCAGACATCAAACCGAGAAAGCCGTTACCGGTAGTGGTTTTCCTATATGGCGGAGCATTTGTGATCGGATCAGCCGGGGACACAGCAGAGGAATACGTAGTTCAGCAGGACATGGTGCTCGCTATTCCCAACTATAGGCTTGGTCCTCTGGGCTTTCTAAGCTCCGGAGACGAACTGATTAGTGGAAACTACGGCCTTAAAGATCAACAACTGGCATTGAAATGGGTCAGCGAAAACATTCAATACTTTGGGGGCGATCCGAGAAAAGTGTCCTTAACAGGATTCTCAGCAGGTGGCGCTAGTGTCCATGGACACCTTTTGAACAAAAGATCATGGCCCTACTTTAGTAGTGCCATTTCAATGAGTGGAGTTATTACAAATCCATGGGCCATTCCATGGCTTTCGAATCCCAGGGTACAATTTGACAAATTCTCATCAAAGATCGGATGTGAATCAAGGAATCCCTTAGCCCTTAAGCAGTGTCTTCAAAATCGGACTATATCGGAGATTATTACAGCCACAAATGACTTAGGAGACTCCAGAGGCAATCCAGTAAACATGTTTGGTGTTGTGATAGAATCTGAAAAAGTGCCAAACGCCTTTCTGACTGAACATCCAATAAACTTGATGGAAAAGGGACAGATCGGCAATAAGCCGTGGATTGTGGGTCATTGCGAGAGGGAAGGCACCTTTACTGCTGCTGAGTTCATGAGCCTTGACGAAAATGGCAACGAATCGATTTCGATTTTAAATATTCGTTGGTTGGAAATAGCTCCGAACGTGCTATTTTATAACAATAGCTGCGTTGGGTGTTCCGAAGCGATGGCAAAAAAAAAGATGGACAAGCATTCAATTTGTTTAAGAAACACATACATGCAGGGACAAAGCTTTAATGTTGACTCATATCGTTTGTTGGAGAATATGTTTACAGAGGAGTTGTTTTTGAGTCAAATAAAAAACGCCATAAATTTGCACCGCAAATATGGTAAAGCGGTAGTGTATGAGTATGAAAATCGAAATGGCTGGAAAAATACACTTGGTAATGGTATGGCCAACAGATTGGACTATAATTTCGGTGAGTAAATACTTCAAAGTATTTGAATTGGTTACAAAATTTCTTAACGTAGGTCTTATTGATTTTACTCAAATATTTACACTGATGCATTAAGTAGGTAGCAGACTTCTAGAATATTGTGGTTCGGGTGTTGGCCTGTGGTCCTTTCATATATTATACACTAAGGCCGTGTGTCAATTTGGCTACATAATTATCTTCGGATAATTTTCTGACTCTATCGTTGTAGAAAACATTTTTTTCAGCTATCAAAAAATTATCCTATAGGCCAATTTCTTGACGTTTTCTTTTGCTTATGCTTTGCTTGGTTATGAAGAGAAAATAAAACATTGAAATTCGATAAATCTCTGTTTTAAAATTGGAGTTTGGCGAATTTCTCTTTTCAAGACTTTCATAAGTGTCAGAAAATTAGCCGAATATAATTATTCAGGGCAATTGACACACGATCTGAAAACACAAACAAAAATGCGATAAATTGTTTGTAAAGTTCCTTCAAAGGTATGTTGGCCTTAATCGTTAACTTGCATAGACGAACGACTTCAGCATGTCTAAACTAGATATGCATGTATGACTCTATATACAATATACATAGCTCCACTCTGTGCTTAACAGGCTTGAAAATCGATGCAAAGAAAGCGTGAATATTTAAATATTACGATCCCCTATGATAGAAATTAATCAGAATGAAAATATTGTCAGAAAGTAGCAACAATCTGCCTTAGGCACTAATAACGATTTCTAGTCTCGACTTTAATTTAAGTAATAGTAAGGCCCAATGTCTATATCAGATCACTTTCTAACTTTATTTTATGTTTAGGTAAACATTTTTACTACGTTTTCATTTACTGTCAAATTACTAATGAACTGTCAGTTCCATACAAGCTTATGTCGTTTTTGATTGGTAATCCAGAAGCGTCCGAAAGAACTCTCCGCGATTCTGAATTCAAATCCAGAAGCAAATTTCTCTTCTTTTCAGTAGAAGAACTGTCAGTTGAGTGCCAATCGAATATCGAACGCTTTGAGAAGCGTTCGGATTACTTCCGGACGGTTCTGGATTACCAATCGAAAACGACATTAGAAAATGACGGCAACATAACACTAGCGCTCGTGGTTCCAAGGGAAAAATAATTGAAACAAAATGACAACCATAGAATGCTAGAGATACCTATTGGGCTTTAGTGAATTTGCCAAGTAAAACGGTTAAAATTCAAATTGTGTGTCATTTCAAAAATATGCGAGTTTCCAATTTATTCTGATCTGAACCACGAGCTAGGCAATGCGAAGTTGTCTATTAGCAGTGCAGTATAATAATTGGTAGTATGTTAATGATTTTCAGTTTAGAACTTGGCTTAAAATTACAACGCCTTTCGATCCATTGTAGTATTCGGCATGAGCCAGTGAGGTCGTAGATACGTAATAGATGTTTATTTTGTTAACAATTTTATGTCATATTCTAGGTGCTGATCATGGTTCCGATTTGGTTAATGTATTACCATTGAAACAACTTGTGGAACCTGCTCCTACAGATGAGGAGCAATTTATTAGTATTAACCTTGTTAAGATGATTCGAGAACTTTCCATTTCAGGGTTGGTACCTATATAAATATAATAATTATTTTTCGATACATCTACGATTTATTATAACTGCATTCTTTTTTAATCCAGAGTTCCAAAGTTTGATTCTAAGAAACTTCCAGTCAACAATGCAACACACACTGGAAAGATGACTATTTATAAAAAGTTTCATATAATTGAAAGCAAGACGTCAGATGTACAGTGCACAAAAAAAATTTACAAAAATTCAAAATTCACATAATCATGCAACTGACAATTTGTGAATAATATGTATCTGTTTGTAACGTGTCACGTGATGGCAAACAAAATCGAAAACACAACTTCCGGCATCCATAGTCCATATGTTTGAATGAAACACGACTGGTGTAAAGAGTAATGTACAAATGAAATTTAATAAATAGCCAAGTAAACATCATACTCTGTCTCTTTGTCCATTTATTTAAATAAACTAAAAGATGTATAGAAAATTTACTTAACACTCGGCATACATAATATTTTCCATGAGAAACTAGGCCCAAGGTCCTAAACGTCCCTTGCTTCAACTATCCTTATTAATACATAATTCTCTGTACGTGTTTGTAATCGAATCCTAAACGGCTGGACCGATTTTAATGAAAGTGTACGTGTTTGAATGGGTCTAATGATGGTTCAGATTCACAATTGGACCCGGTGGTAGGTTGGGCTGTGATCCGATTCCACAAAAGTTAAAATAATAACCACTCAACAATAAATAAAAAAATTAAAAAGCAAAAAGCTCATGAATAAAATAATTTCAAATAATAAACACTCAACAAAAAAAAAATCATGAATAAAATTTCAAATAATAAACACTCAACAAACAAAAAATTAAAAACCAAGAAGCTCATAACTTTCTCTGACGGTCAATGAAAATGTACGAGCAGGCAAAACAACGTTTGCCGGAACCGCTGGTTTATTCTTAAATTTTTTTCTGTTTTAACTATCAGTAGATAACAAAACAACCTTACTTATACATTACTTACGCGCCTGGGCCTTAACCAACATGCCTATCCAGATAGGCTAACCGCCTCCAGTTACGCACTCCAAGTTGGTTGAGGTCCCATTCCACTTGTGAGCGCCACATAAGGCGAGGTCTTCCTCTACTGCGTTGTCTCTCCGGGTTAGAATCGAAGACTCTTCTGGCAGGAGCGTTGCTGTCCATTCGCTCGTACTTTTCTGACCCGGTCGATGTCGCTGTACAGTTCGCAGCTCGTAGGGTTCCCTGGTAAATCTCCACCTCCAAAGCCGGTCAACTTAAAACCACACTGATAGGGACTAATCAGTTCGTTGACGAATGGTTTCAGGCATTCACACAGTACAGCATCAGGTGGACGAAATTTGGCCATCTTAGGTCTATGGTTTTATTGAGAATGATTCTTTCAGTCAGGGTAGTGTTTCTTATGCCCTCAGTTATTTTAATCAGCGGTCAGCGGAAGCTCTGCTCCAGTTTTGATCAGTAAGTTGGCTTCTTCATTTCTACAAAGTTCAGGTAGGTACCCAGGTACCTGAGCAATGTGCGGCAACTCCTTACCAATTCAGATTTAGTGATGCAAGACTCTACCGCTTAAAGCGCATCCTGACTATCAGTATATAGATGGCGCAGCTTTAAGTGCCGCAAATGCAGTCCTCAGAATTTCGGTCATGGCTAGTGGCAGTATATGCGCCGTTGCTCCATCCTGTTGGAACCCGTCCCAAATCATCCAATTGAGGAAGAATAAAGTCGTTGAAATTAGTCATTTGGCCCGCAGTGTTTTCGAAAAAACAAGGCCCGATGACGCCTCCAGCGTAAACAGCACATACCATGCAGTAACTTTGAGCGGGTGTAATGACTCTTCGTAAATTATATACAGATTTTCGGTGCCCCATCAGAAGCAAAAACTTTGCTTATTCACATATCTTTAGAGATGGAAATGGGCCTCGTGTCGCTCAGGATGGCTTGAGTGTAGGTTACACTTGTTTGGCGGTCAACAGCTAACAGGATGCATTGTGTGCACTTTGTAAGGGAAGATCTTACAGTCTTCGCAGTCCACTGCGATATCTCCAGCCACAGCTGCGATATTTTCGGCAGAACTGCTGCTCTGGAGCCAGACAGACCTGGCAGTAGCTTCTGTTATTGTCCCACAATCTTCTAGGGGAGCGGCTAAACGTCGCGTGCGTCGTATGGTTTTGTTTGCCCACTTGTTGCCGGATAACCGGAAAATATGCACCAAAATTCACTCCGACGAATTATTCTGCAAAAAAAAATTTAACAATTATACAGCGGTTCATGTCTTGTGGACGTGTATTTTGTACCTGTTTATTTCACAAATGCCATTGATCGAATTGACAAAAAATTTGCAAAAAATTATATAGCATCTCCCGATGGAGTGATGACTCTTACGCCACCTTTTGCAATAGTTGATCAGTTGCTAGTGGGATCCACTACTGAGCGAGCGAAGGATCTTAGGGGTTCAACCCCCGGAAAAACGTTGTCCACGTTGTCGTTGCTATATGGAATGGACTATGGACCGTCGCCGCACGGCGATGCACATGGTCACTCTATCATCATAGCCACCATGACTGGGATATTTATTTGCCCACTTGTTGCCGGATAACCGGAAAATCTGAGCAATGCCTAGGAACCCTTGCGTTTTTTGAATGTCTGCCAAAAACCACATTTTAATCCGCCATAGTACTAGGTATAGCCATTTTCGCTGTGGTAGATCATTTCTAAAAATAATTCAGCCGATGTCTTTATTGAAATGTTAAACCATCCGCATCATCTCAAATTTCCGAAGCCACAAAAAGTGAGAAACAACTATAAAAGAAAACAAAAACAGCACATTGCTCCTTCAGCAGGACAACTAAACTAAATTCACACCGCACGCACAAGCTAAATCTCCTCACTATCTTCATCAACGCGTATCTAATCTATGATCGCGTCCATATAGCCAGTTCATAAACAATTCTCTGAAATTCAGGAAATCCAACCAACTAGTGGACGACGGACATCTCAACAAAAAACAGAAAGACGCACCAGAAAATGGTACCGCACTTACTACATGCATATACACATGTGGAGTGGAGTGGACTCCATCCGGCAGAGATCCCATAAATTTAAAAATTTCGTCCGCACCACCGCCACTCAAACTCGAGATCAAGAGTGCGGTGTGGGGCCGTAATAAAGCCGTCATTGTCTTCCAGGATAATATTCTGCGAATTATTCGTGTGTCGTCCATGCGAATGTATGTTTTATACTCACAACACAACAGCCTTGACTAGGCACAAGCACAACATAAACCACCACCGCTCATGGGAACATTTTCACTACTTAATCGCGCAAAGACGTTCCACGTTGTCGTTGCTATATGGAATGGACTATGGACCGTCGCCGCACCGCGATGCACATGGTCACTCTATCATCATAGCCACCATGACTGGGATATTTATTTGGTAGTTGCAGGAGATATGAGCCACAGACAAGAACAATAAAAAAAAGATAGTTTCCACACACAATAACTCTATTTATCTATGTCGTCCGTCCATTAGGAGAGCGACCACGGCCAAGATAGAGATTGTTTATATGTTTTACTCTTGAGACTCGCGCGACAGGGTCAAGATTGACTCGAGCCGAGGACTGCACAAAGCGTGTGTATGGATACCGGCTGTGTATCTTATAATAACATCGTTATTTATCTGAAAGTATCCGGCAATCTGTTATCGAGTGCCTTGTTATCGGTTTTGATCTTCATTGTGTGCTGATCGCGCGATCGCAGATACGCCGCGTATAAACAAAAGGAATCGCATCTTAAGCGTGTGTTTTATGTTCTTTTGGCATTTGAGTTAGGTCCGTCCGCTGACCACTGCTTGTTTTGATGATGGCCATGGCACACCGGTGGGTGACGCCATGCGACAGTGGCGTTTTGTTCATTCGCTTAATAGTCCTTCGGATAATACTGTCATTTCAGTGTGGGAGCTGGGAGCCAACGTTTTGAGTGGACGCTGACGATTGAGGAAGGTTTGATTATTTTTTTTTTTTTTTTAACTTATAAGGTGGCGTCAATGAAAAGGGATGTTTTGGTGATCATTTTAAAATGTGCGTCGTTTGTCGTCCTCAACGTTTAAAAAATCAAATGTAAGGGCATAGATTTAAAAACATTTAACAATTTAAACCGCCATAACAGGGTGGATTTGAAATATCATTCATATCGTACGTCGCTTTCACACAAACGGTCCAATCCAATTACTTAGGCGGCTCTACAGTACAGGGGTGAACCGAGGCCTCAGCTAACAAGCCTCTCCAGTTAGCCCGGTCCTTAGCTAACTGCTTCCAGTTGCGCACTCCTAGTCGGTTGAGGTCGCCTTCGACTTGCGCGCGCCACCTAAGGCGAGGTCTTCCTCTACTGCGTTGTCCCTCCGGGTTAGACTCGAAGACTCTACGGGCCGGAGCATTTGTTCCCATCCGCTCTACATGTCCTAGCCATCTTAAACGACTTACTCGCAGTTTTTTGACCAGGTCGATGTCGCTGTACAGCTCGTATAATTCGTCGTTGAATCTCCTTCTCCAAAGCCCGTCAACGCAAACGGGACCGAAAATTCTACGAAGTATCTTTCTCTCGAAGCGACCGAGGATATCTTCATCCGCTTTAGATAGAGTCCAAGCTTCAGCGCTATAAAGCAGGACTGGAATGATCAAGGTCTTATACAGAATCTCCTTAGTTGCTCGGGATAGGGCTCTACTACTCAATTGCCTTCTTAGCCCAAAGAAACAGCGGTTGGCAAGAGTTATTCTTCGTTTAATTTCTTCTGAGATGTTGTTGTCAGAATTTATAGCAGAGAAGAGGTATAGGGATGCCAAAGCTAGACATGGCTCTGTATAGCTCGTCTCTATAGATGCTGTCGTACGCGGCTTTGAAATCGATGAAAAGATGGTGGGTATCGATTTGGACTTCTTGTGTTTTTTCCAGGATCTGCCTAAGTGTGAAGATTTGATCGACGGTGGACTTTCTTGGCCTAAAACCGCACTGATAGGGGCCAATCAGGTTATTTACAAAGGGTTTAAGGCGTTCACACAGTATGGCAGACAGGATCTTGTATGCGATGTTAAGGAGACTGATACCTCTGTAGTTGGCACAGTTGAAGGGGTCTCCTTTCTTGTGGACCGGACAAACGATGCTGAGATTCCATTCATCAGGCATGCATTCATCTGACCAAATTTTGGAGATGAGTTGGTGCATGCTCTCTACCAAGTGATCTCCAGCTGCTCTAAAAAGCTCGGCAGGCAGACCATCAGGCCCTGCAGCTTTGTTGTTCTTTAGCTTGGATATTGCTACCCGTACTTCGCTTTGGTCAGGTGGACGGAAGTTTTGTCTATCATCGTCTATATTGAGTGGTACGTTCTGTCTAACAGCGGGATTCTGGTCTTCGTCGCCATTATAGAGTCTACAGAAGTAATCTTTCCATATTCCCAGCACCGACTGTGATTCTACTACAAGGTTTCCCTCATTATCTCTACAGGTTTCTGTACGGGATTGTTTGCTCTGGCACGTTCTTTTTACCTTCTGGTAAAACTTCCGTACATTGTTCCTGGAGTAGCATCTCTCAATTTCTTCGATCATACGTTTCTCGTGCTCTTTCTTTTTCTTTCTGAGGATCCGATGTTCCTCCCGTCTCTTTTGCTCGTAGAGCTCCCGAGCAGCTCTAGTCCTTTTTCGCAACGCCGCTTTATACGCTTCTTGTTTTGCTGCGTTTGCTAGTCGACATTCTTCATCAAACCAGGGGTTTCGTGGTGGTGGTCGGGTGAAACCCAGCACATCAGTCGCGGCCTTGATGATGGCTTCCTGGCAGTGTTGCCATTGGTCTTCTGCACTAGCTGTTGCTGCGATAGGACTGATCGAGAGGCATCGGGATACGTGATCGGCGAAGATTCTGGCCGTCTCTTGCGATTGCAGTTTTTCGACGTCATACTTTCTCACAGTATTTCTTTGTTGGGGCGTGTTGGATATCCGCATTCTTACCTTAACTGCAACAAGGTAGTGATCCGAGTCAATATTGGCCCCTCGGAAGGTTCGGACATCCAGAATACTGGAGTCGTGCCTTGCGTCAATCGCAATGTGATCGATTTGGCTTACAGTTTGGTGATCCGGAGACAGCCATGTCCCCTTATGGATATTGAGATGTGGAAACCTGGTGCTTGCTATGACTATATTTCGCCCCGCAGCAAAGTCAATTAGCCTAAGTCCGTTGCCAGACGTGGTGTCATGTAGGCTGTGCTTGCCAACTGTCCTACCAAAGATGTTCTCCCTGCCTATTTTTGCGTTAAAGTCGCCTAGTACGATTTTAACGTCGTGTTTGGGGCATTGCTCGTAGGTCTTTTCGAGGAGCTCATAGAAACTGTCTTTGGTAGCGTCGTCCTTTTCTTCAGTGGGGGCATGAGCGCATATTAGGCTGATGTTCGAGAATTTTGCCTTGATGCGGATTGTCATAAGTCGTTCACTAACGTGCGGATAGCTCAAGACTTTTTGCCTAAGTCTGCCGCGTATGACAAATCCACATCCAAATAAACGCTGTCGCTGCTCTCTATAGCAATCGCCGTGGTATATATCACAGTTTTTCATCCGTTTTTTGCCTGGCCCATCCCATCGCACTTCCTGGATGGCGGTTATGTCTGCCCTGTGGCAGTCTAGGGCCTCTGCTAGTTGTTCGGCTGCACGTGGTCTGTTCAGTGTACGAACATTCCACGTGCAGATCCGAATGTCATTGTCCTTATTTCGTTTTCCAGGGTCGTCAACAGTAAATCCGTCCTTTTCCGAGGCATGTTGCTGTTTCATAACATGTATTTTTTCCGTGGTAGGGAAGTTACCCCGACGCACAACCCCCAGCCTGGAGGACCGGTTCCATATCATACCCCTAGGACGAGGGGCACCAGTAACCCACTTCGGGATGCATGTTCGCACAATAGTTATCCAAAAAATCAACAAATTTGAGAAGGCACTTAAAAAAAAAAATAAAACATTAGAACAAGAAAATCCGTTTTTAATTAAATGTAGCTCGGCCTCTGGACGAAATAAAAAGATGTATGCTAGCTCAAAATACTCGGTGAAGTATTGCCTAAAAACGATTTCAAGCTTTTTTGTATTGGTTCAGATTTATATGAATATTATGGCAAGTTGAATGAATAAAGTAAGCAAACCCAGTTTGCAAAATCCCTTCATAGGTCTTGAGTGTAAGACTTATAGGTCTAGTCGACTGAACAGTATTCTTTGTATTGCTTTTCATTGGTTTCATACAAATTATAAATTCAAGGAAAAACAGCTTTGCATTTATTTATTTAACACTAGAGTTCGAATTTTCAAAAATCTTGAACACACAATGAACCTATGCCAAATTTTCAGTCTTTACGTCGAACTCGAGCTTATTGTATAAATTTTCGATTTCGTTTTATACTACATAGAGACCTAGCATTTCCCGCGGCTCTGCGGCTTAAGTCAATATCTCAAGCCCCAAACAAAATTTCCGAAATCTGAGAAAGCAATTTTCTTTATTTCATGTATAGACACTCACAAACCGAGTTTGAAGTCGATCGGATGAAGAATACGAATTTTCCCATACCTACAAATATTAACCACTTGGAGTTCCCCCAAATTGTTTCTTATTGCTTTGGCCCTAAAGGGAAATTTTTTTGAAAATTTCAGCTTCATAGCTACCTAAAAGGGAGGAGTTAGATAAATTTGCAAAATTTGGTTTCTCCATTCATAGCACAGAACATAGCTAGTATAACCTCGGATAAGGATGGATACCCTGTAGACTCATCTGCAAGGCAAAATGAGGACAAATATCTCCGGGTCCGTAAAGCATTTAGACCGTCATGTAGAAGAATAATTAGCCGAGACTTTAAACCGTTATAAAACAGTACGTGACACATTCCAGTGTCGAGCGAAAAAAGGAGATAGCAGATTTATTATAAGCAGTAGACATATGACAAGAAACCTGTCAACTAAATTGTTCGCGTTCTTGTCGACTTAAGATAGAAACGCCTTTTTCGAACATTCCGAGCCGACATTTCTTAATATGGTTGCACTCGCAAAAAACCGCCATTACTTTTATGGAACGCGTTCCACTTAACCTATCGAACCAGTATTAAGTGTCAGGCCATCAGCAGCATTGATGTCAA
The DNA here is from genome assembly GCA_955612985.1 of Cheilosia scutellata. Lineage (NCBI taxonomy): Eukaryota > Metazoa > Arthropoda > Insecta > Diptera > Syrphidae > Cheilosia > Cheilosia scutellata. The sequence continues at coordinate 49,610,443 of OY015312.1, read as the reverse complement.
AAATACCTTCAGCAACTGTCGGTAATCTTACGCAGCAAAACAACTTGCCTTAAAAGCGGAGCTGCAAAGAAAAAAAAAGAGCGTCAACAGAGGCGTTAGGCAATAACGCCCAAGGAAATAATGCCCTAAAAACTCGTACTATTTGTTGTTGCAAAACTTTTCGGGATTTTGGGTGTTATTTCCTTTCCTAAATAGTAAGTGGAAATACGCCAGTTTCGATATAGCTATCCTATATAGGGACTCTTCTTCCGCCAACTCGCCTCCTCTGTAAATTCTTATAAGGAAGAGGTAGATTTTAGAATCTCTGATTTTTTGAGCTGAGTATAGACAGCTGTGCAGTAAGGCCCTCGCTCACTTAAACAACAAAGGAGACTCGGAATAAAGCCTAAAGCAATCTTATTTAAACATAAGCTATCTGTCTACAGGCCGCAATAGCAACTATTATAGAACTGACAAAGTTCAAAGACATGTCCGCATGTTCCTCAAAAAGTAGGTGAGCTATTTCGGACACGGCCTCAAATCAAATGCAATTTTGATTGGGCCCGACTTTGCATGATTGCCCCCAATTTAATCCAAAAGAAACACCACAAAGCCCCCTCAAGATAAACCGTTTTGGATAATACCAAATATTTGACTACAGCTAAAAACGGTTTTGTAAAATCCTTAAGCACATCATGCTGTCATTATATCATCGGCGAGTTACACAAGCGATCGCATGAGCTATGAGCACATCTTTGTGTATATATCGTCCCTCTCAGACAAAACTAATTGCAGCGTTTAAGCCATCACTCATGTCAGTGGCCCATGCAAATTAAGCCATTCCATTGGGTCGCATCACCCTACAGTAGGGCATTCAGAAAATTCGCATTGCGTGTGCCAAGTTCACCAGCATCTCATCAAATCTAATTATTTTAAAACGTCCACTTTGCGAATGAAATCTATTTTCGCAGCGCAAATTAACCCCCGGTTAAAGTCTAATCCTCTGTCCGTCCCTCTCATAGTGCAGAAATCAATTACAAATCGAACTCGCCGCAATACAATCCATTTGCAACATGCGATGTATTTCTACATCAATCATCTTCAGATTTGTTCGTCCGGCCAATGCATCACATAGACCTAGGGCTAGCTGGTATAAGGTAGGTACTCTGCAACACGACACAGCGCACTAACACAAAAATCAATCAGCATCAATAGTTGTTGACTTACAGCAATTGACTCTAAGAGTTACATTAACTGGATTAGTACATTAGGCAGCATGCTGACAGGATGCAATTAACCAACGGCAATGCAATTCATTCGTCATTTTGGCCTTGCTTGGAGTTTTAAAGCCGATCCGGGAACGATGCAAACGGATTGAAAGAATCGATACAAATAATTGGGCTTAAATTCCGTGAACAAGTGATTAATCACAAATCAGCGAGAATCAGGTATAGTACTTAAGGGTATCCAAGAGTTGAATGCCACCCGCATTAGGTTAGGTTAGTTGGCGTCATTGGGTTCCATGCTTTATATCGCTGATGTGCAGAGTCACGTTTGATGTTATATACGAGACAAGAAACAAGATCTGCCAGATTATGCGGATCCTATTACGCATGTGTGCGGTTGTAAGCGGGTCGCAAAAATAAATCAGTCGAATATTTTTAGTCACGAAAAGAATAATTCGCAAGGGGGTGATCGGTGATCCCTTTTCGACTCATGTTACGTGTACAACTTTTAAAATTAGTTCTCATGGTCACGGTCAGATTAATACGAGTAGGTAAGTGTGGTTTGTTTTGATCGGCAGTTTGATATTGCTTCAAGAGTGAAAAACGGTACGAAATAGAAAACAGCAGGTTGGATAGGCAATGACTATTTTTCGGCTTTCGAATAGGTTCCACTGAAGAAGAAAACACAAACTCACAATGGTGAAATTTTCCATACATTGTAACCTACGAAATATTTGACGCGAAAGTTAAAAATTTGTATTAGTATGTTAGGTTAGGTCAGTTGGCAATTATCCGTTACATATAAGAGGAATTCACTTAGACCAAGTTAGGTCCATTGTGATCCCACGAGTAGAGTCGGTTATTTCCGCAACTCCTGCAACCATTTTGACTGCTGGATGAATTTCCGTATTTTGCTAATACATATCCGTTTCGACAACATTCGCAAGTTCCCCAAAGAAGTTATATACTCTCCTAGAGATTTCTTTCTTATCGAGAATATCGCCAGACAGCTAAATAGTAAGTGGAAAGGTGTTTGCTCTTCCTCCTTGACATGCTTCTTAATATATTGCACACGAACAATCATCAGCTATTCAAATCATTAACCAATCACAAACTCAAGCACAGATTATGTACATATCTTTGCTGAGGTAAATTAATTAACTCAGCTTGTAAATTTGCCAACACCCTTTACCGGATATTGACGGTCAAAATGCCAACACTTTGGACTTGTTCCTCACCCTCCACCCTATAATAAATACTCCATTGAAGGAAGTATTATCGCCTTTAGGCTCGTCAGACCACTGTACCTTCTACCTTATCAGATGATTTCTCGTACTCCGACCACATAGTTAAAGCAGAAACTCCGAAAAGAACCGTTTATGGCAATACGCCAACTGGAGTGGACTTATCAGCTTCTTTAAAATTATTTATTTTTTTATTTAAAATTCTTTTTAAAAATTACCCTGTCTAATGGTAAATGTCAAAATTAATGGCGGCAATGATTTTCCATGCTATACCATGGGCCTAGGATTTTTCAAGTATGCGTGCGTTAATGGCGCTCCTTTGATTTTGTACAGGACCAATATATGAAAAATACTGGGCCCGCAGGCAGCTTGTAGGCACAGTCCGTTATGTGGGAGGAGTCGGGAGGAGTCGGACGGTTCTATGTGGTTTGTGATGATGTTTTCATCACAAACCACATAGAACCGTCCGACTGTAGGCCGTCATCTTTAAAATTTCACTGCGTTCTGTAGAACAGTCAATGGGCCTTACCAATAATCATTTTTAGTCTTCAACATAAATATTTTGACGGTCACAATGGATAATTTTATATGGAAATGTTCGCCATTGTGACTTCGTAAAAGTTAGCCTGGACACTAAAAATGATTATTAGTACCGCGGAATGAGTCAAACGCGTGGTTATGTATACAATACAATACGTAAAGAAATGAAAATATTATTGTACATACAGCCACCAAATTCCTGACTGAATTTCTCTCTGTCAGTTCTCACCTCGCATTTGTGACATTCGTCTGACAGTTCAAGTTTTACTCAATGCTAATTATAAATTAAAAATCATGCCTACAAACTCGTTACTTCCTCTTTAACGTATGAAGCATATAGAAATGTGTGTATAGATATACAGCTGACAAACATTTTCTCCAATTTGTTGGAACAAAAAATTAAATTAAAACTGCCATTGAAAAATGACTTATGAACGTGTCTCTTCCGACGAATTCCAACGAACTCCGACATCCGTCGTTCGACCAATTTTTATTACACCACAGTTCAGGTGAAAAAAAAACAACTTAAAACCGCCAAAGCTGCTCTTTAAGTTCATTAATCATTTTTCCTTATTGAGCGGTTTTGTTGTGCGCACATATGCTACACACAATCGCTATATACTTACACATGGTGCCTTTCATAAAGGCATCAGAAGCGTCAAAACAATATATCTCCTTGAAGCTACACCACCAAAGTCTCCATTTTCCGGTGTCTATCACCTGCCAACACTTCTAATGCCATGGACAAGTGGTAACCATAAAAGTTTGCCACCCGCTGTGCTGACAAATTGACTATTTACCAAGCCGCTCTGCAAGCTACCTGACGCTTCCAGCTGCATGAAGTTGGGTATACCTATACCTTCTATTCTCCGTGAAGCTGTTCATCATGATACGGTTTGTTCCAAAGGTGAAAAATCGTGAGTTCTTCCAGAGTCAAGCCAGCACTTGGCGTTGGCATTCTTCACCTTTTGCGGCGGCCGGCCGTCACATCGCGAACGTATACGCAGCACGAATAAATAAATCTAATCTTCTCGAATGTTTGAGAATGTTTTCATGTGTCCACTTGCCCAGTCCATGCGAAGTTTCTATGACGCGAGAAATCCGCTGAGAAATATCCCTCATTGACCTTGCGGACAGAAGTTGACAGATATCAAATTGCACACACTCGCTTTTCGTTTGCGTTTCATGCCTACAGGGGGGCGTACAAATAAATTTCTTCTAATTTTTCTATGGCGCCACATTGAAAATGCGCACCAACTCTGGTGGATTAGATCCCAGAGCCGGATATTTTCCTTGTAATACAAATTCTTGATGCTTAATACTTCTTATATATGGGCAGCATTCAGGAATCAGGAGAGACGGTAAAAGCCAGGAGCAACCAGCTGCACAGTGGTGTAACGCCCCATCGTCAAGAGGAGTAGGAGTTAGGAGAGAAGTGCGCTGTGCTGTGCTCCTATGTGATTTATGCGGGATTGTTCAAGTTTCTTTGGGCTTCTTAGCTTGTAAACGGTGTGCGGAGATTACTCTTGCGGCCTTTATCTGATTCTTATTCACCTGGCAGAGATCTGGTAAACGATCTGACAATCTGTTTGAGATGTAACATGCGCTCGGATGTGCATTTAATGTTGCACATATAGGCAAACCATTTGGCTGGGCAGGCCTATAAGTCATTTTAATTGTGGGCCTCTTCCGAGCATCCCTGAACGATGGACGAGAGCTTGGTATAAGTAGGTACACTCAAGTGGAGTTAGATTTTGTGATTAATAACTCGGGCTGAGTGTGTATCTTGGGGCTGAGTTTGTGTGTTGCTAAGGTGTATCACATATGTAAAATGGGCACGGATGTGAGTTCCGCTGACTTGGACAAGGAAAGTGATGTATTTGGGTTGTAACACACAAATGCCGCGGGATTGCCGTGGATATCTCTGACTCCGACATATCTATTTTCATAATTATGTAGCACTGTAAGTCAAACGAACAGGTGTCAGATCCGGCCCATCCAAACCTGACATGAAATCTTCGTTTTTAAGGTTCTGTTTCCATATGGAGGAACCTTATCGCTTTCGCTACGATGTCTGTCCGAATAAAATAAAAAATGTTGTACCTAGGTCTATCTCAAGAACTAATTGACGTAGAAGGCTGGAATTTGCACACAGTATCAGGCACAAACCAGTAAGAAACCACTGGTTTGTGGTATCAGGTATAACCTCTAGTTAAGAGGCCTCTATTCCTCTATACCCATAAATCGAGCAAAAGTGCGAAAATGGCATTTCGTTTCCTTCCTAGAGAAGTAAATACTGAAGCGATTGAAATGATGTAGGATGCATTTGAAAGAACAGAATATGTCCTTGGAATCCAATGAAGCTTGTTTGTAAGCGATATCTCGTTTTTCTTTTAATTAAAGAATTCGTAGCTGTGTTTGGGAAAATTGGCATAAAACCGACTTTTTGTTTGCCAACGAATGATATGATAGAGTTCGAAACAGTCTAAGATAACTAGTCTATCTAAAAGGTAATATGCAAAACACCAATTAAGAAGAAAAAAATCTTATAATTGCACCATGGTTTTTAAAAAACAAGTGTTTGAAAACAAACAATTATTTGAAATAATGAACAACGTTTTTCCTGTATATATTGATTTATATTTGATGCAATTTTTACTCAAAACATAAAGTATCATACCAGCTATTGCATAGAAACAAAAAATTATTTATTTACATGTATTTTGTTGCAAAATACTGAGTTTAAATTTTATATATTTTTCAAGAAAAATACACTGTATGTGTCATAGTTGCTGCACATTCTCAGAAAAAAGTTCCAAGTTTCTCATTTAGATGGCGGTAGTTCTGTCGTCTGAATATAATAGCCAATCAGAATGACTCCCAAGCTATAAGGGATAAATGTGTAGTTTATTGTCAGCTGCATAGAGGCGTGTTATAAATGAAACAGGTTTGGCGTGAAGTCTGAAGTGTGATCTAAATGGATAATCAAGGATGCGTGTGTTGATATGTGTGTAAGCAGGTGGGGATTCTTTATTCAAAGTGATTTTTGCTTCATGCTGGATTCAAAGTAATTTTTGCTTCTTGAATAAAAATATGAAAATGAGAGAGGGGTCGACAGAAGCACTTTTCAATATGTTGCTTCATTTAATAAATTCTTTTTGAAAATATATTTTTTTGTTTGAACAAAATTGCTTAAACTTCATAACAAAATTTATAAATTAATTTAAACGATGAATGTTCTCAGATTTTTAGAAATTCTTTCCATTTCATTGCTAAAAGTAGTAGCAAATTTGTATCTTGAAAAGTGCTTGCCGGTCACACCGTGATTAGGTGTAAAGCAGATAATGGTTTGTTTGGGTTGGTAGGAAAAGAGACGAAACGGAGGCGGTGAAATGGTGGGTTTGGCTGAATGGGATATTATTGAAGGCAAATTTAGCAGCATTGCGCTGTTGCCATTTACAACGAAAGATTATGCAATTTTGTTTGTTTGCGCTGTTGCCGTTGTCTTACCTTTTATGAGTTATGGTAGGGTAGGTGTTTGGTTTTTCGTATGATGAGAGAAGAGGGGGACAGAGGAAAGGAGTTGCAATATTATGAACATCGCCCGGAGAAGTAGGAAAAGATACACCAGGTTTGTGAGGGGGATGATGCAAGGGGTGTGCAATTGAGGCTCAGTTGGAAAAGAATTGTAGGTTCTGCTAAAGGGAATATTATAGAAACAAAGTTATAGGTACATATATGTGGGGTATTCCATGACAAAGTGAACATTGGTATCCAATTATGAAGATAATTATTTATTATTAACTATAAGATAAAACAAAAGCCAAAACACAGAATCAACATAATCCACAAAAATAAGATTGTTTTTTTATTTTTTTTAATGGTTATCAAAGGCTTACGATCAAATGTTGTTTCGAACGCAACTTTTTTTTTTCCAATGTTGGAAATACTTAACCGTCTTTTGTGTGCTCTGTGCGAAATAAAAACGCATCTGAAGTGTTATTTAAATTTCGCGATCTTTCTGCTTCAAATACGAGAAATTGTATTTTGATTTGTGTAAGTGCATCAATAATATTTAAATAATAACAAAACATCATTTTGCTTGTCCCACCCGTGACAAATATACAGAAAAAGTTATTTTTATTAGTTACTGACATAGAGTTTATGTCTAAAATTTGATAAATAATATTATTATTTTACAATGAAAACCTATGTGACTTTTTTTTCTATTGTGAACGTTATTCTGAGAGTTTTCTAGAAGAATAATAGTGTCCCACCCGTGACAGTCACGGGTGTCACGGGTGGGACACTTGTCCCGGAGGGCTATTAGGCTTTCAAGTCTGGTAGAGTTATACGTTATTAGCCCGTATTTTGCGTGACCAACAAACCAGAGAGAATAGACCACCAGGTTAGGGCAAAAATGAGAGATCCATAGAGCCATTTTCAAAAAGTTATTAGGTGGTTAAGTACGTGTGCCATGTTAAAGTAAATGGAGGCGAATTTGGTCACGCATACACTGGCACTTAATAACATTTACAGTTATTTCTGTGGTACAACACGTATTCACAGATAGAAAAAGAGGCGGAGCTACTTATTTCAAAACTGGCTCTATGGATCTCCCATTTTTGCCTGAAGCTGGTGGTCTATTCTCTCTGGTTTGTGGATTTGGCACTTGCTACCCCAAAAGTACAATCATATCACTATTTCAAGAAATTTAACAATATCCCTTACGTTTAAATCTCAACCAATCACGTGTAGGGCCCTTAAATTAAGTGTAGCTCAGATATACTCGGACCTAGACAAAAGTGATTGGAATGACTCAGACTGCGAGCCCTTGGCCTCGTTAATTCATAGTAAATAACATTTAAATTAATGACATTATAACTTTCTTGTTTTCTTTTAAATTGACCTAAAAAAATATCGTTTCTTGCAAAGAAATTCGTACGTGTCCCACCCGTGACAAACGTTGTCCCACCCGTGACACTTACATTTTTATTTCTTTTTGTCTTAAGACAATAATTTTTATTTTTATTCGCTTTTTGTTATAGTACCTAAGAACGTTTTATGTAAGAAACAAAAGGTTTTAAATAAATATGTGAAATAAATTCGCAGAATTTCTGTAAAAACATTCACTGCTCGGAGATCAAATCTTTTATTTGTCCCACCCGTGACAGAGAAAAAGATCTTGTCTATTTTCAAAATAAATTAAGGTGGCGTATTTTTCTTTACGTTAAAAATGAACTAACAAATAGAACTATTGGTTTAATGAAAGTCTAGGTAGATTTGATACAGCAATGTATAAAATTTGAAGAGGAAACAACAAATTTATTATACAATTGTCCAACCCGTGACGATGGAATACCCCATGTATGTAAGTACATTATGTACTTTATACATTCACTGGACAATGATCCTATATATGTACGTATTGAGGGTTTGTGGACTTGTGGGAGATCGATTGTTGTAAGAGTTTGAGGGTTTAGTTAGTACAATGTATGTATGTATGTATACATATGTACCTATATGGGATCGATGTGTGTGATATTAATTGCAACCCATTACCTACCCCACTAATGCATTTACAACCAACCTCACATGCCTTTATCCCACATCCCCTTTATACCTACCCTTAGAATCTCCAAAACTACCCTTACAAAACAAATCCATATGAGTCAAACAAATACAAAATATCTACCTATTGTCATGATTGTATCCGATCTGCAATTTTATATTCCTTCTCATCACGTTGTTATCCCCCATCCCCATCTCCCTAGCCAAGCTAAAAGTACCCAACCACGCATACCATCGATATATGCGAAAAATACCTACCACATCGTTTTTTTAATGTTCCTTTGCACTCAATGTCATTATGTAATCAATGGAGAATGGATTCTTTGTCGATGATAACCTACATTTCCCTCTCACTCCAACATTCAATTGAATGCGATTCTCAGCACGAAAAGAAAACAGCCCCTCACACACGATCAATAAATTCATACCAAGCATTATAATGATATCACACCTAAGGTCCGCCTCCTGGTTGACGAAAAGTGGTTTTTCACCATGATAAGAGCTTCGCAAATCAAAAATAGATCTATTTTTGATTTGCGAAGCTTCATCATGGTGTGAAACCACTTTTCGTCACCCATTTCACTTTTAAAATCAATACAGGAGGCGGAACTTAGGTGTGATATCATATAATGCTTGGTATGAATTTATTGATCGTGTGTGAGGGGATGTTTGGTTTTGGTTGCTGAGAATTGCATTCAAATGAATGTTAGAGTGAGAGGGAAATGTAGGTTCATCATCGACAAAGAATCCATTCTTCATTGATTGCATAATAATGGCTTTCAATGTTCAAGGGAAAATTAAATCAACGATGGGGTAGGTATTTTTCACATATATATTGATGGTGTGCGTGGTTGGGTAGGTACTTTTAGCTTGGCAAGGGAGATGTGGACCGGGGATAATAACGTGAAGAGAAGGTAGGTATACAAATTGCAGATCGGATACATGACAAGGTGGATATTTTGTATTTCTTTGACTCGTGGATTTTTTGGTAAGGGTAGTTTTATGATTCTAAGGGTATAAAGGGGATGTGGGATAGAGGCATTTGAGGTTGTAAATTTACATATTGGGCTAGGTAATGGGTAGGAATTAAAATCACACACATCGATCCCATATACATATGTATGTATATCTAAATCTACATACATACCTACATAATTATATTGTACTAACAAAACCCTCAAGCTCTTACAACAATCGAGCTCCCACAAATCAACAAACCCCCAGTACATACATATATATATTGGATCCTGTGTATTGTCCAGTGAATGTACATACCTATCTACATATAGTTATATGTATATTAACTTTGCTTTCTATAGTATGTATGTATTCCCTTTAGCAGAACTCACAATTCCTTCCCAACTGAGTCCCAATTGAACACCTCTTGCTTCATCCCCCCTGAAATGATGGTGTCTCTTTTGCTACTTGTTCTGGCGATGTTCATTCCAATTCTTTTCCTCTGTCCCCCTCTTCATACGAAAAACCAAACACCTACCCTACCATAACTCATAAAAGGTAAGACAACGGCAACTGCGCAAACAAAAATTGCATAATCTTTCGTTGTAAATGGCAACAGCGCAATGCTGCTAAATTTGCCTTCAATAATATCCCTTTCAGCCAACCCACCATTTCACCGCCTCCGTTTCGTCTCTTTTCCTACCAACCCAAACCAAACCATATATCTGCTTTACACCTGATCACGGTGTGAACAGCAAGCACTTTTCAAGATACAACTTTTTTACAACTTTTAGCAAGGAAATATATAGAATTTCTAAAAATATAAGATCATTCACAGTTTAAATTATTTGGTAATTTTAGTTTTAAAGTTTAAGCGATTTTGTTTCAACAAATAAATGTATTTTTAATAAGAATTTATTAAAAAAAGCAACATCTTGAAAAGTGCTTCTGTCGACCCCTCTCTCATTTTCATATTTTTATTCAAGAAGCAAAAATTACTTGGAATCCCCATAAAACAAAAATCACTTCGAATAAAGAATCCCCATCCCCACCTGCTTACACACATCCTTGATTCCATTTAGATCACACTTCAGACTTCACGCCAAACCTGTTTCATTTATAACACGCCTCTTTGCAGTTGTCAATAAACTACACATTTATCCCTTATAGCTTGCGAGTCATTCTGATTGGCTATTCAATTCAGATGTGGGGTTGTTCCACACACATTAAAAAATGATAACTCTCAACTCTCTAATATTTATATATTTATTAATTCACAATAAAACAAAACTTAAAATAGAATGTGTTCTCACAATGGCGGTTATTAACAAAAACAAGACAAAACTAGAAAAAGAAAATAACAGAGCAGCTGTTGCTGTTGTGTTCAAATTCAAAAAGTAAAGTGACAGGGAATGGAACACACAGAAGGTGATTTCCCAAAGTACTCCCCCTCGGGTAAACGAGTAATGTGTAATCAATTATTAATATTAAATTCAGTTAATGTGTATAATTGAAAATTTGAAAAGAAGCTGTATATTTAATTGACGATTTTAACTTTCTTTTTTGGTCCACTATAAGTTCGTAATGGTGTTTTTTGTCGGGAATCATATAGCTGCTGATTTACATCTGCCTTGGCTATTGGTTGCGATTGCGAAAATGTTTCTGCTGAAGTAGCAGTGGATGTTGTTGCTTGAGATGGTTGCAGTCTTGCCGAATCTTCCATATCTGCAGTAGCTAAATGAGCTGGTTTGAGTCGCTCGATGTTTACGTTCGTAGACTTCCCATTGATGTCGATGGTAAACACTTTATCATTAAGTCGAGCGATAACTTTATGTGGGCCGGAATACGGTTGATCAAATCCTCGCTTTGGTGCATCTTGCCGTAAGAAAACGTGACTGCAGCTGAATATATCTTTGTAATAAAATGTTTTTATTTTACAGTGATGACTTGCTGGTGCTGGTTTTATATTGCGCATGTGAATTCTGAACTCCTCAAGGAAGATATTCGGATCTGATGGTGGATCTTCATGAGTAAAAAACTCACCTGGAATTCGAAGCGTTGCACCGTACAAATATTCTGCTGCTGATGCCTTTAAATCGTCTTTGTAACACGAACGTAATCCCAGGAGGACAGTTGGTAGAATTCCAGTCCAGTGCTTTGTTTGATGACAGCGTATTGCAGCTTTCAAAGCACGATGCCATCTCTCCACGAGGCCATTGGATGCTGGATGGTAAGCTGTAGTACGTACGCGTTTGCTGCCGATTAATTGTGTCATTGCCATAAATAAAGTTGATTCAAATTGGGATCCCTGATCGGTTGTAATTGTTTTAGGACACCCGTAGCGGGCTATCCAGTGCGTGAAGAAGTGTTTTGCTACAGTGCTGGCGGTAATGTCTGTCATAGGAATCGCTTCTGGCCATCTTGAAAAACGATCTACCATGGTCAAACAATAACGATAACCCTCCGATTCTGGTAGTGGACCAACGATGTCCACGTGAATGTGATCAAATCGTTGATCAGGTTCCAGAAATGTTGAAGGTTGAACGTGTGCATGTCGACCGATTTTTGATTTTTGACATGGGATGCAGGAACGTGACCATAGTACGATATCTTTGTTCATGGAAGGCCACACATATCGTCGACAAATCAGCTTGCAAGTAGCCTTACCTCCCGGATGTGATAATTGATGAAATGCGTTAAACACTTGTTTTCTAAAAATCATCGGTACGAATGGTCGTATATCCTGATGTGCAACGTCGCAGTAGATCTCTTTCAGTTGTGATCCAAAAGTTAGTTTCTGCAGTTTCAGTGAAGTTGTGTTATTGGAGATAAGATCATGTAACTCTTGGTCACTGGATTGAGCTTCTGCTAGTGCATCTAAATCGATGACGTTGGAAAGTCCAGGTGGCGATGTACTAGCTGTATCAACCCTGGAGAAAGTGTCGGCGACAATGTTGTCTGATCCTTTGATCGATATAATTTTTGTTGTGTACTGGCTGATGAAATTCAATTGACGCAGCTGGCGTGGTGAAGCTCTATCCGATCGCTGCTGGAACGCATGGGTTAATGGCTTGTGGTCAGTTTGTATGGTGAAATCGTAACCTTCTATCCATGGTCTGAAGAATTTCACAGCACTATAAATTGCGGTAAGCTCTCTGTCATAGACACTATAGTTTATCTCTGCTGAAGAGAATTTTTTTGAGAAAAATCCTAGCGGTTCCCATAAGTTGTTTACTAACTGTTCTAAAACGGCTCCCATTGCTCTTCCTGATGCATCGGTTGTTAGACGCAGTTCGGCATGTACCGCTGGGTAGGCAAGTAGGGCGGCATTAGCAACTTGAAGTTTGCATTGTTCAAAGGCTGTTATTGCTTCTTCGCTCCAATCAACAGGCCTTTGGTCTTTTTTCCGACAGTCTTTGAGCAGAGCGTGAAGAGGTGCTTGAGTCTCTGCTGCGTTTTTGATATGGCGACGATAAAAGTTAATCGTACCGAGGAATTGTCGAAGTTGCGCAAGTGTTTCTGGTCGCTTAAACTCCAAGATGGCTTTGATTCTTTCTGGAAGTGGCTGTACACCTTTAGCTGATACAAGTTGACCAAGATATTCTACCTTTTCGACTCCAAATGAACATTTATCTCTGTTAATGGTAAGGCCATAAGTTTGTAGACGTTTGAAAACAGCTCGTAGATGTTCCATGTGCTCTTCTAAACTGGTTGAAGCGACAAGAAGATCATCTAGGTATGCGTGCACGAATTCAAGGCCATCTAAAACTTTTCGTATGAACCTTTGAAATGTTTGTGCCGCGTTGCGAAGTCCAAACGGCATGACCAAAAACTCAAATAAACCAAATGGAGTTATAATTGCAGTCTTTGGAACGTCTTCGGGCTCTACAGGGATTTGGTGGTACGCTCTGATTAGATCAATTTTTGAAAATATTTTCTTTCCGTGCAAAGTAGAGGTATAGTCAGAAATATGGGCGATTGGGTAACGATCGGGTATCGTTTGTGCGTTCAGACGACGATAATCGCCACATGGTCTCCAATCACCGGACTTCTTGGGGACCATATGCAAAGGGCTGGCCCAAGGGCTACTAGATGGTTGGCAGTACCCTTGGTCGACCATGTATTGGAACTCCTCTTTGGCTTTTTTTAGGAGATCGGTTGAAAGTCGTCGTGCCCTCTCATAAACGGGTGGTCCTGTGGTCTCTATGTGATGAGTAATGTCATGTTTCGTTGTGGGACATCGCATATTGCTATCGAGAATATCAGGGAATTGCGTGAGAAGTCCTGCATAACCATCTTCCTTGTTGAGTTTGGAGATACCGACCACAGAAGCAGGTCCTACTGAACAACTAGCACGGATTCCAGTTACCTCGTCTGAAACGCGGCGTCTGTTAACGTCAACGACCAGGTGGTAATGGTGCAAAAGATCAACCCCGATAATGCCATATGGCACGTCTGCTACTCTAAAGATCCATTGAATTGGGCGCCTCAAACCGAGATTGAGAGTTATTGCTTTTTGTCCGAAAGTTGATATGCGAGTACCGTTGGCCGCATATAACTTGATGTCAGAGATACGGGATTTATCAATGCGTGTTGGAGGAATAATTGAAAGATCGGCACCAGTGTCGATAAGAAAACGTTGTCCTGATATTTTGTCATAAAGAAATAATCGGCGAGATTCTTTCGAACCACCAATGGTTGCCGTTTGCATTGGTGGGACAATTAGTTTTCCTGAGTTTTATTAAAATTGCACGGTTGTGCACACTTCCTAGCTTTACTTCCGAATTGTCGGTGAAAATAGCAGTACTTCTGATCGTCAGACTTGGACTTGGTGTTGTTGGGATGAGAGCGAGAGTGTGAACGGGAGCGAGAGTGTGGTCGTGAGCTATTGAATCTTTTGAGAAGTTCTTCCATTTGAAGTGACAGCTCATTGATTCGTTCTTCCAACGATACTGTGGATGAAGTCGGTTTGTGTATTGCCATTACCCTGTTGTCGGAACCTCGATAAATGTCCCAAACTCGGTCTGCTAATTGTGCCATTGCGGTATTGTCGAGAGTGTCGCCTGGAGCTAGAGCGACCTGAAGTTGTTGTGGCAGGTGGTCAAGCCACAGGGTACGGACGGAACTTGAATCTAACTTTCCCTGGTTTAATGCATTCATTTCAGCGAGCAAAAATGATGGTTTTTTATCCCCTAACTGTAGACCAGATACTAGTTTGCGAAATTTTTGCTCTTGCGAAATTGAAAAGCGATTCAGTAAGGCTTGTTTAATAGAATCATACCTGTTTTGTGCTGGTGGTTTTAAGACGATGTCCTTCACGAGTGTCAACACTTCTTGTTCGAGCCTGTATATCACTGCGTTAAACTTAGATACGTCTGACGTGACGCGATTAAGTTGAAATTGTATTTCTAGTGTTGCGAACCATAGTTCTGGTTCTCTAACCCAGAATGAAGGAACTGTTAAACGTTCTACACTACCAATTGATGATGGATTTGAATCTGCGTTGTTGTCCTGTGCAGAATGGTTTGGCGCTTGCAAATCCTTATTTTCGGCGATAGCTGGTGCATTTAAATTTGAAATAGGTTGCAAATTTTCGTTATCCATGTTATTGTTGGCGTTAGAAGTATGACTAGCTTGCTCCAGAGACGTAATTAAAAATATGATAGGCAATTAAAATCTCGAGCGAATGAATGAAAATAAAATGGCGTCGTATCAAATTCTAAACTGCACTAGACAAATATTTTTATTGTGATTATTTTGGAACGTGGGATCACGTCGGGGTCACCAAATATGTGGGGTTGTTCCACACACATTAAAAAATGATAACTCTCAACTCTCTAATATTTATATATTTATTAATTCACAATAAAACAAAACTTAAAATAGAATGTGTTCTCACAATGGCGGTTATTAACAAAAACAAGACAAAACTAGAAAAAGAAAATAACAGAGCAGCTGTTGCTGTTGTGTTCAAATTCAAAAAGTAAAGTGACAGGGAATGGAACACACAGAAGGTGATTTCCCAAACAGACGACAGAACTACCGCCATCTAAATGAGAAACTTGGAACTTTTTTCTGAGAATGTGACACATACATGGTATTTTTCTTGAAAAATATATAAAATTTAAATTCAGTGTCATTATTATGCAATCAATGAAGAATGGATTCTTTGTCGATGATGAACCTACATTTCCCTCTCACTCTAACATTCATTTGAATGCAATTCTCAGCAACCAAAACCAAACATCCCCTCACACACGATCAATAAATTCATACCAAGCATTATATGATATCACACCTAAGGTCCGCCTCCTGAATTGATTTTAAAAGTGAAATGGATGACGAAAAGTGGTTTCTCACCATGATTAGAGCTTCGCAAATCAAAAATAGATGGCGCTTTGAGTTCCACTTTATGTTCTACAATATGTCTAGAGGCCTCTTAAGAGGTTGTAGAACATAAAGTGGAACTCAAAGCGCCATCTATTTTTGATTTTCGAAGCTCTAATCATGGTGAAAAACCACTTTTCGTCATCCATTTCACTTTTGAAATCAATTCAGGAGGCGGACCTTAGGTGGGATACCATATAATACTTGTATATGAATTTATTGATCGTGTGTGAGGGGATGTTTTGTTTTGGTTGCTGAGAATTGCATTCAAATGAATGTTGGAGTGAGAGGGAAATGTAGGTTATCATCGACAAAGAATCCATTCTCCATTGATTGCATAATAATCACACTGAATATGCAAAGGAACATTAAAAAAACGATGGGGTAGGTATTTTTCGTATATATCGATGGTATGCGTGGTTGGGTACTTTTAGCTCGGCAAGGGAGATATGGATATGGATGGGGGGATAATAACGTAAAGAGAAGGAATATGAAATTGCAGATCGGATACAATCATGACAATAGCTAGGTAGATATTTTGTATTTGTTTGACTCATGGATTTGTTTGGTAAGGGTAGTTTGGAGATTCTAAGGGTATAAAGGGGATGTGGGATAAAGGCATGTGAGGTTGGTTGTAAATGCACTAGGGGGGTAGGTAATGGGTTGCAATTAATACAACACACATCGATCCCATATAGGTACATATGTACATACATACATATATTGTACTAACTAAACCCTCAAACTCTTACAACAATCGATCTCCCACAAGTCAACAAACCCCCAATAGGTACATATATAGGATCCTGCATATTGTCCAGTGAATGTACATATGTACATATATGTACCTATAACTTTGTTTCTATAGTATTCCCTTTAGCAGAACTTACAATTCTTTCCCAACTGAGCCTCAATTGCACACCCCTTGCACCATCCCCCTCACAATCCTGCTGTATCTTTTCCTACTTCTGGCGATGTTCATAATATTGCAACTCCTTTCCTTTGTCCCCCTCTTCATACGAAAAACCAAACACCTTCCCTACCATAACGCATAAAAGACAACGGCAACAGCGCAAAAAATAATTACATAATCTTTCGTTATAAATGGCAACAGAGCAATGCTGCTAAATTTGCCTTCAATAATATTCCTTTCAGCCTAACCCACCATTTCACCGCCACCGTTTCGTCTCTTTTCCTTCCAACCCAAACCAAACCATTATCTGCTTTACACCTGATCACGGTGTGACCGACAAGCACTTTTCAAGATACAAATTTGTTACAATTTTTAGCAATGAAATACATAGAATTTCTGAAAATCTGAGTACATGCGTCGTTTAAATTAATTTATAATTTTTGTTATAAAGTTTAGGCAATTTTGTTTAAACAAATAAATATATTTTCAAAAAGAATTTATTAAATATAGCAACATATTGAAAAGTGCTTCTGTCGACCCCTCTCTCATTTTCATATTTTTATTCAAGAAGCAAAAATTACTTTGAATCCAGCATGAAGCAAAAATCACTTTGAATAAAGAATCCCCACCTGCTTACACACATATCAACACACGCATCCTTGATTCCATTTAGATCACACTTCAGACTTCACGCCAAACCTGTTTCATTTATAACACGCCCCCCAATGCAGTTGACAATAAACTACACATTTATCCCTTATAGCTTGGGAGTCATTCTGATTGGCTATTCAATTCAGACGACAGAACTACCGCCATCTAAATGAGAAACTTGGAACTTTTTTCTGAGAATGTGACACATACATGGTATTTTTCTTGAAAAATATATAAAATTTAAACTCAGTATTTTGCAACAAAATACATGTAAATACATAATTTGTTTGTTTGTATCCGATAACTGGTATGATGCTTTGTTGTTTTGAGTAAAAATTGCATCAAATATTTATCAATATATACAGGAAAAACGTTGTTCATTATTTCAAATAATTGTTTGTTTTCAAACACTTGTTTTTAAAAACCAGGATGCAATTTTAAAATGTTTCTTCTTCTTAATTGGTGTTTTGCATATTACCTTTCAGATGGACTAGTTATCTTAGACTGTTTCGAACTCTATCATATCATTCGTCGGCAAACAAAAAGTCGGTTTTATGCCAATTTTCCCAAACACAGCTGCGAATTCTTTCAATAAAAGAAAAACGAGATATCGCTTACAAACAAGCTTCATTGGATTCCAAGGACATATTCTGTTCTTTCAAATGCATCCTACATCATTTCAATCGCTTCAGTATTTACTTCTCTAGGAGGGAAACGAAATGCCATTTTTCGCACTTTTGCTCGATTTATGGGTAGAGGCCTCTTAACAATACATCGGCTGGTCTTAATTTCGTGGAGAAAATATGTTCATTCGCACAAAAAAACTGTTTATTTTTAGATTTACAAAAAATACATGTAATCCTTTCTTGTAGATCATCTTCGTAGCTATATATGTGCTGAAGACTGTTATGTCGAAAAGGTAATATTTTAGAAGATATTTACAATAAAACTCAATCAATCGCCACAATTGGAACTTCCATTCCAATCCCAATGCATACCCATCTCATACACCATTGTCAATATCAGCACACCCATGTGGCCATACATACGCAACGCATACCATATTGGTTGAACACGATCTACAGACACCACGCGCAAGCAAACCGAGAGAATTACTCCGAAAAGGGTGTGGCTTGTGTGTTTATCGCTCTCGATGCATGCATTGACCCCTTTTACACGCAGAGTTTTTTCACTTTAGTGTCGAGAATGTGTAGGTAAAGGGGATGAAAAGTGCAGGGGATAGCCGAACACTGATGGGCCGCGAATTCCCATCCGATTCTTGTATTCTCTTTCGCTCTTATTCTTTATTTTCAGCGTTGCTTTATTCTCAGACCGTACTCAGTCGCGATAGACGTCTGCATTTGCTCTATTTTCGAACTGTATGCGGTCTGCGCCGCGAGCGACGAATGAGAAAAAAAGGAAACAAAGACAATTTGACAATCAAGGCACTAAAGTGAAAACACTGAACGTATAAATGCACCATAAGTGCCCAAAAGAGAATTAAGAAGAGTCATGAGTGAAAAAATTCTGCGTGTAAAAGGAGTCATTGTTGGATTGCATGGGGAGATTTCGTGTTGGATATGAGTGGAATCTGGAATGTCGTGGGCGTGGCTGCTGGCAGTGGTGTGGTGTGGTGGTTGCTGTGGGAGAAAATTATTTTTGTTGGATAGGAGGCGGATCTTAAGTGAGTGACATAATTCATATAGGAATTTTGCATATGAGATGCAGCGTTGCCGAAGTGGCACAATTGTGTCATTTTGGCACCCTACAGTCCGATTGGCACCTTGGCACCTTCAGTTCTCATTTGGTACCTTATGAGCTTGATACATTTTAATACATAATATTTAAAAAAAAGCATTTCTTAAAATGTTTAAAATTGATTGAGAGTGCAAGTCATTTTCTTTTTCATCTGCGAACACTTATTTCATATTCACTGAACTGAATCATTTTTAACAACATAGAACGCAGCCCTTGTGTATGAAATCTATAGCATTCTCGAAAACGAGGTAAGATGTCAGCGCTTCAGTCAGCGGCTGGCCACCTAACTCTTATAGCCAATTCACAATGCTGCTTTGCTGCGTGCGTGCGTTGACAGATAGAGTAGAACCAATGCTTTCATATGGTGCAAGCCAAAATGCGGCTTCATTTACGTTGTTCTATTGGTTAATGAAAAAAACTTAATATAGTCATTTAAAAAAAATTGAAAAGAATGTTTTTTTTTTTTTTTCAAGGTAGTGTGTGTGTACGAATTCATACACAAATAATCGTAATGATACTAATGCGAAATTATATGTTTCTTGTGTTTTTAAATATCTCTCTGCCGTTGAAGGGCTGGTGGCACCCAGTTGGCACCTTTGGTTACCGTCAATGGCACCTAAGAAAATTTTTTTGCGGCAACGCTGATGAGATGTGCTTGAGTTGAGGAGAAACACCTTTTGTGAGGTTTGATGGGAGAGCATGGTGAATATTTTATGTTGTGTATCTCGGTCGATGCCATGAAGGATGGATGGCGGCCGGACCCGGACGGAGGGTTGTGCTCTGGCCTCTCTCCCCACGATCATCGCATTGTTTTATATTCGTTGTCTCGTGTTCGTGTATGCATTTTTGTTGCACGTGTGCTCTCTCTGGATTTTTACGAGTTGGGTGGGGCCAATGATTTTGCAATGAACTACATATCTTGCTCGCATTTTTAGGGGGTAGGTCAGTAAAGGTAGGTAGGTAGGTATAGGTACTACATAGTTAGTTTTCGAAGATCAAAGTAGGCATAGATCGAAACTGACGAGTAACGAGTAACGACGACCGACGTTAGGGAACAATACCTTAACTATGCATGCGTATTATTATGAACTAACGTACGGAACCTTCGGTGCGCGAGTGACACTTGCACTTGGCCGGTTTTTTTCACTATAGGTTTGCTTCCGATTATAAGTAATTACTCAATGTTCCAATTTGATTACAGGTCTGTTCCTTTACTTTTAAATTTTACGATTTTTACTAATTCTTACTTAAGCCATTAAGTAAAAATTCGTAAAATTTAAAAATAAAGGAAGAGAACTATTATGTATTCATCCATAACAAACAATTAGTAAAAAAAAATAGTAACAACATAAAAAATATAAATAAAGTAATATAAAATAATATTTTCATATTTCAATCAGGTATACCTTACCCTGTTTTCAATTTTATTTTTATTCAGAATAATTAATAGGATTTATAATGAATACATTTAATATATGTATATATTTAAAAAAAAGCTATATTTAAACAAAACTCTCTCTGTGCTCGCACTACTCTGAGACAGAGTAAGTATGTTCACTACAAATTTATATACGTGAAATTCGCCTATAACGACCTCGGTTATAACGACCATGCGGATATAACGACTCAAATTTTGAGTCCCTTGATTTTACTCCATATTTTCCATACAAATTCATCCTGATATAGCGACCTCGGATATAACGACGATTCCGTATATAGCGTCCGATTTTTGCAACAATTTGAATTTTTCCTCCGGATATAGCGACGAAATAAAAAAAATTAGCTAGTTGTCCATGCAAAAAATTACACTTGGTTTCGTTTGCTTGTAGAATTCGAATTTTTTCCTCCAGATATAGCGGCGAAAACATAAAAAAAAAGTTTTTTCTTCATAGTTGTTGCAAACTCAAAATCGAAGCTAAATCTAATTTCAATTGAAAGCTAAGTAATAGTTGATTCGAATGTTACTTTGAATCTTGCAGAACAAATTAAATTCGTTTGATTTAGCTGCATATTTCACTTATTATATAGGTGACATTCATGTTCTAAATAATTTTTTTGTTATTGACGGATTTTTTATTGCATTTGTTATTACAGATATTCTTTATAACTCTGTATGAATAGTAAAACTATGAATACAGCATGTGTACTGTGTAGGTACCTATCTACTAGTAAATAATGAGTCTTTTTTTTTAATTTGTCTGACCATCGGTTATAGCGACATTCGGCTATAGCGACCATTTAAGCCCGGTCCCTTAACCGTCGTTATATCCGAATTTCACTGTAAATTTATAAATAAGGGTCCCAAAAGCAGTTTTGCATTTGGCCAATCTTAAAACAATTTTTTTTAACATTTGGTTCCTCAAAATAGTTTAAAAAGCGTTCATCATTTGAAACTCCATTCAGCAATTTCTTTTCAGTTTACTCTGTGCATAATCAAAAATGCAATAATGAGGGTCAAGAAGTAAATCGAACCATACTTAACTTGACAGTGGAATCATATTGGAAAATGTTAATTATGGATACATTGAATACTTCTTTGAGTTGCTCAACAGTTTTTAGGATGTCTTTTATGGAAATAGTCGCCCGACTACACAGAGAATTTTTGAAAAGTCGTCGCCAGGGGCCCAGAGATCAAAAATGTCGCCCATCGGTAACGCTGCGCTCCATTTCTCAATAGGCGTTTTTATTAAAATAAAACTTAATATGAAAATAAAATATTAAAAATCAATGGCAACACTAACGACAAAGTATTATAGCATTTTTCATAGCTAGGAATCTCTTCTAAATTGTCTATAGTGCAAATCAGCAAAATTTTGTCTATAATGTGAACTTTTAGGCCAGAGACTGTTACTGAAGAATGTTGTTGACATTGGGTAAACTAATATAATTTAAAGAAAGTTTGCATATACCTACTCAGCCTTGCACCCGTCCCAAAATCCAACAGTGACCCCAAGCAGGGGGGTTGCAGGGGGGCAGCATGCCCCCTCATACCCATTTCAAGGTGCAAGGATAACAATTTGTACTCTAAGCGTTGTGACATATAAAAGTAATTTTCCATTTTCTCAAAAATTAGAAGAAAAAATTAGAAGACATAAATCATAGTTTTCAGTGTTCGATTAAAAATTAATTTAGGCAGTAAAAACTACAAACAAATTAAGTACCTATCTATATTCTCAATAGAAAAAAATCAGCATACAACATTTTTTTTAATTTTGTTCCTTAAAAAAATAACTTGATTTAAAAATAGTATGAAAGAACAGACTCTTGGCTTTCAAAAATCCTAAATTCCTCTATTGTAGGTGTAGTTGCCATTGTTTTTTAATATTTTATTTTCATTTTATGTTTCATTTTTTTTTAAATTACCACTCCCGCCTAAACGAAGCCAGATAGACCCCCTCTCCCTCTGCTTATATTTAACTCTAAATTCTTAGAGAGAAATCACACTCTAAATAAATGAATTGGTTATAAAATGGTTTAAATATTTTTATTTGTTAACGCCGGAAGTGTGCTTGTACCATATTTAAGCAAGATATATTAATAATTAAAATAAGTATTTTAATTCTTTTTCCATAAATATCGAGTGTACGGATATTTCTTTGACGCATGTTTCATGTATTATGTCACATTTAATTTCAATTACACATAGTGTAGTTATAAACGTTGTTGATACACGATCCGCTGCTATCTGTGCAACTGTCAAATGTGTAGTAATTTTCAAAAATAGTCATCTTTCCGGTATGTGTCGCATTATTGACTGGCAGTTTCTTGTTATCAAATATTGCCATACTGAAAATAGGGCAAAATTATTATTTATTCAATAAAATATAAGAATTCTTAAAATGGTTACCCGGAAGTGCTTAATTCTATGCCCATTTGGATTAAGTTTTTGGCAATACAATCAGTAAATGGAGGATTTCTTGCATTGGGTTGTATCAGAAACTTCATCGGCAATACATTTATCGTATCCGCACCATGGCTTGCACCTAGAAGTAGATAGAATTGAAAATTGTTCAAATATTTACCAAATTTCTGTAAGAATTTTAATGAAATTAATTTAACACCGACTTTGACTAGCTTACCGAATTGCAAATCACTTCTGTTGGACAGAAAATTGCCAATCCAATATGTCAAAGGATTCTTGTACTCGTACAGAAAGACCTTCCCATTTCCATACCTCCGATGCAAATTCACGGATTCCTTTATGCCGTCCACAAACAGAATCTTAGTAAAGATCTCTTCCAACAGCGGAAGAAATCATATCCCTTCATGAAGGTGTCCTTCAGAAAATCCGAGTAATAATTTCTGAATTTGGTCGCTCTCCGCTTGGAACAACCAACACAGCTGTTATTGTAAAACAGAAGTATGGGTGCTAGCTCCCGCCAACGTGAGTTCAAGATCTCAATCAAATCCCTTCCATTGTCATCAGTGAGCATTAGTTCGGATGCGGGAAAGGCACCCTCGCGCTCAGAATAGGCCACTACCCAAGGTGCCTTGGAGATTTGGCCTTTTTTTATTAAGATCCGAGGAAGTTCAGTCAAAAAAGGATTGGGAACATCCTTAGATTCTACCACTATTCCGAAAACATTAAACGGATTGTCTCTGAAGTCAGATTTCAAAGCCATTGCGGCGGCGAAGTGGTCCTCTTTGGTGCGACATTGAAGACACCTTTTAACTAGCTCACGATTTGGCAAATCACAGCTAAGGGATCCGATGTATTTTTTGAACTGCCCCTTGGGATCTTTCTGCAACGCCCAGGTATTCAGAGCGGAACCACTGGACGACATTGCGGCACTAAAATACCTCCATGATTTTCACTCACCCACTTTTGATCTTTTAAACCAAAGTTGGGGGAGAGTACGATAACTACGGCGCCAAAAATTGATAACGGTATTTTGTAGAGGGGTTAAATACAAGCACTTTTTACTATGGGAGGGGGGGGGTCTATCTTACTCCGTTTAGGCGGGAGGGGTAATTTAAAGAAAATGATACTTTAAATGGAAAAAAATACATTAAAAAACAATGGCAACACTTTTAATAAAAGACTATAACATTTTAGAAAGCCCAGAAACTGTTCTTTCATATTATTTTTAAATTAAGTTATTCCCTTAAATAGTTTTTGAAAAAAACAATTTCAAACTTGAAATTTTAGGACAAAAATTGGGGTGAGTAAAATAATTTTGACGATGAAAACTAATGACGGATTTATGTAGAGGAGTTAATTACAAACATGTTTTACTATGGGAGGGAGGGTCTATCTCGCTCCGGTTAGGCGGGAGGGGTTATTAAAAAAAAAATTATAAATAAAATTAAAATAAAATATTAAAAAACAATGGCAACACTTACCACAAAGAACTATAGTATTTTTCAAAGCCAGGAATCCGTTCTAAATTGTCTAAAATGCAAATCAGCAAAATTTTGTCTACCAATGTGAAATTTCTGGCCAGAGACTGTATCTGAAGAATGTTGTTGATATTGGGTAAACTAATATAATTAAAAGAAAGTTTGCATATACTCAGCCTTGCACCCATCCCAAAATCCAACAGTGACCCCAAGCAGGGGGGTTGCAGGGGGGCAGCATGCCCCCCCCCCCCATACGCATTTCAAGGCGCAACGGTAGCAATTTGTTCTCTAAGCGGAGCGACTTATAAAAGTAATTTTCAATTTTCTCAAAAATTAGAAGACATAAATCAATCTGGTTTTGAGTGTTCGATTAAGAATTGATTTAGGCAGTAAAAACTACAAACAAATTAAGTATCTATTTGCTCAATATTAAAAAAAAAATCAGCATAAAAGATTTATTTTTTAATTTTTTTCCTTAAATTTCAAGTTTGAAAGTATTTTTTTCAAAAACTATTAACAGCTATAACTTGATTTAAAAATAATATCAAAGAACAGATTCCTGGATTACAAAATTCATAAAGTCCTTTATTGTAAGTGTTGCCATTGTTTCTCAATTTATTTATTTTTTCATTTTAAGTATTATTTTTTTTAAATTGCCCCTCCCGCCTAAACCAAGCCAGATAGACCCCCCCTTCCATAGTAAAAAATGCTTGTATTTAACCCCTCTACAAAATACCGTTATCAATTTTTGGCGCCGTAGTTATCGTACTCGTGCCCAAAGTTGCCACCAATTATATCGTCTCCGGATAAGAGAAAACCAAAAGGACCAACCCTGTAATTGGGTATGACGAGTAGGGGAGCGTCGCCAACAGTGAGACATTTCGAATAACTCTGAAGAAACATGTTCGAACACGTCGCGCTTGTTGTCGTAGATCATGCAACAGATGTTCGTCCGATTGGTTCAGTTTGTGTTTACTTTCAATGAACAGTATTCGCGCCGTGATAGGGCAGTGGAAAAAAACACTCAAAAGTAAATTCTAAGTGTCTCAATAAAAAAGAAATAACTCAATGTTTTATATATTGTGTAGATTATATTGTAGAGAAAACAATAAACTAAATTTTGAGGCATTTCGATGTTTTTTTGTTTTGATTTTTTTTACATATTTTCGACGATTTACCAACAGTGAGACAAAATCCCATTGCCATCACTGGGACATAGGTTATATATTTTCTTTGGTTTATTATTAAACAAAATTGTCTGCTATCCCTATCTATTAAGCCATGACTCGCATTCCGCGTATGGAAAATTTTCGCATTCGCTAAATTTTTCATTTTTATTTCGTGAATAATTAAATCGATATTTTTTTTATTATCGATTTATTATTTGTCACTGAAGACATTTTTTGTAACTTTTATTTTAGTTTTTTATTTTTATTTCGTTATTTTTATTCATAAGACTTTTTTGCATAATAAAATATAAATGTTTATCAAACAAAACTTTTTTTATTAAAATATTTGTTGAAGGTGTCTCAATGTTGGGGAAGGACTGTCTCACTGTTTGAGTAGGTGTACCAACAGTGAGACATATGAGGTACTCGCCCATTTTGATTTAAATTATTTTATCGGTAAAGGTAAATTAAATTTTAAGTATGCAATAAACAGCACAAATAATAAAACTACCTAACGCAATTAAAACCAACTAATTACTCGGAATACTTTTTTAGATATAGTCATTTGAAAAAAAAGTGTCTCACTGTTGGCGACGCTCCCCTACTACGTCTTCTTCGACTACATGCTGCTCTGCTATATCTCCAGCAGCTCCGAACATAAATCCACCACCATAAACAAACACACGCACCGTTCTCAGTCGCCTTGGGTGGATGTGTTTGGTAAACACAGTAAGGGTGAGACAATCTTCCACGCCATTAGACGGATATTCGGACTTGGAAAATTTCACAGAGGAGACCGATGGCTAGGCCGAGGTGGCATTTCGTATGCCAACCCATTTGTCCGTATATGGAAGTGGATCTTCGAATCGAGTTGGCACCTCGGCAAATGGTATATTCAAAAAGGAATAATACTGTCCGTTAAAAGATCCTTGCAATTTGCCATTCGATATTTCGACGACAGTTCCGTGAGTTGTTGTCAAAAGGAGAGCAAAAACGCCCAGCAATCTATCCATTGTATTCTACATAATATTGTGTAGTGTTGGTACATATTTTATGTTATTCTAATGGTTAACATAAAAAAAATGCTGGCGTCGCGAAATAGAGTTCTTAATTAAACAAAGTAACATTTATAATCTACTAGCTGACCCGTCAAACGTTGTTCTGCCTAAAATAGTTATTTTAAATATTTCAAGATTTATTTTGATATTTTTGTTCAATTATTTATTTTAATAGGAATGAAGGCGGATAGCTTCAGTGGCTCAGCGGCCATTATCGGACTTACATACGCACCAACGTTTTTATATAGGTAATGTAATATAACTGTACCCGCTCGGCTTTGCCCGTGCACATAAGTTGTATTGCTTAGGTCTTAGATAATAATGTTCTATCGTAAAATGCGAAAAATGAGAATAAATCGATTTTCTGGAATTTTATTTCTGCGTAAACCTCAAATACAGCAATACGAACAAAACAAAAAAGGAATCATGAGAATCGCCCCAGCGGTTATCGAGTTACAACGTCATCGATTTTCACCCCATAGAAGATCTTTTTTGTATGGGCCCCTTTGTCTAATGTTGACCAATCTTCAGAGAAGCACTCCTGGGCCAATACCTAAGATTGTCTGTAAATTTGAGCTCAATCGGTTCGGCGGTTTGGTAGATACATATAAGATTTTGAATGTTTTTTTGTATGGGCTGTGCCACTCCCTTTTGTCAAATTTTGACCAATCTTCACAGGAATACTCCTGGGCCGATACCTAAGATCGTATGTAAATTTGAACTCAATCGATTCAGTTGTTTTCGAGATATAAGATTTTTTTTGTATGGGAGGTGCCACGCCCCTTTATCCAATTTTTCTTTTTTCTAAAACCCGTACTGAGAAAATACCTTTCCAACAAAGTATAAATCATCAAAATCGGTTCGGCCAATCTCGAGTTATGGGATTACATCGCACTTCGGACACTTTCTTTTATATATAGCATTGACACATTGAGTTAAACCTTTTACAAATAAGTTTAACACTTTTGCAGATAGGTTTAACCTATTCACAGATAGGTTTAACCTATTCACAAATAGGTTTAGCCTATTTACAAATAGGTTTAACACTTTAACATTTCAATTTAACCCTTTTTCAATTCAATTTAACACGCGTTCGTCGAGACTCTGTTATTATAAAATAGAATAATGGTTTCCATTTTTTTTATTGATTTAGATTTATGATTATACAATACATATATTTAACTGCTTTATCAATGTATTACTTCTTTATCAAATTGATACGGCGAACGTTTCGTGAGGCCTCATTGGGATAATTTCCAACAACTCGGGCCCAAAGCAAACTGAGTTTGAAGCCGATCGGATGAAAAATAAAAATGTTCCCATACAAACTTTGACTCCCCATTTTGCCCCTTTAAGGGTTGAATTTCGAAATAGTTTTAGAGGAAACCTCTATGCAAAATTTCAGGTTTCTAGGGCAAAGGGTTGGTTTTATTTGCCTATTTCCTTTTGAAAACACTTGCCGAGCATCAGTTTCATTGAGTTTGAACCATGAAGAAAATTTAAATTATATATGAAAAGTAGGCGATGTGTATTTGAATAATGAGAAAATTCAAATTATATAAACATCACAATATTATCTAACAATGTGCAGAGCATAATAATTCCCAGGACATGGACAACGACGAAAATGATGCTGAGCGCAATGACCAACCAAGGGCTAGCGTTGCAAATGGGCAGGCACTTCACTAAAATGTACTGTATTATATAATATATATGAAATATATACTCTGAAATAAATAAATATTGTAATAATGAGTACTAGTGTGTCAAATTATTATTCTATTTTATAATAACAGTCTCGACGAACGCGTGTTAAATTGAATTGAAAAAGGGTTAAATTGAAATGTTATTTGTTTAACTAGAAATGTGAAAAGGTTAAATTGAAATGTTAAAGTGTTAAACCTATTTGTAAATATGTTAAACCTATTTGTAAATAGGCTAAACCTATTTGTGAATAGGTTAAACCTATCTGTGAATAGGTTAAACCTATCTGCAAAAGTGTTAAACTTATTTGTAAAAGGTTTAACTCAATGTGTCAATGCTATAAATAATAGCATAATTATAATTTAACTCAATGTGTCAATGCTATAAATAATATAGATTCACACTGTCAACAATTGTGGCTTTTAAGATTGTACGATTGTATTTTTTTATTTGGTGAAAGTAAACAATTAAGTTTTGCACATTTCAATTCTACATCTACTCAACTACTCTAACTATCGCACCCAGTAGTCAGTCTTTCAGTACTTACAAAACTTTGTTGCCTAGGATTTATCTACGAGTATATTATTTGAGGTAAATAAAAAATGTCCTATCCCATGCTGTAGCTAGCAGACAGATAGTGGATTTTGATAACTTTTATTATTCATAAATACATCTTATATACATATTAGCTATCTGCTTTTTATCACTTTACGCAGCACCGCTCCCAAGCTGTCCAAAATAACGCTTGTAAATCTGTCATATTTCATCAGCTGACTTTTTGACTTTTAAATTCATTTTTATTACTTCATTATTTAACTTACATACTAGACAAAAATGACTAAATCTAATTTAAAACTAACATGTATCTTAATCTAGCTTACTGGCTCTTAACGAGCACTCTAAACTTAACTATATCCTTATAACTATTGCCTTTCGGCCTTAAATCTATCAATTTTATCTATATTGCACTGTTTTTTATTTTCCAAGAAAACTTGCTAAAACTTGGACGCTTTATTATTGTTTGTTTCTTAACACTACCTAAAACTACTTAAAACTACCTAAACTACTTAACCTAAAAATTACCTATAATCAGGGTGATGAGCAATCTCTCGATTGGTCACCATCCCGATCGCGTCGATGGGCGCCTGGCAGTCGCCAACATGGTGCACACGCGCCGCCGGGACTTGAGCGAGGCCATAAGCGTCGGTCCAGTCTCGGTAGCACTCATTCATGTTGGCGAGCCCGGCCCCTCCCAAAGACCCCCTAAAATACACCTAACTAACTTACAAACTAGCTTAAAACTAAGGAGGATGTTACCTAGGTAACGCACCGACCCGGGAGAGCGTGTCTGCCCTCACCTCTTCCTCAAGCCACCAAAATTCGGTGAACTGCTTTAAAGTATCGACCGTGTCCCGATCCGCAATCGCGGTATTAAAACGGAGGAGCTCCTGAGCATTGGCGGCGTACCCGTCGTGGATGAGCCGCTTATCCCTCGCGCCGCGGTGGCTGTGGTACAATACCGGCACACCATCTTTATCTTGGACTAACCCTTTCATGTCTGCATGGAGAAATGCCTCAGGCGGGACAAAGCCAGACCGGAGCGTACTCTCGTGGTACATTAAATTCGGATAATAACCACCCGAGATCAGATTGTTAGCGTTGGCCATCGCCCTTGCAACGTGCCTTCGAATCACCTTAATTAGGAAATTGTCAATCCTATTCAATCGAGCCCCATCGTATAAGGTCTTGTTGGGATAATATTTTATGTACTCAGACTCGGGAGTTCTAAAAAACCCTAGGCAGGTCCTGAGACACTGTCTCTCAAACACCCGAATCTTTTCCATATAGGAAGGCGCTATATTGAACCAAATGGGACAGCCATAAGCGATGATCGGCCTTATAAGGGCCACGTAGCATATGACCTTTACTCTGGAATCAAGTTGACTGCTGCGAAACAGTCTCCTTGTCAGAGCATAAGCCCTCTTGGCCCCAGCAAGACAAGCATCTATATGTTTGTCAAAATATAGATACTGGTCGAGCCAGATGCCAAGATACCTAACCACGCTTCGCACCGCCAATGGTTGTCCATTTTGTCCAATAATGGCTAATTTTCGCCAGTTTTTTCTGGTATCCCTAGAGGCCCTAGCCAATGGAGTTCTGAACAGGATTGTTTCCGATTTTTGGAAATTGATTTTCAATTTCCAATCATCGCAATACCTCTTAATTTGATCGAAGTCACGCTGCAATAGGATGTTGATGACCTCGACTTTTGGACCTGATCTGTACGCCACTAAATCGTCTGCGTACGCTATAGCATGTCTGAGGGAACCCACCAGATCACTCGTGTAAATATTAAACAAGATCGGAGAATTCACCGCTCCCTGTTGTAAGCCGTTTTTAATTTCGAAGACTTTGCTCGAAGTCACGTTGCCGGATTTGACTACGAACTTCTTTCCCATAAGCATGTCATAAATCATATATAGCAATGGTTTTTGCATACCCAACCTAGTCAGCTTATAAAAGAGCCCCTCCAACCATACGGTGTCGAAGGCCTTCTCAAAGTCGACCAGGCAGGCACCCGTGCATTGGTTCTTGCATTTATGCCACTGAATGTCGGACACCAATTTCGACGCGGCATGAATCGTTTCATGCCCCGCTCTAAAGCCAAACTGATTGTCCGGAATAATCTTATTTTCTTCCGCCCACTTCAAAAGAGCTCTATTAACGACCTTCTCGAATACCTTGCTAACATTCGGGAGCAAACTAATTGACCGAAGATTAGCCGGGTTGGTCCTATCTTTATCCCGTTTGGGGATAGGGTGTACCACCGCCATTTTCCACTGCACTGGATAATATGCATTATTCAGCGCATTGTTAAATAGCGTGGCGAAGATCTCAATCGCTTCTAGAGGCAGGTGTCTTAATACGACGTTTGGGACACCGTCAACTCCCGCCGACTTTTTATTTTTAAGTGACTCAAAGATACACAAGAGTTCATCTTTGCTCACGAACAACTGGGGATTTGTCCTTTCATCGGCGATTATGCCGTTTGCAAGGTTGTCGTCATTGAACACGGTGAAACCGTTGTTCTCGGATCGCCAATTCTGAAGTTCGGTGCGAAGATAAAAGTGGTTCAGAAAGGCCCTCTCTTCAAGATCGTGATTACGGCGAACTGGGTTGTTCACAGTATACACGGTCTCAAAGAAAGCGCCCATCAAATCCACTCTCTCCTGTGGGTCTTCGACCACGTAAAAACCGTCGTTCGAGTCGGCACTTTCCGGACTTATGCCAGCAGTCAGTAGTGTCTGTCTGTTCTCGTTCGTCCGAGGAATTCGGACACATGAAATGTCGTTATGATCTTTCCGCCTGAACAGTTTATTTATTTGTGGGAACATGTTCGGACTACTGGATTTTATAGCCCGAATTTTATTGCCCCAATACAAACTTACAGATTTTCTATAATTTTCCACTATCAACTGTTTCAGGTTTTTGATCATCGACTTCAGTGTCCTCATCTCGGGATCGTTCCTGTCAGTAAACTGTCTGTGCAGCTGTTTAAGCCTCGAGAGCAGTCTACTTTTGTGTCTGTATAGAGCATCGATTGTCGCGTTTCGATACTTCTCAGTTTGTTCTTCGTCAGTGGAACGTCCTACCTTAGGGATAGGCCGCTCCATTGTCCGTTTTATGACGGCATTCATTTGCAATAAATGGCTGTCGATTTCATCGTTTGTCAAGTTCCTGTTTGTCGGTGGGTTGATCTCACTCGAACGTATATCACGCTGTAAAACTCTGGAGAAGCGCGACCATTGTGCTCTTCGATAATCGAAGGAGCGCAGTTGATCGTACTCCTCCAGCTGCGTTTGTTCGTTCGGGATCCGTATTACGACGGCGAGTCCGTAGTGGTCACTATCGTACTCGACCGTTCGTAAACAGTTCCACGTTCGTCGGTCTGTGTCTGTCAGTTCTAGTCTTTCGTCAACTAGCGCTAAGTCCAAGAAAGAACCTTCTCTAGGGAAAGACGGGAAATCCGTCGCGTACAACTCGAGTTTGTACTCAATCATATTATGACGCCACCAGTCGTGAAACTGGTTGCCCCTAGGATTCGGAGTATCATTTCCCCATGCCGCATGTTTAGCATTAAGGTCTCCGCCCAAAAAGTAATAATTGTCCTCCGATTGGAGCTGTAAGCAACGAAAAAGTGTCTCGAGCTCATTTAAAAATATAATGGGTTGGGGTGCGTCAGGTGCGTAAAGTGACACCACATACACCCGCCTCTGGCTATGGAGGGGAATGCACACGATGCACG
The DNA here is from genome assembly GCA_955612985.1 of Cheilosia scutellata. Lineage (NCBI taxonomy): Eukaryota > Metazoa > Arthropoda > Insecta > Diptera > Syrphidae > Cheilosia > Cheilosia scutellata. The sequence goes on along the minus strand of OY015312.1, from coordinate 49,577,640 downwards.
CTTCCAACACCCGGAACCTACGCACGTCCCTGCTATATATGACCCTATGGCGCAAGCCTCTGCGTATTAAGATACCGACACCGCCTCCTTGAGTGGAGTGGGGTCGATCTCTTCTAACTACCTTGTAATTTCTATAGCCCACTTTGTGCTTCGGATTTAGCTTAGTTTCGCTAACCAAAAGTACATCTGGCTTTTCGGCTTTCAACAGATTGGAAACATTGATCCTTCTCTCGATCCTGATCATTGAATTAACATTCAACGCAAGGATCTTCAGTTTTTCCTCGTCCAGCGTACCCATCATATTTATGGCGCGGTTGACTCAGCAAACAGCGTCGAATAGATAACGTCTATTCGAGCCGCTTGCTCATTTAACTGATTCTGGAATTTGTCGATCTTTCCGTGCAGTGACAGAAGGATCGCTTTCAAATCCAGATCCGCTTCAGGCGTAGGAGCCTTTGGTGCGGTTTTTGTATTTGCCTTACCCGGTCCAGATACCATTTGGGCAAATGACACATTGGGTGCAACAAAATTTGAGAACGAGCGACTCTTTCGACCCTTCTCTTCTTCGGACCTCTGTTTCCGAGCCAACACATTCTGTTTGACCTGCTGATACTTCGGACATCCCTTGAAATTTGCAGGATGCCCTGAGCTTTTGCAGAGTACACACGAGAGCTGGCCCCGATCCTCTACTCTATCCCTTCCCAAAGGACACTCCCCATGCTTGTGGTCCCTGTTGCACTTAACGCATCTGAACTGCATATGGCAATTAGCTGCGGCGTGCCCGAACCTCTGGCAGCGCATACACTGAAGTACACGATCTGACCGTTTTAATTTTTCCCAACGTACTGCATGATAGTACAGGAATCTGATCCTTTTCAGACTATCTATTTTGCTGTCGGGGGTTAGTTGAACCAAAAAGAATGGTAATTTGCGGCTACCACCCCTGTCCGAAGGCGAGGAAAACGGCTTGACCCCCACGAACTTAAGGTCGTCGCACTCATAATTCTTGAGCTCCTTCTCGAGCTCGTCCGTTTTAACGTTTGGGTCGATACCCTTAAGCAGCACCGTTTACAATTTTTCTCCCTTTGGAGTATACGTGAAGTATTCGGCCTCTGCTTTCTCCAGAGCGGTGCGTACCTTTTTATACTCCTCCATATTATTGCACATTATGATATGCTTTTCGGCGTTTAGCCTTTTAATATAAAAATCTTTACTTACTAATCTACATAACCTAATGCTATCACTAATCTCTAAATAACTTACATTAATAGGTGGGACTCTTACTTTTTTCTGCTGCTGCTGCTGTTGTTGTTGTTGCTGTTGCTGCTGCGGTTGCTGTTGCTCCTTCTGCTGCTGCTGTTGTTGCTGTTGTTGTTGCAGCGGCTGCTTTTGTGTCAGCTGCTGATTATTTTGTTTCTGCTGCGGTTGCTGCGGCTTTTGTTGTCGTTGTTGTTGCTGCTTTTGGCTTTTACTTTGCCCTTGCAGCTGCTGTTGTTGCTGCTTTTTCAGCTCTTGTTGTTGCTGCTGTTGTTTTTGTTTTTGCTGCGCCGCCTCGATTTGCTTCAGCTTTTGTTGTTGTTGCTGAGCTTTTTGCTGACGCAGCTTCTCCCTTTTCTCTAGGAGCTCTTTAATTAGACGATCGAGCTCTGCTTCCTCATCTTCTTGTTGTTGTTCTTGTGCTGGTTCATCTTCGGCGTCCAGTAACTCTATGAACGAGTTACCTTCGCCCACGTACCGGCACTCTCCCCCCTCAGATTCGTACGAATAGCTGAGGCCATCGTTGTCTGTCTCAGCCTCTGACGTCAGTATTGAATCTCCTGACTTTGCCATTCTTTTTGATGACAAATTCGGCGTCTGCTTTATTCGTCGACGGCGTTTTTTCTCAACTTTTGTTGATTCCAGCGACTGTACTGCTGCTGTTGACGTTGTTGGTATTGCTATTGCTGATACACTTGTTGTTGTTGGTGCTGCATTTGCTGCTATTACTTTTGCTGCTGTTGCTGGTGCACTCGTTGTTGTTGTTGCTGCTGCTCCCAGTTGCTGCTGTTGGACATGTTTTCCAACTCGCTTGGACAACGGGGCATCGCCTTGCGGGACCTTTGGCTGGCCAGTGTCCATCGCCTGATTGCCTTGCGGCACTTCCACTTTCACTTTTTGTTTTGCTTTGATGTTACTTATTTTGATTAATTAAAAAAAAAAGACACTTTCCCCCGAGGGGACTTGAACCGGCTCCGCTTGCGTCTGAGCCTACGTCTTAACCCACTGCGCCAATTGGCTTACAGGAAATTTCTGTCCAAAATTACTTTATCTATACGATTTGCTAACACTGCACCACTAACTGAAGTCGACTATTCGCGTTGGCTGCTGAAGAGCGACTGTGATTTCATCAGCTGACACTATCGTGCCCAGGCCATATTATATGATATCCGCTTGGGGTTGGGGCTTGGGATTGGAGATTCTCTTTCAAATCTCTTGTTTGTGGCGTTTAGTGTTTTCCTATCTCTATACGTCGAGTTTGGTGATTGAAGTTATCCACTCGTTAAGACATGTGAAGCTAAGATATGTTTATAAATGAAATTTACGAGTTAACAGCTCTTCGCTATTCGGTATTATTTAATATTGGGGCTAGAAAATAAAGTCAACAATTTATCTAAGGGTAGGAATAGGGGTGCAACACTTTTTTTTCTTGAATTTGTTGGAATGGACGTGAATATGTAAACGGACTTATGCTGGTACATGGCTATTACCCAGATCAAGAAACCGATAGTCAGATTAATCGTGCTGCGATCTATATAAGGCACTCCTCAAGTATTTTAGATGGCCGTCCGAACATGCCGAGCTGCCAACATTGATGCGGACCATTACCTTATTGTAGCCAAGCCAAGGTACCAATGCAGATATCTCATGCTCCACAACAACGAAAAAAGAACGTGTTAAGGCAACAAGTCGATATCTGTAGAGATGAACAAGGAAAACTTTCAAGAGAGTCACATTCACAGTCCCTGTTGAGGATATAGAAATACCACTTTTTCAGACTTGTTAAACGGCGAAGACTGCCGAAATTCCCTTGGGAGATAGAAAGAGCCATTTAATCTAACCTTAAGGCCAAGTTTTCCGTCCACCCGGCCATAACGAAGTAAAGATAGCGATAAACTCAAGTACAACAAGGTTGCTGGACCAGGCGGCCTACAACACCTCCGGTATATAAACTCTAAAAATGGCATCCAATCAGAAATCAAGCGAAGAATTACGTTTGCCATTCGCTTGGTCATTTTACTTCGACTGATTTGGTGAGGTCAAGTTTGCATTAACGAGATTTGGAGAAAGAGATTTAATAGCGAACTCTACGAGCTGTCGATTAGCCTAAGTCCGTTTCCAGACGTGTGTAGGCTGTACTTCCCAATTGTACTACCAAATTAGTCCTCCTTTCCTATCGGGTAGTTAAAATCACCCAAGACGATTTTAACGTCATATGGACATTGCTAATATGTTTTGTTGAGGAGCTCGTAGGAGCTTCGCATCCAAATAGACATTGCTTTTGTTGCCTGTAGCAATCACCGTAGTAGATGTCACAGTTTTTCATCCTTCTTTTGCCCGGCCCATCCCACCACACATCCTGGATGGCGGTGATATGTATCTGCTTTGTAGCAGCTTTGGGCCTCCGCTAGTTGTTCGGCTGCACGCGGTCTGTTCAGGGTTCGAACATTCCACGTGCAGATCCGAATGTCATTGTCGGTATTTCGTTTTGCAGTGTCGTCAACAGTGAATCCGTCCTTATCCGAGGCTCTTGGTTGCTTCGGAACCATATTGTTTTTCCGTTAGTTAACCCCACGCACAACCCCCAAACTTGGAGGGCCAGACGCTTTCTGTGACCGCTTGGATGAAAGGGGCCGGATATTCCGGTGTCAGTAACCCGCTTCGGAGATTTGAGCGCTGCCGTTGACCCATTAAGGGCTCTTCCGCCACCATCTCTATTTCAACACCCTGACTAGTATTGAAAAATCCTTAATGACCTCAGCTCCAAATATGTCGAAGTATAGCACATTAAGGTATCTGGCATGCCGACTGTTGACGTCACCGTTGATTCAATCGCGTGAATTCATCCGCCGGCCGTACGTCCTCTTTCTGAGGAGCTCATGTAAGACTTCTGAGACTCATTCAGTCAGTCTTTCCGACAGAGCATTATAATGTTGCTATTTTCTTTGGGCCTTACCAATAATCATTTTTAGTCTTCAACTTAAATATTTTGACGGTCACAATGGATAATTTTATATGGAAATTTTCGCCATTGTAACTTCGTAAAAGTTAGCCTGGACACTAAAAATGATTATTAGTACCGCGGTTTGTGTTCAACACTCGCGCTTATAAGTTCAGCAAGTCACGCCCGAATGGGCAGACCAGTGCCCGCTGGTTACAACTGGAAGGTAAAATAAGCACAATTGATATGTATGAAAAGTTACAACAGCTGGGCACCGCCTGGTTGATGCCAATCAGCGCCTGTCCGATTCATACACACCCATAACCACGGTGTATGATTCGAACAAAAATGTATTTTCCTTTTTGTGTGTTTACCTTGTGTGCTGAGGATATATGGTTGTTGTACTACTATGGGCTATGGGTTTCTGCCTTTCTGGTCCTGATTCGTTTCGGTGAGGCAGTTGTATGGTTGATGCCAATGTCCACCTTGGACTGAAGCGCCATCTTCAAGAACTTTGAAGAGATGTAAAGCGCAGTCTTTGCCAAATTTGTTCAGCACTGAACAATTTTTTTTCTTAGTTCTTGTGAGTCTGAAATAAATCGGTCGGCTATGTATCGTTCCAACAGTAGGTAGGTTAGGTACACATTAAAAATAATAAAACACTTACCAAAATTCAAGTCCGTTCGATTTGCCAGAACGTTTCCAACGGAATAACTCAAAGGCTTCCTGAAATCGTAAGTATACACTGGCGCCCTGCCATATTTTCGGTGTAACTCCACCATCTCTTCGACTCCATTGACAAACATGATGTCGGTGAAAATCTGCTCCAACTGCGGGTACGTTTCAACCGAGAAATTCTTGTCTTGCAAATAGCTTTGTCTGAGTGTGTCAGAATAAATGTCGCGGAATTTTGCCGCCTCCTGTTCGGAGGTGCCATCATAGCTGTTGTTATAAAATAGCACAACGGGGGCTATCTCACGCCAACGAGAATTTAAAGTGTAAATCAACTCCCTGCCATTTTCATCATAGCTCATAAATTCAGCCGCAGTGAATCCACCTTCCCTATTGGTATAAGATACTATCCAAGGTGTGTTGGATATTTGTCCATTTTTAATTAGCACGCGAGGATGTTTTGTCAGAAAGGCATTGCTGACCTTTTCGGATTCCACTACAACACCAAACACATTGATTGGATTGTTAGTGTAAACTTTTAGAGCGTTTGTTGCGTCGAAAATCTGCTCTCTGGTGCGATTTTGAAGACATAATTTGACACCTAGACGATTATTCAATTCGCAACCAAGAACGGCAACAAATTTGCTGAACTGTTCCTCAGGATTCGGTTGCATTGCCCATGGATCGACTGCAACACCACTCGTAGACATCGCCGTGCTGAACAATTCCGACGAAACACTGTTCAACATATGCAAATGCACGCTGGCGCCACCTGCTGAGAATCCAGTCAATAGCACTTTCTTGGCGTCGCCACAAAAGGCGTGAATGTTTTCTTGAACCCACTGCAGAGCCATCTGTTGATCTTTCAAGCCAAAGTTGCCGCTAATCAGATCATCTCCAGAGCTTAGGAATCCCAATGGACCCAGCCTATAACTAGGCATGACTAAAACTACCTCCTCGCTGGCCACGAACGATTCCTCTACGCTTCTAGCTGCTCCATTCATAAAAGCTCCACCGTGTATGTAAAAATGGACTGGATATTGACGTTTGCATTTAATATCCGGCGTGTAGATGTTGAGAACTAGGCAGTCTTCGATTCCATCGGTTGGAAGGACTAATTTCGAGAATAGCACACACGCGACGGCCGGTAAGGTGGCGTTTCGAATGTCTTTCCATTTGGTGGTGTACGCCAAAGGGGGTTCAAATCTATTTTGGCCTGTCGGAGACTGGGCATATGGTATATTTATATATGAGTAGTATTTCCCATTGTAGCTTCCCTGTAACTTTCCATTCTGTACTTCGACGATGGTACAATTAACTGCTGTCAAAATAAACGCGACGCAACAAAGTAATACTTTCATTATACACAATTATATTAAGACTGCGAGGAGCTAATACAAACTCATAAATATATACACAGTGGCAGAAGGTCATAAATAGTATAAACAGGAGTAGCAAGACAACTTTTTGCAACCAAAAAGGTACAAAACTCGTCTTACCTCAGTCGACTGAATTTTAATTTAACTGCTTCAATCAATCGTTTTCGTTTTTGGGGAGTATCATGGATACAGTTAACAGTTGTGACTAATTTGTTTAACACCACCGAATGAGATTCTAATGGGGGGGTTTTTTTTTTGTTGTAGCGCATATTCTTTCTTTGCCTGTTGTGCCAACTTTTTATTTTTTTTGTATGCTTCCTTCAAAAATTACGCTGAGCTGGATTAGCTGAGCAGTCACTTTGCTGTGATTTACCTACTCGAAAATAAGAAACGCTTGCCCACTTAAAAAATACAAAACGGCTAAAAAATTAAACAGAATGCTCACTTTCAGCAAGGTTACTTTCTCACGGCCATATTATTCACTCACTTTAATTCTGTAAAGATGACCAAATAGTTTTAAATCGAATATTTATTATTAATTTAAAGAAATGTAAAATACATTGAATAAAGAAAATTAATCGATCAGATAACGAATGCGTCTGTCTTCTCTCGGGGTTAATCAACGAACATGTCGTCTCCCTCATGGTGGTCGATGGTCAAAGAGTCTTCGTCAAGATGTGGCAGGGTTACCGTTGACAGCTCGGCCTCTCCTGATCCATCATCCTCAGTGGATGACACAACGTCGGATATGTCTTCATCGCGCCCGAGGTCCCAATCAATATCTGGACTGAGCATACACCATGGCTTCATATGGTCACTAGAGATGACATTGCTGTATCGTCTTCTGTTTAATGGCTTGTCTGGCAGATCTTCTACTATATAACGATCAAACGAAAGAACCTTGGTCACTATATAAGGCCCTTTATAGATCGGATCTAACTTGTGTGATTCGCCCGTAGCTTGTGGGACGAAGTCGAGGACAACTAAATCACCTTCTTCGTATCGATGCGGAGCTTGATGTTTCTTATCATACCTTATTTTCCACTTACGTCTCTCCTCTGCGATACTGTCGGCAGCCTTTTGTCTTCTCAAATCGATGTCAACTTCATTCAACGGCTCGTCTTGTATTGCTTGTATTATCCGATTGTGACTTACGTCTTTGAGGTCGAAATTAAAAACGAGATCCACGGGTCGGAACTTTGTTGTCGAGTTGCGTTGAGTATTTATACTCCATTGCAGAGTCACTAGGGCTAAGTCCCAATCCCTATCATTCAGAGCAGAACACTTGAGCGAGCTGAGTAATGTCTTGTTTACCCGCTCAGCCTGTCCATTGGCCCTTGGGGTCCTAACCGCTGTCTTCACATGTTGGATACCATGCGCAGATATAAAGTCGCCAAATTCCCTCGAGGTGAAGGCCGTGCCCCGGTCTGAAGTAATTCGCAAGGGCTGACCAAAGAGCGACATAACCTCGCGCAGCATAGCGATCACTGGAGCCGTTTTGGTATTCTTTAGCGCCTTCAGAATTGTGTATTTGCTGAAAGAACAAACCAAAACAATTATATAAAGATTACCACGTTTGCTCCGAGGAAAAGGTCCTAAATGATCCAAATTGACGCATCTGAACGGAATTGGTAGCACCTCCATCACATGCAGCTGGCTTTCGGATTTACCACCCTTAACTTTATTAAAACAGCACTCTGGACATGCTGCTATATACGACTTTACGTAACGCCTCATTCGTGGAAACCAAAAATCTTTGCTTATATGATCAATTGTCTTGTCTAAACCAAAATGTCCAGCATCATCATGGCATGCCTTTGTGATACGCCATCGAACAAGTTGCGGCACCACCAACTTTCTTTGAATACCTATCTTTCTCTGCAAGCGACCCTTTTGTATGGCATAATCTGCATTTGTCTGCTTCACCACTGTCTCGTTCTCGCTGCTCTCGCCTTTAAGAATTCTTACGATGTCCTTGAGTTTATCGTCTTGCATCTGCATAGCGAAAATCCAATCGTCGTCAATCGAAGATACTTTTAAGATGTTCTCAGCTACAGATGACGTCATCTTTGATGGCAGCGTAGGGATTCGGCTCATCCCGTCAACGTGCTGCATCCTTGCTCCTGGACGATGAACACAGTCGAAGTCAAACTCTTGAAGACGCAGCCACCATCTTGCTATACGTGGGGGCAGCGGCGAAGTTGCTTTTGTAGTTGCAACCGCGTTGCAATCAGTAATGATTCGAAATCGCGTACCCAGCAAATAAACTCTGAATCTCTCCAATGTCTCTACAATAGCCAATATTTCAAGCTCATGACTGGCGTATTTGCTTTCCGCATCACTGCATCGCCTACTATAATATGAAACTGGTTTCATACCATCGCCTTCCTGTTGAAGTAGAATTCCGGACAAACCTAAAGAGCTTGCATCGGTATGTATCTCATGCGGCTTGTTCGTGTCAAACAATACCAAAACCGGTTCGCTGGTGATGGCAGCTTTCAGCTTCCTAAACGCCTCTTCTTGTTCGTCGTCCCAATGGAAGATTGCGTCCTTTTTCAACAAGTTCGTTAGTGAATGTGCAATGTCACTATAGCCCTTCACGAACTTCCGGAAAAATCCAGTGACACCCAAAAACTGTCTCACTTCAGTTGCATTGGTTGGTCTGGGAAACTCGTCGATACACTTTGTTTTGTTTTCACCTGGCCGTATGCCATTTGAGCTCACTACATGCCCAAGGAAGTTTACAGTTGTCCCCATGAAAACACACTTTGACGGTCTGAGTGTTAATCCGACCTCTTTTATAGCTTGCAAAAATTCTTGTAACGCCAACATTCCTTCCTCAACCGTACTAGTAGCAACGACAACTTCATCTACATAGTTCACTATTCTCTTTCGATGTTTCAGCCGACGTATTATTTGTGACATCATCTCCTGGAAGTACATCGAGGCGTTTACCAGCCCAAAAGGCATAACATTGTGCTCGTACAACCCATCTGGCGTTAAGAAAGCAGTGAATTGTTTACTCTCTTCCTTCAACGGGATTTGATAATATCCAGCCGTCATATCCAAGGTCGTAAAGAACGCGTTTCGTGCCAACTGCGACAGCTGCTCCTCGACTACTGGTGTGGGAAACTGCTTCTTTACTGTGACTGCGTTTAATGCACGGTAGTCTACGCACATTCGCATTTCTCCGTTAGCTTTAGCCACGAGTACAACAGAGGCGGCGTGTGGCGAAGTACTGGGACGAACAATGTTGCATTTCAGAAGATTATCGACAATTTCAGACAGTTTGTCTCTTTGTGCAAATGGCACCTGATAACGTTTGCCAACAATGGGTTTATCGGTCGTCACTTCAATCTCCATAGACGTATTATTACAGCGACCAATACGTGATACATCTTCAGCAAAGCAGTCGGCGTAGTCGGTGAGAAGATCCAATATCGCCGTCTGATGAACATCGCTGAGTGTCTTATTGATGATGAACGAATCTGGCGATCCAGTTTGCACCTGCAGAACACCTGCCTCAAGGATAACTCGCTGATTTCTACGGCATAAAATATCACGACCCAATAGAATTGCTTGAGTTAGGAACTCATCCGGTACAATCTGGAACTCCGCATTAATCTCGTGTTCATCCATCTGTATATCAGCCGTGATCATATTCGTGGACTCGACGATGGACCCTCCGAACCCTTTTAATTGTTTGATGGACAGCTTCCGTGGAACATCCTTCGGTACTGATGATTCTCTTATCAATGAGTAGTCACTACCCGTGTCGACGAATGCGGAGTATGTTTGCCCTGCTAATCTGATCTGTTTCATCACGGGTGGAACAAAAGCACCTTCCTCAGAATTTTGTTCAACCTTTGCTACTGTAGACTTTTTCAACCGACAATCTTTCGCGTCGTGTCCTAACTTGGAGCAATAACTGCAGCGCATTTTACGTTGTGGTTGAGGACACTTCACAGCAATGTGACCTATTTCGTTGCAGTTAAAGCACTTCACATTCTTCCGCCCATTCGTGCTTCTGTTTACCTCAGCGTTACACTCCACTACTTGCGATGATTCCCCCGTGGTAGCTCGTGATGGTGTTATCGGCAGCATTGAAGATACATTCTCCAGTGAGTTTAACAGCTCATTGCACGTTTGGAAGTTCAGTGCGAGTAGGGATCGTGTAAGATATGAGTCGTTTAGACCATTAATTATGTACGAGTTAATGGAAATATCGTCCAACTTACCTCGTCTTCCTATGGTGAGCATTACATAATAATACTCGACTAGTGGTTCGTTTTGTTTTCGTCTGCGTTTCATCAAATCTCTGTGAATATCCGCTACGTTCACAGCGCAAGGGAAATCTTTCGAGAATTCATTGACAAACTCTGTCCATGTCTTGAATACAGGCTGCGCATCCAACCAGTCTTTAGCGATACCTCTTAGCTTGTGCTGAACTGCGAACAGGATCATTTCTTCGCTCCACATATATAGTCGTTGTAACTGCTCAACCTTACTGATAAATTGTTGTGATGAGAGCGTTCGTTTCAAAGGATCGAAATCCGGGAGAGCTCCGATGACATCTTGACATCCGTTTGGATGGCGTACCTGTACGGCAAAGGGCGACGTGTGCACAGTCGAATCACGTGACACGTGGGCAGAAGTAGCTGTCTCGTTGGAGTTCGTCGGCGTAGCCGCTGGAGAATTTCGTGGGGCGCTGCCAGAAGCTACATCCACTGGCTGTGCTGTCGTTGGACGCGATATTCGGTTTATGCTTACGGCCATTTCACACACAGTTTTCGCCAAGCTCGTAACGATCTCCTTCAAGTCATCCATGTCCGCTTGCCATGGTTCTACCCCCTCTGCGTCGTCGGCACCCAACTCTTCGGAATCTACTTCGTCAGTACCCATCACTTCAATCAATTTTGCAATTTTATGCGCCTTATTGCCGACTGTTGACAAATTACGATTGCGCAATAATCTGTTTAATTGTTCCACTTTTAGAATTTCTAGTTTTAACATGATTACGTTTGCCGTTTTTGCGATTGTCTTTTTTTCCTGTCACTTTTTTTCTGTCCGTTTCGTTCACCACCTTTGATGCGTTTTTTTCCTTGTGCGAGACCCGTTGAACCTATTCGTTGTCTCTTTCGTTGTTCGTTGATGCGTTGGAAATTCTATATCGTTGCGTTGATCGATTTCGTTTTTCTTTCTATCGGATACTTATGGATTTTTTTGGGAGCATCCCACTTCTGATGTTGTAAAGATGACCAAATAGTTTTAAATCGAATATTTATTATTAATTTAAAGAAATGTAAAATACATTGAATAAAGAAAATTAATCGATCAGATAACGAATGCGTCTGTCTTCTCTCGTGGTTAATCAACGAACATGTCGTCTCCCTCATGGTGGTCGATGGTCAAAGAGTCTTCGTCAAGATGTGGCAGGGTTACCGTTGACAATTCGTGCTATAATTTACACTCGTATTAATGTGATTCTAACCAAAAATTGAAACCAAGTCGGTAATATTTGATCGTTAAACCAAAACATAAACTCAGTTAAAACCTTGGCGCTTGAATTTAAACTGCACTCCGGAGACCAGTTTAAGTAGGTTCTTTAATTTCACAATATTGATTCTATTTATTTATGTCACATTTTTGACATTTCTTCAAGTGCAGGAGGCAGAAAACAAATACTTACTAGTGAAAAAAATAAAATATAGGTTGGTAGTAAAAAACTAAAAAAAAATTGAATAAATGTTGATCTCTTTGTCGTCAGAAAATGAATTTATTGAAGAGCTGATGGAACAGCAGATGGTGAATCGTCATTCTCGTCATTTGATGTATCGAATTCACAGGCAGGTTTGTGCCAACGACTACGAACGATGTCGTGGAATTCCGTAAATAATAGGTGGCGCAATTGCAAATGGTGGCAAATGTCAATTCTACTTTGACATTTGTGAAGTAAACCGCTGGCCGACAAGCTATCCTGACTTAACCTTTTGAACATTTTATTTGTGGGGTTTTTTGAAGTCACGAGTCTATGTCAAAAAGCGACTCTTGAAGCTCGCAAAGAAAAAATCCGTCAAGAATGAGAGGTCCTATCGCCAAAAGTTTTGGCAAGAGTGATAGAAAATACCATAATGCCATCGGGCCTGAATGTTCATCAATTCCGGCGGTGTTGGCAACTTATCCGATATCATTTTTTCGACTTAATGGAAAACAATTGAAGACGTCGAATAAACATAATCCAAAAGCAGAACCAACGTTTTTCATTCATAAAAAAAATTACAGCCAGAGATCATCAAATGTGAATTTTTGCTTAAATTTTGGGTGAAAAGAGGCTTTTGATAGAAATTGGTTGGTGAGGTGATGAACATGTCAAAACCATGGTCAACAGAAGATTTGTTTCATTTTTGAAAAGCTCTTTCCTCTTTTGGCAGGCCTTACGCTTACCTTCGGGTCATTTTCGCGTCCACTGCTACAGTGCTACTGTTGCCGTTTTCATCGTTCACCTTACCGCCATCTTTCATTTTACGTTCTTTCTCTTTCGACATAATTAATGCACTGAAAATGAATCAAAAACACAAACCGCGATACTAATAATCATTTTTAGTGTCCAGGCTAACTTTTACGAGGTCACAATGGCGAAAATTTCCATATAAAATTATCCATTGTGACTGGCAAAATATTTAAGTTTAAGATTAAAAATGATTATTGGTAAGGCCCAAAATATTGGCACAAAACAAATCAAATAAATTTCCAATTAAAATGACTGATAAACAACAAAAACAAATGTCATTCTATGTGAAATTTGACATTACGTAGGTTAATCGGCTTAAACTGTTTTAAATCGGCGTTCAATGCATATTAGCGAATAATATCAATATGGCCGTTATCCTGTGGTATAACTAAACCGACAGCACTAGATGCAACTGCAATAATAGAAATTGCGGCACCGATGTACATACTTGTGTACATTGATAAATCAGGTCAATAAATAAAAATCCATGAACTAAAGTCAGTACAGTATCTACATAAATCTATTACATAAATAGGCGAAGGCAAGACAGCCAATATCCATTTTAACTGCCTGAAGCACGACCTATTCGCTTGAATGTTTTTTTTTTTGTAGTTGGAAAGGATTTTAAGAGTTGCAGCTCTGTATGTAATTTGTATTAAGTACAATATGTCGCCTCTAAGCCAGGTAAAATAATACACCGATATTACACATACGCAGCTTCGTACTCTTCGTTCGAGCTTCGGAAGGAATTGTTGCCAGTTTTTTTAAGAGGTATAGAGCCATGCCCGTTCAAACTATAGTTCAAACCGTTCTTCAAAAGAAAGGATTCAGAAAAAAGTTATACATATTCCGCGGTACTAATAATCATTTTTAGTGCGCAGGCTAACTTTTACGAAGTCACAATGGCGAAAATTTCCATATAAAATTATCCATTGTGACCGTCAAAATATTTAAGTTGAGCACTAAAAATGATTATTGGTAAGGCCCATTACCAATACCCAAGATAACCATTATAATTTAATGCAGACGAAGCAAACACGTTTACACTTATTGGCAAACATTTGCTCTGGCGGCCTTGTGCCGGTCAAAGTAAGCTCGAATTCCTAATCTAACTACCTACTTATCGAGCAATGAGTTCCATTTTGAAATACTTTTAACAGCAACATAAGTCGATTCAAATTAACACGAAATGGAAATTATAGGCCACGAATCAAGGCAGATGAGATGATGGTGGCGATGTTAGAGGGCGCAAGTGCGAGCGCATCTGGACCCACCTCTGACGTAAAATGTAAGCAGTAAGCCCCGTTCTAGTATAGATTTACTTCTCTTATCGGGAGTGTGTGCCTTGTGGTGTTAAACGAGAACATGCAATGCATGTCAATATGTTGGAAAATTTAAATCACGCTTCATAGAACGTTTCCCCGTTGTTGGTGGGACACACGCAAGGAATTGGGCTCTTTCTTCCACTCGATCTATATTTGGCCTTTGATGTGAGATGTTGTGGGACATGTTTCGATGAGGTTTTAATGAAGTGCTGCGAAGAGGTTTAGGGAGTTTTTTTTCTTCCTTATTCACACCTAAAATTTGCAATATCTACTAGGAGATGCAAGTGGCATAGCTTGGGAAGTTTGTAGACAATATTTTATATAAAAAATGTTTTTAATAGACTGCCCTACTTTTTTAATAGGGATAAACTGAGACATCACATTTGACAGTGAAAACGTAAAAATACATTCAAGTTGTGAACATTCTTTTTTACATCAGAGAAATGCAAAATCGTAAATCATTCTTCAGCAATGAGACGTTAAAGGCTATGTAAACAAGGAAATTAGCTCAATAAAGTTGTCGAAAATTTCAGCTTCGAAGCAATGGTGCATTTCATATATGTACATATGCCCAGAATTGGCTCTTTTTACTTGCTCCTAAATAGCCCCTCCAATACATCATTTCTGAATATCATCATGTGCGATTGGTGCCCAACTTATTTCTTAAATACCAATTTTTTGTATCCAAATATTAGCTATTTATTATTTTCCAAAGGCTTAAAATCATTCACCTTTTTAGAAGAGATTGGTGCGGTTGTATTAATTATTAAAAAAAAAAGCGACTTTGGCTACGCCTTAAAACGTCTTGGATACATGTATTTTTACTAAAGGGATCATACTTTATTATTTGGCAGTAGTTTCAAGCGGTTGCACCAATTATTCCTGTTTTGAATAATAACGGATTTTTAATATGCAGTTACACCCTTTAGCTGCCATTTCGCGCTGCCAGAAGGGCATATTTGAAATCTTGGGCATCCAGAGCAACGTATTTATGTAAAATTCATCCGGTTGCCTCTCACGTCCAAAATTTACTGCGGGCTCTTGGACTAAACGAGCTGAGCACGCTCGGTTCAGAGCACACTCAAAATGCTCGAGCTCTAGTCAGACAGAGCTCAGCTCTGAACAAAAAAAGAAAAACGCCTTATATGTATTTCTTGGGATACCTACATAATACACAAGTGCAAAATCCCCACTTTTTGAAAAATCCTCAAATTGATTATCCCCAAAGACAAAATCCCCAAATTCAAAATCCACCAAATCAAAAATCCCCAAAATGTTAATACAAAATATTTAAAGAAATTTTCGTCTACCTTACCTTGCGCCTACTCCAAATCCAACAGTGACCCCAAGCAGGGTAGTTGCACTGTATTTTACGTTAATGCATTGTGAATACACTCGAAATCTATTTGGGTATTTTTTTTTTTGGGGATTTGGGGATTTTGGGTTTGGGGATATTGACTTGGGGATTTCAGTTTGGGAATTTTAATTTTGGAGTTTTCGTACCCAACCCGTATTTCTTACTGGAATTCGAAGTGTTGAAACAAAATACGTCTGTCCTAAAATACGCCCCAAAACAAACGTCAAAGTACGCGCCAACATAATACGCACCAAATTATTATTTTTTTTATACTTACTTACTTACTGCGATTGTTCCTCCGGGTTGGACTCGAAGACTCTACCGGTGAATTTGTTCCCATCCGCTCTACATATCCTAGCCGCTATAGCCATCTTAATCAACTTACTTACAGTTTTTTGACCAAGTCGATGTCGCTCGTATAGTTCGTCGTTGAAACTCCTTCTCCAAAGCCCGTCAACACAAACGGGACCGAAAATTTTACGAAGAATCTTTCTCTCGAAGCGATCGAGGATATCTTCATCCGCTTTAGATAGAGTGCAAGCTTCAGCGACATAAAGCAGGACTGGAATGATCAGAATTATACAGAATCTCCTTAGTTGTTCGGGATAGGGCTCTACTACTCAATTGCATTCTTCGCCCATAGAAATTTGATCGACAGGTTATCAGGTTATCAGGTAATCAGGTTATTAACGAATTGTGTATTATTAGATTATGTATATCGCAATTTTTCATATTTCACTACGATTTGACTCGGAACGCTACGTTTTCTTCACCGCAGCATTAGGCTTTTGTAATTTTTTTAAAGAAGGAACGCTGGTCACAATACATAGATAAGAAGGGCGTTCAAGAATCTAGTTTAGTAAGTCTGGACAGCTCTCTAACTTGTTGATATAAGTTGAATCTACTTATGGCAACATGAATGTGTACGGAGAATTCAGTTTTGAAATTTCTATTCATGGGAGAGCGCCAGTTTGACATTTCGATTGCCCTGACCAGTCTCTCTGAATTCCAGAACCCCTTGAGAAAAAAAAAATACAATTGTCAACAAGTGACATATACCGACCATTCAAGTTAGTTTTTGCGTTCAGGTAAATTTGAGTCCACTAGATTCTTGAATGCGGCTAATTTTAGGCGTATTTTTTTGGGAAGTGAGTATAACAAAACCAAAAGTGAGTATAACAGTTTTGCATGTAAAAGTAAAAGTGAGCTAGCTATAGATTCCCAAAAAAATACGCCTTTTATATGGAAATTTTCTCCATTGTGAGTTCATAAAATTTAACCTGGGCACTAAAACTGATTATTACCGCGCACGCGCACTAATGTCGTTTTCTATTAGTACCTAATCCAGAAGCGTCCGGAAGAACTCTCCGCGATTCTGAATTCAAATCCAGAAGCAAATTTCTCTTCTTTTCAGTAGAAGAACTGTGAGTTGAGTGCCAATCGAACGCTTTCAGAAGCTTTCGGATAGCTTCCGGACGGTTCTGGATCAGTGTTGTTATATCGTGGGATTTATCCCTTTTTGTGGGAATTTCGATGTCCGAAAAGCCTTCCGTGGGATAAAGGGAAAAAGCACCACAATCGTGGGAATTTCAGGAATCTGACAAAAAAAATTGTAAAACCAAATTTTTGTGAAATTTCATCAAATCAGCACAACAATTATCAGCAGAAATAATAAGAGCTCATGTAAGTAGCCTCTTAACAAAAAAGTTCTGACGGCGCAGAGACAGCGTATGTAACTAGACCTCTAGCGCCAGCGGCAAAGTGACATTTGAATGGAACCAGTTTGCATTTTTATTACTTTATCTTCATGAGCATCAAAAATGTATTTTGTGTAACTTCTACAATTCCAATTTTCCTTGTTCTTTACTAAATTAATTTAGACTTGATAGATTTGTTTTGGCAGTTCGTTATTTTTCTTTCAATTTACCAGTTAATTTTGTGGGCGCAGTGGCTCAGCGGTTAATGTGCGAGAAGCCACAGGTTCGATCCCCGGAAAAGTACCACCTCTCGCGAACGTCTGACAAACATACGAGAGTATAACTGTACTGAAAAAGCTTCTCAATTCAGCCGTTCGGAGTCAGCATAAAATGGTAGGTCCCTTCGATTAGCCCCAAAAATAAAAACTCACACAAACTAGAGAAGCTAGACCTATAGGGTGCCTATACGGACTTGTTGCATGAACAATTTATTTATTTATTTAGTTAATTTTGCGCTAGATTGAAACATTTCCCAGAAAAGCATATTTCACAATATGTGCTACAGCTGAAATGTCAGTTTTTTTATATGGAGTTTGGCATACCGCTAGTCATCTAGCGGTCAATGGAACGCGGCCATTGTGATTTTCTTTCAATATAATAAAAATGATTTAAAATTTATTATTATAATTTTTTTTTTATTTTTTCATTTTAATGCATCGTGGGAATTTCGTGGGAATTTGAGTTCGGTGAAAAGGGAAAAAAGGGAAAAATGACCACGTTTCGTGGGAAAAATGAAGAGAGAGACCTAACAACACTGTTCTGGATTACCAATCGAAAACGACATATGTTGACCACCATAGCTGTGATTCTTGAATGCACCCACTGTCAATTATGGCAAAAATGTTATTGCCTGTCAAACAAGAAATAAGAAATATCATTTTAAATTATGAAATAAGTTGGTACTATTTTTTTTTTTTTTCGTTAAAAGCTGTGATAAACGTTGCCCCCATTTCGTAGTGCTTCCGATTTATAATCAATCAACCCACTGAGCAATATTATGAAATAGTATAGGTGAACGACATGCAATTCTATTACCGTTGAAATGCCGCTGACATTCCAAGATATTGCAATTATTGAGAAATGTAGGTATGCATGCCGTCAGTTGGACAGATTAGGTACGTTGCTATCTAATGCACGGTGGCAATGCTCCAGTTTATAAGGAAAACACCCAGCCGAGTCGGAGTCCATATGTTGCGGATGCATTATTTAATTTAGCATAGTAATCGTGCGCTTATCCGCGCTGGTGGACGGTTTTCGAACCCTCTTGTCGGTCGTAATCCTAATGCATGTGCTGTGCACTTCTCATTGTGAATGCACTTTTCCTTTCGGCACAGATTCTGTTTTACATTTACGATTGCATCGATGTTTATGGTTTTTTTATTTTCATTTTCGTTATCGTTATTAAATATGCAATTGTTTTGCATTAGTGCGGAGTGGAGTGGAGAAATGGTCTCACATCCAGCTTTCGAGGAGGTCCTCATTCACTCTCGCTCTGACGCGCGCTGTGGCGACTCATATCAAAAGGTTACGATAAGGTTAGAGAAGTCATAAAATTGCATTGCGCCCGGGACCGATGACATAATATGTTTGGTGTGGAGATCGTTTTTGATAATGTAATAATGGAAATAATAATTGCTTAATAGGAAGTGAGTGCGCCATATATTTTGATCTCTTAATAGGAACAAATGCATTGGCATTTATTTGTGTGTATGCCCCTTAATATAGATCGTAGGCAAACACATACATAGTAGTAGTATCTGTCTTCCTTGTGCGGTATGGTTTTGTTTTTATATACAGTAAATTGGAGCACGATCATTGTGTCGGATGAATGAAAAAGTCCGCGGACACAAATATCAGGATTGTTAGCCAAAACTTGGTTCAATTTGTAAAACTGTCATTTTTTAAAGATAAATGATTCTGCCGGTAGGCTTACTCGATGAATGGCCCAGAGCCAGTGGACTTAGAAAGAACTATAAAATAGGATGCCATCTCCTTTCCCAGTGCAAAGTCATGGCCATCGCCAACGCAATTACTTTTTGCATTCGTATAATAAGCAGTAGTATTTTATTTTTTATTTATTTAATAAAACACTAGCTGTATGGATTTAGACAGAGTTAATCCCGAAATGAATCCACTTTGTTTACGATTTATTCAATGCCACATTCAGTGTGTATTTCTCAAATTCTTCATCAGCTTTTGGAAGACATTTTCCCAGCTTAAGGCTGTCTACGTCTACACTAAGCCAAATCCAATATCAAACGGCTGGCTTATGGTGGAAGCCAAGTTATCCTCAAGACAGCCAGAAATGGAATTCCCTGTCGATATTATCCGAATTTGCGGGAATGCCATGTTGCATTAATTATTGTGAACTCACTGGCTGATATCTCTGAGAGATTACAGCCGAAAGTTTATGTTTTAGTCAGTACTGCCAGTAACAGTGGAGGCATGAATGGAAGTGGCAACTGGCAGTGTTTTTACGAGATCGAAGAGATATTTGAATGAGAAGGATCGCATTTGTATGTTGTGCTGATTGGGATTTGGCATAGCAGTATGTAGGGTATCCTTTCGACTAAAAAACGGAAGTAGGTTATCGAGATGTGTATTATGTTATCGATGATTTTATAAATGGTCATTAAAGTAGGTCAATCATTAATCGAGAAAGTCAATGAATGTCTTCCTGTTTGGGGAGTTGCATTGTGGCAGATGGATTTGCCTAGCGAATTGATGAGAAATATACCATTTTTAAAGAAACTAGACCGAAAATCGTACGAAGAATCATTTTCTCGAAGCGACCGATGTATCATCATTCTCTTAACGTAGAGTCCAAGCTTTAGTGCCATAAAACCGGACTGTGATGATCAAAGGTTTTATACAGAATTTCTTTAGTTGCTCGGGGAGATAAGTAGACTCAATAAGATTTTCAAGTCAATGAAACAGCAATTGGCAAGAGTTATTTTTCGTTCAATGTCCCCTGAGATGATATTGTTAGAATTTATAACATAACCAAGGTAGACAAAGTCCCTGACTACCTAAAAGCTATAATCATCGATTGAGACTTTTTGTCTGATTCGTCGATATTGGGTGTCCCTTTGTGTTGATAGCATATACACTTGGTTTTTCCCTTGTTGACCGCTAGACCTATTCAAGCCGTTTCCGTTTCTATAATATATAAATGTATATGTACTAGCAAACGTATACCAATGGCAGCTAGCTGTGTTTGGAGGGTCTTCTTGTCTAAATCCTCTTTTACATCAGAGGATTCGGTAAGGTCGTCACCGACCTTGATGCAGCAGTGAGCTTTCTCCATCGCCATCCTACTCAATCGAAGGAGTTTTGCAGAGATGCCAAAACTAGACTTGGTTCTATATAGCTCGTCTTAGGCGGCTTTAAATTGGTTAAAGGATGGTGAGTATCGATTTGACTGTGGACTTTCCTGGCCTAAAATCGCACTGATAGGGTCCAATCAGATTATTAACGAGCGCGTTTTAGGGATTCACACAATATGGCAGATAGGATCTTGTATGCGACGTTAAGTAGACCGATACCTCTATATTTGACGAATCTGAACAGGTTTCCTTTCTTGTGGACAAGAAAGAGATTCCATTGATTAGGCCAAATTTTGGAAATGAGTTGGTTCATGCTCTTATGCGTGTCCCAGCTATACTCAGAAAAGCTGAGCTTTTGCTAGATAAACCGTCAGGCTCAGAAACTTTGCTGGTTCTTGTTGGTTTCTAGGCTTGCTATCCTTATATAAGTACCTACTTCAGGTATTTGATCAGGTGGACTGCAACTTTATCTGTCGTCATCTATAATCAATGGTGCGTCTTCGTTGCCATATAGTCTCTAGAAATAACTTTTCCACATTTTTCGAACCGTCTACAAGCTTCCTTTCATTATTTCTACAGGTTTCTGTATGGGATTTTCCGCCCTGGCACGTTTACTTTCACCTTTTGGGTTAAACTACTTCCGTACATTGTTCCTGGAGCATGCGATCAATTTCTTAGATCGCATGCTTTTCATCCTATTTCCTGAGGATTCGGTGTTCCTCTTGTCTCTTTTGCTCGTAGAACTCGCGATCAGATCTAGTCCTCTTTCGAAGCTAATCTTGTACGATTTTAGATTTGCCGATGAGTTTGCTAGTCGACATCGACATTGTTAATAAAGCTGTGAGTTTCGTAGTGCTGGTCGAGTGAAATGATGGCTTTCTCGGCAATGTTGCCACTGAACTTCGGCACTAGTTGTTGCTGTGGAAAGTCTAATAGTGAGATCGGAGAAGATTCTGGCAGTCTCTTGTGATTGTAACTTTTCAACGTCCTACTTTCTCACAGTTTTTCTTTGCTGAGGTATGTTGTATATCCGCATTCTTACCTTGGCTGTAGCAAGCTAGTCCTGACAAACTCGCTCGTTTGTTCAGGTTCATCAGAGGTGACGCAGTGAAAAAACCTAGAGATATAATTTATGCAATGCCAATGACTGTAATAAATATCAAGTTCATCGTCCTTTTTTGTCCGGTCCGTGCGGTGGCTTTCTGGATGGCAGTATGTCTGAACCTGCATTACGGGTTCATCCGCGTCATCCCTATCAAGGTTTATAGGGATGAATAGGCTTAGGAATAATCGGATAATGCCGGATAAAGCATGGATATATACTTTCGTTAGCATACCTAAAGGGTGTGCCATATTTGATAGTACAGTAATGCCAACGGAAGAAAATATAACACAGTGACAGCCGACAGCTCGGGGTTAGTAAAAATGGAGGGGTATACGAAAGAACAACTCATTTTCATCGTTGGGCAATATTTTAAAAATAATGAAGGTTTGTTCGAACAAAATCATCTTCGGTGATGATAAGCTCATTTTCATCTTGATGGCTTCGTTAATCGTCAAAATTGTCGCATTTGGAGTTCAGAAAACCCATAATTGTTGAGAAACAAAGGAATCCACACCGCGTGACTGTTTGGTGCGGATTTTCGGCTAGAGGCATTATCGTACGATTCAATCAATGGTGTTCGTTATAGTGACATGATAACCCAGTTTTTAGTGGCTATGTTACAAAATATGGATGTGACCAACATGTGGTTTCAACAAGATGGTGCCACATGCCATACAGCCAGAGAAACAATTCAATTACTCCATAAGTCATTTCCTAATCCTATGGTAATCGGTCGTTTTTGAGATCAGAATTGGCCATCCAGATCTTGCGATTTGACGCCATTGGCTTTTTTCTTTGGGTTTTTTTGAAGCCAAAGGTCTATGCAAACAAGACCACGATCACCAACGCCTTGAAAGAGGAAATTGGGAGATGTATTAATGAAATTCAGCCACATTTATACGAAACGGTCGTAGAAAATGTCAATAAAAAAAATGTCAATAAAAGAGTACGTACTTTCCAGCAAAGCCGTGGCGGCCATTTTTCCGATGTGCTATTCCATACATAAACCCAATCTGTATCTATCTTTCTAATTAAAAAAAAATGTTTGCGTGATTTATGGGGCACCCTACATAACTACATTTTATTATCGCACTGTAAATAAAATTATTTATTTATTTATTTATTTATTAAGATATTAATATACAATTACAAATTGTTATTAATATAAGGTAAAAGAGCAAGACTAGCAGCAATGGCTTTCGGCTCTTGAAATAATTTAACATTATAAAATTATATTAAGTTCATTTATAATTTTTTTTAGTTTGTCAATATTGCTTTGGCTTGGTTCTCTAAGAAGATCTAAAAGATTTTGATTCTGGCTGTGGTGGATTTGTAGTGATGGATATGAAGACAGGAAGCATGGGCTGAGGAGATGCGCTACCGTTATGTTGCTGAGGCAGGTGGGGCAGGTGGGATGAGGTTATCTTATGAGCAGGTGCTGGTGGGTATAGGCAGTGTGGCCAAGTCGCAGTCGGATAAATGTAATTAGATCCGATTTGGGGGTATTTGTTGGAAATTTTGGTGGAATTTTGTGCGGATTAATTGTTTGGTAGTGGTGCTGATAATGTTCCCACTCAAGAAGTTGTTTGTTATGGCATTTCTGGTTTATGTGCCTCTTAAGGTCGAGTCGGGAGAAGCTGTTGTAGGTGTAGGTGGGAGCTTTCAGGGCGGAGTTTGCTGCAGCATCTGCGAGCTCATTACCTTTAATACCAACGTGACCAGGTATCCACATGAGCTTTATCTTTGATCTCGATTTTATTAGGATGTCTCGAATTTTGGCTATGATTTGTGTGTCATTTATTCTAGGGTTCACGATACCTTGCAGTACTGACAAGCTATCAGAGCAAATCGCCCATTTGCCTGCTGCTTGTGAACTTTTGTTTGCGGCTTCAAGAATAGCTAGTGCTTCAGTGGTGTAAATGGAAGCAATATTTGGTAGAACTCCTTGCGTTATAATAGAACCAGCTTCAGTTACAATGGCTGTGTTTGTTTCTGTTTTTGAGCCGTCAGTATAAATAAAGTTCCAGCCTTTACCTTTCAGATCATTCGAGATTTCGAGGAATCGGGCTTTATAAGCTATATTGCTCGTAACATCCTTACGCAACTCTCGTAGATCAAGAAGAACTGAGTCTTTATGAAGTGACCAGGGAGGATGGGTTGGCGTGAATTTAGATGTTGTATTCAAAGGTAAGCTTAGCTTTATACCGTAGTCGAGGATCCTGTGGATAGCGGAGGGGATTCTTCTGTTGCGTTTGTGATTACTGGCTTTTTTCGCGTCGTGGTCTATTAAAGATCCAGTTTGAAAAGAAAGCTTAACGTTCAATTTCGCGATGATTTCCAGGTAACGCTCATCTATTGTCGGTAGTCCGGCCTCAGCGAGAATGTTTTTGGTTGGGGAGGTTGGGAAAGCACATAGGCTTTTCCTTACTGATTGGTGGTATGTTGGAGCAATGATATTTTTCGTTGCTTTGGGGCAAGAACCATATATGGCCAAAGCATAGTCTATCTTACTTAGGATTAACATTTTGGTTATGTTACAAAGTGAATTAACACTACTTCTACTTGTTGATAGATACTTTACAATATTGAGCCTTGCTGCTAATGACTTCTTAAGATTAATACAATGGGGTTTCCAGTTATATCTATTGTTTATTGTAAGTCCTAGAACATTAAGGTTAGTAACTATTTCTAATTTTGTATTGTTAATAACTAATTCCAAGTGTGTACATTTTTTTTTTCCTGCATATGTGAATTACTTTACATTTTTCCAAAGATAGGTTAGAGCCGGAAATATACGAGCATTGATTAATTTCGTTAAGTAACAGAGAAAATATTGATTTTGTTTTATCTTGATCGCTATATTTACATAATATGTATGCATCGTCTGCATAGATACAGTGATCAAGATCTTTGTATTTAGATATAATGGCGCTTATTTCTTCAAAAGCGATTGCAAAACAAATGACAGAAAAAGGAGATCCTTGCGGGATACCGTTGTCTAGTGGCATAGTTTTTGAAAATGTATTTCGAATTTTAATGAAACATTTTCTGTTAGTTAAAAACGATTTCACGTATCGAAACATTTTTGGGCCGAAACCCCATTCCCTTAATTTGTTAAGGATAAGGTGTATCCCTACACGGTCAAACGCCTTTTCAAAATCTAACGCCAGAATTGTCACATGGTTGCGAGCTGAGAGGGCAGTTGTGACAACATAGTCAATGTGCAGTAGGGCGTCTATACACCCTCTTTTTGGTTTGAAGGCGACTTGATTGGGACTTAAGACCTTTTTAAACTCTGTGAACCATAAAATTCTGTTAGCAATTATTTTTTCTAAGACTTTTGATAAGCAGGGAAGCAGTGAGATTGGACGATATCCATTTACACTTGCGATGTCTTTCTTAGGCTTTGGAATCGGAACTATTGTGGCTGTTTTCCAGCTTTGAGGTATTATACCTTTGCTGAAGATATTATTGTACAACAATATAAGCCTTTGCTTAGCTGAGGCAGGAAGATTTTTTATCAGAGGATATGATATCCTATCCCGACCTGGTGTTTTTCCTTGCAGTTTACTTAAGCAACTTTCAAATTCAATTATTGTGATATCTGTTTCAATGCGTTTCGCTGCTGCGTTCATTGCGGGTTGTGGACGTAAATTGAGACTTTGTAATTTATTGGAGTTAAAAGCTGGTGGAAAATTTGAGTTATCTGAATTGGATGACCACGTTTGGGCGAAAAAATTACAGATTTCGTGAGGATCAGTTAAAGAGCCGGTTGGTGTGTTTATAGATACAATATATTTATGTGAGGAGTTGCCTGTGAGAGTTTTTATACGTTGCCAAACGGTGCTTGTGGATGAGTTTGGATTAATGTGAGCTGTGAAGTCTTTAAAGCTTTTTAGTCTGCTGATTTTTAATAATCTTCTAAACTGAGCATTCGATTTCTTGTAGGCTAGTAGGTTAACTTGAGTAGGATTTTTCTTAAAAGTCCTCCAAGTACTGAACTTTTCTGTTCTTAGCTTAGCCAGATCAGGGTTCCACCAAGGCACAGTTCGTTTGGGAGTAATTTGAGACGATTGAGGGATGGATTCATTTGCAGCGTTACGAATGCATTTGAGTAAAGTGGCCGCCTCCTTGTTTATGCAGGTGGCAGTTGTAGTTCTTTTGGAGAGGTATTGTTCGAGCTTGTTTTTGTAAAGGTCCCAATTTGCCAAATCGGTTTTGTATCTTGGAATTTTTTTAATAATTTGGTTCCTAGGTGTCAAAAGCAATGAAATGGATATTGGAAAATGATCGCTATTATGCAAATCATCAGAGATAAGCCATGATAATTTCGGGAAGAGTGAAGAAGAAGAACATGTAATATCGATGTGGGTAAACGTGCTATGAGTTGAGAAGTGGGTGGGAGAACCATCATTTAGTAGGATTAAGTCTGACTTTGTAATAAATTCATCAATAACTGATCCCCTTTTGTTGCTCTTAGGAGAGCCCCAAAGCACACTCCAGGAGTTGATATCACCTGTAATTATATAAGGCGGTTGTACTTGCCGGCTGGTTTAAGGGTAGTGATGCGATTACATGAGAACACAAGCGTTCCCACTCTAGCCTCTCACTATCAACTCCTACTCTCACCTCCACGTTGGTGACTGGTGGGTGCCTAGTACCTCGACCTGAGATGGGGTAACCAACCCCTGTGGAAGGTCGTTGGTGGCAGCGAACGAGAGAGGGGGGAGGAGTGTCTACGCACTAAGACATTTCCTCTTGTTTCAGGCGGCAGCGGATGAATTCCCTAGATGGAATCAACGGTGGCGCCTACAGTTCCAGTCAGGTCGAACTAAAGTGTAATCCCTATATGTGCTGCTTCGACTTATTTGGATAACAGGTCTATAGGGATCTCCAATACTGAGCCAGGGTGTTGGAAAAGAGTTGGTGGCGGATGAACCCTAAATGGGTCAACGGCAGCGCTCATATCCCAATATTGGGTTACTGACATCGGAATGTCCGGCCCGCTGTCCTAGGGTCAAAACAGGGCCTGGCCCTCCAGGTTGGGGGTTGTGCCGTCGGGGTAACTTCCCGACCATGGAAAAAAAGACTAGTTATGAGAGAGACGCAACCAGCCTCGGATAACGAAACTCCTCAAATGGCAACCAGACCCGGAACGTCAATGGACTACGATATGAGAGTATGCACCTGGAATGTAAGAACACTCTACACCCCAGGTGCCACTCAAAAACTTGAGTCTGTCCTCACGCGGTACAAGGCAGACATTACCGCGATCCAGGAGATACGATGGATAGGATCAGGCATGATGAAAAGAAAAGATTGCGACATTTATTACAGCTGCAACAAAAGACTGCATGTATTAGGATGCGGATTCGTCGTGGGAAATCGGCTTAGGACAAAAGTTATTGACTTCAAGCCGATAAGTGATCGCCTTTCTGTGATCCGCATCAAAGCTACTTTCCAAAACATAAGCCTAATATGTGCACACGCCCCTACCGACGAGGCTGAAGATCCCATCAAGGAGGAGTTTTATGACCTCCTGGATGGAGCCTACGGAGCCTGTCCGGAGTACGATGTAAAAGTTGTACTCGGGGACTTCAATGCTAAAATCGGAAAGGAAAACATCTTTGGCGGGTTAGTTGGTAAGCACAGAATCCACGAAACGACAACAGACAACGGCTACCGACTAATAGATTTTGCAGCAGCTCGTAATACGGTGATAAGTAGCACTAGGTTTCCAAGGCTAAGGATCCACACAGCAACCTGGCGCTCTCCAGACGGTCGAACCGCCAACCAAATCGACCATGTGCTAATCGATGCGAGGCACGCATCCAACATCCTCGACGTGCACACATTCCGAGGGGCAAACGTCGACTCTGACCATTTTCTTGTCGCAGCAAAATTCAGAGCTCGGCTGTCCAACGAGAAGAAGCTGCGAACCGCCCAGAAGAAGAAATTCGACGTTGGACGCCTTAGCACACCTGGAGTAGCCAGAGCCTACAGCGAGCGCCTGAGCATGAAACTCTCCTCTGTGCACTCACCTACCACAGACGCCAACAATCAGTGGTGCCAGTACCGCGACATCATCAAGGAGGTAGCCGAAACCACTGTAGGGTACCAGCCACCCCAGAGAAAGAGCCCGTGGTATGATGATGAATGCGTGTACAGGAAAAAGGTGACAGAAGATGCACACAAGAAAGCGCTGCAGCGCAAAACAAGGGCAGCGAGAGAAGAGTATCGAGCCAGGAGAAGAGAGGAAAAGAAGATCCTGCGTAGGAAGAAGAGGGCTTACGCAGCTTCCCAGCTCAAGGAGATCGAAGAGTCGCGCGATCGTAGTAACATCCGGAGGTTTTATAAAAAAGCCAAGCAACTGGCTGCTGGCTACAAAACCGGAACGCAGGCTCTTCGAGACAGCGAAGGAAACCTAGTCACCGAAGCGCAGGGAATAGTAGATGTGTTTAAGCAGCATTTCCAGCAACTGCTAAATGGGCATCATGTAGAGAGAGTGATAGGGCAAGAAGAGAACCCGCGTCCAGTCAATGAAGAACTAGTTCCACCACCTAGTATAGAAGAAGTTGGCCTAGCTATAAAAAGGCTTAAGAACAACAAAGCCGCAGGCTCTGATGGTTTACCAGCAGAGCTCTTTAAATACGGTGGTGATGTTTTGGTAGGGAGCATGCACCGAATCATCAACCAAGTATGGCTGGAAGAAAACATGCCCGATGACTGGACTATCAGCTCCATATGCCCCATCTACAAAAAAGGCGATCCTATGTCTTGCAAGAACTATCGAGGCATATCCCTGCTTAATGTCGCATACAAGATCCTATCCAACGTACTGTGTGAACGTCTTAAACCGTTCTGCAACACACTAATCGGCACGTACAGGTGTCAACACGGAAGGCACTATCTTCAACAGATCCGTACAGCTACTGGGCTATGCGGACGATATTGACATCATCGGTCGCTCCCAGCGTGCCGTGGTAGAAGCGTTCACGGCGATTGAAGAACAGGCGAAGTCCGTTGGCCTTCAAGTAAATGAGGACAAGACTAAGTACATGCTATCAACAAACAAACAAGCATCTGTCCACCGCCTAGGACAAAACGTCACTATTGAAAGCAACAACTTCGAGGTAGTTAAGGAGTTCACCTACCTCGGAGTAAACATGAACTCCACGAATGACACCCTAGTGGAGATCCGGCGAAGAATTACCCTAGGAAACCGTTGCTACTTCGGTTTGGCAAAACAACTGGGTTCAAAACTCCTAACTCGAAGGACGAAATGTGTGCTCTACAAAACCCTCATCCTGCCAGTTCTGCTTTATGGCGCCGAGTGCTGGACGATAAGCAAGAAGGGAGAGCTGATACTGGGCTCCTACGAAAGAAAAATACTTCGGCGGATTTTTGGTCCTGTGTGCGAGGAGGGCGAATGGAGGAGAAGATACAACCGCGAACTCTATGAGCTGTACCAAGATGTGGATGTAGTCCAAAAAGCCAAAACACGTCGACTACATTGGCTCGGCCACATCGAGCGAATGGACAATAATGCTCCAGCTAAGAGGATCTTCGAATCCCAGCCCCCAGGTTCGAGAAGACAAGGAAGACCGAACCTCCGTTTCAAAGACCAAGCCATCGCGGATGCCAGAGCGCTTGGTCTCGATAACTGGAAGCAGCGTGCCCGGGATCGTAGAGGATGGAAGGCTGCAGTGTCTCAGGCAGAGACTCTTCACGGGTCGGGAGCCCGATAAGTAAGTAAGTAAGGTTGTACTTGCCGAATGATATTCTCTAAATCAGATCGAGCGAATGTTTGTCCAGGCAGAATATATATACAAATGATTGTAAACGTAATACCCATATCAACCTGTACAGCAGTAGATAGAATATTTGAGTCGATTGGTTTCGGTGTGTGAGGTATATTATTTTTGATAAGTATTCCGACTCCTTGTACAGATGTTAGATTAGAAGGTAAATTTACAAAGTAGCCAATATATGACTTTGGTTTTATGGCATCTGCCTTATAAGCTACATGTGTCTCTTGTAATGAAATGATATCGTAATTGTGTTCCTTTATTAATAAATTAAGTTCGTCATAATTATTCATGTAACCATTAAGGTTCCATTGTAAAATCTTGAGAGAGTTGAGTGTTTTTGGTTGTCGGTTATTTTGGCGGTCAATTCTGTGTCGTCGATGGCCACACCTGCGGAGAGGATCGCAATTTCTATCACACGTTTGTGATAGATCCGCGCTCCTCACCGCAAGTGCAACCATCGACGTTTGGGTTTCTGAGGATTTATTTTTATGTGCTCTCATTATTATTATGAGAGTTAGCTAGTTGAGATTTGAATGTTATGGAATTTGTAAGAGAGGTGGATTGTGAGTTCTAGTGCACCTTTTGGTGGTATGTCCAAGCAATTGACAATTACGGCATCGCATAGGTGAAGGAATGTATTCCTTAACCTTTGCCTTGTACCAACCGATGTCAACAGTTTGCGGAATTTGATAAAGATCGAAGGTGAAGACCAATAGGCCTGTGGGTTCGACTTTATCATTTATCTTCTTGGTGAATTTGTACACCTCAGTTACCCCTTGCGATTTCATTTCTGAAACGATTTCAGATTCTTGCACGTGTTTCAACCACGGTGCATATACAATGCCTTTAGAGGAATTAAGTTGTTTGTGGAGTGTGACTGTCACAGGGACTTGATTAGCTAAATAATTGATTTTTGTGAATTTATCAGCGATTTGTTGGCTTTTTGCTAATAAAAGCACACTACCATCTTTCAATATGGAAATATTTTCGTACTCAGTACTAATAGCATCAGTAGATTTCTTTAAGACGAAAATACTTACAGATGAGATGGGTTTATCTTGATTTTTGGCTGATATCACTAGAAATTTCGGGTTTTTAGTTTTACGAACAACAGCGGGTAATTCTGGGTATTCTACCGGAGAGCTTCCACGTTTATTTTTCTTCGCCCTGGGTTGCTCAGAAGACATATCAGAAAGTATGTCGAACTGGTTCCCGGGTTTTTACCTCGGCCCCGGTGGGCCCATGTTGTATTTGAACAGCAAAAAGTAGTAAGATTGATTAACCACGAGGTTCGATATGAAAAAGGTTATTAAGAAATGATAAGCAGAGCGAAATGAGACAGAGAACTGTCGCTATTGATTTGCACGTCAAGCGAGAACACAGCGATTAACAAGAGATGTTTGCGCTACGAGAGCCAGACGATGACTGTGTAAATAAAAATAAATTTACTTTCATATAAATTTAAAGAACTCAATACCTACCAATGCACTTAATTATTTCGACACTTGAAGTGCTTGTCTCAATAAAGAAACACAAAAAAAAATACATGGTGTTCTGACAAGCAACAAACTGTCAAATATATTGCACATCTAATTAGCGAACTAATTGCACTCATGTTTAAATCCCTTGAGGTACCAACTTCAATCCAATATCCAACATCATTCCCATCTTCAAACTATGGCAACAACAGACTGTCAAAACTGGTTTATCGTGCTGCCGGACGTGTGCAATATTTTTATAGCCAATAAAGTAACAGCAACCGATTGCATAATTAAATAAGAACGATCGGTGCTATAGGTATAAGGTACCTATACCTACCCGAAAAACAACTTCAACAGAAAATTAAATTGCCTTACGAACTGAAAGGCTGGCGCGCGGGTCCGAAATTTTTGACAAACGACAACTAAACAAAAAAAACCATCTTCAGTTGAAAATGAAGAAGAATTTCCTGTCCAAAGACAAACGACAACGAAATCTGAGTCATCGTCGTCTGCGAAGGACAGGTGGATTCGGGCGGTTTTGCGGTACCGTGGTGATCTAAAAACAGATCACTAACGGATAGCGGTGATTATACCAAACGGATGAGATGAGATTCCCTTCCCTCCAGTTTATTCATCAAGTATAAAACAAAAAAAAAATTCTTTAGTTTCGATTTTGTTTTGCGTCTACCTTTGATGGCACTTGAGATGCACAATGATGCTTCCTCCTCTCATCAGACTATGGTCCTTGCCTTTTGGTGGGATTAAATTTCAAAACATGTCTGCAGGATTTTTGGAGTTTTTGGAAAGGTTCACACAGGAATATAACATTTATGGACAACTAATGCAAGTGAGGGATGGATAGGTCTTCTCTTCTTTTTTTTTAATCCGCTCACTCTTTATGCGCAGCGCAGTGATTTTCGTAAGTAATTTCTTCGATGTGTTGACTTGTCAGTGCATATTGCATTCAACGTTTTATGGCCGAATCATTGTTGATGAAAGAAATGCCTCCTTGAGGGATTTTCTTTTTGGAAGATTTTGTGTTACCTTTTCTGATTGGTATGAGAGGGCAAAGGCGAGTCGCTGTTTTTGACAGATATTTGACAGAATTCAGAACGACTTACAGACAGGGCTGACTTCGAAGATTTTGAAAAAGTCGCAAAAAAAAGGGGATTAGAATAAAAAAAGGGGCAATACTAATCTGCCCACAAATGGCACACAAAAAAAAAACGAAAAACTAGTTAAATTCACTAAAGTTAAAATGGCTTACGCATATTCTCCTCTCGTTCTATCTTATTGTGCCTTGAACATGGAAGTTATGGCTATATGGCTAAACTTATGACAATAGGACAATAGCTGATAGAAAAAGGATGCATTCAGATCCCAATTATTTGTGAACTAGTTTCGTAAAGTAGGTATATTAAAGATAAGGAAAGTTTTGTATCATTCAAACGGAACTTAAATGACCTTTCCATTGATGGCAAAATTTACATGAAGTAAGTTCAAATTATGAGCAGAATTAACTTTAGTTTTGTCAAAATACTTATGCCGGCCACTGTATTTTTTCAAAATACAGAAAAGGGGCAAATACGGACAATTTTGGAAAAGTGGTCTCATTGGGGACAGAAAGAAAAAAAGGGGAAAAATGCAACTTTAGTCGCATAAAGTCAGCCCTGCTTACAGATCCGTTGCTAAATATTATCTACCTAGCGGGAGCCTCATAATTCAAAATGTAATTTTGATCGAAAATACAGATTTTTAACTAGAAAGCGTGCATTTTTTATTGATTCATAGAGTACACAGATTGGATTTATGTATGGAACAGCACATCGGATCAATGGCCGCCACGGCTTTGATGGCAAGTACATAGGTACTCTCTTATTTAAATTTTCTATGACCGTTTGGCGTTTCGCATAAATGTGGCTGAATTTCATTAATACACTTCCCAATTTGCTCTTTCAAGGCGTTGGTGGTCATGGACTTGTTTGCATAAACCTTTGACTTAAAAAAAACCCCCAAAGAAAAAAGTCCAATGGCGTCAAATCGGAAGATCTGGATGGCCAATTCTGATCGCAAAAACGGCCAATTACACTGTTAGGAAATGACTAATGTTGGATTTACATTACCACGCCACGCAATGATGTGCAAGAGTGAGATCACAAACATCCATAAAAAAGTTATGGCAGCATAAATTCAACTGTTAGGCTTGTGATCTGACTCTTACACATCATTATAGCCTTGACTGTGGAAAAACGGATCTTTCTCTTTGAAGTCATGCAAAATTGCGTGGGGTGGTAATGTAAATCCAGCATTATGCAGTAATTGAATTGTTTCTCTGGCTGTATGGCATGTGGCACCGTCTTGTTGAAACCACATGTTGGTCACATCCATATCTTGTAATTTAAGCACTGAAAACTGGGTTATCATGTCACGATAACGAACACCATTAATTGTTACTGCCTGACCAGCCGCATTTTCGAAGAAGAATGGTCGGATAATGCCTCCAGCCCAAAATCCGCATTTGTTTCTCAACAATTACTCGTGGGTTTTCTGAACCCCAAATGCGACAATTTTGACGATTAACAAAGCCATCAAGATGAAAATGAGCTTCATCACTGAACATGATTTTGTTCGAAAAACCTCCTTTATTTTTAAAATATTGCTCAACAATGAAAATGCGTTGTTCTTTCGTATAGCTCTCCATTTTTACTGATTCCCGAACTGTCAGCTGTCACATTAATATATTTTCTTCCGTTGGTATCACTGTATCTACCTCAGTATCTACTATTAAATGGCGCAAAATTCAAATTTTGCGTGAATTATGCGACACTCTTTATATACTTCAAGAATTTCAGAAGTGACTTTATCTCGGACTTTATGGCTCTACCCAAGTTTGTGCTGTTTGCGAAAATTAATGTCGATTACCATTGGGCAAGAAAAAACACTTTTTTCAGATTCAGACCAGTTTTCCTGATCTAGAAATCAGGTGTCTGTCAAATTCGTTTTCCATTGGGCGAAAAAAAAGACACTTTTTTTAAGATGCAATAAAAAAAAATAGCTGACTGTCAAATAACACACCAACACAAATGCAAAAAACGGTAAAAGCCCAATGGAAATTGACATAAGCCTATATAATAATCATAAGTATTTCTACGACTCATCAACTTCAAAATGCAATTAGGTACGAAAACAAAAAAAAAAGACTTCTTGGGCTCGTCCGGGATTTGAACCCGGGACCTCCCGCACCCTAAGCGGAAATCATACCCCTAGACCAACGAGCCAGTTGGAAACACATTGTCAGAGATGTCAAATATTGACTAGTACAAAACATATTTTTAATCTCTTTATAAGCATTCTATTGTTCGGAATTCGGATGCATGATAATTATGTGTGTATACATATTATCATCCAAACGAACGTCAAGGTTAATGGAACTCAAATAACATACAGAAGTGCCCTACCAATAGTATTAGATACACTCGTAATAGGTTGACGACAGATTTTAAAATCATTAAGGCGAAACTTTTTCTAATTATACAAAATAAAACACAACATCCAATCCCAATTCCCAAGCTGGGTAAGGTGGGAGTCCAATAATGTAGTCTAAATGAGGACCTAGGGACCAGAATCTAAACTGATGGGTAAAAAATGTGTAACAGGTACGGGAGTTCGGTTTTATTATTTGGATGCTCTGCGAAAACTGTCATTTTTTAGACAACCAGAAGCGTGGAGTGCAGTGTATTTCATGTTGAAATCCTGGCAATAGAAATGCTGCAACCATTCAAGGCAGTCACCTTCCTCCATTGGATACAACTACATATCTCTCAACAGTCAAACAGTTCTGAAATCGATTAAATTTAACACAATTATCAATGGAAATGTTGCGAGGCACTGATATCTAACCATTAGGCATAGGCACCATTCGGTCAAACTCTGCTGGGTTTCCGGACATTACAATATCGATTGCGTTGGATTTAAAATATATCAAATTATTGGCTCCTGCTGCTTATCTGACAGTTTATCGTCATCATATTGGGTGTAAGTGACAAATAATATGCTACTGATCAAATCAAAAAAATGTAGCAAGCTATCTCGATTCGACGAAATTTCATTATTTTTGACCCAGTCCTAGTACCTACCTACCTATCGTAGTTGCTATAATGTAGTAAATACCTTCATCAACTACTACATTCTATTGAGGACTCACTGCCTTAAACTATTGTTTCATAGATGGCGCTCTGATGTGATTAAAGTGTCACTGTCAACCACCATCTGTCACTTCACATTTGACGTTACCTTTGTCATCGAAAAAAAAAGTTTCTCTGTTTTGTTCTTAAATTTCATTAAAACCGTACGGAAAAATGTTGTCCTCGCGAGGTGTGCTACTTGGAAAAACCTTGCGTGGTCTCATTGCCAGACAGCCAATTAAAGCTACCACAATTCAAGCCGTTCGCAACAGTCATGCGTAAGTTAATTGCATATAAAGTGTGTATTCTGCAAACGAAAACAAACTCCCCTATTGAGGTTAATAGAGAACTTATATAATAAAAGTTCCTCCAGTACACTGAGTCCACCGTCTTCTATTATGATCATAAAAGCTATTCTTAATTTTCAGAGTTAACTACCGTGTGGGTGCACCTCCACCATCTAGGGCGACCAGAATCGGTGCAGAAGTTGTAGCTGGTCTTATGTGGTGTTGGATATTCTATCACCTTTTTACTGAACATGAACATATTACCGTAAGTTTAGAATACAAGACTATTTGATTTGGGGGTCCCCCAATTAATTATTTATCTCTTTTATTATTCAGGGTGAATTTGAATATCCAGATCCCTCTTCGTGGACAAATGCTGAACTAGGTATTCCACCAGATGATGCGGAATAGACGGGATTAGATGCACGCTGTAGAGAAATGTCTTCTGTTGGTCTATTGTATAAACAATGAAGTGATAAATTACACAAACTACAGACGTTTTATTATTTATTGTAGTGGCAGTGTACCATTTGCAATGGCATATTTGTATTAGCCTTAGAATTTATTGCATGTAATCGAGGCTGATTTTCCGTTTCGTCTCCATTCGAAACAGAAACATAAGCGTAATGGTTTTCCAGTTTTACAGGCAGTGATTTTTAGAATCGGGAGCACTTTTTGTACAATAAAAAGTCACTTCCGTCTGTCGATCCCACCAATATAAACAAATAGTGGTCCAAGGAAAGAGAATTTTGTAGTGCAGAGCATTTCATTTACATAATATTGCAGGTCAGGTACACATTGTCGTTTGGTCACGATAAATGCATGTCCCCAACTCTGATTCCAAGACGTGTAATGGAATTCGTTGCATCAGGAAGGCGGACTCTAAGCCCAAGATAAAATGGTTGAATCGAGTCCGATATCCCTCTCTGATTTACAGTCGGTGGTGGAATATCGAGAGTCCACTTGCCCATCATACACCGGCGGCTTTGTTAATGAATAGAATTTCGCAAGCCTTGTTTGAAAAATATAGCGGCAACAAACCTATTATGAACACATGCTTCAATGCTTCTATTAAACCAAATATTTGAAAAACAAACATGTGGACAAGCTTTGTTATATTATACAAATATAAATAAATAGTTATCGTATCTATAATCCTATGCGTAATGCAAGAACTCTTAGATTAGGCGTAATTTTGTTTTTCTGGAGCTAGAACTTGAGACAACACAAGACAGACCATAGGAGGGATAAATGACCTGTCAAAAATCAACATAACTAACTTGAGGAAAAGAACTGAAATAACAGCATTGGTTAAATCTTAAATGTAAATTTTTGTATACAGTTTGACATGCCGCTAGTCATGGTTAAAAATCCATAAATCCATGTCAAGCAACAGAGATATTTTTATTTCGCGAACTGTCAGAATCAGACTTATTTGTAATTTTATTACCTACTTCGAACAAACCCTATTTTCTGTTGCTATCAGCTGATAGCAGAGCACCATACATAGGTTTTCAGGTACCTAGTTAAGAATAAGGAAAGTTGTGACAATAATCCGATTCCAATACTTATTTGAATTAAAAATTCCACTAATTTATTCAGTGATGTGCATTTTTGAGTTATCCCATATTACCTCTTCGAATCCCCGCATCGAAATTTACATCCCATAACAGTTGACCAAAATTACATCATGTTCGCACAAAGATACTATCGCAGTTTTGTGCTTAGCAAATCAATTTCCTATTCCCACCTTCTCTCCTCATTAACTCAATCAACGATCAAACAAACCATACGGGAGACAAGAAATCTGACGCCACCGGAAAGGCGACCACCCAATTTCGCCATATCTGTTTGGAACAAATTATTTGGCAAGTATCTCCTCGCCACAAATGTTATAAGCTCTGGAATTCTCATGGCCATTGGGGATGTTGCCGCACAAGAACTAGAATATCGCCGTGGTATTCTTAAGAAACGCTACGACGTCTCCAGGATGTGTAAGTAATTGATCAAATAATCAATAAATGATGACACGCTCCTTGTTTTACTTTTTTCGTAGGGCGAATGTTTATTGTGGGCACACTACAGGGTCCACTTCATCACTACGCCTACGCATGGATGGACAAAGTGATGCCTGCTGTGAATATGAGGAATACGGCCAAGAAGATTCTCATAGATCAGGTAATTGATAAACTGTAGTCCTTAATCAGCATCAACAAGGATTATCTTTTCAGATCATCATGTCACCAATCTGCATTCTGCTGTTCTTTTATCCCGCCTGCTATTTGGAAAATAAAACTCTTCGAGAGGCAAATGACGAAGTCATCAGCAAGTTTCCATACATTTACATAGTAAGTAAAATAGCTTTATTTAGGACGAGTTCAACTTGCTGAACACCAACTTTTTCTTTTCAGACCGATTGGTGTGTATGGCCGGCAGCGCAGTTTTTCAATTTTCAATATTTGGACACAAAGTATCGCGTAATATTTGTAAACGTCATGACCGCACTGTACAACGTCTTCATTTCGTACATTAAGCACGATGAAGGCGGCAACTTTTTAGAGAAATTTTCTTTATAATTAAGTGAAGCATTGTTAAGAAATTTATTAGTAAAAAATCGTTTGCACCAAAATAAACGTATACAGTATATCTAATGCACAAAGAAATTACAGTTGAGTCTTAAATGAAAACACTGGCGTTTGCCGGTTGTACTAAATATCTGACATAACATCGA
Organism: Cheilosia scutellata; assembly: GCA_955612985.1. Classification (NCBI taxonomy): domain Eukaryota; kingdom Metazoa; phylum Arthropoda; class Insecta; order Diptera; family Syrphidae; genus Cheilosia; species Cheilosia scutellata. Next base: position 49,539,516 of record OY015312.1, on the reverse strand, counting down.
AATTGAACCACTCAGACGAGATGAGAATCTAATTAGCAGTCTCGCATGCATCTACCCAATCGTTGTAGACATCAATGGGCTCCGAGAGGAAGTTTATACTTGTCTGGTAGTCTTCCATACATACGCGGCAAGTTATTCTGGCCGTATTGCGACTTTTATCCCTAAAATGAAAACCAAATCTTTTCTATTACATATTCGTGTAGGTACATATCATTTTTGATTTACATTTTCACTTCACAGGATTTTTCATGATTGCAGAATGGGCAATTGAATTGCAAGTCAAGTGGTTCAATATTCTTACGCTTTGGTGGAGGCTTTCTCTTCGACTTACGACGTCCCATGTTTTTATTTAGTTTGGTATTTGTCGTTTGAAACTATGTGCAAAGATATTGTAAACTCGATTTATTAAAAATTTCAATTGCAAAGGTAAGTGTACAAGTTTTTGATGCGGAGATTTTTCCTTTTGGTTTGTAAATGGTTCCAATTCAGTAACGTTTCTGTTTTGGTTGGTGTGTTCACCGAAAAATACGTATACGATTCTTAAGACCGAGTTGCCAATTAAGTTAAATGTGCCTAATACCTACGTTACATTTTTGTGAAATATTTCTTTTTCTCTGGGCTCAATAATTACGCAAGAGGTAGTTTTAAGAAGGACCATTCACGCGAACGAACGAATTGATGAAATGCGAACAAACCAATTTGTATGCATTTATAAACAGAAAATTGTACATTTTATTATTCCAAGAGGATAATTAATTATCCCATCAAAATGTATTAAAAAACAGTTTATAACCAGTTTAAATAACGAAATTTCGATATCCAAACTTTTTGCCGCGAATTGTCAAAGTTTATTCTAATCCACATCATTTAATTCGCCTTTCACAAACTAGGGAATAAAACATTCGTTCGAACTTAACCTCAAACTAGATATTGCGGGTAGAAACTGATGGCTAATATTCGGGAACTACCGCGACCTAGGAAAGTGTTCATGTGAACGGACTGTCAAAACTTGCGAATATTCGTTCGTTCATAGGTTCATAGTTGGTCGCTCTAATGTGAATGGTCCTTTACTGTGTACATACACGAAAAATGTTATTCAGTTTCTTCTTCCGAATAAACAACCGTGAGATGCTGTGTAGGCAACTAAATAAACGTAATTAGCCTTGCGTACATAAAAACAGTCATACCTTTTAAACGTGGAATATTAACAATGGACGAACTAAAAATTAAAGAAACAAAAACTATAATCCGCTAATAAAAGAGTATTTATTCAGTCTCAAAAAATCTTCGCGCGTTGTGGCTAGATACTAAAAAAGTGTAGCCAACACCAGTTTTTGCAAGTTGCATGGAAATGTAATTAATATATGACAGGTTGCCAAAAACTGAAATTAAAAATTAATAAACAAATCAGAAAAAATCGTCTTAACATGTATAATGTCGATTTAAAATGTCAGGTTCTTTAATTTTTTTCACTTTATTTTCAATTTTAATTTTCTTTTACAAAAATGGTTGCTCGTTCGTTTTCAATCACTTGTCCAGAATGCCGGAAACCATCATCGCTTTTTCAAGATGGAGATTCTGACAGCTTAACCTTAAGGGCGTGTGATGAGACAGGTAATGTAAGGCTTCGTTTACATTATTACCGACTTTACAGTTTATATTATTACCGACTCTACAACTCGGCCATTCTGACAATTGATCGACCACGATCACAAATCTGCATACCTAAAATTATAATGTCTTTACTTAGTTAATACATGTTTATGAAAACTCAACGCACTATATAATTCAAATATTTCTTAAAACTATTTGTGTTGCTTTCCTGTCTTTGATTGCTCAACAAATTTTCAGTTACTTCTAGGCAATTCCACCTTTCCAGAGTTTAATATGTCGTGACTCAATTACCCCATCGTATGGAAGTTGCGTAACCTGGCAATTCTCAATATCTTTAATGACGTACCTGTCATTTGGCAACTCTTTGTGAACAACGTAGGGACCCTTGAACTTTGGAATGAACTTTTTATTTGAACCGGCGGAGCTGTCAACGTTCTTTACTACTACGTAATCGCCACATGAGAACTGTTTGGCAGGTGTGTTATGACTCTGAAAATACCTCTCGTTACGATGCTGAGACTCGAGTATGGCCGCGCCGGCTTCAAGTCTTAATTTTTCTAAGTCACGTCCATGAAAGCCGTTTTTGTCTTGTACGAATTCGGTCAGTGGATCGACCATAATCCCTCTCTGTTCCACACCAAAAAGTAAACAGGCGGGTGTCTTACGGGTCGAAGAATGAATGGAGTTATTTAATGCAAATTCAGCTCTTACTAGTTTAGCCACCCAGTCCGAATGCTCTAATGGCTCACTCAATTTACTAAGCATGGGTGTTAAAACGCGATTGACCCTTTCAACCTGACCATTCTCCTGGGGAGATCCTACAGCTACCTTTATGTGGTTTATATTGTTATCCAGCAGAAATTTGCTAAATTCCAGAGATGTAAAACAAGTTCCACGGTCGGAAACTATTCTACGAGGTCGGCTATAATATTGGAAGTATTTTTTTAAGCACTCAATAACTTCCTTCGTGCTGGTGGAGTTTACTGGATAAAGCTTCACATATTTTGTGAAGCTATCAACTATTACTAGCAAGTGTTTCCTTTTAGAACGTATAGAAGGCAATGGTCCTAGATGGTCGATATGAATCGTGTCAAAAGGCACTGGCTCTTTGGGGATACTAAATAGGTTCTTTTGGTTTACTCGTACAGGGGCTGAATACATAATGCACTTTATGCAATTTTTTATAAATTTTTCTACCTTTAACTTCATTTCAGGAAACCAGTAATGACTTCTTATCTGGCTATACGTCTTATTAATTCCTAGGTGACCAATCTTCTCATGACTGGACCTAATCACATTATCTTCCATTTCTTTTGGCACATAAAAGCAAAGGCCGCCTTTGGAATACTTTCGGTAGACTATCCCATCGTTCAGGTCATACCATTCCAATGACCCCTTTTCTAGTTGGTCGCGAAGTTTAACTATATCAGGGTCTCTGCTCTGTGTTGCGCACAACTGGAACTCAATGTCATCTTCACTAATGCTGCAAATCACCTCACAGCGACTCAGCGCGTCTACGTGTCCCATATTGCTCCCACTCCTATGCTGAACTACATAGTCGTAATTTTGCAATTCTAGAGCCCATCGGGCTATCCGAGGGTTCAACGTTCTTTTGTTAAGAGTAAGGGTCAATGAGTTACAGTCAGTAATTATATTGAAAGGAATTCCTTCCAAATACACTCTGAAACGCCGGAGCGCATAAATTATCGCAAGGGTTTCCAATTCGAAGCTATGATATCGACTCTCAGCATTAGTAGCTCGCTTGGAGAAATAAAACACTGGGTGGAACTTTCCATCAGACTGTCGCTGCATCAGGACTGCGCCATACCCTGAAGCACTGGCATCGCAATGCAGCTCGGTATCTTTTTTGGGGTCATATATAGACAATACCGGAGACTCAACCAATTTCCTCTTTAGGTCATCAATGGCACCCAGATATTTCTCGTTCAGCTTGACTTTACTATCCCCTTTTAACATATCATACAACGGTTTCGCGATGCGCGAGAATTGGGGAACAAATTTCCGAAAATAAGCACACAGGCCTACGAAAGATTGCAACTGCTTATGGGTTTGTGGTATTGGATACCTCGCTATGACCTCCTTGTGGCGATCGTTTGGTGCAATACCTTTACTACTAACACTGTAACCCAGGTATTGGATTTCGCCATAGCAAAATTTACTTTTCGAAAGGTTAAGCTCAAGTCCTTTGCTTCGCCAAGGCCTCTAAAACCGATTTCATCAACTTGAAATGTTCCGGGAGATCTACCGATGCTAACAATATATCATCCATATAGACAATTATGAGACCTTTATCGACAAATTCTTTCAGGATAAATGTTATAAATCTTTGGAATACAGACGGGGCATTCTTGAGACCAAAAGGCATTTTTACATATTCAAACTGTCCATTAGGAGTGACAAAGGAAGTGAATTTAATTGAGTCCTTTGCCATTCTCACTTGGTGAAACCCACTCTTTAAGTCTAGCAAAGTAAAATATCTCTTCCCTCCCAAATACTCCAAGCAATCTTCGATCAACGGCAAAGGATAATTATCTCTAATGGTGATCTTATTTAAGTTTCTGTAGTCAATACACATCCTAATATCTCCATTCTTTTTTTTCACTAATACTATAGGCGACGCGTAAGGAGAATTACTTGGTCTTATAACTCCTTCTTTTAACAATTCACTAGTGATTCTATGCGTTTCGGCTTTGTCTTTATAAGATAGCCTACGTGGAGAAGAATATACAGATTGGTCAGAAGAAAGTTTTATACTCATTTCAAACAAATTTTCATTTTCTTCCTTAGGGAAATTTAGGTAATGATCCTGTATTATCCTACGAACCTCTGCTAAATCAGTTTTTGATAGTAAATGATTTATATCCCAATTATCAATGCCTTTGTTATAATCCCCAATATCAATTTGGAATATGTCACAACTGTCGTGATTCAAATCATCACCTTCTAGTAGACACTCGCTGGTATTTTGACAATTTACTATGTTAACTAAACACTGAGGCACTTCAATAGGCAATGGTTCACTAGACAGTTCCCTACCTTTGCGATTAACTTGGTCGCCACTAACCAAACACTCGGAAAAGACTTCAATAGGCAATGGCACTTCAATTTCAATAGGCAATGACTCACTAGACGATTCACTATTTTGGCGATCAGAAAACAATGGAACCGGCAATACCCTCTTCCCAGCACCGGAACGAGAATCCAATTCTAATTCATTTCTATTGATGTCCTTACAACAACATTCAATAAAGTTTCTTCCAATTTCAGTATGCCTATTACTGGGGTTATGTATTCTATTTTCTTTTGTTGAACAATCAATCTCTATAACTTTGCTTGAGGCTTGAGAAATGTAAGGCAAACGAATATTTATGTCCGATTCTTTTATTTCGTTATTTAAATAAGTGTCACAATCGCTCATATAAAATTTTATGTTGAATAGACGAAGAAAATCCCGACCTAAGAGTAAAGGTTCTCGGCAGTAGGTGGTTTTCGACTACAATTAGAGAGATTTCGTTAGTCTTATTAAATATCGTTATCTTACATTTAACTTTACCGAATGTTTTGATTTGTTCACCGCTTAGTCCATAGTAGTTGGGTTGGACATGCGTATAAAGGCAATTATCGGACGGGATACAATTTTTTGTGACAAAACTGACCGGACTACCACTATCAATTAGAGAATTACACATTATTATTTTCTTTCTCAAGCCTCGACATAAAAAAACAACACTTACATTTTCATATGTTTCAATCTGCTTCATATCGTCTTCTTCGCCCTTTACCACATTCACCCGGCTGGGCGGCTGCTTGCAGTCTTTAATTATGTGGTCTTTCCCGCCACATCGAAAACATGATCCACTTGTTCGCTTAGGTTTTGGGCATTGAGTTGAAATGTGCCCATACAGCGAACAATTGAAGCAACGCACAAGGGAGGCGGACGTGGATGCCGACACTTGGGCTGATTGCCTTTGATGTGAAATTGTCACTGGAATGCTGTCACTGTTCCGTCTCTTATCGTAGATAAGAAGAAGCTCCTGAAGTTCTTCGATGCTTTTGGCTGTGTACAATATTGACGTGTACGCACTTCGGTCACCCAGACCTTCAATTATCGTACTGATGATGTCCCTCTCGTCTATAGTTGCTTGTGCTGCGATCTCTTGCATGGAGAGCATGTAGCTTACAATATTTTCTCCTTTGACACGACCTCTTCTGCAGCTGCTTGTACACGTCGTTTGTTGTGACGTGACGTTGAAATTGTTTGCGCAAGGCAGACCTCAATTCTTCGAAATTATTTGCCGATGACGTTCGGAGAAATACAGCTGCTGTACCGGTTAGCAGGCGCCGCATAGCCATATACTTAAAGTGGTCTGTACAATGGCTCAGTTCTACAGCACTTTCGAAGTCACTAATCCACTTTTCGATGGAGTATGCGTCGTCTCCGGAGTATTTGGGTACAATTGACTCCAGGTCGGTAATGGTGAGCCGCTGTAGATCCATCACAGAAGAGTTTTCCAAAGCCTTAAGCTCCTGGCGCAGCTGTAAGACTTTCTTTTTTTTCTCCAGCTTCGAGATGATGTTGTCGAGATCCTCCTCACCTTCATCATATGTCAGAATAGCAATAGCATCGTCTTTTAATGCTGTTGGAACACTAGCACTATTTAATGCAGCAGCAACATCGGCTTCGGCTGATGTGACGCTGACTGGTCCATTACCAGCGCCGTCGTCGTCTTCTACTTTTTGAGCAGACTCGCCATGTAAACGTCCGCTGTCTTCCTCAGCAGTTAGCAAATTACGCAATTGGATCACTGTTGCTGTTGCCGAATATGGGAGTCCAGCGTCGTCTAAAGCACGGGCCAAATCTCCACGTGTCACTCTTTTTTCCATTTTTTGTTTTTACGCACCTTGGTAGTAATGTCAGTGTGGAATCCCACTTCTGATGTTATAATGTCGATTTAAAATGTCAGGTTCTTTAATTTTTTTCACTTTATTTTCAATTTTAATTTTCTTTTACAAAAATGGTTGCTCGTTCGTTTTCAATCACTTGTCCAGAATGCCGGAAACCATCATCGCTTTTTCAAAATGGAGATTCTGACAGCTTAACCTTAAGGGCGTGTGATGAGACAGGTAATGTAAGGCTTCGTTTACATTATTACCGACTTTACAGTTTATATTATTACCGACTCTACACATGTTTTTTTTTTTTTTTTAATTAAAATATCTAAGTACCTACCATCAGCACTCTTGTTAAAATACTTTATTGTTGATATTTTATTAATAAAAAAAAAAAAAAAAAAAATAGGTGGCGCAACAGGCGGTAGACACCCAAGGCCTAGCTTCTCGCAACCATTCGTTTTGTGTGAGTTTCTATTTTTGGAACGAATGGAAGGGACCTACAATTTTATGCCGAGTCCGAACGGCTGAATTGAGAAGCTTTTTCAGGACAGTCATACTCTCGGATGTTTGTCAGACGTTCGCGAGAGGTGGCGCAGTAGAAAAAAACACTAAGATGTAATTTGTGTTTTTCCGGGGATCGAACCTGGGATCCCTCGCACAGCAGTCCAGCACACTAACCACTGCGCTACTGCGCCCACGATATTTTATTAATAGATGCGTTTATTTCGTCCACGTCAGCATCTCTGTCAAGGATTGCCGAAAAAACTAAATTCGAAAAATGAAAACAATAGCTGGCAACGCATCTATCTGATAGTGAAATTGATATTCGAAAGATTTAATCAATCGAAAGCAAAAGAAAACTTCAAAAAATTAGCTCATATAAGGCGTATTTTTTTGGGAATCTATAGCTAGCTCACTTTTACTTTTGCATGCAAAACTGTTATACTCACTTTAGGTTTTGTTATACTCACTTCCCAAAAAAATACTCCTATAATAATTTATTATATCTTGCTCCCGGAACAGGATAATTTTTTGAAAGCTAAAACTTCGCTTCCCAACACGAGCAAATTATCCGAGGATAATTATTTAGCCCAAATGACACACGGCATAATGTATAGGCGTATTTTTTTGAGAATCTATAGCTAGCTCACTTTTACTTTTACATGCAAAACTGTTATACTCACTTTTGGTTTTACATACAAAACTGGTATACCTACCCGCTTTTGGTTTTGTTATACTCACTTCCCAAAAAAATACGCTTTATGTTGCACTCATGTTAATATAAGGCGTATTTTTTTGGGAAGTGAGTATAACAAAACCAAAAGTGAGTATACTAGTTTTGCATGTAAAAGTAAAAGTGAGCTAGCTATAGATTCCCAAAAAAATACGCCTATAGCGAGTGCTTGCCCCCTTCTGTTTTAGTAAATATTTTTGTATAACTACCCTGCATAGCTACCAGCTGATCACTGTCACTTATCCTACCCATTTGTTTACGCTATATATTTCGCAAAGGTGTTTTTCGTGAAAAATATATAATTTGCGATAGCGATGGCAAATAAAAACATTTGCAAGGAAATTGAGGAAAATGGTAAACCGAAAATTCGATACAAAAAATGTCAATAAATATCACCAATTCACTTTCATAGAGTTCTATAAAGTCTTCATTGATGAAAAGGCTGACAAGTCGCCAATTGCCAACATGACAATTTCTACTCAAATTCAAGAACTATCCAAGGGATTGGAAACAATCTCTTTTGAGCTGCAGTCACAGGTAAGGGAACAACATGGTGCACTTTTATCCCAAGCCACACATGCAGGTCGTTTAGATGTTGCCCTAAATACCGTGTCGGGCGATGTGGAACGTATTCAAACCACAGCCCATCGGCTAAAGAATCAAGTAGATTCCCAGTATTCCTTGATTGAGAACCAAACCAGGGTGCTCGGGCGTCTACATGAAGTCTCCCATATCCTGCGTTTGTGTGGAAACCTATTGAGCCTGACACAAAAATTGAAGGCGACTAAGGATGTACTTAAACAAGCCAGTATTCACTTTGAATTAGGTAGGATTGCAATTGAAGCAAATTTGCTTACTACTTCTTAACGGTGTGATTTTACAGAACCCCTTATTGAGGATACCGATTTAAATAAGATTGAATTCGTACAGGAAGAACGCGCCTATGTGATCACTAGCCGCCAAAAGATAAAAAATCTTGCTCAGATGCAGTTGGTCAACGGGTTAAAGGAACGTAACGAGTTTCAAGTCGCCAACACTCTAAAGGTTAAGTCGTTACGATATTTCGAAAGTACTTTTTGTTTTAGGAAACGTCTTGCAGATTTTTATAAATTTCCAAACTCTGGACGTGTCGCTCGAAAATCTGGTGACGACGTTTATAGCTGAAATCGAACAATCTTTAAAGGAATGCTTTGCTGGAACTGACATATCTACTTTGAGCTCGACTACTTCTCAGACAGATTTCTCTAAAGTTTCATCGAGCAATAGATCTCCAGGTGGAGGCCAGGCAGCATCTCACCGTGGTCCGGGTAAAACACCACTTCTGACAACGACACAAAATTTCCGAGCTAAACTCTGGAAGTCGTTACATTGGCTGATCTATGACGAGCTCTATGAATACTGCGAGCAAATTGTTCTCTTGCGGAAGTGCCTCGAAGAAGTCAATCAATTATCACGAATTGCGGACACAGAAACTGGAATACACAAGAAGTTCTGGGCATCTGTTGAAGATCTGTTCAGAAAGTCATTCAAAGATTGTTCAGCTCATATTTCACAGGCCCTACAGGAGGGATTGTCCAAGTTGCTGTCCTCCGCGAGAGGCTTAGAGGCACGACTCGGCTCGCAATTTGTTTTTGACGACAGCATCTTTGAACCACTTGAAGTTGGATATTTAGCAAAGTGTGCTGCTAATTTAAAGGCATGTTTGGCTGGCGTAGATCTGCCCTCTACCGAAACTGTGGACACATTCATTCGGGTTGCTTCATCGGAGCTTAGTGCTGCCATGGTTGATGATCACCTGGCCAACCTAGTCGCGGGGGTTTTCAACGCATGCAGCAAGGACTTCTGGTCGAAGATGGAGGGACAGATCAAATTGGGAACCGATTCAAAACAAGTTGTTGGTGCGAACGTTGTTTCTTTAAAAAAAACCAAAATCTCACAAATTTATTTGCAGACATTCCAAACATTCCACAAACCCAAAACATAAACCTGGCCAACATTCTGTTCTATCATTCGGACTCAGTGAAAAGAATGATCTGGAATTTAGGTGAAAACTTCTCCAAATCCGCTCCGGCCGACACAATATTGAAAAGCTTGCAGCAAGGCGAACGTTTGGTTCAGGCTATTCTGCAACAGTTAATGGGTAAGTTTTGGTTTGGGTCATGGGCAACAGAGCATATTTTTGCATCTACATAAAGAACCGTAACCTAGGACTATGTTTATACATTTAATCAACTCTCCCGCACCTTTTATTATTTTAGATTCCATAATATGTACCATTGGTATCATCCTTCTGAGTATGCACCGTGAACCAGGACTGAACTCTGAAAAAATCTCCATTGCTGGCCCCTCAATGTATATGAAGGAACTGCAGGAGTTCATTCATCGATCGTGGAATAATCATGCGGCACCTTTCCATGATAGAGAAACGATTCGCAAATGGTAATGAAACTGACAGGCCGATTGAAAGTAAGTCTTTTCAATGAAACTATTTTCTCCTGCAGTGGTGACCAATTGGCCATTAGGTGTATCGATCTGTTCGTCAACAACTTGAGTATACTACGCCCTCTATCGACAGCGGGTAGAAATCGATTGAAGAACGATTGCATCTATCTGGAAAATGCATTAAAAATCATTTCACCTAATCTTTCAGAACTGGGAAAACCATTCAGGTAATTCTAATACTTTGCAGAGAATTTTAAATTTATTCACATTTCTGCTTGTAGACTCCTTCGTGCGATGTCCGGCATGATTCTTCAAAAGCCCGAAGAGTTAGTTGAACAGTCAATTGAAAAGGAGTCACCAGTCCCATGCTACATAATTCTGTTCCTTTTGTTTAGTCACGGAGGCATGGAACTGCAAAGTCCCCACACGACCGCAAATTGGTCAAATGAAAGACTAATTCAGTGGCTAGAGGGACACACATCTGAGAGAGAAAAGTCAGAAGGCTTTTGGATGATAATTTGTATTATCTAACTCATAGGTTTATTATCATTTACAGATTGGAACTCATTTCTGGGGCGTTGCAGAGGTACCGAGACGTCGTTAGGAGAAAGAATAGCACACAGTACGATCCTGTTTATCCGTACTTGTCGAGTTACTTTGAAAAGGCACTGCAAAGTGTTTAAAGTTGTAAAATATTTATTAACTGTGTAAACTATTATTATAATAAATTAGTGCAACTACATGTGGGTCTGTATTTTATTAAATTTTAGTAAGCATTTACAAAAAGAACAGACAATCGCATATACCGAGTCAAACTTATCATTTTAATTGCGTTAATCGTTTTCAGATCCAGTTATTCACCCTTATTCCCGTTTGACGTTTGTGTACTGTGCACTCACCTACCACAGACGCCAACAATCAGTGGTGCCAGTATCGCGACATCATCAAGGAGGTAGCCGAAACCACTGTAGGGTAAGAGCCCGTGGTATGATGATGGACGCGTGTACAGGAAAAAGATGATAGAAGATGCACACAAGAAAGCGCTGCAACGCAAAACAAGGGCAGCGAGAGAAGAGTATCGAGCCGGGAGAAGGGAGGAAAAGAAGATCCTGCGTAGAAAGAAGAGGGCTTACGCAGCTTCCCAGCTCAAGGAGATCGAAGAGTCGTGCGATCGTAATAACATCCGGAGGTTTTATACGCCAAGCATCTGGTTGCTGGCTACAAAACCGGAACGCAGGCTCTTGATAGGGCAAGAAGAGAACCCCCGTCCAGTCTATGAAGAACTAGTTCCACCACCTAGTATAGAAAATTTGGCTTAGCTATAAAAAAGCTTAAAAACAACAAGCCGCAGGCTCTGATGGTTTACCAGCGGAGCTCTTTAAATACGGTAGTGATGTTTTGGTATGATGCATGCACCGAATCATGGGTGGAAGAAAACATGTTCGATGACTGGACTATCAGCTCCATATTCGCCATCTACAAAAAAAGCGATCCTATGTCTTGCAAGAACTAACGAGGCATATCCCTGCTTAATGTCGCACACAAGATCCTATCCAACGTACTGTGCGAACGTCTTAAACCATCCTGCAACACACTAATCGGCTCGTACCAGTGTGGCTTCGGCGGATTTTTGGTCCTGTGTGCGAGGAGGGCGAATGGAGAAGATACAAACTCGAACTCTATGAGATGTACCAATAGCCCTAGCGAGGTATCTGTCGGAGCGGAAAATTCTCCGATTTCATACGAATCGGAGAATTTTTGCTTCGAGGTATACCTACTTTGAAACAGCTTTTCGGAACTTTGTTCCGACAAATATGCAACGCACACTGGTGTTTTACGTTTCAGTGCTATCAAGTGCGTTTTTACTGATATTTTTGACAGCTTCATACGAATTTTCTTCCGATATGATCCGACAAGAATTGGTTGCGGAATTTGTTTACGATTTGCAGTGAAGTGTTGATAAATGAAAGCAATAGGTAATGAAAAAAAAAACGTTTAGCAAAGTAATTGGTTGTATATGTTGCTTAAATTTGTGTTGGGGAAAAACAGACGAAAAAACAATCACTAAATTGGAAAACCCGATGTGCCCCGAAACAACATCATGTCAAATCAATGCGTTGTCGCATTTTAATTATTCTTTCCGAAGACGGATACCTCGGATGTAATTTGGACAATAATGCTCCAGCTAAGAGGGCCTTCGAATACCAGCCCTCAGGTTCGAGAAGACAAGGAAGACCGAACCTCCGTTTCAAAGACCAAGCCATCGCGGATGCCAGAGCGCTTGGACTCGACAACTGGAAGCAGCGTGCCCGAGATCGTAGAGGATGGAAGGCTGCAGTGTCTCAGGCATAGACTCTTCACGGGTCGGGAGACCGATAAGTAAGTAAATATTCGTTTTCGGAAAAGTCTACTTTCGGAACGAAATACAGAGTAGGGGCCCAGGTCTCCTTGTTACACTCCCGGTCTTCTGGAAGTGTTCTCAAACTTTTCGGATAGCTCGCCGCGACACACGAATAGAATTGCAACAGACCTTGAGACTCTACCTCCTGAAGCTATCTTACTGCGTTTTTGATATCCATTATGTTGCCAAGAACCAGGCATGGTAATCACGATTAATAACGCAGTAAAAGAAAACAATTTACAGAAAGTAACACAGCGACAATGCTTACAAATAGACAGAGAAAACAAGTAGAGGAACTTTTGTATTAGTCGCTTTTTCGAGCAATGCGCTTTTTCGGGCTACCCATTTGGAGGCAACTGCAAAATTGTTGCTCAAAGCATTGATAAGAACTCATAGACATGCAAACTATACACTTAAATACTTCGCTTCGATGTTTACCAATTGTCATTTTTAGACAAAAATCAAAATAAATCTTTGTTGGGTCCTATTTTGTTTTGAGTAGTTTAGTTAAAGATGAATGCATGCCTGATGAATGGAATCTCAGTATCGTTTGTCCGGTCCACAAGAAAGGAGACCCCTTCAACTGTGCCAACTACAGAGGTATCAGTCTTCTTAACATCGCATACAATATCCTGTCTGCCATACTGTGTGAACGCCTTAAACCATTTGTAAATAACCTGATTGGCCCCTATCAGTACGGTTTTAGGCCAGGAAAGTCCACCGTCGATCAAATTTTCACACTTAGGCAGATCCTGGAAAAAACACAAGAAGTCCAAATCGATACCCACCATATTTTCATCGATTTCAAAGCCGCGTATGACAGCATCTATAGAGACGAACCATGTCTAGCTTTGGCATCCCTGCAAAACTCGTTCGATTGTGTAGGATGACGATGGAGAAAGCTCGCTGCTGCATCAACGTCGGTAGCGACCTCACCGAAACCTTTGATGTCAAAAGAGAATTTAGACAAGGTGACGCGCTGTCGTGCGACTTTTTCAACATCATACTTGAAAGAATTGTCCGAAACACACAGTCAAAAAACTGCGAGTAAGTCGTTTAAGATGGCTAGGACATGTAGAGCGGATGGGAACAAATGCTCCGGCCCGTAGAGTCTTCGAGTCTAACCCGGAGGGACAACGCAGTAGAGGAAGACCTCGCCTTAGGTGGCGCGCGCAAGTCGAAGGCGACCTCAACCGACTAGGAGTGCGCAACTGGAGGCAGTTAGCTAAGGACCGGGCTAACTGGAGAGGCTTGTTAGCTGAGGCCTCGGTTCACCCCGAACTGTATAGCCACCTAAGTAAGTAAGTAAGTTTAGTTAAAGTACTTTCCATTTTGATTTTGGTACATTTACTCTCATTTTGAGTATATTAAAAACTGATTTTAATTTAGTTACATTTTCTATTCTAAGGCGGTACAAAGTTCGCAGGGAAATTAATTGCTTTCGAGGGCTTATATTTCCTTACACTTTTTAATTGCATATGGTTAGCCTTAAATGCACCTTGGTTGCACAATTTAAATAAACAAACTACAAGCATTTTAAGTAGTGAACTTTATTCTTGTAATCAAGTTGTTTCCTACAAGTATAATATTTAATACATACTCTTACATTTATATTTTTATTTTTTATGTTATCTAATAATACATCTTTAAAATGTGTTTTTTTTTTTTTTTTTTTTCGTTTAAGATATATTTATTATTTTAAGAAAAAAAATAAAAGTAAAAATGAAAAACCACCTCTGGTAAAAAAAAAGAGTGGGTGAGGGGGAACACGTTAAAAACATTCATGTACACTTTCGAAAGTAGATAACCTAAAAAATACAGTCCATACGAAAGAAACTAAATTAAGGAATAGTTTAGTAAAATATAAGAAAAAAAAAAAACATTTTTAAGTCATTAGATTATTTTTTTTTTCTCTCTTTTATGTGGTGATGTGGCTTGGGGGAGTGGGGTGGCGCTGATTGATTTTATTTTTACATCTTCTTATTTTTGTTTTTTTTCTTTGCAAATGGATTTTAGTTTTTAAAATTTACGACGACTCATCGTCTTCTGCCTCATCGGCAGATGATTCTTTCTTCTCGTCGCCATCGTCATCTTCATCCTCTTCGTCTTCGGATTCCTTCTTCTTTTTTTGTAGGTTCTTAGGTACAGCTTTTGGTGGACGTCCACGTCCTCGGCCTGTGCCTGGCGCTGCTGCTGCTGGGGCTTTTTTGGCGACGGCTGCGGTGCCCTTTGGTGGTCGCCCTCTACCGCGTTTAACTGGTGGTGTCGCGTCGTCACCATTGCTCACTGATTTTTTAGTTACAGTCTATAAAATGAATATGTAATTTCAAAACAGACCACAAGCAATATATTTGTACTAACCTCAACTACTTCTGCGTCGCGTTTTTTTGGACGTCCTTTCCTCTTTATTTCGGTATCTGCCATTTTATGTTTCTGCAAGTAATAGGAGTAAGCAAAAATTTAGTATTAAGAAAATTATTTTAGTTATGTTATGTAAAATGAAATTAAATATGAAACGTATTGATATATAGCTAGCATAATTGCTTTCAGCACATAAAGTAAAACAAAATTTTAGAGCGGGCATTAAGGCGTTCCACTAACTGCTAGATGAATAAATTAACATCTTAACGTCTGCGCTACAGCTCTAATAAGATATTGAGTTTTTGTATATGGGCGGTGCCACACCCTTTTGTCCGATTTCAATCAAACTTCACAAAAACAATATAAAGATCAATACCAAAGAAAGTTTGTGAGACAGTTTGGTTTAAATCGGCAAATGCGTTAAGGTGTGAATCGGCGACAAACAATTTTAAGGCTCAATTTTTATAGATAGAAGATGTATGATGTTGATGTAACATAATTGCGCAATTTCATCTCAATGAGAAACACAGTCAGACTTATCGCTAATTTCTTGTTAACATTTTTCCCCGAAAAATAAAATATTACCTGGGAACAAAAGTTTCCCATCGTGAATCTCCCACGGAATGCATTTTCCCACGAAACAAGTCATGCCAACATAAAAACGCTCACCAAATCATTTTCGAAGTAAAAATCGAATATTTTGATGTAGATTATGATGGTGGCCCGATGCTATTAACACCTTTTGGATTGTTTTCCAAATATGTTGAACTTCGTCTTTGCTCCCGTTAAGAGTAACCTGTAGCAATATCTGGATAATTTTCCATTAAACTTACAAGCTGTCTTTTATTTATTGCATTAGAGATTAGACCTTAGAAAAGTGATTACTTTTTCGTAAATATTTCTTTTTAAATTTATTTCTTCTTTTGTTCCCCAACAAACCACTTACGGAAAAATTCGCGCTGAAATAATGAAAAAGTTCACTAGAAAAAGTTGATTCGCTACATCAACTTTCCCAAAATGGGAAATATTTTCGGGGACATTTTTTTCGCGATAAGGCCGAGCATAAATTCGGAATAATTTCTTCGTATAGCTGATTAAGTAAACCCAAACGTTGTACACTGTTTACATTTACATTAAATGAACAATATACATACAATTTGGCGTATAGCTCAACCAATACAACAAATACATAAAAATATTTCCATTTCTTTTTTTAAATAGACTCACAATATTTTCTATATCGTCTTCTGCTAAACATCCTCCATGTCGTAATTGCAAATCAATTTTTTGGAAAACTGTATGATCGGGATGGTCCCTATCTGGAAATTTTTCTGCATAAATCTTTGCTGCTTCATGGCTTTGGCCGTCTGCAAACCCATAGCAATAATGCATATCTGCTAGTTCCGTAAAAGAGTAGTCACCCATGTCGATTGCGTCTTGTTTATGTAAAAAGACGTCGAGAGTGGCAATCGATAGTTGTACAGGACAAGTAGTACATAAAGTTAAAAAATGAATGAAAAAATAAAATATAAATTTAAAAGATATATAGGCACGTAATAATACATAGTAATAATATACATGTCGGGTGCATAAGATACGCACCGGTTTTGAAGGTCTGTAAAATAAAAACTATTTAAAACTTACAGGAATAAGTTTTCTTTATATTGTTCGATTTAGTAGACAATCTAGTTTTTTTACATCAAGTTTTAAAGATCATAATATACGGGGTCGAACGCCTTTGCGACTGGTTAGAAAAGTGGTGCTGTGGAACCAGTGTTTGCCAATTACTGACCCCAACGTTTGATCGCATTTCCGTGAGGAACGTTTTCACCCACCGGAATGTTGAAGTGTCGAAAAACGGCCTCGAAAAATGTTCGAACATCAAACCAGTGATGTTCTCCCGTCCAAACTCGCGCTATGTTTCTAGATGCGCGAACACAACTAGACCCCACACACAGTGAGACCGCCACCACAGACCGAGCGCTGGCCGTTCAAAACCGATGCGTATCCCCCACCCTGTAAATATTAATAACAAAAATAATTGAAAACCCTAATAAAATGGAAAGGATAGGGATGGGGGGCTAGACTAAAATAATGGATTTGCTAAAAAAGCCTATGAATGCTCCAACCACAAGCCTTTTAATTGAATAATAGCAATATGGAACGGCATGAAAATTTATTACTTCTCATTAAAGAAAAAAACCGATAATGTGTATGAAAATATGTATACAATACATACATAATGTACTCGACTTGTGATGAGTTCTGTATCCTCATACTCAAATCGTTATTTGAATATTCACAATTCTGACTGAATTTTTCATTCTGGACAGACAACACTGCAGCAAATGTATGTACAGATATTTGAACAACTGGCACCGTGTCTAATTCTATTTGTCGACCTAATTTCTCGAGAATAGAGAGAAAGCAAACTACGCCGGACTTAAAAGCTTCTTTAGAAGTGATAAATGTTCCTTGTGCTCCCTTCGACAACGACGTGGATGCTACCGCTGATATGTTGTCAATTGCGTTGCGATTAACTTAGATATGCATTATTCTTATTTAGGATAAAGAGTATCTAACCGAAGGAATTCCTTTGGTGCGACTAAAGCTGTTAAGATGATCACCCTAATTATGAGATTAGAATCGAATCGAAAGTCATTCGATTTCAGAAAAATGGCATTCCAACTTTCGATTTCGATTTAGATTCGTATTTGTTCATTTCTCCCCACATTCTCCGATTCGATTGGATCGAGTTAAATGTCAAATTCTATTCGAGCGAAAATGTGTGGTCGAATGCTCTTTTCCCTTTTCTTTGGGGTGGGTAAATGAGTATCTCTATCTGTGGCATACGCCAACGACGGAGCTGTGTGGACAATCAGTCATGCATCCTCGATCGTCGATCGGGAAAGATATATTCGCAAGTATGTATTTCTCCATCCAAGAATACAGAAATGCCATCTTTACTCAAATTAAAACCAACAACAATTGAGAATCTGAGAGCTAAGTATTTATACAGCTGATTTCGAAAATAAAATTCATCCAATGAGATCATTCGATAATTAACTTCTTTCCCTCGAAACTCAGAATGCGAGAAGTTTATTCGAGTGAAAGTTTTGAATTCGAGGGATACTCGATTCGATCGAATCTCAGAATAAGCATGAATATTTGATCAAGAGAGTTATGAAGACCGAAAAAATTGTTAGCGTGACAAATTCTCATAATAAATATGTACTACAATGTCCAAGTGTAGTAAAAATGTTTTGTTATTTGTAAAAAAAAAAAAAAATATGTAGAATTCGGCCTCACCATTGAATACATTGTCCCACTCGAATGGTGGCAAGTGAAGGAGGAATCATTCAGCGTTCGTTGCTTCCTTGTAAATTGTAAAAAAATATTACCATTATCTGTGGAAAATAATTATACATTGTCCACGATTCAAAACAAACTCATAAACTGAATTGATATATCAGCCCGTTCCATTAGATCTTTAATATCGTATCCTATCCTATTATTCTTATCATTGTTTACACTATGTACACTTAAAATCAAAATGGACCTCTATGAAGCTGCAGACATCGTCTAGAAGTGGCGCAGAACCGAAATGAGCAAGCTTATCAATGTTTACATTATCAACTTTTTCCAAACTTTGTATGGGTCGAATTTCAATCCACTTATGTTGTTTATGCTTCATAATATGCATTGCAACCATAAATTACAATGTTTCAATAATTAAGATGATGAAATAATAGTGCTTCATTGAAAATAAAATCCGACCGATGAGCTTCAAGTGGCGTTACAGATAGAATAAAACCCCAGACGAAAAACAATTCAAACTCGAAAGCAAACATAAGCACTAGCCCTTTTGGTTCAGTGCGGCGAAAGTAGGAAAGAGGTTTTAACTTCTGTGCGCCTTTGCTATTTTTTACATGCCATCCATTGTAGAAACATTGCAACTGCGCAAAAATAACGACTTATTCAAATTATTTCGAACGTTCTATAACAGATGGCAGTATGGCACACTCAGCACACAAACCTCGCCACAAACCAAATCGCCCGAATTGCTCGATGACATTTCAGTGTTTTCGTTTCTCCCCGCCGCCAAAAGAACTAGTGCTTATGTTTGCTTCAACGATAAATTAGCTGCTAGCAGTCCATGTATAGTATGTCAATGTATGAGATTTTTTTGCGACTTTTACTTTTTGTGGTTTTTAGCTAGTGTGGGGATGGTTCCCATCCCATTTGATACAATAGTGGTAAGTGTTAAACAAGTTTTGACTACCGGACAAGCGAAATGCTAAATATGAACATTAATATTAAATGTTTTGTATTTACTGGAATGGGATGAGAGGAGTAACAAGGATACTCGCTAATTGGGTTTCCGCTGAGAAATGATTCTTGAATTATTCTTAAGAGACAATAATTTGTAGAAAGATTTGTACATAGTACATATTTACAAGTACAGTACAGCTCTACTATCAAATATCAATTATTTGATACTTGATAACATCTATCAATCCATTGATAAATTTGCTATTATGAGTATCAATTGATAATGTTTCCCCCATTACGAACAATTCTATTTCAATTCAATTTCAATTTTATTTTGGCAAGGTACAAATAAGAAAAAGTCTTTTATAGTACAAGAAAGCTCACAAGAATATACACATAACATTCATTTTGGAAAATAAGGAGCACAATTAAAATGAATGTTTAATTATGTCATCATCATCAACCATGACCAATCGACAACACCGACATCATATTGTTGTCCCTCTCTCCATTTTCCCATATTTTCCTTTTCCTTACAAATCCTGTCAGTCTCATTGTAGCCGCCGGCCGTGTTGTACGTTAAAACAATCACCCTTATTCCCGTTGGCGTTTGTCGTATACGACTCATGTGTCGCGTCATTGTAAAAACGAAATTCAGGAGTTTTTTTTCGAGCTTTTAACGATTTTGCTTCTTTTTCTATCACTGTTTTCACTGTAATTTCAAATCGTTTGTCCCAAAAAAGTTACAAACTCTGACTTAAAACCAAAATGAAATATTAGGCGTTTTCGACAAACGCCAACGGGAATAGGGGTGAATAAAGCTCTAAAAATAACTCAGTGCGTTTTTATTCTAAACTTCTTCTTATATTAGATTTATAGTTTAAATTAAATTTAAAGATATTAGAGATACAGAGGAAGGAGTCAAATAGATGGAAAAGTGGGGAAAAAGGGGGAAAAAAAGAAAAGCTGAAATGAAAGATGAAATAAAAAGAAAACTATCAGCTAGGTTCCAGAAATCGAGTGAAATCGAGTGAATTCGTTTTCAGTGTTCTGCATTTCGAGCGATTCGGAAACTCCGAAATTTTTTCGAAATCACAATTTTACTTTGTCTAAATTCCGAAAATTTTGAAATCGGAATCGAATACAGTGAAATGTAGAACACAAAAATTCATTTCGAGTGAAAGTGAAATGTGGAACCTAGCAGTATATAGATTACAATGACGAGAAGTGTGCAAATAAAGCACTTTTAAATTGCTTGGCTCCTATTACTTGCTTGATGGTTGTAGGCAGTGAATTCCACAGTCTGGACACATGAACAAAAAAGAGGCGGGACGAATTCAAAATTTTTCAAATAAATACGCGGTGTTCGATCATGTATTAATTTATGTAAAAATACGCAGCATCTTATTTCCCAAAAAATTACAAACGAACATCCAAGGACATGCATGTGATAATGAGATATATGATCGTATCTTCTAACTCCAAAGACATATCGAACCATATCGTTAAAAGCTACAAGTAATTTTTGCTGGGAAACGGAATCTAGTTTACAATAGATAACTATAGCATAATCAAAGATTGGCAAAAGAAGTGATTTTATCAACCTCAGTTTGGTGTTAAAAGGTGTATAACTAGATAACAACCACAGCTTTCGTAATTCTCCATAGACATGCGCTATAATATAGTTGACTAGCTGTACCCGCCCAGTTTTGCCCGTGCACAGGAATTTTATAGCTTAGGTCTTAGATAATAATGTTCTTTCGTAAAATGCGAAAAATGGGAATAAATCTATTTTCTGGAATTTTCTTTCTAAACCTGAAATATACAGCAATACGAAAAAAACAAAAAAAAATTATGAAAATCATAGAAGATGTTTTTTGTATGGGAGGTGTCACCCCCGTTTGTCCAATTTTGGCGTGGCGATATCGATAATGGATGTAATGTATTTGATATATAATGTGCACCCTCTGCATCGCCCTCCCCCTCCATGATCTTGCCACTTGTTTATATGTATATTGCATTTCCTCTCCTTTCCTTTGTTTCCCTCTTCCCATGGAATCCAAACAACTACCTTTTCCAACCCTACACTGTTACCATACCACATATCGAATGAAATTCTGAAATGAAACCTGTTTTCTATTACACGTCTCTTCTCTTATGAAGATTATTAATATACCCCATGCCATACTGCAGCACGCACGACGCACCCCATCCCCATCCCCATCCTGCATGCATCGGACATACGATCATAATATACATACCTACATATACAACTGACCATAGCACTCACTGCGAAAACAAATCAACCCTTTTCGAATGGGTAGTATGTATACGTATTGTTTTTGTTTGACGATCGCAAAAGTATAAACATCCATTTGTAGCCAAGTATATGTGTTTGTATATATTTTCACTTCAGAAAATACATTTTAGCTAAAAACTGTTCCTAAGGACGTGGCTATAAACGACATAGCCTATAGCAGTCTCACAGTCTTAAGGAACATTTAAATAAAGTTTCATCGAAATCTGTCCGGTAGTTTTCGAGTTTTTAGCTGACAAAGAAAATGCCTACAGTTTTATTATATGTATAGACATGATCAGTGGCGGAAAGGGACTGATTTAATTTATATCCAAGACTTACAACGGTGTCAGATAAGGTAAGCTTAGTGGAATTGAGGAAAATGGGCGGCAATTCTTTAACATTATATAGTTTCTTTGAGATCAAAATTAACTGACTCTTTTTTGGATTTAAAATCAGTCCATTATCTACAGACCATTTTGCAATGAATGACAAGTCCGAATTAAATCTGGCATATCTGCGCATCATCAGCATACAAATGTACAGATGTATTTCGACATACTTGTGGTAAATCATTAATAAAAAGACAAAAAAGGATTGGACCCAAAACTGAACCTTGGGGAACTCCAGAGAGTATATTTTTAGGTTGGGAGTATTTTTGATTAGCAATTACCCTTTGAACACGATTTGTAAGATAGTTCCTAATCAGACACACCGAGGAATCACTCAAACCAAAGTAAAGTTTTAATTTTGTGCAAAGAACCTCATGACTGACCATATCGAAGGCCTTCGAGAAGTCCAATAAGCAAAGCAGTGAAAGATATTCCTTATCATATTGTATTCTAATATCAAGCACTTTGATCATAGCTGTAGAACAGCTATGGCTAGGATGGAAACCTGATTGTACTGGCGATAATAAATTAAAACGGTCGAGATGGTTGGAAATCTGTTTCGCAAGAATTTTTTCAAAAATTTTTGATAAGCAGGGTAAAGCTACTTATTGGACGAAAATCGGTTACTATTATGGGGTTATTCTTTTTGGGCACAGGTATGACCTTTGACTTTTTCTAACAATCCGGAAAAGTTGAAGAGGTTATGCTAAAATTAAACACATGCGTTAGTGAACTAATTAAATGGGGAAGTATTATTGTTATAAAACGCAAATTGATTCCGTCCTCACCTACCGCGTTAGATTTAAGGGCACGAACCTGCAGTATAACATCCTCAGTAATGAAAATATCATTGAAAAATAAGAAACGTCAACCCAGAACCCATGGTTTGACGTTTCTTATTTTTATTTGGTTTTTGTTTTGTGGCTGACGACTAGCGTTGGTTGAATTAATAAGCAACAGGAAGCAATTCGAAAGAACGACCAACACTGTTGGTTGTGCCATGCCAATTTTAGTCATTTCCAACGCTATGTACTCAATTTGGGATAGTTTGCTGACTTTTTATCGGGTTAAGTTTATGTTCAATACCGGTCAATACTTCTAGGAAGGCTTTTTTCGAAAGTAGTAAATTTTGTGTGAATCTGGAGCGTAATCACATCAAGTGCTAAAGTTAAAAATTTTAAAATTATCTGCTATATGGCTATATGACTTATATGAAATAAAAGAGTGCCACAATATTTTATTCATGTGGCATGGTATGATAAATGCTGGAAGAGATTACCATTGCGATATATGTATGTACAATTCTAGTTTATTCTAGGGAAAATGCAAAATAAAATAAGCAAACTAGTCCAAATGTGCCCGGTTTACTTTTACTAGGTTATTGGATTTAAAATAATAACCGGGTATAGCCGAGACAAAATATCTAACAAATAACCATACAAAAAGGGTAATTAACCGATGAAAAAAAAGGTTTCGATTAAAATCGTTCGGGTTTTCCCCATCCAAATCCGTTGGGTTTGAAGCAACTCGTAACATCCTGCATTATGTTAGCTTTTTCGCGTATCCTTGAAATATGATAAAATACCCTCAAAAAACAATTCTACCGAAGACATTTCGCTCTAAAGTAGTTTTTTTTACAATAAAGATGAGGAAATACACTTTTTAATATGATACACTCGAATATTTGGTACGTATCATCGAAGAATTTGTAGCTGATATAAAATTTGATAAATACTTATCAAATTTCTTGGCGACCGTAATACCAATTTTATCAATGAATAAAACAATTCACAATAGCTATAAAATCTAATACAATTCACAGTATGTGCATTTGCAATGTGCATTGGGTGTGATCGATTGCACTCACATTAAAATATAAAAAAAAAATACATATTCATGGTAACGAATATGTAAATATGTATATTGAGCGAAAGGTATATCATACATAGCATTAATGTACAAGCCACATGTGCAAATCAGATGAATGGTTTACAACCGTAGACGTATATAGCCGTAGACGTATACAGCTGAGTAGCTTACCACCTGTCCAAGATACGAGCAGGCAACAGGTAAGTTTTTTTAATCAAATATCTAGCACTATGAAACAGAAATTGGCCCTTGAGTAAAATATGAGAGAGAATCGGTACTTAAGTGTTCTCTGTGAAACCGGACATTTATGTAAGTATGCTAAGTATTGAAGCAAAATCACAACACAGTTTTCAAAAACAAACATCTTCTCTTAAACACATTTTTTCATTAACCTTCATGTAACCTTATGTATATCCAATGAAAATACATCACACCAAAAACATAAATGTAAAAAAACAGTCAAGGTCTGTTATAGTTCATTCATATATGTACATTATGTATAAAAAATGTGCACGACTGGGTCGCACGAAACTTTCTCGTTTATTGCGAATCTCGCTGAATCTTAGATTCATTTCAGCAAATTTTACGTTTAAAATCATACATACTCAAGATGTACTCAGGCTTAGGAACTGAACCCTTGTTAATTAAAAACGTAATATGTACTACTACATAAACATACGTATTAACAACAACACTTCATTACTTTCAAATTTCACCACGAACTGATATTTCCTTCAAGCAAAGTAGGCGATGAATTTCGAATTATATTGCCACTGAAGTTTTGGGCTTTACAAAAATATACCGGTTGTGATCGGGATTTGGGTAGTCATTTTTGAGAAATATTCATAAACCGGTTATATTCGAGTTTTCTGAGAAAAACTGTTTAGAAAGCTTATGTTGTCTTAAATATGTATTTTGATCAAAATCGTTAAAGCTGTTTTTTGTAAGTTATATTTTTATCATAATCGAAAATGGCGAATATCAAAGGACGCCGTCTTTTTAGAGAAAAACTGAGTTTGCGATCAAGTTAAAAATGACAATAGTAAAAAAAAATAAATAGGCGGCGCAACAGGCGGTAGACACCCAAGGCCTAGCTTCTCGCAACCATTCGTTTTGTGTGAGTTTCTATTTTTGGAACGAATGGAAGGGTCCTACAATTTTATGCCGAGTCCGAACGGCTGAATTGAGAAGCTTTTTCAGGACAGTCATACTCTCGGATGTTTGTCAGACGTTCGCGAGAGGTGGCGCAGTAGAAAAAACCTTAAGATGTAATTTGTGTTTTTCCGGGGATCGAACCTGGGATCCCTCGCACAGTAGTCCAGCACACTAACCACTGCGCTACTGCGCCCACAATAGTAGGTACATTGAAAATAAGTTTTTTTTTTAGTTTTTACCGTTTTCGAGAAAAAGCCAATTTTCAAAACTGCCGTTGCTGAACTTTTTAGCGAAAAACTGGGTATGCAGTCATGTTAAGCATGTATACATTAACTCAACTATCGATTTTGGTTCAAATCGTTAGAGCCGTTTTTGAAAAAATAATTGCTTAATATTTCGTAAAATTTGTATATGGGAAGTACCGCATTAGGGCTAGCATGAAAAAAAAAACTTGTCCTAGCGGAAAGCCCAAAAACTCTAAATACGAAGTTTAAAACAAATCCGCCCAAGCGTTTAGGTTTATATTATATAACTTTTATTAAATTTATTAAAATCATATTAAGCAAGTAGATTCTATTCCTATTTTAAGTGGGCAGATTCCACACCCCTTAAGAGGAAAATTTATGGAAAATGTATGTTTGAATTGAATGTTTGGTATTTCTCACAATGCAGGTCCTACCGCTCTAATAAATTTCAACATTCTACGGAAATGCGAAGGGATCCAAATAAACCGATTTGCAAAAGTGGGCGGATACCACGATTTTAGACTTTTCCCAGTGGCATTCTGCCAAATTTAACGATTCTAGGATGGCCGGAAGTGCATCAAAATTTTGATCATCATCTAAGTGAGTGTGTGAGTGAGTCAGTCAATCAGTTAAGGTTTTTGCGATTTTTGAAGTCCTGCATGTTGAGACCAACTAATGCTATAGAGAAGAAATTTGGTGAGGTGAACCTTTTTAATGAGCTTGGTAAGTGTTTCAAGTTTTAAGTTTTTGGTTTAATTGGTTCCGAAGTTAGTAGGGGGTCGAAAACAGCCTAAGTTTGTTCCTGCAAAAAAGGTAAGTGCCTTTACTAGAGAACTTGGCTGGGGCACTACCGTGCCCTGTGATACAATAATTTAATTATGTAATTTATTTCTGAATTTTCCCTTTCACCACTTTCGTTTGTTTTTGAATCGAATTGCATTTACAAAACCATTATTCCCCTGACTTTTCTTCCGCTAATTTGAAAGTTTTCCCTGAAAAATAAATTTTACAATTGTTTGGTCCGAATTGGGACCTGATGTGGTAAACTGATTTGTACTACATCTGGTGGGCTTTTTAGCAAAACACAAGTGTGAAATTCTACATTCAATTTATATAAAAGAGGAATAATGTGCTTAACAAATAAAAAAATGATGAAAAAAAATATACCATACAAGTTCATACAAAAAATTAAGTCTTTCTCGAAAAGTTTCAAAAAAAAAAGAAATTGTCTGATACTCGCAATTCTTGTGCTCGGGGTTATCCAGACATTCAGCAACACTTTTCCTCACTGCATCAAATCTATTGTCCGATACACAATCATGTGTATGATTTACACAAAAAAATAAATCGTAATTTTCTCGCCAAATTTTAAAATTGTTTAAATAAAATGTTTTGATAATATGTAATTATTACAACACGTTGCCAACGTCGCTGTTAGTAAATAAATTATTATCGACCATCAAATTGCCAACTGATTAATGTCACCCAAACCAAATGGCGCCTAACTCGAGCAGGATGCACTATCATTACTTTGTAGTATTTAAAGTTAAAAATTTTGACCGGAAGAAAAAATTTTATTACTTTTTAAATTGTACAGAGTTTTTAACATACATTTATGTGTGTAATGAAAATATTGTAACTTTGCTAATAGGTTGGTCCTCTTGTACTTCCAATATGCGCCCCCTCAGGCCCCACTACTAAACATACACTTTTCTCACATTTTAACACCAACACAAGCCTCCGCCGGTGTAAACAAACAAACAAAAAAAAAAAATTTGAATAGGCAGTTATATTTTAAAAATCCGCTCAAGCAACAAAAATCTGCCGAGCGGGAAACAACAACCAAAGCGAACCAAGCTAGCATGCCAATGCACCCGCCCCTTCTTATACCCGCAAAAATAATTTCTTCTCGATGTACCTACCTACCTACTTGCGTTCTTTTTCCTTCTAATTTAATTTAATATTTAATTAAGCTGCGGCTACCAGCAAAATTAATTGAAACTAGTTTTAAAGAAGAGAAAATTTTTCATTATTTATCCACCCCCAAAATATATTCTTTCTTCGGTTTAAATAAATTTCGCTCGACAGCCGACTGAAAATAAGAAAAACGCTCAAAATTGGCGCCAATTCCCGCAAAATGCAATTTTCTGATGAAAAATTGCAAAAAAAAATATAAATATAGGGAAAAAAAATTTAAAATAATTGCGAAATAAGCAGAACTCCATCGAAAGACAAGAAATATATGAAAAAAATAAATAAGGTGACGCCAATTGAAAAATACACGCCATTACATCGTATTTTATTGAGTGCGAATATTCCAGAGCAATTTTCTGGACTCTACTTCTAACCACATACGATGCTGAAAAATGGAATAATGCAAATTTAATAAACAACAAATATTCACTTACCTTTAGGTATTAATTAAATTATTATAAATATGTATTTTCACTTTCTTTTTTTCTTCTAAAAAGTACTGTACACTGAACAACGATCTCAATTTTTAATTTCTTCTTTTCCAATCAACACCACTAAGAAAAGTGTTGGCCGGTAAACAGAAGAAGTTTGATTTTGACCCCTTTTACACGCAGAATTTTTTCACTCATGACTCTTCTTAATTCTCTTTTGGGCACTTATGGTGCATTTATACGTTCAGTGTTTTCACTTTAGTGCCTTGATTGTCAAATTGTCTTTGTTTCCTTTTTTTCTCATTCGTCGCTCGCGGCGCAGACCGCATACAGTTCGAAAATAGAGCAAATGCAGACTGTCTATCGCGACTGAGTACGGTTTGAGAATAAAGCAACGCTGAAAATAACGAAAGAGAGCGAAAGAGAATACAAGAATCGGATGGGAATTCGCGGCCCATCAGTGTTCGGCTATCCCCTGCACTTTTCATCCCCTTTACCTACACATTCTCGACACTAAAGTGAAAACACTCTGCGTGTAAAAGGGGTCTTTGCAAATAAAAGACAGGCACCAACAAGCTGTATGAAAAAGACAGCCAGTGTTTTGATTTCAATAGTTGCATTCAGAGCACTTTGCTTACTTACGCCATCTGGGGAGAATTTTCACTCAATTTTGTTGTGTTCACTTAGAAAAAACGTTTATTAAATTCGTACCTATTAATTATGTAGGTTGCTGGCAGAAACATGTTTTTGCTTGTAGCTGTGATTGATTTATTTATTGTTTTCCTCTAAAAGTCTAAATGCTAAGTTTAGTAGTTACTCTGTAAAAATACATAATGTGGTAGACATTCGAGGTAATGTGGAAATATTAGGCATATTTTTTTGGGAATCTATAGCTAGCTCACTTTTACTTTTACATGCAAAACTGTTATACTCACTTTTGGTTATGTTATACTCATTTTTGGTTTTACATGCAAAATTGTTATACTCACTTTTGGTTTTGTTATACTCACTTCCCAAAAAAATACGCCTTATAACAACAAAATATACTTGCTACACTTTTACACTTTTACTATACCCCAGACCTATAGTAACAAAAAAATACAAAAGTGTAAAATGTATTAGTTCGCAAATGTCAGTTCGATTTCCAATGTTTTTTGTTATTTTCTAGTGTTGCTATAGAGATTAGAAAATGTCTAGTATTGCTATAGAGATTAGAAAAAGGGTGCTCACGATGTGATAAAAAAAAAATACAATACCTACACCGAATCGTGAATATATCTGCTTGCGTAAATGATGGTAAACCAATCAGCTGTTCGTTAGACGTCAAACCGTTTAGAGCATTCAATAATATGATTTGTACGAACAAATTGATAAAATGCGAACTGCTTTGATTCATTAAAGAGAAAAATGCGCATTTTACTATTCCAAGTGTATGATAAAATATTAGTCCATCAAATTGTATTAAAATTTTGACAGTTCATTTACCACGTCGTAAACTTACCAAGTTTACTACGTTTACGACGGTTTTACGACGTTGCATGAATACCCCTGCTATTATTATCTATTACATAATTTTTATTTATTAAAGAGTAAAATAAATTACCATTTAACTTAATTTTACAGCACTAGCTACATGGGCCTTCGGCTGAAATAGCAAATACAAAAATCGATGAAATGAAATAAGTTACATTTGAAAGTCAGTTATAATTATTATAAGTTTATCTAACAATATTTCTGGAACTAAAATTTGGGGCATTTATTTATGATAGATAAAAAATGTTTTTGCTTTTTGATAACACTTTTTTTGTCATCTTTTGTCTCTTATGGGAACGGAATTTGAACAAATTTGACTAAACTGTTCGAACTCTCTTATTTATTGATTTATTGATTGATTTATTTAGCATTTTACAAAGCTAATGATTGCAATTTTACATTACTTCTTAAAAACTATTGACTTAAATTTACGTATATCACAAAGCTTTATTTAAAATTTAATTTTAACAAATTCGACTGCTTTTCTTTTAAACATTCGTACGTTGGATTCATTTTTTACATCAAAAGGTAGTTGGCTAAAAAGATTAAATGCTTTAAAAACTAATGAGTTCTCTGGCTGTTAAATAACGAGGTAGCGAAAAGTCATTATACCATTTCTTAAGGAATAAGGCTGGGTTTCACTAACATATTGCCATATCTGTATAAATACCTAGGCATAAGATTATATTTTATTTTAAAAACAAACATTAACATATTCAGACAAATTCGTTGTTTAACATTTAACCACATTAACGAATTCACCATATAACTAATCGCAGTGAACCTATTACATTTTAAGATACATCGCATTGCCTTATTTTGCAGAAGTTGCAATCTGGAGTCTAAACTTTCACTACATAAAAACAAAACAGTCGAGCAATATTCAACGTGCGGTTTTACAATTACATTGTATATCATAACTGCAGTAAGCGTTGTTACATCCCTTCATAATCTTTTCATGAATCCGATTTTCTTGGCAATTTTTTTACATATATAGTTAACATGGCTTTCAAAAGTCAGCCTTGTGTCAATAATAACACCGAGATATTTTATCTCGTCGACACTCGACACGTTCAATAATACTATTTTCGATATTTAAATTTAATAAATTTGTACTACGGGTATTATTCAAAATCATACATTTTGTTTTACTTATATAAAGTTTCAGATTGTTTTGGCATAGCCACTTATAGATATTATTTAAATCAATTTGTACTTTACGATGACACTCCTGAACGTCTTCACCTTCAATGCAAAGCAGCGCATCATCCGCAAACAAAATAAGTTGGCAATTATTGAAAACACGTACCATGTCATTAATATAAACAATGAATAGCAGTGCACCCAGTAAGAATCCTTGCGGAACACCAAGTGACACTTTTAATGGACTAGACAGTTCACCATTTACTTTAACTCGTTCAGATCTATTTGTTAGATATGAGTTAAACCACTGTAGCTCAGAGATCATTATACCATATTTTTTTAAGTCTATGCAACAGAATTTGACGATCTATTGTTTCGAAAGCTCGTTTGAGATCGAGAAAAACACTATATATACACTTTTTATTAGGAATGTGCTCCTTCCAAGTGGTCAGGACGAAATTTAAAGCACTTTCACATGAATGGGCTTTTCTGAACCCAGACTGCGATTCAATTATAAAACCGTTAACCTCAAAATACTCTTCAAGTTGTTTGTACACTATTTTCTCCACAATTTTTTCATGTATCGGTCACGCATTTACAGGTCGAAACTCATCACATTTAGTTGAATTTTTTACTTTTTCAACTGGACTAATAGTTGTTTCCTTCCAGGTATCAAGAAATATGCCCTCTTGAAAGGATTTATTTATTATTGTTTGCAGTTTAGGTCCTATTAACTCAAAGTTGTCAACGTATATATTTGGACAAAGAAGGGTGTAGTCTCTTTTGTTTTTTAGCTGAATAATAGCGTCGCGAACATCTTTTAACGAAACATTACGAAACTTGAAGACAGAGTCCGTGTTACTATTATAATCGACGAGCACACATTCAATTTTCAGAATGTGCTAATTCAATATTATTAAACGCAAGTCCTCCTTTAAAATAACAACAGAGAGCAAAGCGAGCGAAAATTCTCCAACCAAATGCAGTTGTTGAGAGTAGGAGAGGAGTGCTTCCAGGACCAGAATCACAAACCACATAGAATAGACCGTCGACTCCTCCCACATAACGGACTTTGCCTACAAGCTGCCTGCGGGCCCAGGATTTTTCATGTATTGGAGCTATACAAAATCAAAGGAGCGCCATTAACGCACGCATACTTGAAAAATGGCCATGGTATAGCATGGAAAATCATTGCCGCCATTCATTTTGACTTTTACACGTATTCACAGACAAGGTAATTTTTTTCCGGGGAGAATCGGGCAGGTGAACGGAAGTCGACGGTCTAGTTCTCTGTGGTTTTGGTTTGTGACCAGAATGCAGAACCTGTATGAAGAATGTAGCTATTCCAATTTATCGACGAGATTCTCTACAAGCTTCTCTCACTAAAATACCTGTCTAGGTCTACTTACACTACGATCTATGAAACGAACTCCTTTAGCTCCTCTTATCGTCTATTTATCAACCAACGCGATGTTGGGTTGTTGCATATCATCATTCAGATTGACCGTATTTGTGTATGCTTTCAAACTGTATTGCTCAGATTCAAATATAGTGTATAATATCTAGATTTTAACAGCTATGACGTATATTTTTGTTTCGTAAAAGAAACATATTTCTCAGGCTTTTTGTAAACATAAAAAATAATGAACTCCGCCAGTCTAAAGGAATATTTAATAAAAACTACCCTATGTAACTCTAAGTGCACCCATAATGGGCCCATTCCACACAGTTTCCCTATGACTTCCTTTTAGCCATTATATACCTATATAATATTTAGATATAATGCCAATGCCGTATATCCCTTCCCTGTGCTTCAGTATACGTCCGCACATCTGCGTATTCCGTTATAGCTATTTGGGAGTGCAATCCAAACGAATATTCCGTACCACAATAGAGTTTGGTGGTGTTTCTCTTCGTTGGTAGAGTGTTATACAGACACAAAAGATAAAAGCGCTATACGAGAAAGAACGCTTCGGTTTCGTTGTAGAATATACTCAGTGGAAAAAACGGTTAAAATTATTTATTTTAATCGGTGAGTCTTACAAAAAAAAATTGTAATAATAATAAAACATTCTACTATACCTTATTTATAGTATCTACATCATTTATTTAATACATATAATTAAATTATAATATATCTCTAACGGTATCTATTGAAATAATTTTTCTTTACGTGTAAATTGCACCAATTATTTATTGTGACTTCTTTTGCTCTCACTGACCCTTACCCTCAAACTATTGTGACGATAAAAAAAAAGTTTTAACAATCGTGTGATAAATAATAAAAATAATAAATTAACGAAAAAATACAGACTGAAAAAAAAAGTGCAAAATGTATCTTAAAGATATGTACCTATCTACCCCGCTAGAGTAGAGAAAAGTAAATCTGAATATCGATTTGAAACTGTACCACCCCTTCTATGCCGAGAAACTTAAATTATTGCATAAATTGTTTTGCACTATCATCCACCACAACTAACAATCTATTCCAGCATCTCTAATCCTCCATCAAACCA
The DNA here is from genome assembly GCA_955612985.1 of Cheilosia scutellata. Classification (NCBI taxonomy): domain Eukaryota; kingdom Metazoa; phylum Arthropoda; class Insecta; order Diptera; family Syrphidae; genus Cheilosia; species Cheilosia scutellata. The sequence goes on along the minus strand of OY015312.1, from coordinate 49,506,724 downwards.
ATAAACTGGATTCTGTAAAGTGAAGTTAAATTTATTAAGATGCTACATTACATATTTATATGAATCTCTTCTAAAAAAAAAATTGGACTAAAAAAACTGTCAATAAATTTCATCCGAATTCCTTTCCCATTCCAGCCATTTCTAGAATAATGTAGGAAACACGGAAAGTTTGTTGCACCATGGTGTGAGATTAGAAGTAGACATCCACACAAAGCATCTACTCGCATCCTAGTTCTTTGCAGAGAGAAGTCAGATTCTTTATTTACTGTTTTTATGTAGGCAGGTAGATATATGTATGTCGAGTGCAGAATAAAAGTTTAATTCATGAAATGTAATCTAATCACCGGAGAGATGAGCGGGTGTTTCTGGCGAGATATAGGTGTAGGTAGTACTTGTTGTAGATACAAAATACATAAACACAAGGCATGCGCCTGAAGTACGCGCGCGTTCTGGCTGCACACAATAATGTTCCTTTTTCTGTCTTATTGGTATTTTTACTTGATTCTTTAAAGGTCGTATGTTGGTTTCGTGAAAATGTTCAAACTTGAATTTGTAGTACCTACAAAGTGTGCATTAAAAAATATAGTCTTAACCCAATCGCGAAATTTGCAAAGTCATTATACCTTAGGGGCAAGATTTTACTTGACTGCCCATTCGAAAATAACGGTTTTTTTGCACAGTCCGATTGATTTCAATGCCCTAAACATAAATCTGAAAAAAAAAATTGGCGGTCACTCACCGTTTAGGCGTGGCACGCCCTCAAAGTTTCAAAAATACCATATGAAATAGCACCAAAATTTCAAGAACGGAGTGTCCAATTTTTGTAAAATTAATTTTTTTATATGTATTCCCTAAATGTGCAGTTAACTTATAAAAAAAGTTTCATCAAAATCGGATCATAAAGACCGACGATATGAGGTAATTAGTGTAGATTTAATGCAAAAGACAGTTTTTTCGCGAGCTAAATCAGTGGAGGCTTTTTCTGGGCCGGGTGTAACAAAATTCTACGTAGATACGTGTACCTAGCACATATAACACACAATATTATAGGTTATAGCCGAATGACATAAGTATAAGTATAAGTTGAGTTTGAATGGAGACGACCATAAGTGCAACTCATGTATATTTTGCGTCATTTCAAAATACTCACGTCAAATGGTACAAAAAACTTGGCTGCACTTAAAAAATGTCTTCTACAGCATTTCATAAGTTATTTGAATATCAAAATGGATTGTGATCGCCAAAGGATAACTAACTTTAGTGACATCGACGTACAACTACACCACTAAAAAATTCATCATTATTCACAGTCACTTCCAAACTCTAAATCATAATCTGAATCCATACTTTCGAATTACACCCACAAACACAAACACACGCACAATACAAAATTCAATATAAACCTCAACCCGTTGACAGCTGAGTAGTTTGCCATCTGTCAGAGTTAGGAGAAGGTAAAACTTTGTTGGGCATTTAAGTTTTATAATTAAATATTGCAGTATGAAACAGAAATCTACTCTTGAGTGGAATTTGAGTGAGAATCGTTACTTATGTGGTCACTGATGTGCAACTGGGCATAAGAATTTAGCGAGCGGAACAGGTTATACTGCTTTGCTAAACTGCCTCCCTAAATTTTATCTTGTAGACATTTTTGTATTAAACGCTTTTCATATTTCATGTAACACACGAGCCGTTTCTTTCGAAAAATAGCAAACATGTCAGATAGTATTTTGTTTGACAGCAGACGAGTTCATGCAGACTATTTGTCATCTAGCATGAGTGCCACCGAAAGTTCGATACCTGCGTGGCAGTAAAATAACACCCGCGGAAGCCCGCTTACTTTATTAAAAACCCGTTACAATCTAGCATCTAATCATAAAATTTAAAAGGTCTGCTTGACGTGGTCAGCCCTAGTGCCCACTCTGATAAATGGCATTTTAGAAATTTAGCTTCATATCGAACAAGAAAATGTAACCCTGAAACCTGTCACTTTATAAATGTAGCAATAAAGATATTAATCACTATGTGTGGGGAAGCGAGGAGTAGCAACTATTTTCGTTAGTTGGGTTATTGACCCTGCCAGTTTCTGTTGGGAAAGTTTATCGAATTTCAGGCTATTAATTATTGTTGAGAATAACGATAACAACAACTCATAGACACTGTCACTTTTGGTAGGAATGATAGCTATTTCGAATTACACCACTAATCATCAGACTCCTTTTAAGTGATTATTGTTGAATACTTTGAATTTTGACAGCCAACTCTCCATATACGATCCACTTGGGAAGACATTTCTGCTTGCTCCTGTCAGGAAATTACCCTTTGCATTTCGATTGGTCAATTACTAGATAAACTCTAAATTTGCATAGAAATTAATAAAACAGAATTAAAAAAAAACAACCGAAAGCTAATAAGTATATTTACACTTTTATTTTTTCTATAGGATTCTAAATTAAAGAAACAACTGCAATCATGTCGGATTCTGAAAACGTTGAAGTCAAAAAGCGAGGACGCTCAACTGCCGAAAAGGTAAAACTAAGTTTACTATTATCAATAAAATTAATATAAAATAAGAACTACACAGTATGAGTGATTTTAATATTGTCCAGTTTTTTTTCAATTTGGCTTAAAAGCGGGTTCCTCTCTTCTAGAAAAAGTACAATACTTACCATTTCTTTTTAATCTTCTTATTTAGTTGAGAAATTCAACACATTTGGAACAAAACACACTCAAATTTGACAGCTGATTGTTAAAATTTGGTATTCTGGAATAAAGTATCGTATCGACAAATAAAAGCATGACGGGACCAAAGCTGCCACTAGGAGTAGGGATAATTAATTTAATAAGTTTCTCCAACGTGTGTCAGACTGTCAGCCATAGTGAGCACTAAGAAGTGCCAAAAAATGTTAATTTTCATAAAATTTTAGTACATACTACATAATGTATCAGAATACAATAACAATGACATTTTTATTGAATTTCTTTTGCAGCGATCTCATGTATCATCTAATTCGAAAAAAGACGAAAAATCAACTGTCATTGCTGACGGTGAAACACAAGCGAAAAGAGGTCGTGGCCGTCCTAAAGGTACAACCAAAAAGAACGGCAATAAGGCACAATCAAAGAAAACTAATGGCGGTAAAGGACGAGGTCGGCCCTCGAAAAAAAAGGACGATTCTACCGATGATGAAACTGAAGAAAATGAAGATGATGATGAAAACGAGGACGATGAGAATGAATCCAACTCTGATGAATAGAATACAACATCAATATAATTCCGATATAATTCGAATTTTGTATAAGTAAACTTAACCACAACAGAAAGAAACAGTTCATTAAGTAAAATTCCACATAAGTTATTTAAAAGCAAAGAATGTAAAAGAAATTATTTAATTTTATCTGAAGAAAACAAAAAACGGTTATATCCGAAAATGCATTTTCTCTTTTTCTTCAGTGAAAAATATTGCAACGATAACCTCATGGTCATTGGTCATGTTTTGACATTGAATGGGTTGGTCGTTTTAATCGCTTACGCATCTGTTCATGGAATTGATTCGTTTATAGAATGCTCAAAAGAAAGTTGAATAAAAAAAATATCAGAAGCATAAATGAAGTGTGTAATTTTCCTCAATAGATAAAGCCGAAGATAAAGATACTGAAGAGCAGCGTAGATCACTTCCGTTCGCCGCAAAAAAAAAAAAAAAAACAAAACTTACACAAATTGTGTTGCAACTTACAAGGAGAATGAATCCAAGTCTGATTTAACTTGCAAGTTATAGGACCTCTGTCTTGCTAAACATGGTATTTGAGCTTATAAAATATTTATTAACGAAATCGTAGTGTGGTTTATGTCTGTATGACGTCATTCAATAAACAGATAAAATAAAATAAATGTGTATGTAAGGTACGAAGCTCAAAACTATCCTGTGAAATTTAGGAAGTCCATAATGGTTATTTTGATGAGAATACCGAAATTACAATTCCCCGTATTCCCTAAATTTTAAATGCGCGAACGACTCTACAGAGTATTGTGACTCGTACAACCATATTTTAATGATTTAACGATAGTAGTCAGAATTTTGTATTTAACACTCAAACTATTTACTAGTATACTTAAATTCAAATTATGATTTCGAAAGATGCCATTGCGGTCAATCGTTTAGCATTTAATGTAAAAATGAAAATGATCATAATACTATATAATGAGAGCATAATGACAACGATTGAGCAAACAGACACGGCTACGCCATGCTTAAATTTACAATTTATAAGGGTAATAAGAACGATCGAGTTAGTAATCCACGAAAAACACTAAAATTGGTTGTCTACTATTCTATGAAGCTTAGTACGGTGCTCGATCTAAATTTTAGTTAGTTTGTTGAACAAAATTGTCTACAAAATTAAACTGAGCTAAATTCAAGCGAATCCATTTAGCCGAGCGTTACACAGCTAAGAAATCAATTTTTCATTTCAGACTGTACTTCATATATGTATCTGTCAAAATTTAGCGCGTCCATTAATGATTCCACACATTTGCTCAAGCTAAATTTTGACAGATCATGTTGGGTTTTTTCTGTTGTGTTTTTGTGTTGCAGAAAAGTAAATTAGTAAATTAAACCTTATCCTTATTTAATTTTCCGCAACACCACAAAAAAAAAAAAAAAACAACACCATATGATCTGTCAAAATCTAGCTTGAAAAATGTGCCGAACCATTAATGGGCGCGCTAAATTGTGACAGGTACATACAGTACAGTCTGAAATGAAAATTTGATTTTTTAGCGTACCGCTCGGCCAAATGGATTCGCATAAATTTAGCTCTGCTAAATTTTGGAGAGAATTTTGTATGGGAGCTAAAATTAAGCTCGAGCAGCGTACTAAGCTTAAGGGCGCAAATCAATGGTTCGACACATTCTCAAGCTAACTTTTGACAGATCATGTTGGTTTTTTTTCCATTGTGTTTTTGTGTTGCGGAAAAGAAAATAAGGATGAGGGATTTAGCTAATGTTTGGATAACAAAATTGGAGAGCAGCTTAAATTTATTTTCGCTCGAGCTGCTTGGCTCTGCAAAACTTTTCCTGTTTAACTTCTCAGTCAATTCCACAACATATTCCACTGAATTCCTATGAAATGCTGGGGTTAAATATTTCAGTTCGTTTAACTTCTCTTTTCAATACTCACATTGTGTCAATTGATTAGGCAAGGATAATTATATTTAGCGCAATTGACACACGCCCTAACAGAGAAAAAAGATTTTTTGTGCAATTACCTATTCACATGCTTACATTTTGTACAGTGGGAAACCAAACTTGATCTGCGTACTGCTTGGCTTAACTGCTTTGCTTAATTTTCTCACATCTTTGTATGGGTGATTAATTTTATCACTAGCAGTTTGACATTGGCTGAAATCTTTGAAAAATAAACTGCCTTCTCCATACTAAAAATTCTCATATACAGATGGCAATAGTGTTTCGCCCAACCAGCGCCATTGATTTCCTACGGTCAATGTAGCAAATAACTTTGTGTTGGTTGTTTCTGATTGGTCCACTTCAATCCAATCCGAGTATTCCATCTGTCTGGCATTCATGCGATACTAAATTGATATACGTTCCTCCTTCTATCTCGCTCTGCAGTAAGGAAAGCCGCTTATTACATACTCGTTTCCTTCTTCACATTAATCTAAATGCGAAACTGAAAACGACAAACTCAACAAATTCTATCTCTTTTCTACTCATACACTTGTCGTACACAATATAAGGTACATACATCTGATGAACCTTCTCATCGCGTTATTTCGATAACTACATACCGCAACGCAAATGACATTTTATTTAACCTGAAATTTTTTCCCTTGCATTTATTCGTTGACTATCCCTTGAATCGTGAACTAAGCGGGTGTTTTTCTCCCCAAATTTGTTCTTAAAGAAATAAAATTATTTTCTACAACAGTTAACAAGAACAATAATAACAAAATGCAACGCGCGGGTGCATTATTATTAATTGTGCTTGCTATTTGCCAGCAAATTAGTGGTGAAGTGCATTTTGAAGAAAATTTCAATGATGGTAAGTTTTCTTTTTCATAGAGGAAATCCTTAAGCAAAAAAAAAGAAATCAAACGCTCTGGCTCTGATTCTGAGTGCTGCTGACGTGGGACCCTCTTAAACATCGTATCACTATATTTAATTAATTTTTTTTTAATCACAGATGCATGGAAGGATACATGGATTTATAGCAAACATCCCGGTAAAGAATTTGGAAAATTCGTAAGAAGTTCTGGAAAATTCTTCAATGATGAGGAAGCCGACAAAGGTAAGTCAATTTAATTGAAATCTGTCGTATTGGGTGGGTGTGTGAAATATTTTTCGAAAAATGCATATTTTTTTTTTTCCAAAAACAAAGATTATTTTTTATCTTTGTGGAAAGTGGACGTGTAGGTAGGAAAAATCAAATTTTCATAAATTATAAAAATAGGTATATACGTAATTATATGTATGCATATTCTTTTTTTTTTTCTTAAATGCTATGTCGTGAGGAACAAAGCCGCTGAACCCAGCGAGTTTTGTCACCAACAGTCGTTTGGGGGAAGTGATAATTTACTTTAATTTGACCGGCATTTCATTGCAAGCAAATTAGTATAGTATCAGTATGTATGGTGCCACGTTCGACTATTGATTTGTTTGTTTCTACTTGCTCTTGTTCGCCAGAGTGTCAATGGACTGGCTATAGTTATTCAGAAAGGGGAGAGTATGCAGGGCGGTGTTCTCTAATTGAAAATACCCTTACCCACATATGGGTTGTTATCACGATTTAGTTTTACCAAGTGCGTTGAACTTTTATTACAGTCTGTGATTATTCAAATGATCATTTGATAGTAAAAGTCACTATCTTCTCGAAAGTGAGCTGTAGGTTATACACTAACTGGTTATGAAAGTTTTCAACGTGTTGGAGCCAAAGGTCTTTAAATGAATGAATGGACTACATATATCTTGCAAGTGTGTCGTGGATTAGTTAAATTTGTTACCATTCTTTTGCTAAGCACTTGTCAACAAATGTTATGTAGAAGAGAGCACAATTAAGTAATCGTTCCTACGTAACGTAAAATTCGAACTAATTGCTTTATCACTGCATGGGGCTGTTCTCTAAAAATAGAGAAATTGCTAACGAACCTTATGCCACGCATTCTTATCTGGAACTATCACAATGCAAACATGTTGGTAGGTATCCGCCTTTCAATTTATTTATTCAAATATACAAAAAAAGCAAGTTTGCAGAAACCAATTTCTTCGCTGGCAACAAATATCTTGCGACATATTTTATACCTGCGAAATGCTATGCAAATTTTGTTCGCCGAATTCCGGTTAAGTGCATATTAACAGCTTTTTAATCGACATGTCGCTCTGTCTCTTTACTCTTCAAGTTTGATAATTACTTTTCAATTTAATTTCCATTAAAATTTAAACCATGTTTCGTTTTATCATACATTTTGTTACAGTTGGCGGGCCCTGATATAATTAGAAAGAAAATTAGATACTTGTTCGCTCCAGTAGTTGTGCGGGTGTTTAGAGAGACAATTACTGAAGGTTGTGAGGTTGCAGTTATTGTAATTACAATACAGAATTTAGGTAGTATCAATTGATCTTATCATTTTGAACTAGGTATGCCATCTTTAGCATGGGTACCATTAGTGATACAAAACTGATGTCAACCGTGACTATCTCTTCTGCTTTTATGTTCCTTTTTTGGCTTTTTAAAACACACTCTTATCTTTTTATTATTTTTAATTCTAGCTAATTTGAATTGTAAGATAAACTCAGTAGGTACATTTAGATAACAGAATTTATTATTGATTAGATTTTATGACTAATATGGGTACTACTTAACTTACGCTGACTTTCTTTAGAACATTTTAGATAACACAATCGACCTATTTTCTTATTTTATTTAGGTGAACGAAGATAAGGTAGCTAAATAAAAATAAATACATACAAATACCTATGCATACTCGTATATCCAAAATATACATAGTTAAGTGAAATATTCTCACGAAAACTCTTCAGAACTGAAGTGGTCACTCACAATTAATTAGGCAAACTGAAACTTCGCAAGCTAGTAGTGATAGCAAGATGACATTAGGCGTCTTTTATTTAACATCTATCTCGGCAACGTAAAGTAGAATCTTCAGCACGCAGACACGCTTGGCACTTTCGAGAATCTGTTTAGGTGTCCCTTCATTTTAATTCTCAAACTAAACTACTAATATTTGATTGTCCCAATCAGTAAACTTCATAATGCACACACAAAACAAAATGTGTATTCCTGCAAAGAGAATGACATTTGCTCTTTAGAACCATTAATACTTGCCTTGACACAATTACCCCGATAAAATTTCAGACTACCAATAAAATGTAAGAAGTTAACAAATGATAGTACATACTGTATAACATTATCCTCAATGGTCAGTCACATTGTGAGATTTACCGTTCTGCAGACGTTACACATAGATTTTGTTTAAACACATCAAATGATCTAACCCACTTAGCAAACTTAACAGCGAAACGTTAACGTTATGAAGTTCTATGTGATAATTAAATTTACATAATGACACATCCATCCGCAAATGACAGTTCAATAACCCGTTAGAGTAATGTTTATATATATTTTATTGCTTTCTTCGCAGGTATTCAAACATCACAAGATGCTCGCTTCTATGCTCTGTCGACAAAGTTCCCTCCATTCAGCAATGAAGGCAAACCATTGGTCATTCAATTTTCTGTAAAACACGAACAGAATATCGACTGTGGTGGCGGTTACGTTAAATTGTTTGACTGCTCGTTGGATCAAACCGATATGCATGGTGAATCTCCCTATGAGATCATGTTCGGACCAGATATTTGCGGTCCAGGCACTAAAAAAGTCCATGTGATCTTCAGCTACAAGGGCAAGAATTACTTGATTAACAAGGATATCCGTTGCAAGGATGATGTCTACACCCATTTCTACACGTTGATCGTGAAGCCAGACAACACCTATGAAGTTCTTATCGACAATGTCAAGGCTGAGTCAGGTAACTTGGAAGATGATTGGGACTTTTTGCCACCAAAGAAAATCAAGGATCCAGAAGCAAAGAAACCAGAAGATTGGGACGATAAGGTAGCTCTTAGACAGCTCTTAATCCCGTGGTATAGTGAATAATGTTTTAATTTTTATTTTTAGCCCACCATTCCCGATCCAGATGATAAGAAGCCAGAAGACTGGGACAAACCAGAACACATTCCAGATCCAGATGCTACCAAGCCAGAAGATTGGGACGATGAGATGGACGGCGAATGGGAACCACCAATGGTCGATAACCCAGAATATAAGGGCGAATGGCAACCCAAACAATTGGATAATCCCAACTATAAGGGCGCATGGGAACATCCAGAGATCGATAACCCCGAATACAGTGCCGACGAAAATCTGTACTTGCGCAAAGAGGTCTGCACTCTCGGCTTTGATTTGTGGCAAGTCAAGTCTGGCACAATCTTTAGTAATGTTCTCATCACTGACGATCTTGATTATGCATCCAAATTGGCCGCCAAAGTAGTCGACACCCAGGCTGGCGAGAAGAAAATGAAGGAAGCCCAAGATGAAGAGCAACGCAAAAAGGATGAAGAGGAATCAAAGAAGAATGCCGCCGACACCAAGGATGATGATGAGGATGAAGATGATGATGACAAAGAAGAAGGTTTACCAGAAGTGGAAGAAGACACATCAAACGAACACGATGAGTTGTAAGCTTCACTGAGAAACATTTCCACCACCAAAGCGTGTATCGTAGGAGTGCGCGTTCCACTTTGTTTTGTTTAGTTTTCTTCAGTTACACGTTTTCATCAACAAAAAACAAAATCAAACGCAAAGACTTTATTTTGTAATTTATTATTTAGAGAAAAAAAAACGAAAATTTTCGGGTCGGAGAACGTCATTGTTCAGCTTCCCTTTGTTTTCTATATCCCGCTTCCCATTTACGTTGAATCCTCGTCCCCCCTTCCATACCACGTTCTCGATAAGTAAGATATATAATTGCTTATATTGAATTAAATATTTATATACATTTTTGTATATGAGCTATGATGTGAATAAATTAAAAAGAAAAACAAATGTGTATAAAAACTCTTGAAAAAAGCGAATAAACGAAAAATCACAAATAAAAAGAGAAAAAAATACGTGAAAACAAGATTAAATATTGCCTTTTGTATTGAGAAGAAAAAAACGCTTTTAAAAGTGTATGGGAAACTTACGTACCGTTCAATTTTCAAATGATTCATGAAATCAGTCTTTGAATATGGCCAGCCATCTCTTGTAGTCCTCCCGGACAGTTAAATTTTTTAAATGAACGTTAGTTCATTTAGCTTTTCCAACTTGTGCATATACAAGCGAAAACCGAGCAGACAAGACTAATAACAAATAATGCATGGGACAACTAGGAGCAGGTGAAATACAATACGAACTGTCTTCTAGCTACGTAAAAACAGTACAGTGCGGGATGATTTACCAAGAAAAACAAAACTTGCATTTTGCTCGAATTTTACAATTATTTGTAGCAGGCATTGTAGTTCACGTTATTCTATTAGGATATAGTGGTGCTAACTGTTCTGAATAAGTCGGTGGTGGGATTGGACTTTTGTTGATGAAACCATATAATGTATGGACTACGTCTTGTCCTCATTTATATTCAGTCCCATTCTGCTTGCTGCTGACTCCATTGTAGTGAAAGCAATGATTACTGCTCGCCTTGTTCTTCCTATCACATCAATGTCGTCAGCAAACCCAAGTGTGTGTTGATTTATTAAAGGCAGTGCCTGGGTGTTGCGTAGAGTCCGTATCAATTTTGACGGAACAGCGAGCATTCTCTAAAGCCATCCTAATAAAACGTATCAGTTAACCAGGAATTCCCAAGCTGGACATGGCACTGTAAATAAACTGAAAATTACTCTAAAAAAAAATTGGACTTGGATAATAAGCAGCAGTATTAAATCGGAGTCAGATATTTATGATTCGTTTAAAAAAATATTTTTTGAAGAAACAGCTCACTCTGCTGTTGAAATGTGTGGGGAACAGATTGACGTGAAGCGATAGCACGAACTCTGTAGCTGAAGGCAAGGAGTCGGAATAATAAGTAGACGTCAAATGAAACTAGTGGCACTTTGTAGATTTTTGTTATAGGACGACAATAAATGGTAATACAAATTTACTGAAATTCCAACGTGAAGGAAAGTATAACGGACGTAGGTCCTATTTTTAAAATTACAGAAGAGTTTCAAATATCGACACTCTAACTGATTGCAGCGCCACTTTATATCCGTCGGTTTATCTTCGTAGTTTCTTCGGTAATTCACAATCAAGCAAAAATCACATCGAATAAGCATAACCACAAACCAATGGATAGATTATGTAGATACAACATTGGAATCTTTACGCCATTGGGCCTTACCAATAATCATTTTTAACCTTCAACTTAAATATTTTGAGGGTCACAATAGATAATTTTATATGGAAATTTTCGCCATTGTGACTTCGTAAAAGTTAGACTGGACACTAAAAATGATTATTAGTACCGCGGATTGACAACCCGTCCACTGTGACCGTCAAAATATTTAAGTTGAAGACTAAAAATGATTATTGGTAAGGCCCAACAACTACTGCGACTGAAACGGATGTGGAAGTTGACCTCAAATTGAAAGCGAGTGTAGAATCAATCAGCGGGTAGTATTTTGTATGAAAAAACGGAAGTCGTTTCGAAAAAACAGAAATGCTTTTTGCTTTTAGAAATTTCTTAAAATCTAAAATGATATCTAGTACCTATTAAAATAAACATTTATCTTTCCGTATATACCTAAGTACACATTTCTTTTATTTTATAGTCTGATTTATGCATTGGGACAATGTCGAAATTGCAAAAACTATTAAATTTAACATACCTATTGACAATTTATTCGTCGTTTGTGACGCATTCATGTCATTATTGACATGTAAAATGATTTTAAGATCAACTTTCAAGTCATTTTATTATTTCTTTCAAAATAAGTTGTGATAGCTAGGTAGGTACCTACAATAAAAATTAATTTCATTTAAACTTGTATCCGCTTTGTCAAAACATTTTGGAACAAACAGTAGGTAGGTATACATTATGCTGCGGCTGTGACACGTTTGTGCTGAAAACACTCATATTCAGTTAAATTTCAATAAATTGCATTAAAATAAAATACCGAAAATAAACGTACAAAAAAAAATAAACAATTTTAGTTATAGATTAATTCTAGCACCTGAATTAACAAATAAACTGGAACGATTTGTCGCAAATCTATGGTTTGGTGAAAAAAGTGAACAAACGCCTTTTTGGTTAGGTGCCAGTGCCACAGATTATAATCAAGGGTTACACTAAATCTGTGACAAGGTCTTTGTATGTGTATTGGTTCAAGAATCAAGAGTTAGTGGCACTGCCCATCCAAAAAAACACATTCACAATCTTATATCTCGAAAACCACCGAACAGATTGAGCTTACATTTTCGAAAAATCTTATAGGTATTGGCCCGGGAGTGTTTCTGTGTAGATTGGTAAAAATTGGAGAAAGGGGAAAGATTATTTAGTTTGAAGAAATAATTAGGCTTATTCGGCAAAATCTGTTATTCTGTTATGAATCATAAAAGATCTCGACCATAAAAGATCTTTTATAAATCGTATTCAGGGTTTCGAACTTTTATGAAAATCTGTTATGGAAGTTCGAAACTTGAAAATCTGTTACGAAGCTGTCAAAACAAAGCGCAGAGTTTTTTTTTATGCATAGGTAGACGGTAGGCACCTGATCAAATTTGCGCAAAAAACATATTAAAATGCAGTCTGAAAAGAGTATATTTTGAATTATTACAAACTAAATAATTGTGTAATAAATACTGGAACATCTTTTTAGTAAAAAGCCTGTTATGAACTGTATCCGTAAAAATGTAGTGTCGCGAGAAACTTGAAATAAATATCCAACTTTATGTACATCGTCATCATTAGAAATACAATTTACCTGAATTTGAAATGAAATGGTTGTACACTGGTCGGCATAAGTATTTTGACAAAACTAAAGTTAATCTTGCTCATAATTTGAAACTTACTTCATGTAAATTTTGGCACCAATGGAAAGGTCATTTAAATTCCGTTTGAATGATACAAAACTTTCCTTAACCCATTAAGTACCCATTTAAAAATTTTAGAATTTATAACTTTTGTGAATGTAAATTTTTTTGACTTTTTTCCTCGGTATCAAAATAAAAAATGTTTTGATGCAAAAAGTTTCTTCAAACAATTCTAATAGTGACTGCAAAAAAAATTTTTCAAAAATCTCTTCGCTAGTATTTTTTATGATTTTTTGAAAATTGCTAAAAATGACAATTTGAGCAACTTTTTCCTCCTTTTCATACAAAATTTTTCTGAGATCATCCCATTCAAAAAATCATAAAAAATGTTAGCGAAGAGATTTTTGAAAATTTTTTTTTGCAGTCACTATTAGAATTGTTTGAAGAAACTTTTTGCATCAAAACATTTTTTTTTTGGAACCGAGGAAAAAAGTAAAAAAAGTAGGCTTTTACAAAAGTTCTAAATTTTCAATGGGTACTTAATGCGTTCAGGAAAGTTTTGTATCATTCAAACGGAATTTTAATGACCTTTCCATTGATGCCAAAATTTACATGAAGTAAGTTCAAATTATGAGTAGAATTAACTTTAGTTTTGTCAAAATACTTATGCCGACCAGTGTATGTATTCGTGTTTTGTAAATTGTTCCAATCAATAAAACTCATACATTAGGAAGATCAAATGGATTACTATTTATTCTTAGTTCCAGCAAAAGTGATCGGTGTCTTCGTCTAAACCAAAAATATTCATTCAATCATTTTCAATGGTCCGCTTATCCATTAAGTGGGTTGCGGGTATAGGTTGCTCAAGTGGACCCTCCATAGCTCTCGATTCTCCGACATCGTCTCTAAATCATCAAGGGCAATCCTCATACGGGTGTAGAGGAGAGATTATGAACTTGATATAACCATCTCATACTGGGTCTACCTAGGGGACGCCTGCCGTCCGGAGAAGTAGCTATTCGACATTGAGTTACTCGCGAATTAAAGCAAAAGTAGGTACAAATTTCCAAATTATTTTCGAATACATACACACTAGTTTATGCACAATTATTACATTTGTCTTCTTTTGTAAACATTTCGTTGACGATAAATTATATAGATATCCATTTCAATTCAAAACTTTCTAATTAATAAAAATCTTTTATGATAAAAGTTGATTTTTTATTTTTCTATTTTGCACTACGAATTGTGCTAGTATCAGAATAAACAACAACTATAAGCATAACATACTCGCGTAGTATGTATCCAAGAGGTATATTACATAACTTAACTAACAACTAACTTAACTAACTTTGAATTGTTTTTGTATACCTATAGCTTGTAATACGATTCTATAAACATTTTTATAAGAAGTAAGAAATGATAAACGCCAAAATAACCATCGCCATTGTCGCAACAATAAATTCAATGATTTGTCATCCATATGAAGCACTTTTTTTCAAAGACTGAATATTGCTCCACTCTACAAAAATTCGTCATGCGCTTTCAAATTCAATCCTCTCTTAAAATCATCTCTCTTAACAGTTCATCTATGCCTTGCGCTTAACGCTTTGCCTTTTACTTATTGCCACTAGTCTAGCATTAGCCTAACCAAACTATTAACCAAGTATGAAGTATCCACCTAACATATTACTCTCTTTAGACTTTGTATCTATCCACTCCACACCACAAGCACGGCACAGCGCACAAATCCATGCACTGTGCAATCAACTTTGCTTGATGTTGAATGCCCAAGACTACTGCATATGGTTTATCTTACCTGCTTCGCCAGACTATGGTATAGAGTTTGTAATTACCTACTACCAACAACACCTGGTCTGACTGTTTTTGGGAGGTTAACCCAACTACCGCATCGCAGTAACTGATCAGTTCTTTCCGAAGAGCTTTACAGGTAACTCGCCGACTTGAGTTGTTCTCGTGTGAAGCTCCAATTTCGTTTTGTATCGCAATAATTTTTTTTTGTTTTTTGGTTCTCCAAATCCATAAGATTGACGTCAACCCTAAGTGGCCTTATATTTTTATAAAATTATCAAGTACCTATCTAGTACCAAAACGTTCTTGAAAATCATTAAGAAAGTGCTTTCAATCGCGTCGAATAGAAAATCCATAAAACTTGTGTCATCGGATGTGATTTGAATTTTTCAGTTACACTCTTGAGATAAAATAAAAATAAAACTAAAAGCGTCAAGATAAAACTGAACGCCCTTTTACACAACTTTCAAAAACGGTCGCGGCGGAGGTGGTCGCTCCCATAACAATTGTTGTCTTTCAGAAAACAAAATAAATAAATAAAAGATATAAAATTTAAAGAAGTGGAGTAAAAGTGGTGTGGTGGAGTTCGTGATTGAAATTTGAATTCAACAACTACTCGTACTTGTGGTCTGTGCCTTTTTTTCTCGTGTTGTGTTATGTATCCAAGAGGTACATTCGAACAGTGCAGCATTTGAATCTCATCAAGTCATCACCTTCGAAATCATTTAATTAGGACCACAGCACGACCTGTTCCGATTTTCTTTTCGTTGTTTTTCGTTGGTCGAGTTGTCGTTTTTTTGTCGGTTTATTCGTTTCTACTTGTTTTGTTCTTCAGCTATCCTTAGGCTGTTCTTGAGTGTATGTGAAAAGAACTGAAACTGAACTTAATCGTTGTCATCTTTGCACTGGCAAAAAAGGCATTCGACAAGAACGGCGGCAGCTTTACATCATCGGCGATATCGCTGAGATACTTTGGACCACATTTTGGCAGAATTAATTCTTTTGGCGGTCACTAAAAAGGTATGACTTGGGGGCATCTTGTATCTTTTTTTATTCATAAATTTTAGACTTTTTATGTCAGGTATTGGTTGTATAATGCACATTTACGTATGTATATTGTATACCTTGTTTGTCTGCTTGAATATTGAGTGCAAAGTGAAAGGTGCATTATACTTACTCGCATCAGCGCTTACTGGGTACATATAAATGGGGGCGGCACTGCGGGGAAAGGATTAGAGTAACCGACTTAAGTGTGGTCTTTGTATTTTAATGTCGTTGGCGTGGGCCTGTGCAACTAGCTCAAATGAGATGCCGCTAAAAAGTTATCTATGCTATACCTATACTAGAGTGGGAGACTATAAGGTTTATGACGTTTTTATTTTCTGCTCATGTATCTGATCTGCAGCAAAGCCCATTTTAACCCAATTAAGCATGCCGTTTGCGTAATACGCTTTGTATACTTGTGTTAGATGGTCTATAGCTGTTATTCCAAAGAAGATGAGATTTTAATTAAGGTTTACAGATACCTACAGGTAATGAATTGCTAAGTTTGGCGTCAATCGTGTTATTCAAAAACTTAACCATGTGTAGGTATAACTAGGTAGCGGGTTATGTAAACTTGCATTAGGATAGAATTCACAATGGAAATTCGTGCCACTTGTGCACAGGAGTAATGGATATCTCTGGTTATTAACTTATAATCGTTTTTTTCTTTGAATCACAATTGTTTACTCTACTCAAAGCGATGATGAATTTGCTTGACTACTTAGTCGGGAGTTCTGTCTTCAACCACCGGGAAAGAAAGCTTTTGAATTCAACCGATTGAAGACGACATAGAAGTGTAAGTAGGTGCGTTTCATTTGCCCAAAATTCTGGGCCTAATTTCTATATATGTAGATCTATTTTTCAACTTGCAACTATGCCTATACATACTTTAGGTCTACCTACCTATTTCTTAAAGACCAGCAATTTAAGAAAAATAAATCATGGGCTAATATAATTAAATATTTATAGCTTTGCTTAGCAGTGGAATATTTTGAATAAAGGAAAGCTTTATCCCCCTTGCTTTGTAATACCGAGTTTGAACAATAATTGGGGCGGGTTTCCAATATAGGAAATTCGCTAAAATTTACATGGTCTAAAAAACATAATTACCTATACAATATTTTTTTTTTTTTTTTTTGAGGAAAGGAAAAAACATTTTAATATTTTTATAATCTAAAAATGTTAGGTAATAGCTATGTATATTAATATTTTTTACATAAAATCCATACATAAACAGTGAAATATGCAACCCCCATGCTTGTGGTCACTGTAGGATTTGGAGTAGGGGCGAGTTTGGGTATATGCAAAGTAGAAAGTAATTTTAAATATATAAGTATAAAAAAAAAATTCCTCTCTAAATTTTGTAGACAGTATATCGAATAAAAAAAATAAAAATAAATATGTAGTTAGCGCGCAAGGTCATAGGAACCCTAGGCCTAGCTTCTCACGCAACCATTCGTTTGCGTGAGTTTTTATTTTTGGGAAGAATGGAAGAGAACCTTTTTCAGGACAGTCATACTCTCAGATGTTTGTCAGATGTTCGCGGATGTGGCACAGTAGAAAAAACCTTAGATATAATTTGTGTTTTTCCTGGGATTGAACCTGAGACCCCTCGCACAGTAGTCCAGCACCAGCACACTACCCACTGCGCCTATCTTAGAATAAACCATTTTCAGTAAAAAATTGTTTTTAAGTGAAAAGTAGTTTTCACTATATATTCGGAATATTCAGCTAATAATTGATCAAACAGCTTATAGATACCCTTTGAAATTTATTAGGACGACCCACTTCTCATAGATTCCTTGACAGTAGTTGCTTATTATAATATGGTGAGTACACAATAGTCTATTTTACTTAACAAAGAATTAAAGCCCTACTTTCATTGGATATATTCCAGTCAAGATCCTCGAGGTGCGCTATAAATGAACCTACAGTGTTCTAGGGAGATCCTTTGAAATTATTTTGTTAGTCTAATATCAAGTAAGATATTTGATTTTTAGAGCCTCCAACAACCATGAGTTTTTCAAACATTTTCAGTTTTCCTCGACTGATGTGTTTCTGGATTCCATCAGACTTAGGGACACAAAACCTGCGGTTAATAATATAACATTCTCTTCAGTCCTTACTCAGTACGATATAAAATGCGAGACAAACAATGACCGACACCTGAAAGATCAATATGTATGTAAAATTGTACTAGATTTTTTGTTTATTTCCTTTGCCCGCGTTTCATTGACGATTGGCCACTAGTGACATGTCAAACCCTATATTTTCCAACCTCCAAAGGCTACAATCAAACATGTCACACTCACACATCGTAACAATTTTTGACATGCTCACATCAGATTCTGTCCTAAAGTTGTGTGTAAACAAAGCTACGATTTTTGGCATATGTAATTGTAGCTTAAATAAAATATTGACCCATTGACACTTGCTTTTGGCACACCTACCTACAGTAGTCGATTGATTTCCCAAAAGCAACAAAATACCTACACTTTTAGGCAAGCCAATTATTGATACTGCAGTGGCTCCGTGGTTGTGTGTTGGGCTACTGTGATGCGAGAGGTCCCAGGTTCGATCCCCAGAAAAAACACAAATTATATCTTAGGGCAGGGACGTAGCCAGGGTTCGAGCCGTGGTGGGTGACTTTCATTGAAATGCCGACTTATTTCAGGAACTTGCCGACTACATAGAAATCATGAAAAGCGGCCTAGCGGATATCGAGTTATGTATGACATCATCGATTTTCATTAGATGTTTTTTGTATTGGAGGTGCCACTGCCATTTTTCCAATTTTGACCAATTTTTACAGGAACACTCCTGGGCCAATATCTAAGACCAATTGTAAATTTGAGCTTAATCGAGTTGGTATGGTCTTCGAGATATAAGATTTTGAATTTAAATTTTTAATTTTAATTTTGCGAAGTCACTGACACTGAGTGAGAAAAAGAAAAGGTTACTAGTGTATCTTAAGGAAACAGAAAACAAGTTTATAAACAATTTAAATTACGAAATTTAGTTTTCCAAACTTTTTGCCCTGAACGAAAACACCCTCTCCGCGAATTGTCACAGTTTATTCGCAGTCCACATCATTAAGCTACATTCCACAAACTAACAAATAAAACATTCGTTCGAATTTAACCGAGAAGTGCCGATCGTACTTTTTAAAATTGAATTGAAACTCGCTAAATTTTTCGGATTTCAGTCAGCAAATTCACCGATGCCGACCGTCCATTTTAAAATCGAATCGAAGCTCGCTCAATCTTAAGGATTTCAGTCGGCAAATTCACCGATGCCGACCGTCTTTTTTAAAATTGAATCGAAACTCGCTAAATTTTAGGGAGTTTAGTCGGCAAAATCACTGATGCCGACACGCGTTTAAAATCGAAAGGGTGAACCTTTGAAAATGCCGACTTGTATACATTCACAAGTTTGAAAACCCATACCTAATGAAAATCCAAACTCACTTTTTATTTTTCAACATTTTGTTCCGAGGCAGTTTTCGAAAATTGATCATTTTGCCGATATTTTTTTAGTTGCTCAAGTTAGGTAATAAATGTAGCTTCCTTGATTTGCCGACTTTTGAAAAGCGTACCGTGAATACCTCCCCTCGCTACACCCCTGTCTTAGGGTTTTTTGCTCTAATTTCACAAATAGAAAGGGTCTGCAATGTTATACCGTATCCGAACGGCCAATGGTTTAATTGAAAAGGCACCACATGACGGTTAGTAGATACGTTCGAAAAATTACTATTTTTGGCCGTTGAACTCAAACATCTCATGAATTTCCTTTATGCATAAATGAAATGCATAAATTATGAACCAATGTAGTTTCTCCTCTGTAAATCTTTAATCCGTTATAACTGTAGGTCAATTTGCTTGAACTAAACATTGAATATAGTATATTCAGATAAAGCAAAAATTATATAAAACCTGTAAAAGTTGTATCATTAAAAACCTCCACACAACGATTAATTGAATTTAATTTGTTATTATAGCACTATAGCAATTCAACGATTCATACACAGGCAAAAGATGTGAGTCGGTAAATCGTTTGCCTTTTTCACTTGTTCAATTCTACACGTATAAAACGAATCATCAGTCCAATTACCTGAACGTTGGATTTGGGAGTTTCATTATAATTCTACTATCATTTCATTAAATTTCGCAGTTTTATTTAGATACCGCCATTAATTATGTTTAATTTGAAAACGAGAGTTTGCTTTGTAGGTATAGTTTGTTTCTACAGAAAAATGGCGTCAGCCAGCTTAGAACACGTTTTATTCGACGAGCACCAACGGTCACGTTATGAGGAGCTATCAAATTAAAAATTACTACCAAAAGTAAAGAGAAAATAAACGATAAACATAAACACATTTTCTGTCAACCTAAGCAAATGTCACGACATACGATTTGTCAAAAATAAATTTAAAAGACCGAACGACTTAAATAAAAAGTAAACACAAATAAACCGAATCATGGAAATGAAAATGCATTGTTCAAACAAGAAGCGCCGGCCTTTTATGGTATATGCACTTTAGGTAAATAGAAATTCATTATGATTCGTATTCACCTTTTTTTTTATTTGTTGGGTCTTGTTTGCTTAAATGGTTTTATGTTTAAGTAAACATACAATAATTATGTGATAATCAGTCAACATATTTTAAACGCGACTTGCGTATCTAATTTATCGACAGAATGCGTCATAATAAATACAAAAAATAAGAAAACAACAACAAGTATTGGGGGTCAAATAAAGGGTGTCCCATAATTCACGCAAAATGTAATTTTGATAGAAAATACAGATTTTTAATTAGAAAGCTTAGGTATACATTTTTTATTGATTCATAGGCCATAGAGTATACAGATTGGGGTTATGTATGGAATAGCACATCGCATAAATTGCCTTGTCTTGTCTTTCATTGCAAGTACTTACGTACTCTTTTATTGAAATTTTCTTTGATCATTTCGCATAAATGTGCCTGAATTTCATTAACATACCTCCCAATTTCCTCTTTTAAGGCGTTGGTGGTCGTGGGATTGTTTGCACAGACCTTTGACTTCAAAAAACCCCAAAGAAAAAAGTCCAATGGCGTCAAATCGGAAGATCTGGATGGCCAATTCTGATCGTAAAAACGGACGATCACACGATTAGGAAATAACTCATGCATTAATTGAATTGTTTCTCTGGCTGTATGGCAAGTAGCACCGTCTTGTTGAAACCACATGTTGGTCACATCCCTTTCTTGTAATTTTGGCACTAAAAACTGGGTTATCATGTCACTATAAGGAACACCATTAATTGTTACTGACTGCCCAGCGATCAGCCCAGGGGTGTAGCGAGGGTTCGAGCCTTGGGGAACGGTGACCTTAATTGAAATGCCGACTTATTTCAGGAACTTGCCGACTGCATACAAATCATGAAGATCGGACCAGCGGTTATCGAGTTATATCAAACGTCATCGAAATTCACCCCATAGAAGATGTTTTTTTGTATGGGAGGTCCCACGCACCTTTGTCCAATTTTGACCAATTTTCAAAGGAAATATCCCGGGCCAATACCTAAATTCACCTGTAACTTTGAGGTCAATCGATTCGGTGGTCGTCGGGATATAAGATTTTGATTGTTTTTGTTTGTATGAGATTCGCAATACAGGAATACCTCTGGGCCAATACCTAAAGGACCTTTCACATGAGAGCGACCAACTATCTACGAACGAACGAACATTCGCAAGTTTTAACAGTCCGTTCACATGAAAACTTTTCTAGGTCGCGGTAGTTCGCGAATTTCAACCATCAGAAAACAGTTTAAATAATGAAATTTCGTTTTCCTTTTCCAAACATTTTGCCGCGAACGAAAACACCCTTTGCCGCAAATTGTCAAAGTTCGCAATCTACATCAATAAGCCGAGTTCCACAAACTAGCGAATAACATATTCCTTCGAATTTAACCTCAAATTAGAAATTCCGCCCGTTCTTTTTAAATTCAAATCGAAACTTACTTAATTTTAAGGATTTCAGTCGGAAAATTCACCGATGCTTTTCAAAATCGAATCAAAACTCGCTAAATTTTAAGGATTTAATTTTTTTTTTTTTTAATTTTTGTTTCGATTTTTTAAAATCGAATCTAAATTTGCTAAATTTTAAGGATTTCAATCGGCTAATTCACCGATGCCGACCGTCCTTAATTGTATCGAAACTAGCTTAAGGAGTTGATGTGGAACCTTTGAAAATGCCGACTTGTAGGTGTACATTTACAAGTTTAAAACCTATATCTAATGGGCCTTACCAATAATCAATTTTAATCTTTAACTTAAATATTTTGACGATCACAGTGAATAATTTTATATGGAAATTTTCTCCATTGTGACTTCGGAAAAGTTAGCCTGGACACTAAAAATTATTATTAGTACCGCGGAATGAAAATCCAAACCTAAGACCTAATTTTTGAAAATTGCTGGTTGATTTGCCGACTCTTGAACAGCCTAATGAATATCCAAACTCACTTTTTAACTATTTTAACATTTTGTTCAGACCTAATTTTTGAAAATTCTTCGTTCATTTGCCGACTCGCTACGCCCCTGGACCAACCGCATTTTCGTTGAATAATGCCTCCAGCCCAAAATCCACACCAAACAGTCACGCGTTGTGGATGCATTTGTTCTCAACAATTACTCGTGGGTTGTCTGAACCTCTAATTCGACAATTCTGACGATTAATTGAGAAATGTGGCTGAAAAACCCTCATTATTTTTAAAATATTGCTTAACAATGAAAATGCGTTGTTCTTTCGTATAGCGCTCCATTTTTACTAACCCCGAACTGTCAGCTGTAACATTGTTATCTTTTTTGCTGTTGGCATCACTATACTATTAAATGGAGCAACATTCAAATTTTGCGTGAATTATGGGACACCCTTTAAATACGAGTATCTATACTTTATTTGTATGTTCTAATGAATACTATGAGTGTTGTGTATATATAAATCAAAAACGTGTGTGGCTGTTTCAGGATGTCGAAGGAGAGGATTCAATTTGTTGTTCATCTTTTGTGAGAAGAGCTCATTAGTTATCATTAGTAAATCGTAAACAGTTAACCTTGAAGGAGTATTAAATAGATTAAACAAGTGGCAATAATTATTGTGAAACCGAAAAACAAATTTGTAATCAATCATCATTTTCGATTTTTTTTAATGACTGCAAGGTACGTATAAGCAGCCCATTCACGTTTAGACGGTCGTAAAGGTTGAACATATTCTACGGAACTTGCGACACGATTGACAGTCTCTGCGACCATCTCAATGTGAATGGCCTGCCCATACGATTGTCCATATATCCATTTCAACGTTTATGGACTGCTTTAAGCTGAATGAAGGGGATTATCAGATTGTCTAATCTTGTCCTAAACCGACTGTATAGACTACGCACAATGTAAAAAAGGTTTAATCAAAAAGTGTAGACCGTGTAGACTAAATAAAAAAAATAAATAGTTGTTGTTAGACCTAGCTCCACAAAACCAATCGTTTGTATTAGTTTTTATTTGTTTGGCACGAATGGAAGGGACCTACAATTTTATGCCGAGTCCGAAATGGCTGAAATAAGAAGCTTTTCGATGACATTTATAGTCTCGAATGTTTGTCGGACGTTCGCGAGAGGTAGCGCGGTGGAAAAAGCCTTGAGATGTAATTTGTGTTTTGGGATCGAACCTGAGACCCTTCGTTCAGTCGCTTTGCACACTAACTACTAAGTACCCACACGTACATTTAATATACACAGGAAACAAAAACACATTGGAATTATGAGATACGTTTTTTTAAGTAGTAAATTGACTGTTAAATCAGCCTAAAATAATCTTGGAATGAATTAGGCGAACATGTTGACCGTGATCATGATCACCATATAGATCTGTAAGCCGTCTTAGTCTTAGAAGAAAGTAAAATTTTATTGAAGGAGTCAAATCGAGCATATTTCCCAGAATGGTATATACCTACTTAAGAAAGCTTGGGTGTATTCTACATCAGTCTACATTATATTGTGCAGATTTGGAGAAGGTATACGATCGAGTCCCTCATTCGTCCCTCATTCGTCATTCGACATTTGAACTCTTTATAGACACAAACTGCTGAAGTGCGCTGTCGTTGTGTTTGGTAAAACGTTAAATCAGTACCTACCAATCGCTTCGACAGAAAAAAAAATATAGCTAGATATTTTTATTTTAACCACTTATTCATATTAAGGCTCCTTTTAAGTTATTGTTATTGAATAGTTTTCTTCTGACAGTCATTTCTCCCGTCAAACCTCAGTGCATTGGTGGTTTCTACATTCCATGAGAAAAATATCTTTCAATGTGGCCATGAAATTTTGTCAAGGGTGCATTTTGTCTCCTCTCCTTAACATTGCTTATAGACGGGATGCAACAGCGAAACCGTGGCGAATGAATGCTTTAGCCATTTGGTATCTGTTTTGACAAAAAGACATTGACAATAGATTTGAACATTAAGGGCAGCAAAGCAAAGTAATGAACAAATGCTCAACAAAATGATCCCGATTGACTTCTTCAGGGAATTAGTCTGAATACCTATAGCATTTGTGTTAAAATGGTATGTCTTTGATATTAGGTGTTTCCCTGACCTGGGTCCGCCATTGGTATTTGGGATAAAGCTGAAATATATACAATAATTAAAAAAAAAAAAAAAACAAAATTGTTTACACGAAACCAACACAAGATTTTCATTACATTTTTAAACGACTTAAACACATTTTAATATTTTATGGACCCGCGGGGTTAATTTATTTTTCATAAACAATACTTGAATTTTAGACCGACAAGGCGTTTACATAAATTGAAATAGTTTTTCATTTTTAAATAAATAAAATACCTGTACAGAAATACACGTATCGCTTACCGATGACAGATTCCTGTGTAACTGAGTTCTGAGAGGTTTCTATTCCTCGCCACCAGATATCGGAGGCCAACTTGTACATAGTACATTCGTCAATAGCAGCTGATACAATTGCTTCAAAATTAGATCCGTCCCTATTGATGACAACTTTTCTTTCTGATTCCTCGATCAATTTATTTCCTTTCGGTTATATAGATTCGATCTACATTGGAAATATTATTCCACACCGTTTTGCGTAAGAAACAAGAAACGATTCGTATATAACTTCTCGTTCTACTTAGCAAAACGAATTGCCCAATTTATACCAACAGGGGTATAGAGTTTCACTTAAATTAATTTGTTATTTGATACCTAAGCTGTCTTCTGGAAAAGCAAAAAAAAGATGCAAGTACACAAGATAATTTCTACCTCATCTAAGAAAATACAGAGGCAAAAAAAACATGCAACAGATAAAAAATAATAAATTGCGTTTGCCATTTGAAAAAGAAGGCCACAGCTTCCACACCAAAAAGAAAAACCCACACACTGTAATCAGTCGAACGAGATGCAAAAATGTTGAGGAGATCCGTAGTAAGAATAAAAGCATCATAACCTATAGACATAGGTACGATTCCGAGATACCACCTCCAGCTTTTCAGTGCGCCAGCCTATATGAAATCCAATATCTGGTAACTAAATCTTAACTCTTTAAACTTCACCTTTAATGCTGACTGGGTGCTTGGAACTGGACTATAGGCAAAGGTTTTTATTTTTAGAAATAAGATCTAAAAGTGATATGCCTATACTCACTATAGGTGTAATGAAATTGAAATTGAAACTGGAAACGTTTTTTTTTTTTTTGTTGTCGTCACAGTTGTGTGCACTTGCAAAGTACCTACTATTTTGCAATCTACTTTACTGTTGTCTTATTTAATTATATTTCATATACTAACCACCTTCATATCAACAAACGAATTACACATTTAAGGAGTGTCATCTTTAATGCGTATAGCCTGGAGCAGGAATTTCAATTCCCTATATGCCTAATAACTTAATGGGGGAGGGCGTTGACCAGGACTATCATAATACGGCAACATATGACCATAATGTAGGCCATAAATCGATAAAGCACTAGGGGATGGAGGACAAACACTATGTGACTATGGATAACGATCTTGGGATAGTACCGTGATGTTGTCAGTGACTATGAAGAATGTCCCAGTTGGGTTTTCGTGGAGCAAATTAGGTCAGCATATTATTTACATTCGTAAAGTTGTTCCTTGTCATGGAAGAATGTAATGTATGAGAGAGATTCCTGCGAAAGGTTTCTATACGGCCGGATTTATTTTAAGTAATCACACCAAAAACATAAATGTAAAAAATAAACCAAGTTCTCTTATGTATGTAGAACAAAAAAAAGTGTCAAGATAAGTAATGAGATATTAAAGTACGCCAAGTTCTTAAGTTGGTTGGTTGTAGGGTGTGAGTTCATCACAGTGGACTAGGCACCATATTGGGCCCATCGACATCACGGTCAAAACCTAAACCAATTCGCCCAAACACTTAATTTCCCTACAGAATCTAAGAAGTGTTTCAATTTTGTTTGTAAGGTCAACCTCCTCCAAATTGTCGAAGAAGTACCTTCCAAGGTGTTTCCTCCTATACCGAGCACGAGCAATGGCTTGACATTCACAGAGAATATGAGTAATATTCTCTGCGACATGTAGGTACATAAGTCTTCGCAATACCTGCACGTGTCCGTATTTGTTAAACCATAATCTCCTAGCATGCTTACTTAGAAGACAGTGCCCGGAGAGTATCCCTACCCTATTGCCATTCGTACATTTGATCTGCTGAGTTTTAATAATTCTACAGATTTTTCCTGATCTAACTTAGCCAAGTGTGGGCGCAGTAGCGCAGTGGTTAGTGTGCTGGACTACTGTTCGAGGGATCCCAAGATCGATCCCCGGAAAAACACAAATTACATCTTAAGGTTTTTTCTACTGCGCCACCTCTCGCGAACGTCTAATAAACATCCGAGAGTATGACTGTCCTGAAAAAGTTTCTCAATTCAGCCGTTCGGACTCGGCATAAAATTGTAGGTCCCTTCTATTCGTCTCAAAAATAGAAACTCACACAAACGAATGGTTGCGAGAAGCTAGGCCTAGGGTGTCACCTGTTGCGCCACCTATTTATTTATTTATTTTTTTAACTTAGCCAAGTTCTTAGTTTAAGAAGACAATCGGTAGGTTCATTGGTCAAGTTTTCAAATTCATATATATTACATAACAAAAGTTATAAACAAAAAATTTGTCAAGTACCTAAATCTTTTTAACTTTTTCTTAAACTAAGAACTTGGCGTACATTTAGATCGCATAATTTTCATGGTTGACTAGTTGTAGTTTTTTGTTCTATATATAAATAGCAAGGCGTGCACTAAAGTGGTGAACCAGTGGCGTGGTGACCAAGTAGCATGTGGATGTGGAGGTGGAGTCGCTAAATCTTATGTAAACAAGGCCATGTGGAGTTTAGCAGGTGAAGTAATTCCAGCCTGATGTCACTTAGCCCTAGCAAGTTTAATTTTCGAGTGGTTAGTGGGTGGTGATGAGGTGGATTTGGACATTGCATATTTTTGATGTTTACCCGAAAACTAAAACCATGCGAGACGATCAAGAATTGAACATATTAGGACGACATTTTAAGAATTGATGAATCAGTGGCACCATATGTTGTCTGTCTCTTCAGTGTGCGTTAAATTACTTTCAAACAACTTCGCTGCTATTCCATGGCCAAAACAAATGTTCAATCCTATACCACCTGGCACTTTGTCACCACTCCACTGTCACGCCACTTGCTCACCACTTCAGTGCGCGCCTTGCTTTAGATTTAACAAACAATGTTGAAACGTCTTCGCATTTTCATATGGATTTTTTCTTGTAGACTATTCAATAAAATTTCATTCAGCAGATTCCACGCCCCCTAAATGGCAAATTGTTAATTTTCGATATTTTTCTTTTTGTACAATGTGTACTTTACGTACTTTACGATAATCGGAAGTGGCCCAAATAAATAATAACCGATTTTCAAGAGTGGATGAATACCACGCCTCCTGAACGAAGAATATATATTTTTAACTTTCTCGTATACGTAGTAAGAGAAAGATATTGTTTTCGTACAAAATTTCGAACTCGAGATTTTGATCAATTCTGATATTACGATGATAGAGGAACTAAAAAAGTGGGTCTCGCTATTCTGTCCGTCCGTATGTCTGGCTGTCCCACCCCTGGGGAATCTAAACGCTTGGACGTATTTGTTTCAAACTTCGTATTTAGAGTTTGTGGGCTTCTCACAAGGAGGCATTTTTTTCATGCTAGCCCTAATATTAACGGTACTTCCCATATAAAATTTTTACGAAATATTAAACAATTTAGATTTTTTCAAAAACGGCTCTAACGATTTGAACCAAAATTGATTGTTGAGTTAATGTAGGCATGCTTAACATGACTGCATACCCAGTTTTTCGTTTAAAGGTCCAACAACGGCAGTTTTGAAAATTGGCTTTTTCTCGAAAACGGTAAAAGCGATTTAAAAAAAAAAAAACAATTTTTAAGGTAAGACTGTGTCATTTTCATATCTCAAAAACGCCATTTTCGATTATGATAAAAATGTAACTAGCAGGTAATGCTTAAAATGTAACTGCTAGGTTTATATCCTGAAGAAAACGTCATTTTCAGTTTTTAGCTAGACAGTTTAATAACAGTGCTTTTCGAATCCAAAGTTGTAACATTTGTCAGCATAATTTTACAAAAACCCGCTCTAACGATTTTGATCAAAATACATACATATTAAAGACAACATAAGCATTCTAAACATGATTTTCTCAGAAAACTCGAATATAGCCGGTTTATGAAAATTTCTCAAAAATGACTATCCAAATCCAGATCACAACCGATATATTTTTGCAAAGCCCAAAACTTCAGTGGCAATTGTTGCGTTCAAATAACGCCCCAAAAAAATTAGTGGTTGTCTCCCACCTTCCCACCTTCCGACCCATTCCTATTTTCGACCCTTCATATCTTTCCGCTATCTTCCTGAGGAAGTGGCATAGCCGATCTTGCTAGATATTTTATATCTAACGATCTTGCTCGCCATAATGCCTCGGGAGGGTAGCAAAAGCAGGTACCCCAACAGCCCAATTGGAAGGGCAGGGACGGACGGTCCTTAAGAAGAAAAAGGAGGAACACTACATCGAAGTCAGCACGGGTGGTAAAGGAAAATATATATAAAACAACAGGCAATGCCAACAAACAAACGCAAGGAGTCAACGTAAACGCATAACTAAAATACAGATACATACAAAACAACGAACACGCAATATCAACAAACAAACACAAGGTGTCAACGAAAACGCATAACTAAAATACAAATACATACAAAACAACGAACATGCAATGCCAACAAACAAACACAAGGAGTCAACGAACGCGAACATGCAATGCCCACAAACAATACAAAACGGGCCGACGAAAACACAATTGAAAAATACAAATACCACATGCATCATACATCATACCACGAAATACCACGAAATACCACCCGCAACGTCAACAACGAAAACTTAAAGTGGCTAGAGGCCCCAACGAGAAAACCATATAGATTTTGTAAGAAATGGCACACTATCTGCGCATCCCCAACCACCCCAAATCTGCGCGAAAGTCCACTTGATTAGGTAGGGAAAGGAAAAATAAATTCGAAAACAAGATTCAACTCGGTTCCTCTGTCCCCACAACGCTGCTTTCCGCAAAAAGGTACAAAGCCTCAAGATCCCTAAGCTTTGTCAAGTCCAAATAGACCGCCGGCAAAACACCCTTTTTCTTCTGGGTAGGGGGAAAAATATTTAATTTCGATAAGGGGAAAATTGTCGCGAGCCAATTTTATTATGGGTTAGCTCGAGGTAAAAATTAGTCAGGGCAAAAAAAAATATATTTCTGAAAGTTGCTCGAATGGGTAACAACGTCGAACCAAAAAAACAAAATACACAAAACAAATAATGTGCTGAATGCAAGTTGCGAAAAGTTTGTGTGAGTGCGTTCCGTGAAAAGTCTGAGATCAGGAAAGCTCCCTGATACTCGGGCGAATTCACGAATGGATGCAACAGTATATGACTGAGAGCATGTACGGGAGTCTGCACGCACCTCCCCCAAAATAGCGGAGTGCTGCGCTGGCGGACGATAATGTTATCCCGTACTTGCTGAATGAAAGAGCATGAATGTATGAGTGTGTGCGAAGTCTGATTGGGAATGGGTGACGCGGGAAAACCACTTCTTGGTTGACCGTGAGATTGAACGGACAAAGATTTTAACTCGAGATAACTCCTAATAAAAGTCGTAAAAGTTTTTTTTTTTTCCGCCACGGATTGAACGGACAAAGATTTTAACTCGAGATAACTCCTAATAAAAGTCGTAAAAGTTTTTTTGTGCTATTAGTAGAATAGCGAATAGTAAAATTCGTAAAAGTTTTTTTGATAGTGCTATTAGTAGAATAGCGAAAGAAGTTAAAAGTAAAAGTAGAGAAAAGTGAAAGAAGAAGGGAAAAGAAGCAGCGAAAAGGAAGGACAAAGCGGCAGGACAGGCTTCAAAATACCAAAAAGGACAGGTTCTGGGAACAAAGGAAGCAAGTTAAGTAGAGTGTTCTAAGTTGATAATTTAGTAGTTTACCGGTAGCTAGGGTTTTTGAAAAGTTTTGATCAAGTTGGCTTTTGTTCCGTTAAACATAAATCCCGGAAAAAGCGGGACACGCGACCCATTCCAAATTAACATTCGGGAAAAAGCGATAGTGGGCCATTTTCCTCGGCGTCCACCATTTTGTCTTAAATTTCAAAAGTTTTCAAAAATTCTTAAATTCTCTTAATAAAACGCCATTTACCCACGTTTATAACGTAATAACGATTTTTTCATTGTCCACATTTCGATTTCCACTAAAATCATCATCGGGAAGAATTTCTATAAGGTTTCACAATTCCTTTCAAAAAGATTGTGTGGCGCCCACTTCAAATCAATCAAGAATTGATCGAAATCAAAAAAAAGGTTAAGTACCCCTAATTATTGTTTTAATATAAATTTATATCATTTTCTTAATTAATTATATCGCTGAACCCACCCCAGCTGAGCAACCGAGGCGGTAGCATCCAACCGGCTACCTGTTGCACTTTCCCCCATACATATATCACACCGGCGAATTACGTTTGACATTTCTCTCCCATTTCCATTACCGACTTGTAACCCATCGGCGCAGCGGCGGCTGCAATTGCTCGTGATTTTTTTCTTTTTGTACGCAATTTAAAATCGTTTTTCGCTTTTTCTTTTACCTCCACAATAAAGTGTAACAAATTGACGCCCGAACGTGGGGCTTTTCTCATCATAAAATAAATAAATAATCAATCTCTAATTCGTTAATCAAATCTTGAATCGATCAAAAAAAAAGTTTCCTCTTGTGCTTTTCCTACATATATACATATATATACCAGCTGCATTGTGCTGTGATACCTACTCGTTGTGTGTTCTATCGGGAAGTTTTGTGTATTATTTTGCCAAGTTCTTTTTACTTTGTGTTTTCTTTTATTTTCCCAGGTTGTGATTGATCGTTGTCTACAAATTTTGATTGGAGTCCTAATTGGAAACAGAAAGTGGAAGTGTGGTCATTTAATTTCAAGTAGGTGGTCGTTTGTTTACTTTTCATTTGCATTTTGGTACGTACCTACATATTTTTCTCATATATACATACATATATATTATATACTTACATTAACCTGCGAAAAGAAACATAATTTTTCATTATCATATATAACATACATTTTGATATTATCATATACATATATATATACGATCATCGGTACTGCTGAATTGTGCGAAACAGAGTACACAGTTTTAGCGGCAATTTTTTTTATTCGTCGCAACGAATAGTGGTTGTTTTTTTTGTATGCGATATCGGCACACGTCAGTATAGGGTTGCCATCATTCATTTTGTTTTTCCGTGGCGGAAAAAAAAAAAATTTTGTGCTGACACATTTTAATTCTTTTTTTATATTATTCACTGATAATATTTTGCATTTTATTTCATTCGTGATTGGGATAATAATTTTTTTTGGTTGTGTTTTTTTTTTGTGAAAAGGTTTTACTTGTATTGATACATAGTTATTATCATTGGGAATTCGTTTAAATATTTCAATACGAAACTTAAGTTCGGTTTGGTACATAATAGTGATTTTTGATTTTGTTCGTTTTTCGGTGACATTGAATTCTCTTCTTCGTAGTTTTTTTTTCGCATAGCGGTTTATTTGATTGACACTAACTTTGGTGATTATATTTCGCTCTTTTTGAATTGGGATTCGTTATTTTATAAAATTTTTGCGGTAATTTTGTAACTGTTATTTAAGTTGAGGGTTTGTGTTGAGTAATAAAACACTATTTTGGTGTGAAGATTTTTATTTGTCTCTTATTAGTTTCTATTCAAGTTAGCTTTAGCCGCTTCCTTTGTATTAGGTTAGTTTACGTTAAGCTTTTGGTAGTACATATATAGTTTAGATTTAAAACAACAAAATGGAGGTGAATAGATTAGCTCAGGAGGAACTGTACTACGAGATGGACGTGCGGGGGTTGCCGAGAAGCACGGTAACCGATATGAGACAGTCACTTAGGGCAGCAAGAATGCTGGAGCGTAGGGGTTCTTTGGGTACAGACGTCAGTTATCCTTTTTCTTTTGAAGACGACGTTAAAGCTATTGAAGGAAAAATAGAGGAGATAGAAGATTTATTAAAGGACAAGCCTAGCGATCCTAAGTCAGGGGAATTTTTAAAGATCGTGACCAAGATCGAATGGTGTCTACGAAGGTTAGATAGGGCTCGCGCTGAAGGGGGCGAGGAAGAAGAGAATAAGTTGAGACTGCGTAACAAGTTGGTCGGTTTGGCGGCTAGACTTGAGTTCGGCGACGAAGACGAAACAGATTCCGAAGAAAAAGCAGCTCCGTCCAAGGTAGCAGTAAGGCTTGCACCACCATCGCCAATTATACAACCAATAAGGGTACAACAAATTGACCCTTTACAACAACAACAAGAACAACGTCAACTACAACAACCATTTACTGAGTCAGCATCTGTGACTCAAGATAGATGCACCGAGCGCATTGAGAAGTGGGACGTTAAGTTTACTGGGGAACGCTGTGGAGCGTCTGTAAATGCATTTTTAGAAAGAGTTGAGGAACTTAGGCAGGCTAGAAGTGTTTCAGAAACACACCTTTTTAGGGCAGCGGTAGATTTATTCACTGGGAAGGCACTCCTCTGGTTTAGGGCTATCCGAGTCAATGTTAGGACTTGGCAGGAGTTGGTAAGCGAACTCAAAGCCGAATTTTTGCCACCCAACTATGATGACCTTCTCATGGACGAAATTAGGCGACGTACACAAGGACAGGCGGAGTCGATTGGTGTATACGTCGCTACAATGTCGAACATGTTTAGGAGGTTATCAGAACCATTATCTGAAAGAAGAAAGCTTGCTATTCTTCAGAAAAATCTGGCACCGTTCTACCAGACACAACTTGGACTCGCGGAGCCGAAAACGGTAAGCGATCTTGTTGCTCTGGGTAGACGTTTGGAGACAGTTAGGGCGAATGTGGAGACTTTCACTCCTCCACCTAGTAATCGGTCGAGAAACCTGCTGGAACCCGATTTAGCATATGTTGCGGTCGAGGAACCAGTAGTAGCGGTTGTAAGTAGAGACCCTCAACCTGTGAGGTGCTTTAACTGCAACCAGGAAGGACATTTTGCAAGTAGGTGTTCTGCTCCTAGGAGATGTGTAGGCTGTGGGCAACAGGGGGTTGTTCGCAGAAACTGTAGGAATTGTTCGGGAAACGGTCAACGCACTCTCGGGTCGGCAGGACGAGGGCGCCGTTGAATTCTCTGATTAGGTCGCCTGCTGGTAACCAGTTGGCTTGTAATGAAGTTGTCCAGTTAGGTTTCACACTTGAGGCAAATTGTAATGATAGGCGTCCATACCTTAGGGTCAGCATCTTTGGGGTTTATTTGTTAGGTTTATTAGATTCAGGCGCATCGCGCTCAATTATAGGTAGGAACGGTTGGACAATATTAAAAGATTTAGGTTTAACGTTAACAAAAGGCAACGTAGATAGGGTCACTCTAGCGGATGGTGTAGGGATAGGTGTAGAAGGTGTCGTAATGTTGCCAATTATAGTGCAGGGAAAAGTTGTATTATTGGAGTGTCTCGTCATTCCTAGTCTTCCGCAAGTTCTTATATTAGGTGCAGATTTTTGGAAACTTTCGGGAATCGTTCCGGATTTAGCTTCAGGTCAGTGGAGTTTTTCGAACCAATGTGATTTGGGTTCCATAACCGAGAACAGGGATTTGTCATATTTAAACGAGACACAACAAAAACTGTTAGGTAGCTTTATAGATAGGATATTTAGGGACATGCCTGAAGGTATTGGTTGCACCCATCTGGTGGAACATAAAATTAGGACCAATGCTGAGCCGATAAAACAACGGTATTATCCGGTTTCTCCAGCAGTCCAGGTCCATATAGATAGGGAACTAGCAGATATGATTAGGGACGATATCGTTGAGACATCGAAAAGCCCTTGGGCTTCTCCCATAGTCATGATTAGGAAAAAGGATAATTCATATAGGTTCTGTGTAGATTATAGGAAGCTGAACAAGGTCACTGAAAGGGATGCCTATCCTCTCCCATTCATTTCATCGACCTTGGATAAGCTTAGGGACGCGAAATTTCTGTCTTCTTTGGACATCAAATCTGCCTATTGGCAAATACCAGTTGAGGAAAAATCACGACCTTATACGGCTTTTACGGTCCCAAATAGAGGACTTTTTCAATTCAAAAGGATGCCTTTTGGATTGCATAATGCCCCTGCGACGTGGCAGCGATTCATAGACAACGTGCTTGGAGCCGATTTGGAACCGCATGTCTTTGTCTACCTAGACGACATAGTAATCGTAACCAATTCGTTTGAGAGACATTTAGAGATTTTGGAGGAAGTATTTAGGCGATTGTTAGAGGCAGGTTTGAAAGTAAGTCGTGAGAAATGTAATTTTTGCAGACCATCCCTTAAGTTTTTAGGTTATGTAGTAGATCAGAACGGCCTTCATGTAGACCCTGAGAAGGTTGAAAGTATGTTGAATATTCCAACCCCCAAAAATGTCAAAGAGGTGAGGAGCTTCGTCGGAACGGTATCCTGGTATAGGAGATTTGTCCCAAACTTCGCGAGTTTGGTTAAGCCGATGACCGAGTTGCTCAAGAAAAGTAGAAAATTTTGTTGGACTGAAGCATGTGGAGAAAGCTTCAGAAAAGCCAAAGAGTGTTTGGTAGCAGCGCCCATCCTAACGTGTCCGGATTTCACGAGGCCTTTTGTTGTACAGACAGATGCCTCAGATTTTGGGATTGGTGCCGTCTTGAGCCAGAACTTTGACGAAGGAGAGAAAGTAATATGCTACTTAAGCAGGTCTCTCAATAGGTGTGAACGGAATTATTCAACTACAGAAAAGGAATGTTTAGCCGTGTTATGGGCTATAGAGAAACTAAGACCATACCTCGAAGGAATTAAGTTTACGGTTATTACCGACCATTACTCTTTGGTATGGCTTAGCAAGTTGAAAGATCCAGCTGGTAGATTAGCGCGTTGGGCTGTTCGTTTACAGCAGTTCGATTTTGAGATTATTCATAGGAAAGGTAGGGATCATGTTGTGCCAGATATGCTCTCCAGGAGCGTGCCAGAGATAGCTGGGATTGAAGAGCACAGATCCGATCCGTGGATAATCCGGATGATCGAAAAGGTAGAAGAAAAGCCGTTGGACTTCCCAACGTGGCGGGTTGAGCAGGGTATTTTATACAAGTTTGTGAAGGCAAGTCACATACTAGTCCATGACCAGAATTCAGAGTGGAAGGTGGTCGTTGGGAAAACTGATAGGTCTAGGATACTTAGCGATTGTCATGACAATGCGCTAGCGGGACATATGGGGGTCAGGAAAACTTTAGGTAGGGTATCAGAGAAGTACTATTGGCCTAAAATGAGGTCCGATATTACGAAATATGTTAGGAGCTGTAAAGTTTGCCAAAGTGTGAAGCCGGTCAACGACAAGCCGGCTGGGTACATGACGGAAAGGAAAGGGGTAACCGATCCGTGGGAGATGGTTTCTGTTGATTTAGTTGGTCCACTACCAAAATCGAGTAGGGGTTTTATCTATATCTTAACGGTCGTTGATTATTTTACTAAGTTCCCTTTATTATTCGCTCTTAGGTCGGCTACGGCAAAAGCCGTGTGTAGGGAGTTGGAAGAAAACGTCTTTCTCTTGTTTGGAGTCCCAAAATACCTTGTCTGTGATAATGGTCCACAATTTAGGAGTAAGGAATTGAAGGCTCTTTGCGAAGAGTATGGTTCCACTATTAGGTTCACCGCTCATTACCACCCGCAAGCAAATCCAGCGGAAAGAATAAATCAGGTTATAAAAACAACACTAAGATCGTATGTATCTGATAACCATAGGGTTTGGGACAAACAATTAGCTAAGGTAGCATGCTGTATACGCACAGCAACGCACGACGTATTGGGGGTATCTCCGTACTATGCGAATTTTGGTCGAGGTATGGTGACTTTCGGGCGAACGTCCTTAACCACTATACCGCATGAGGGGAGCATAAGTACGGACTCAGGGGAACAATTTAGGCAACTTAGGGTAGAGATAGGCAAACGATTAGAAGCGGCATCCAAGAAGTCAGCGCAGGCATATAATCTTCGGAGAAGGGACGTGCAATACCTTCCGAATGAATTAGTTTGGAGAAAGAATTATGTCCTCTCGGACGCCGCCAATTACTACACCGCAAAGTTGGCCCCAAAATACGTCGGTCCTTTTCAAATTAAAAAGAGAGTCTCAGCGTGGACATATACACTAAAAGATAGCGACGGTACCGAAAAAGGTACATGGAACGTAAAAGATCTTAAGCCTTACTGCGATGATCCTGGACGTTAATAACATTAGTCGCGTAACAGAAAGTTTACGCAAAGGGGTACTGAGAGCAATTAGCTCTGTGATGTACATTACCTCTCGCCAATTGCGAT
Organism: Cheilosia scutellata; assembly: GCA_955612985.1. NCBI lineage: Eukaryota > Metazoa > Arthropoda > Insecta > Diptera > Syrphidae > Cheilosia > Cheilosia scutellata. Next base: position 49,469,745 of record OY015312.1, on the reverse strand, counting down.
TGAGAAGTCGATGTTATGTGGTTGTGATGTTTACTCCGGTCTTTCTTAACGAAATACCAGTCTTCTTGCCTCTTCGGGAGGTAAGGAAGGAGTTTGTTGCGTTCAAATAACGCCCCAAAAAAATTAGTGGTTGTCTCCCACCTTCCCACCTTCCGACCCATTCCTATTTTCGACCCTTCATATCTTTCCGCTATCTTCCTGAGGAAGTGGCATAGCCGATCTTGCTAGATATTTTATATCTAACGATCTTGCTCGCCATAATGCCTCGGGAGGGTAGCAAAAGCAGGTACCCCAACAGCCCAATTGGAAGGGCAGGGACGGACGGTCCTTAAGAAGAAAAAGGAGGAACACTACATCGAAGTCAGCACGGGTGGTAAAGGAAAATATATATAAAACAACAGGCAATGCCAACAAACAAACGCAAGGAGTCAACGTAAACGCATAACTAAAATACAGATACATACAAAACAACGAACACGCAATATCAACAAACAAACACAAGGTGTCAACGAAAACGCATAACTAAAATACAAATACATACAAAACAACGAACATGCAATGCCAACAAACAAACACAAGGAGTCAACGAACGCGAACATGCAATGCCCACAAACAATACAAAACGGGCCGACGAAAACACAATTGAAAAATACAAATACCACATGCATCATACATCATACCACGAAATACCACGAAATACCACCCGCAACGTCAACAACGAAAACTTAAAGTGGCTAGAGGCCCCAACGAGAAAACCATATAGATTTTGTAAGAAATGGCACACTATCTGCGCATCCCCAACCACCCCAAATCTGCGCGAAAGTCCACTTGATTAGGTAGGGAAAGGAAAAATAAATTCGAAAACAAGATTCAACTCGGTTCCTCTGTCCCCACAACGCTGCTTTCCGCAAAAAGGTACAAAGCCTCAAGATCCCTAAGCTTTGTCAAGTCCAAATAGACCGCCGGCAAAACACCCTTTTTCTTCTGGGTAGGGGGAAAAATATTTAATTTCGATAAGGGGAAAATTGTCGCGAGCCAATTTTATTATGGGTTAGCTCGAGGTAAAAATTAGTCAGGGCAAAAAAAAATATATTTCTGAAAGTTGCTCGAATGGGTAACAACGTCGAACCAAAAAAACAAAATACACAAAACAAATAATGTGCTGAATGCAAGTTGCGAAAAGTTTGTGTGAGTGCGTTCCGTGAAAAGTCTGAGATCAGGAAAGCTCCCTGATACTCGGGCGAATTCACGAATGGATGCAACAGTATATGACTGAGAGCATGTACGGGAGTCTGCACGCACCTCCCCCAAAATAGCGGAGTGCTGCGCTGGCGGACGATAATGTTATCCCGTACTTGCTGAATGAAAGAGCATGAATGTATGAGTGTGTGCGAAGTCTGATTGGGAATGGGTGACGCGGGAAAACCACTTCTTGGTTGACCGTGAGATTGAACGGACAAAGATTTTAACTCGAGATAACTCCTAATAAAAGTCGTAAAAGTTTTTTTGTGCTATTAGTAGAATAGCGAATAGTAAAATTCGTAAAAGTTTTTTGATAGTGCTATTAGTAGAATAGCGAAAGAAGTTAAAAGTAAAAGTAGAGAAAAGTGAAAGAAGAAGGGAAAAGAAGCAGCGAAAAGGAAGGACAAAGCGGCAGGACAGGCTTCAAAATACCAAAAAGGACAGGTTCTGGGAACAAAGGAAGCAAGTTAAGTAGAGTGTTCTAAGTTGATAATTTAGTAGTTTACCGGTAGCTAGGGTTTTTGAAAAGTTTTGATCAAGTTGGCTTTTGTTCCGTTAAACATAAATCCCGGAAAAAGCGGGACACGCGACCCATTCCAAATTAACATTCGGGAAAAAGCGATAGTGGGCCATTTTCCTCGGCGTCCACCATTTTGTCTTAAATTTCAAAAGTTTTCAAAAATTCTTAAATTCTCTTAATAAAACGCCATTTACCCACGTTTATAACGTAATAACGATTTTTTCATTGTCCACATTTCGATTTCCACTAAAATCATCATCGGGAAGAATTTCTATAAGGTTTCACAATTCCTTTCAAAAAGATTGTGTGGCGCCCACTTCAAATCAATCAAGAATTGATCGAAATCAAAAAAAAGGTTAAGTACCCCTAATTATTGTTTTAATATAAATTTATATCATTTTCTTAATTAATTATATCGCTGAACCCACCCCAGCTGAGCAACCGAGGCGGTAGCATCCAACCGGCTACCTGTTGCACTTTCCCCCATACATATATCACACCGGCGAATTACGTTTGACATTTCTCTCCCATTTCCATTACCGACTTGTAACCCATCGGCGCAGCGGCGGCTGCAATTGCTCGTGATTTTTTTCTTTTTGTACGCAATTTAAAATCGTTTTTCGCTTTTTCTTTTACCTCCACAATAAAGTGTAACACAATATAATTCGAAATTCATCGCCTACTTGCCTTGAAGGAAATGTCAGTTCGGGGTGAAATTTGAAAGTAATAAAGGGTTTTTGTTAATAATTGTGATGACAATCGTACACTCCAACAATTTATTCATATCATAAATATGTTTATGATTTGAAAATAGTTTGATTGAATGGACAAGCCAGGCCCTGGGCAAAAAACAAATCCTCTCGGCGATAGTCTTTGAACCAAAGATTCGTCTTGAGGTATGATTCACAGTCACTTGTTGATTGAAAAATCATTAGTCTCGGTGAAAATCGAGTAAACAGTGCGTCTAGATCAGATGTGGTGGTCGTCTACTGATGAGCCCACCCACCACATCGGGGCGAAACGCATTACTGGAGTCGAGGCCACCTCAAATTTAAAAATTTGTGATAATTATGTATGTTTATATAGTATGTATTACGTTTTTAATTAACAAGGGTTCAGTTACTGAACCTGAGTACATCTTGAGTAGGTATGATTTTAAACGAAAAATTTGCCCTAATGGATCTGAGATTCTTCGAGATTCGCAATAAACGAGAAAGTTTCATGCGACCCAGTCGTGCACATTTTTTTTTTCCTTTCTGTATACCTACTGCATATCCCACCACTCGACTAAATTCCAATACTTTGCGTTCTACGACAATCGGAAGTACTACAAAACAAATTATAACTACCTATTTGTTAAAAGTGGGCGTATAGCACGCCCCCTGAATGGAAAATCTAAAGATATCGAATTGCTTCGTAATTTTGAGTCAGTCAGTTACGAATTTTGTGATTTTTGAAACCCTGGATCTTGAGAACCACTACATGCTATAGAGTTGAAATGAGCTTAATAAATGTTATAATTTTGAAGTTTTCTCAATTTGTTCAGAAGTTATAGGGAAGTCGAAAACAGCCTGAGTTGGCTCCTATAAAAACGGGGTGTGTCTTTAAAACTTGCCCGGGGCCCTGTGATATCATGATTTGTTTGCATATACAAACTGTTGCACTGTCACGACAATACAATTTATGCAATTCTCAACTAATCAATTCGCCACAAAGTTGAAGCAGTTAATTGATTTTCTTTATTATAAGTAAACTAGCTGTACACGCCCGGCTTTGCCCGTGCACAGAAATTGTATTGCTTATAGATCTTAGATAATAATGTTCTTTCGTAAAATGCGAAAAATGAGAATAAATTTTCTGGAATTTTCTTTCTGCGTAAACCTGAAATACAGCAATACGAACAAAACAAAAAATTCAAATCATGAAAATCGGCCCAGCGGTCATCGAGTTATAACGTCATCGAGTTTCACCCCATAGAAGATGTTTTTTGTATGGGTGGTGACACGCCCTTTTATTCAATTTTTACCAATCTTACTGCAACACTCCTAAGCCAATACCTAAGATTATCTGAAAGTTTCAACTAAATCGATTCGGTGGTTTTCGAGATATTTTTTGTATGGGCGGTGCCACGCCTCGTTGTCCAATTTTTAAGATTGTGTGTAAGTTTAAACTCAATTTATTCGGCGGTTATCGAGATATAAGATTATGTTTTTTTCTATGGGCGGTGCCACGCCCCTTTGTCCAATTTTGACCAATCTATACAGCAGCACTCCTGGGCCAATACCTAAGATTGTCTGTAACTTTCAACTCAATCGATTCGGCGGTTTTCGAGATATAGGATTTTGAATGTTTTTTTTTTTGTATGTGCGGTGCCACGGCCCTTTGTCCAATTTTGACCAATCTTCACAGGACCACTCCAGGACCACTACCTAAGATTATCTGTAAGTGTCAGCTCAATCGATTTGTGGGTTTTCGAGATATACGATTTTGAATGTTTTTTTTTCTATGGGCGGTGCCACGCCACGCCCCTTCGTCCAATTTTGACCAAACTTCACAGAAACCGTATATGGACCATTACCAAAGATGTGTGAAAGTTTGATTAAAAACGGTAAATGCGTGAATCGACGACAAACATTTTAGGGTTCAATTTTTATATATATAGATAAAAATAAATAAAACAATAATTATTTTCTTATCAAAATAAAAAAACGTGCTCCAATGACGCATATACAAAAATATAACAAACCAGTTGGAACTTTATTAGCGCGAACAAAATCAGCCAAAACCTTTTACCAATAGGAAATGTTTCATGCTAATTTATAATATCGCACCGAACGGACTTTATAATTCAATTTGCGACACATTAATTCAGATGATCGGATTGAAAAGTCAACCTACCTACACACTGAATCTAAATTTTGCGGCTACTACAAAAAAAAAATAAATAAATAAAAAAACACTAAATTTAATTACATTAGCAAATTAGAACTAAAGTTAGCAGGTTCGATCATAAGATCGCAAAAAACCGATATTTGTTTTAAATATACAATTTGTGTTTTATTATTATTATTAATTATTTGAACTCTGGGTTGATCTTAGGTATATCGTTTATTGTTAATTAGATGGTTGATGTTCATTGATATAAATTTGTTGTTTATTATTACAAGTGACATACAAAAATATCTGATCTGAGCATATAATATTTAATTCGTCTGGAACGATCGACAGGTAATTTAGTCGATATCAGTTAAAAATAGGAGTAAATCACATTTGACAGCACAGGCTTGAACGGAAAACCCCCTCGAAACGAGTAGCGAATTGATTAATTGACACGAAATGTGTTTAAAAATGTGCTGGTGGTCTATTCTCACCATATTTGCCGTTACAGCCCAACATCATTTTTGATTTCTCCAGGAATCGTATTGCCTAGCCCTAGATAATATTCTTGTTTATCAAGACAATTCATATCAATGTTACAAATTTTAAAATTTTGACCAAAATATTGTTAGGACAAAGATCTTTTTGAAACGTAACTTTTGTCAGTGGATCGATGTAATCAATTGTTATTTATTTTTTCCTGGGTTATAGACTTTACAAAATGTCGCTTTAAAAAAGGTCAAATATAGTCACATCCGGCGCGGCGGTTGCAGCCTATAAATGCAAATGAGGTAATAGAAGACACCAGAATTCAATATGTACTAGTATTTTCTCGAAAAAATTAAAACCTTCCCGTTGATATTTTTAGCACATAATGTAAATTAACAGTTCCTTGACATTTCAAGCATATTTGCACAGAAGACCAATACAGTTGCTTGGGCCCTTCTGCCGGTGACACCTGACTAACCGATCTTTTAACGTGTTCTGCTATTACATAAAAATATAATGTTTTGGCCGATTCTTATAAAATTTACTCCCGCGTTATTTTAAAACAGTTCATTAGAAGTTACTTCACGACTTCACGTAACGTAATACATATGCATTTACTTTCGACATAAGGACAAAGTAGGTGTGCCTCCGTTTGCTGTGTCTAAGTCCAATACCTTAAAAAATAACTAGAATGTGAGGGTAGAATTTTGAACGCTGGAATTTCCTAGTCTTTATTAAAGCCCTTCAATCAAGGGTAATATCATGGATTATTATTTTAAATAAATATCACGTATCCATGTAATTTTATCCTGTTTTCTGTCATCCAGGATATTGACACTAAAGCAAGGTTTTTTTTTTGGCATTTTCAAAGCAAACTTTCGAGCCATTGAATTTAAAAACCCAAAAGCTTGTCCGGACCACATTTTTAAAATAGCCGATTCGATAAGCTCACACTCTTGATGTTTAGAAAATACTTGCTGATTGTAAGCCGGAAGCTTTATTGAGAATTCAGGACTCATTATTTGAATTTAGTTTCTTGAATCTTAAAATAAGTGTTGCTCGTTATAAATCAATATATTTTTTTAACAAATATATGTACATATCTTTATTTGTTCTAGGAACATACGACATGAATGCGATGCATTTTTATTTTGTTGCTGAATAATTTGTTTTACATCAATTGTAAAAGACAACAAAATTAAAAATAATATACCAAAACAAATTGCTTACCCTACACCGCAGTTTAAAGTTAAAATACTCCGAACTTCGCGATGCACGCAGAGGCAAATTATTGTGTTGTCGTTTAGGCTACTATTACACAAATGTCAAAGATCGTGCCAATTTTTGACATGCTGACGTCAATATGTCATCAGATTTTGTCCTAAAGCAGTGTGTAGAAAAAACCTTGACACGATTTTTGACATGTGTCATAGTAGCTATATATTTTCCTTAAATTGAACTTTTAGACATTTCGGCACTCGGCTACAACGTCAAAACACAAACGAGGATTATGCTCGCCTCTTTAAGCTAAAAGCAAATTTAAATAAGCTAAAACCAAATTTAATAAACAATTAGTAGCTACCAACATAGAACCAGTGCACTCACGTTGCGTGCGCTTTGCATTGTTTTCTGAAATAAATCCCATAAAATGTAAAGCTGTCGGAATTTCTTGAATAAAAATAAATGAAACGTGTTGAAACATTTGTATGAGAGCTGTAAAATAATTACTATTATATTTTATTACTAAGCATATAAATAATAATAATTCCCACAGTGTGTGCATTAATTTGCTTATCTTAAGAAAATGTTTATTTACACTTTTTGCAATTGTGTAAATAAATTGGATTCATTTTAATGGGACTGCTGACATTGGAAACACTTCTGAGTGAATAAAGGTACTTGTACTATAGCTCATGATGACATTTGAAAGTGCAGAGCTTAAGCATTTTTTTGTTTTCAATTTGTACGAGTATAATGTGGTGTAAAAATATATTCCTTACGAATATAGAAATATATATTAACCAAGCTTAGTTCGAGTTTAAATTAAGCTAAGCTAAGCATACAGTATGTTCCTCTTCACAATAGATATTCACAAAAAAATATCATCGATTTATCAGTATTCATCTCTAAAAACCAAATTTTACCGTTGAAAGAGTGTGTTATGAATTGTGATCAATATGCAATGTTTCAAAATAAAGTACTAAAGAACATAGTCAGTGCACCTTGGTACATACGCAACGCTGATCTACATAGAGATCTAAACATTGAAATGGTTGAGGAAGAAGTTAAAAAAGTTGCCCAAAGTCACAGAAGTATAGACTTCTTTTCTTAACCATGTTAACTTAGAAACAACAGAACTTTTAAATACTGACAATGCAATCAGGAGGCGGGTAAAACCTCTTGATCTAAGAGTTAGCTAAGACCAAGAAAGTAGGTAATATTTTCAATCAAAAAAGTATAAAAATCCGACAAACAGCGGATTTATCCGCAAAATTTTTTAAAATGAATCAAAAATAAATTGCCGATTATTCGAACGACTAGGTGCAATCCAATTCGGGATGACGAAAATCAGTTGTAAAGCTCTGCAATCGCAATGTCTTTCGATGATTTTTCCTTCCAGCGAATTTCCTACACAAAAAAAATATGCAATGTACTTTAACGATATTTGTAAATCTGAAATATAACTTTCCCATTCAATTCATTAGAAATTTAAGCGGCCTTCACACTAAAATGCGTTTTGCCCCGATGTGGTGGGTTGGCTCATCAATATAGACAAATCACCACATCTGTTCGAGACGCAGCAATACCAAGTCGATATTCTTCTTCTTGTTCTTACTCATTGTTTGGCGAGGTTATGATCAGGATTATAGGGATCATAACCCTACCACTTTAATTCATCCCTACTGGTCCGCATCTGGGGTTCACCGATTCAATCTCAAAAACTATCTGCAGGCCTCCCGGTTTCAGATTACTTCGTGATGCAGGAGCTTTTTTGGCCTGCCTCTCTTCCGCGCTTGTATGTAAGAACGTTAATTGGCATTGGCTTTGACAGGGTTCGTAGAATCCATCCTTTAAACATGGCAATACCAACTGAGCCTGTCGTGCGCCAATTTTTTCGAGATGGATTCTTTGATGTGAAGGCTTCCTATAGGATCTTCGTACTTATAATTCTATTACGATTTGTAACTTCTACTGTCATGCGAAGCATTTTCATCTCAGATGCCGTCCAGGATTGGAACCGTATGTGACCGTGTAGAGCCGTCCTTTTAGCTTAGGGAACTCTACGCTTATGCAATGATTGATAGCATCATAAATAGTCACTTGAATTTTTCGCACTTCGGAATTACCTTCCCTTCAAATAAATATCTGGACTATAGGTGGGGAGTGGATCAGAGAATGGGCAGTACAAATACTCTGTCTTTTTTGCAATAATCCAAATATCTATTCAAAGCTTGTTGAATTCGCATTACACACAAACTCACAGATCATTTCAATGCAAAAATGATAATCAATTTGCATTGTCCCCAAACCAGCACGCGTATGATTGTATCACCAGTTTCAACGCCTCACAGTCCCGCTTTTAACACCCCTGGTGGTGTCGTTCTGACCAAACCTGTTAATGAACAACCTTTAAACCTTTTTTCTTTCGAATTGCGTTTGCTAGACAATTTCAAAACCAGTTTTGTCATCAATTTTCATCTTCTTCTGACAAAGAAAATTGTTATGCTGGCTGGCATCTGTGCGCACACGGTTTGTGTCATCATCATATTATCCCAAACCGTTCGCTGTGATTCGTATCTTCGCCAAAAGATAGCGTTAATTAGGGAAATTGTTGTAAATTACCACAACAAGCATTGTACGGTGCCCGTGCCAGTGCCATGCATGATCCATGAGGGTATATTAAAAGACGGGTTATTCCATCTCATCAACTGGAATATACTGACAGCAACGACGCTACGAGGATGAAATGGTGCAGCAGCAACTCCAGTGTCTTGCCAAACGTTTACCATGAAAATGAAAATCTCATGCGATTTCATTGGGATGCTTGCGCGCATACTCATTTGATTAGATGCAAGATCCGAACAGCCGCCTTTTGCTGGATGATTCGCAACGAGGAAGTAATCATATGAGTTACTCATACGGATACGGATGCGCAGCGCATGTACCACAGCGAATTATTGTTGGCGCGGCACATGGCACACCGGCTTTTGTGAGCCACAACTGACAAAAGAGTTTGGTTAACTGTTAGTGCTTTCCATGCGACAAAGAGTATACGAAGAATTATTATATTCCTTTAAAGAAATGTGCGCCGCGGAATCGAGGTGAAATTAAATAAAATTGTCCTTTTGTTTAAGAGGAGCATACCTCAAGCCAGTCATCTTCTGACTTCAAACATATGGCTTATTCGATTTTGGGGGTTTGGTAAGTTGGCTCTTCCCCCTGGAAAGCGCCTATAATGGTACATTGCGTGTTCCATATCTTCTTCTTCGTCTGGGTATTCGGGACAAAAAGGAGAGCTATTGTGATCAAATCTGTGAAGGTATTTCCGATAGCCACCGTGCCCCGATATGAACTGCGTGAGGTGGTAGTTGCTGTCCCCGTTTGTTCTTTTTGTCTAGACCTCGATAATTGGGATCAGTTTGTGGGTCCATCTGACTTTTGCCGTGTTATCCCATTTGGCTTGCCAAAGTGCTATCGATGTTTCCCTCTCTTCTACTTTATCCTTCTATTAGGGACCTCTTTGCATCTCCCTAGCAAGAATGTCGATGGGAATCATTCCCGATATAAAGACTGCTTCGTCCGAGATTGTTCGAAATCCTCTTATTGATCTTATTGCGTAGAGCCTGGTATGCTGACGAAAGCTTTCCCCTTGTATCCTTTGTTTTAAGAGCCCAGTCCGGTGCAGCGTATAGAAGTATTGAGCTGACAACTCTGGATAGGAGAATCTTCCTGCTATATCCAGGTCCATCGATGTTTGGCAGCATCCGGGAAAGAGCTGCTTGCATCAATGAGGCCTTCCTACCGGTGTACTGCATGTGCGTTTTAATGTTTAACCTGTTGTTGAGCATTACATTAGAGTCTCCTTTGCCATGACCTGGCGATATCATCAGCCAAAACAATCACCTTAACTCCTTGAGGCAGCGTTAGTCGCAGGACTCCGTCATATAATGTATTTCACAGGAAAGGTCCAAGAACAGAGCCCTGTGGTACTCCCGCAATAACGTTCTCCATTGTCAGTTTGATATCTTAACTTTCTAGGGTTTATCACGATATCTCGAAAAAAAAATTTCGAAAGCAAAAATCTCGAATGTAAAAATCTCGAAAAAAAAAAATCTAGAAAGCTTGGTTTTACTGTTTGCCTATGGGATGGGTGCATGGGGAAAAGAAAACGGTCTATGTAACAATCACGCTTATTTACTACATCTGCCAACCGAGCAGCGAAAGCTTTCCCATTTGCTCTTATTTCATCTTTTCCTTGTCGACACAAACTCTTAAGATTTTTTTTTTCTTGTGCGCTACCAGAACCATCTAACACTAAGATCGCACAAGCACATCTCTGGCATGCATTTAATTTTTATTTTTTTTTTTCAATTTTTTTTATTAAGCAAACAATCTAGCAGCAGCTATGGCGCACAGCAAGCAACAACCGACAAGTAGTACCACTTGAAGGCATCGAAAAACAGGAAAGGTCCAAGAACAGAGCCCTGTGGTACTCCCGCAATAACGTTCTCCATTGTCAGTTTGATATCTTAACTTTCTAGGGTTTATCACGATATCTCGAAAAAAAAATTTCGAAAGCAAAAATTTCGAATGTAAAAATCTCGAAAAAAAAATCTCTAATTTAAAAAATCTCGAAAAAAAAAATCTAGAAAGCTTGGTTTTACTGTTTGCCTATGGGATGGGTGCAAACAAAAAATCTCGAATTTACTTTTTATTTTCGAGATACCTATAGTCTTTCTGGATTTTTGTACATTCGAGATTTTTGCTTTCGAGATTAAAAATAAAACTTTTCGAGATTTTTGTCATTCGAGATTACGTCATGATCCCAACTTTCTATCAGTAATTTGCAACTATGTTCCGCAGCTATACCGGCGCTTCCATTCTGGCCAGTGACCTCCTAATATGCAGGACCATCAGTTCGTCAGTGTCCGACCGCGTAGTATTTATTTAAATTGGGAATTGAGCTGTCAATAGCCAAGTGTAACGCAGCCTGCTTTAAGTGTCCTTGACTATCCTAATCATAGCGTATCCCTGATATATGTACAGGTACATGCATATATATTAGTTTATGCATTTTCTCAAGTCTTTGCTTAGTCTATTGACCCACTATTTTATTTTCTACATAGCCATACATCTTCATTGCTCCCCCAGACTCAGTTCAATTAGTACTGTCTCTGACGCGATTGGTCTAAGTTATAATCTTCTAGTAGTTCTTACGGTGACCTTCATTGGGGCAAGTGTTATCTGTTCACACTTGCAATGGCTCCAATATCCATTGAAGCATTTGGCTTCAGTGAAACTATTAAAGAACAATTCTTCTCATTACATCGCTGTATGCCCTTCGAGTATCTAACCTACCATTTTTATGAATTTTCCATTGTAATCTGTCAAGTGTGTACGCTTTCCCGTATAGGCATCAACTCATTTAGTCATACGTCGGTTTTTATTTGATTCTAAACAAGAAATAGGTACCTAATACTTACCTATCTACCGACTGAAACTGTCAAAACGAATGGTGAAACTTTGAAGGAAATAGCCCACCATGTGTTACAAAACCCAGCTAATCCATCACTCACCGCAATAGCGCTACTTCAATAGATTTATAACTGGAAGCGAACCGTTTTTTTTTATTACTATCATGAGAATAAGTAAAAGATAGATTTCATGGGGGAAAAGAAAACGGTCTATGTATCAATCACGCTTATTTACTACATCTGCCAACCGAGCAGCGAAAGCTTTCCCATTTGCTCTTATTTCATATTTTCCTTGTTTACACAAACTCTTAAGAATTTTTTTTTCTTGTGCGCTACCAGAACCATCTAACACTAACATCGCACAAGCACATCTATCTGGCATGCATTTAATTTTTTTTTTTTCAATTTTTTTATTAAGCAAACAATCTAGCAGCAGCTATGGCGCACAGCAAGCAACAACCGACAAGTAGTACCACTTGAAGGCATCGAAAAACAAACACCAATAGGGCAAACCAGTTTGTTCTTAACCTAGTTTTGCTTTCTTCAGCTTCTTAGCCCCATTGTAGATAACTACTATTGCTTTTGCACTGACTGGACTGGGCTATAAAGCCAGAGCACTTCGTTGGGTATAATTTATTATTTATGGTATAGGTACGTACCTACTTGCGGTGGCTTCGATATACGGTGTCTTTTAATAAGAAGTCCTATTTTTAATTTATATAGTCCAACGCAGTGGGTGCAATGTCCAAGATTAATGATCCTTTTTTGTCGAAGACTTTGCGAATAAAATATTCGCAGTATTGAGAGGTGGGTGTGGGAAATTGGAACATTTTCTTTTAATGAGTTACAAAGATGGAATGGAAAGGAAAATGAGATATCCTACCAACTATAATATAGAAGCAGGCACACAAATTTATGACGCTATATAGGGATTTATAAAAGATGCTGACGGATTGTTCACCCGAAGCTTTTTGCTTTGGAAATTTTATGAAACTTTGTCATTTTGTTCGCAACAATTGAAGGTGTGTTTATTACAAAGTACAAAAATTGGTAAAAATAAATCGTGTAGGTACTCCAGAACTTCAAAACTATCAAAATGGAAAAGAATCAAAGGCATTGATAACGAAAAGATTGAGTTGTTTTCGGCACAATACCAGTTTCTAAAAAGATTGGAAGTTTTGAGAACCCCACAACAAAGGAGATTGGACTCAAAACTACTCCAAAGGAAGACATTCAGATTTGCCGGACAAGTAGAGCCAAACCATTTTTCATGTCCATACAAATTAGGGATATTGTTCTCGGTCAAGCCAGGGCTTTTAGGCACCGTCTCGTAGGGCAAATTCTTCTTGGATGCATATTCCTCAAAATACCACATACATAATATGTCAACAAAGAACGGGATTTCCCTAAACTGCACACATAAAAAACATTGGAATTTTGGAAAAAAGTTCTTTGGAGTGACGAATCCAAGTTTAATTTATTTGGATGCGATGGAAAAGTGCACGTAAGGCGTCCTCCAAACAAAGAATTGCAGCCACAGTAGGTACACGCTTAATATCCTATTCACACCGAGTCGAAAACTCGGTTTTCGCGAGAACACTCGAAAACTTCATTGAAAACAGAAGTTGATGTAATTATACTTAAGACAGTGTTGAAGTAATGGCGGATTATGTAAAAATGTGACGTTTCTTTATTTGATTCGAAATTTGATATTTTCCACAGCAAATTTCTAAAATTTCATTGTAGTTTATTTCAATTATAAACTATGTCCATATTTTCCATTTCACAATTCAACCCTTTCGCAAGAAGATTTTTCACTGCAGACGTTGGCAACAAAAAACGTCGATAACAATATCGTTAAGGCAGTTAATAATTGGTTTGTGCATTTGACTAGTTGAATAGGTTGAACTGGTTGTGCTTTTAATAAATAGTTGTGTTGGCTTAGCCTGATTGTCAATATAACAATTTGCTCCTTCAACTGTCAAGTCGGAAACAAACTAGTAACTAATCGATTTCACCTAAAGTGCCTCACTTAATTTACAGTTCAATTTCAATCCAGAAGTTGCTTGCAAATGTTTTGCAAATAAATATTATTCATTACCTATAGCGGTGTCATTATCAATTCAATCTCTTCAAATCGATTGCAAAGTATTTGAAGCACTGACGACAGCCATCGCTGCTCACAAGCTTTCGAACAAGCACGCAATTACGACTATAATGCGTTCTTAAAAATGAACTGATTTAAATAATACGAGTAGTAATTGTAGCACTTGGGACCACGCAAGAAAACAATTTAATTTCCGGATTACGAACTACGTATCCAAAAATATCTGGCCATATTCGTGATCACATCAATCAATGTTATCTGCCGCTTAACTATTATTAAGTAATCATAACAAGTACCACAATAATTCAGATCACAGATCGTAGAAGACAAAATGATATTTTCTCCTTAAAACGCAAACATACAACAACAAAAACATGATCATTGAAGTGGCACACACTTGATACTCATAATTAGTTTTGATTTCGTTTGCTTTTGCTTTTGTTTTACTCGTGTGTATCTGTCTTGTGTGGGTATATTGCACAGGCAGCTTAAGGCGATTTTTTTGGTCGATTACGTGTCTTTTTTTGAAGGTCACCACCACGTGAACGCATAACCCTCTTAATAAGTCGAGTTCAAGCTAAGGTCATGTTGCGGATGTACAAATTCGTTAGTATATTTTATATAGCTACCTAAAAGTGATTGTTTTTTGTACAGACCAGAATTTGTTTTAACTGAAGCCTCTGTCCGTGAGATAGAAATAATCCTTTCACAAAAGCAGCAAAATAAAAAAAACAGTAAGACTATGCCGAAGCTCAAATACCCGGTACTATATTATTGTAAAATAAAAAAAATATTTTAGTATTAAAAAATTATATAGTACATATTTGTATGGGAGGTATGGGTACTTTTTATTCGACCAAGCTAATTTTTTGTCAAAAATTTTTAAATATTATTAAAATAATAAGTGCAAAGTTTAAATTTACTATCTTTACTGTAGCTATTTAAATTTAATTTTTAACATAAAAAGCTATATAAATCTGATATTTTTATATGGGAGGTAGTAGTAGTTTTCATCCGATCTTGCTCATCTTCAAACTTAGCCTCAGTTTAGTGGATAAAAGCTTACATACCAAATTCCAAGTCGATAGCTCTTAAATTACGGCCGTAATCGTGAAAACAGACGGACAGACAGGCGGACATCGCTAGATCGACTAAGAAAGTGATGCTGATCAATAATACCTACCAACGCCTCCTTATGGGCGTTACAAATGGAATGACAAAGTGAATATACCCTCACCACAGTGTGGTACCGGGTATAATAAAAACTAGGGGTGCACCAACAAGAGTATTTCTCAACTTTTAATGCAGAGCTAGAACTGGCTTATAGCTACTTTGCACGATCATTTGACTTTTCTTATGAACGTGTTTCGACTTTTGACATTAGAATTAGACACCCTATACTCACTCGTTTCTATAATAAATAATGGAGCACTGAACGATGCCATACTCCACTCTCGATTTTGACGGCAAGAGTGCAAGAGCGTCCGCCAAGAAAAGTTGTCTATGGATCTTTTTATTCTTCGCCACCTCCTTTTACATAGACTACGCCTTTACACAGCGGTAGTCAGACCCATTCTACTCAGCGTTAGAGAAAAAATGCAACATAAAATCAATAGAACGCATACGAAGATCAGAAATTCCGCCACAGGGGCCTTTAGGCTTTAGGTCTAACCCCCCAGCCGCTTTAGACATAATACAGCATCTTCTTTCCGTCGACATTTACAGGAAACTAGTTGCATCTCTAAGACTCAGGGGCTCTAAGACTCATGGAATCTCAAAAATGGACCAATTGGTCATTATGAGCGTTCTATCTAGTACAATAAAACGGACTATATAATTCCTTTTGAAGATTTTAATAAAAGTACAAAAGGATAATCCCAAATCGATCCGTATGGGAGAACGGCACTATATGCAACAACTCCGCAATTGAAATCTACACAGATGGATCTAAAATGACGGAAGGCACGGGTGGGGAAGTCTTCTCCCAATCACCCGCATTTAACCTCGCCTTTCGCCTACCTGACCACTGTAGCATTTTTCAGGCGGAATTTATGGCTATCCGCGAAGCAGCATGCCGACTCGCCTTGTACGACCTAGATGGGAAAGCTATCACTTTCTACATAGACAGTCAGGCAGCCATAGAATCCCTGGATATGGATACACCAACAGCCAGATCAAAGTTGGTAAAACAATGCCGGGAATCTCTTAACGAGATTTCGGATAGATGTTCAGTTACCCTGTTCTGGGTTCCAGGTCACAGTGACATCCCGGGCAACTGCAAGGCGGACGAACTAGCCATCAGACAAGGCAGCAGCCTCCACATAACTAACATCAGCGATGGTCCGCACCCTCCATTGCAATCAGTAAATTTTTTTCTTCTCGAGGAAGCATTAAACGTCACTAACAATATTATCACCTGCATAGCATCCAGACAAATTTGCCGAAATTAAACGCCAGAAGAACTAAAAAACGTCTTTGTATTAACAGAAACAAAATTAGCGCTGCGTTGTGGGCGCGCTAACAGGACACTATGTCTAAGTGTCTAATAGGCAAGCATGCCGGCAGAATGGGAGTACCCTACAATGATTTCTATAGGAGCTGCATGGACGAGGAGGAAGAGGAAACCAACGTTCACCTCCTTTGCTCCTGTCCAGCTCTTGCCACCACCTTGCGTGGGGCTTATTTCTTCGAAGGCCTGAGCGACCTGTATCGAACCGGTATCTGCTGCATCAGCAAGTTCGTTACAAAGTCCAACTTGCTTCACAGCCATCCTCCTTACAAGGACTGTCAGAGGTTACCAGCCAGCGCGGGATTAAACGGGGTTAAAGACTAACCGCCACCTGGTGGAACTGAATACATCAGTCAACTTCATTCCGGCATTTTAAACATCATCATCAGAGGCAATAGATAGGGGTTAGACTGTTTCAGTCAACCTTCGTCTTTGCTCTCCCTAAAGGACAAAGTCCTACCATTTTTTTCGGTACCATGCAGTAGGACGGAGTGCTTCAATCAAGCTCTTCTGATCAGCACCAGTATTTGTCTCATGGACCGGTTGTCAAAGTAAATAAACGGGGGTCAGACTATTGCGGTTGCCCTCCACCCACTCCACTGACTTTTGTTGATCAAGCAGAAGAACGGATTGATTCAACCATCCATGTCTGCCATGTACCAGTCTCTCTCTCCTCAGTGATGGTTGATGGACTATCAGAGGCAGTATAGACATGAGGTAGACTGCTACGGTTACCCTCCTGTCCCTATACCCGAAGACAAACTGCCACAAGGAGACGCTAAATTCAAACATATTCAACCAACTGTTGACTATTTGAGCCATCATTATGACCTCCTGGTAAAGTAAGTTGCACGGAGATACTCACTTTTTAAATAAAATTCGCAGGTAGCAATAGAGTTCCCACCTGTAATGTCCGGCCCATAATCTTTCTGGCCACTTTCCCCCTACCGCTCCCCCCACCCTTCTTTGTGGTATCACAATGGACCTAAAAATGTGGTCTAAGTGTGTCCTATTTTTAGGACCTAACCTAACCTAATACGCCTTTTACTTAAAATTTGGCACGTGGATTATGATTTGGGTTTTAATCTCATAATCAATGGTACCTCTTGCGATCACCGACTCGTCGGTCGAAAAAAAAAACTCTATAGCTTGCCCTGTGATGAACTTTAACCTTGTTTCTTGTTTTATAAAAATTGCCTTAAAATTTAATAGCGCCATATGCCGTAACGTAACGTCCTAGTCTAGTTGCAACTCTAAAGCCATTTTCACTGCATAAAAGATCAAGGAAACACACCCCACTCCATGGCAGGCCAAACCTTAACCAATCCTCCGCTAACCATTCGGTATTCTATTATTGTTGTTGTTATTAACAATCGTGACCGAGAAAATAAACCAAACACACACACGAGCAAGTACAACATTTCAGCCTTCCATAGCTGTTTCTATAGTACTTTCTTGACGATCTACGAGTAGCAGCATCACCGTTTACACACTTCAAGGTATTCTATAGATTCAGAGCTCAGTCTGTAACAGGTACACTTTGGATGCAATTCTCTGAAGCAATTAAAATAACGGTAAAAAAAAACATTTTCCCCCAACCTTTACCATTAAAGAAAAAAAAACCATTCAAGAAAACGCGAAGAAAAACCAACGAGGTAACTGACTTTGCTCTATTCCATTTTGTATAATATCTCGTCAAAAGAGAGTGAGCAGAGGAAAAGTCCACGATCGCGATCGGGGTCCGCTTGGCTCGGCCTTAGTATCAGTAGCCACCATGGTCCATGGACGGTACATCTACCAGCTGCATCGCGGCGCAGAGCAAGGAAAGCTTAGATGGGCCGTCTATGAATAGATACAAAGATGCTTGTAGAAAGTGTATAATGGCACAACATCAGATGAGAAAATGATTAATGAACGAGTTAGAGGAGGAAAGAGATGGTGGCTACAACAGCGATCAACGCTGTCAGACAGAATCGACCGATCGAGCTGCAGAAAGCAAACCGTTTAGCATCAGCGACTCAAGTTTGTCTGGGCACGCTGGTTTTCCTGCATCTGCACAGGTACATTGAAGGTTTTTCCTCAAAGGCTATGGGAAAGATTCTTACATTTCTTTTAAATCATTTTATACGCATCCAATTGTTGTGCGATTATTGTGCTCTGTATATATAATAGAATGTGAATGTGACCAGACCAGTTTGTCGCTTGCAAAGTAATTGTGTATACCACTCAGAGTGGATAATTGAATTTAAGGTCGCACTTTAAGTGGGCTGTGAGGAGTTACATACATGCGGCTTTAAATATTTATGAAGTATTGTTGCTGCTCGGTTGGATATCGCCAAGGAGGAAGTGTATGGATACTTGTAAGAGAAGCGTGATGTATGATTTCCTGGTTTATTTCGGAACGAAGAGAAGAAGGGGTTGATGCACTGTATCTAGTCAAGCCTTATGTGACTGTGGTTAAGTTTTGGGACTATAGCAGATGTTGGCATACTTAACTAACACGCCTATGAATTAACTTTTTGTTAGAGCCCACTCCATATGAAAAGTGCAGAATTAAAATTTGTAAATTACACTAATCAACACAAAAAAAATATCGTAAAAAGTATGTAGCATACATTTCGTAGGCACACTCACTCCTATTACCACAAAAATATTATTTTCCTTACACTACGCCTAAAACTGGTAAAATATTTGAATTCCGAAAAATTCATAATTTTTAAACTTATTTAAGGGTAGATGTACCTTTTTGGCTTATATTCTGTGCAATTGATTGAAGATATTTTAAATATTTTGAATGGGATCGATGGAGAAATTGCAAAAAGCAAAAGGATCACCTGCTGATGTTGCGATGAAAAGCACGCCGTTTTTTTGCAAATGAAGGACTGAAAACTTTTTTAATTTTGTACGTCAACAAAATCCGTTCCCTGGTAATAAAAGATCCCGAATTCACTTCATACTTAAATGATGTAGAAAAGGAAGCCTGGACATCGCTTGTTGCAGTCACTGAAAACTTTTTAGAGAATCATATATCCCCGCAATATGTTGACCTTGTTGTCAAAATGTTGCAAGCTTTTTATAAAATCAAATGCAACATGTCTTTGAAAATAAATTTTCTGCACTCGCATTTAGATTTTTTCCCCGAAAATATCGTTGCTATGAGTGATGAACACGGAGAGCGATTCCACCAAGATATAGCTGTCATTGAAAAACGATATGAAGGACAACCCTGCGATGCTGGCAGACTAATGTTAGTTATTAATTAGGAAAACCCCAACCACAGAGTACCATCAAAAAACGAAAAAAGTGAAGAAAGATTTTTTGTTAGTCCAAAATAAATGAATTTAAATATAAAAATTCTTAAAAAAGTAAGAAAATAAATAAATAATAAATATAACATAAAATTGTGACGTGATAGAAATATTTTATTTAACTTTCTGCAATATTTCTAGCACATAGAACACTAATCACATGAAATTATTTGCGATATAAAAAAAAAATATTTTTTTTTTGTTGACTAGTGTTATTAACACGAAAGAGATAATGATGTTCAAATTGTATGTTGCCCTAAGATTTTTGTCCTTGACTTCGGCATGCAAAATTCCTTCGACTCAACCTCACAGAAGTCTTCAATAGATCATACAATTTTAGTCTGATGAATAAGTTTACAAAAGTTCAATTTTACATTTCGCTAAATTTCGAAATTCGAATTGATGGCAAATCACAATCCACCCCACTTTCTTTCTTGCGTGCGCTATACAATCTACGCGGAATACCCACATAATACCCTAGTGGAAACCCCAAAATCCGTACTTTTTGAAAAATCCACAAACTGGGTATCCCCAAGCAACAAACCCTCAAATTAAAAAAAAAAAAACCAAATCAAAATTCCCCAGAAGTTTATTTATACCTACATTTTTAAAAAAAATTTACCTATGTCTAACCTCGCCATCGCACCTATTTCGAATCCAACAGTGACCCAAGCAGGGGGTTGGTGGGTAGCATAATATGCCCCCATACTCATGTGATATACCTACTACTGTTTATGAATTGTGAATACACCCGAAATATGGGAAATCTGCTTTAAGAAGATTTCTATTTGGGTATTTTAGTTTTTGGCTTTGGGTATTTTGGTTTTGAGGTTAGTGTACCCAACCCGAAAGCATTTTTGGAATCGGTTTTCTGTGGTTGCAGAGATTACTCCCTACAAACAAACCCTCGTTTCCGTAATTTTATTATTATTTTGGGACGAATGGAAAGGACCAACAAATTTACGCCGAGCCCAAACTGGCTGAATTGAGAAGCTTTTTCAAATCACTCTGCAACGCTAAGAAATCTGGTATGTACTTGTTTTGTAGATCTTTAGATCATTTCCCTAGAAAATGCATTTTAATCCTTTTAAGAGGGGAGGTCATTTATTAAAGGAAGAAAGAGAAGTGGCCCGATATGACTTCCTTGGTAGTTGGTACCTACATGGAATATTTCGGAATTTCATTCGAAAGCGCAAATCCAATTTTAACAAACTTTTTGATTGGTCATTGATGCGCCGGCCGTGGCAAAACTAGCAACACTGAACGTACTTACCTGTTAAATTATGATGATTGACAAGACTACTGTCAATGGGCCTTACCAATAATCATTATACCCGGTACCACACTGTGGTGATTTTTATGTCGTTTTCGGTTGGTCATCCAGAACCGTCCGGAAGAACTCTCCGCGATTCTGAATTCAAATCCAGAAGCAACTTTCTCTTCTTTTCAGTAGAAGATGGATAATTATACCCGGTACCACACTGTGGTGAGGGTATATTCACTTTGTCATTCCATTTGTAACGCCCATAAGGAGGCGTTGTAGGTATGACAAACTATATATATTATTGATCAGCATCACTTTCTTAGTCGATCTAGCGATGTCCGTCTGTCCGTCTGTCTGTCCGTCTGTCCGTCTGTCCGTATGTCTGTCCGTCTGTCCGTCTGTCTGTCTGTCCGCACGATTACGGCCGTAATTTAAGAGCTATCGACTTGAAATTTGGTACGTAAGCTTTTATCCACCAGACTGAGGCTAAGTTCGAAGATGAGCAAGATCGGATGAAAACTACTACTACCTCCCATACAAAAGTATCAGATTTATATAGCTTTTTATGTTAAAAATTAAATTTAAATAGCTACAGTAAAGATAGCAAGTTTAAACTTTGCACGTATTGTTTTAATAATATTTAAAATTTTTTCACAAAAAAGGAGCTTGATCGAATAAAAACTACCCATACCTCCCATACAAATATATAATTTTTTAATACTAAAATATTTTTTTATTTTACAATAATAGGCGTATTTTTTGGAAATCTATAGCTAGTTCACTTTTACTTTTACATGCAAAACTGGTATACTCACTTTTGGTTTTGTTATACCTACTTTTGGTTTTACATGCAAAACGGTTATACTCACTTTTGATTTTGTTATACTCACTTCCCAAAAAATACGCCTAATATAGTACCGGGTATTTGAGCTTCGGCATAGTCGAAGATAATTGTCTTACTGGTTTTATATTGAAATTATCGCCACTGTGACTTCGTAAAAGTTAGCTTGGGCACTAAAAATGATTATTAGTATAGTACCACCTTAAATAGAGTCCAAGCTTCAGCGCCATAAAGCAGGACTGGAATGATCAAGGTCTTATACAGAATCTCCTTAGTTATTCGGGCTCTACTACTCAATTGCCTTCTTAGCCCAAAGAAACACCGATTGGCAAGAGTAATACTTCGTTTAATTTCTAATGATATATTTTGTTGACAGAATTTATAGCAGAGCCGAGGTAGACAAAGTCTTTTACTCAAAGTTATAGCTGTCGATTGCGACGTTTTGTCCGATTCTACGACGTCTCTTCTCGTTGACAGCATATAGTTGATTTTGCCATCGTTGACCACCAGACCCATTGTAGCCGCTTTCATTTCTATACTAAACGTACCAGTGACAGCTCGCTGTGTTCTACCAATATTATGTCAATATCATCGGCGTATGCAAGTAATTGGACGGACTTTTGAAAGATCGTGCCTTGTGTGTTGGGCTGTGAGTTTCGGATAATTCTCTCAAGTATGATGTTGAGAGAACCCTTGTCTAAATCCTCTTTTGACATCAAAAGTTTCGGTAAGGTCGCTACCGACCTTGATGCAGCAGCGATCGTTCTCCATCGTCATTTCGCACAATCTGACGAGTTTTGCAGGGATGGCAAAGCTAGATATGGCTCTGTATAGCTCATCTTTATAGATGCTGTCATAGACGGCTATTAAATCCTATGGCAGATAGGATCTTGTATGCGATGTTAAGGAGACTGATATCTCTGTAGTTGAAGGTGTCTCCTTTCTTGTGGATCGGGCAAACGATGCTGAGATTCCATTCATCTGACCAAATTTTGGAAATTGAGTTCGTGAATGCTCTCAACCAATACCAAGTATCTAATCTTCAGCTGCTCTAAAAAGTTCGCCATAGATATTGCTATCCGTACATCGCATCGTTTTGGTGGACGAAAGTTTTGTCTATCATTGATATATTGATTGGTACTTTCATTATAGCAAAAGTAATTTTTTCACATTCTCAGCACCGACTGTGATTCTACTACAAGGTTTCCCTCAAGCTTTTATCTTCTAAATTTTATATTATATTGACAACGAACTTATAATATAAATTGTTTTATAGTGCCTCTCTTTTTTTTTTATTACAGATTTGCATGCTTCACGTTTCCAATAAAAGGAAGTAACGAATGGTAAGTTATGACTTATGACACTCTTCACTGGTTTGACTAATTTCCGTTGTTATACCATTTAGTTAAGTCTTTGCAAAAATGAAAGCTATACATTCAAGTAAATACAGAGTGTGCTCATAAAACATGAGATGCATTTTGCATCCGAAAGTAGGTATGGTATGGAACATGTCAGCCAACATCCATAAAGCTTCAACGCCAAGACGCTAGCTTGTATACGCGTTGGTCGTAAGTAACCTTTCCAGATGCAATCATCTGAACAAGATCACATTATTCGTCTTATGAACTCGGGTTTTATTATTTTTTCCTCAAATTTTAACTTACAGATTGTCGCTGCTTTTATACACTAGCTCCATTCCCATTCAGCATGTGACTCATGGAGACTTCTCATAAATTACCTTTCGAGAAGACACAACTTGAAAATGAATTTTAAGTTTTTTTTTTATGTTTTGTGTTTCTTTTGAGGACAAAGAAAAGTGAAATTTACATCAAGAGGGAAGTTGACAAGAAGAGTTAACGCGCTCGAATACGATACGAGATGAAATCGAGATTACTTTTTATTTCTTTTATATATTTTTTTTTTTTGCATTTTGAGGTTATTTTCAATTTAACTACCACTTTCGTATCTGCGAATTTGTCAATAATGTCATTTTGGAGGAAGAAGACACAGCAGCAGTTGCAATTATGACAGTAGATGAGGAAGATATTGTTTGACAAGATATAATTGGAAGTGGAACTAAATTGGTAGAAACTCTGCTTGAGTTGTCCTTGTCAGTTTCGAATGGAGTAGTATAAAATCGAACTGACAAGTGACAAGTGATAATTGACAGGTGGAATCATTTATACACTAACGACGGTCGTTTGCGATTGGTCTTCCAGAACCGTCCGGAAGAAATCTCCGATTCGGGATGCCAATCGAACAAGATCGAACAGTTCTTATTTGAGTTTGAAGTCTATGAGTCGTTGGGTTTGTGAAATGTCAAACGTGGATGAACAATCTAGAGCAGTCAATAGTTTAGACGAAGAAGAGGATGAAGAAGATAAAATGCAAAACTTTTAAATGCGACACAGCAAAAATGACATTAAAGGATTTTGACGTTTAAGCTTAGTACGCTGCTCGAGCTAAATTTTAGCTCCCATACAAAATTCTCTCCAAAAATTAGCTGAGCTAAATTTAAGCGAATCCATTCCACACTGTGGTGAGGGTATATTCACTTTGTCATTCCATTTGTAACGCCCATAAGGAGGCGTTGTAGGTATGTCAAACTATATATATTATTGATCAGCATCACTTTCTTAGTCGATCTAGCGATGTCCGTCTGTCTGTCCGTCTGTCCGCACGATTACGGCCGTAATTTAAGAGCTATCGACTTGAAATTTGGTATGTAAGCTTTTATCCACCAAACTGAGGCTTAAGCTAGTATTAGACGATATGTTGAATCAGCATACGTATGCTGAAAATTGTGTTCCAATCACAACATATCGTGTAAAAAATAAATTTCTGTCATCAAGTTTGCACGATATGTTGTGATTGGAACACAATTTTCAGCATACGTATGCTGATTCAACATATCGTCTAATACTGTCTTAAGTTCGAAGATGAGCAACATCGGATGAAAACTACTACTACCTCCCATACAAAAATATCAGATTTATATAGCTTTTTATGTTAAAAATTAAATTTAAATAGGTACAGTAAAGATAGAAAGTTTAAACTTTGCACATATTATTTTAATAATATTTAAAAATGTTTGACAAAAAATTATCTTGGTCGAATAAAAAGTACCCATACCTCCCATACAAATATATAATTTTTTAATACTAAAAATTTTTTATACCCGGTACCACACTGTGGTGAGGGTATATTCACTTTGTCATTCCATTTGTAACGCCCAAAAGGAGGCGTTGTAGGTATGACAAACTATATATATTATTGATCAGCATCACTTTCTTAGTCGATCTAGCGATGTCCGTCTGTCTGTCCGTCTGTCCGTCTGTCTGTCCGCACGATTACGGCCGTAATTTAAGAGCTATCAACTCTTGAAATTTGGTGCGTAAGCATTTATCCACCAAACTGAGGCTAAGTTCGAAGATGAGCAAGATCGGATGAAAACTACTACTACCTCCCATACAAAAATATCGGATTTATATAGCTTTTTGATGATAAAAATTTAATTTAAATAGGAACAGTGAAGATAGCAAGTTTAAACTTTGCACATATTGTTTTAACAATATTTAAAATTTTTTGACAAAAAATGAGCTTGGTCGAATAAAAACTACCCATACCTCCCATACAAATATATAATTTTTTAATACTAAAATATTTTTATTTTTTTTTTTTACAATAATATAGTACCGGGTATTTGAGCTTCGGCATAGTCGAAGATAATTGTCTTACTGGTTTTTATTTTACAATAATATAGTACCGGGTATTTGAGCTTCGGCATAGTCGAAGATAATTGTCTTACTGGTTTCAAGCTAAATTTTGACAGATCATGTTGTTTTTTTTTTCTTTTGTGTTGCGGAAAATTAAATAAGGATACGGTTTTTCCTTGAATACCTCGATGAGGAATCCTTTGAAAGTGATAAATTTGAAATCAAGCAATAGCAATCAAGAAAAAAAGAAAGTGCAACGAAAATATAACAGTTTTTCGCGTCGATGCATTTTTGAAGGAAGTTATTTTCCACGAACAGCTGTTTTCTGTGATACTTATATCTCTATGTCAAAATTTTGCTAGGGATTTAGCTAATGTTTGGAGAGAAAAATTGGAGAGCTGCTAAAATTTAGTTTCGCTCGAGCAGCGTACTAAAGCCAGTATTAGACGATATGTTGAATCAGCATACGTATGCTGAAAATTGTGTTCCAATCACAACATATCGTGCAAACTTGATGACAGAAATTTATTTTTTACACGATATGTTGTGATTGGAACACAATTTTCAGCATACGTATGCTGATTCAACATATCGTCTAATACTGGCTGCTTTAAAGTGTATTCAAATCCTGAAGCAAAATTCTATTCTTTTCACTAGAAAAACTACTTTCAGTTGAGTGTCAATCGAACGCTTTTAGAAGCATTCGCATTGCTTCCGGACGGTTCTGGACGACCAATCGATAACGACATGAGTAACCCTGATGAAAAAACTGACTTCCATTCCAATTGATCAAGTATACTTTCGGCTATCTATACACACAATTCTACAGTGTCTACTTATCTTATTTATTTAAATTTAAATTTCATTAACTCCACTTTAGTTGAATTAGTTTCTGTTTAATTTGCATAATCAATAACTTCATTAGAAGCAACATACAGTGTGTTGTGACGTGAGTGTTTGTGAGCTTTATTTTTATTAAAATGATCACCTAATTTTATTGCTCATCTCTATGTGGAAGATATCAGCGGATGTCATCTTGACAGTTTTTGCTCATTTGTCACTTTAAATTCACATCGTACATTTTTTTTTGTACGTTCTTTGATTGATTCTGTAGTGTTTTTAGTGCCGATGACCTATACGGTTGTGGCTACTTATCAGATGTTTATTTTTTGTATAAGTGCGCAATTCTCTGATCCACCATGACAGTAAAATCCAATTTGTCCGAGAGACCACGTAATTGGATCTTATGATCGATTCAAAGAATATCGGTTTGAAGATTCTTTGTTAGAAAAAAAAACTGTGTAAACCGTAATGGATTAGAAAAAAGTTATGTTTCGAATTATCGCATTGTGCGCGATTCTAATTGACGCCAAAGGTTATTTCTTTAAGACTTCTGAGAATCAATTCTTACCCTCCATCATCGGTGTTATTTTTTCTATTCATTTCAGTAGGATTTGATGACTTGCCGGTAGTTTATTTATCATTAAGAGTGAGTAATAGACGCTGACTGGATTAAATGAATACCGTATCCATTAGCAGTGGATATGATTCTTAACAGGGCAATTGTAACTTATCTATGCGATTAGTCAATTAGCCCGTTTTAGCTAGTTACTAGTTCTCTCCAATATATCAGAACTAATCTACACATCTACTCATTGGTTATTGTATGTACAATGTACACAATGTACATATGTGATGGATTTGGAAGGCATTGAACTATTATCGAAGGTAATAGTTAGGCACAATACGCAGTTTTAAGTGATCGCACGATCGAGTATTTTTTACATTTTTGTATATATCGAGAACTTTTTTAAATACGTTGCTATCCGTATAGTGTGCTGGACTGGACTACTGAGCTGGGGGCTATAGGTTCAATCCCCAGAAAATTAAACACTCATTTGTTTGGCATTATTGTCGGTGCGTTATGCTGCGCAAGTAAAGGCACCAAGTGACAATGACCAACAACAGAAACAAGAACAGTTTCTATTCTTGTCACTTGGTGCCTTAAGTAATTTTATTTATGTTTTCAGTATGCGTCAAATTCTGTGCTCAGTCTGACAACTTTATGTACAATATTTTACACTAGCATTGGAATCTATCTATTTTTTCACACAACTCCTAATGACAATTTAAAGTGAATGAGTTTCAGAAATGCTTTTAGGCCGAAACTGGACGATGGAATTGATTTAACACGAACTGAAGTGGCAAACAGCGTATGGTGCCACTAATTCATCAATTCATCATTTCTAAGATATCGTCCTATGTTGAATTGTTGGTCGTCTTGCATGTTTTTAGTTCCTGGGTAAACTAAACTACGCAGTAGCAATACCAAAATCCACGTCATTACCAGCCTCTACAATATGATTTGCCTCTACAAATGCACATCGTGTTCGTTATCGTGACATGATAACCCAGTTTTTTGCATCTAAATTATGTGACGAACATGTGGTTTCAACAAGACGGTGCCACATGCCATACAGCCAGAGAAACAATTCAAATACTGCATGAGTAATTTCCTAATCGTGTAATCTGCCATTTTTGCGATCAGAATCATGCCGATCTTTCGATTTAACGCTATTGGACTTTTTTCTTTGGGTTTTTTTTTTAAGTCAACGGTCTATGCAAACAAGCCCACGACCACTAATGCCTTGAAAGAGGAAGTTGGGAGGTGTATTAATGAAATTCAGCCACATTTATCCGAAATGTTGTTGATAAAACGAATTAGTTATAAAAGACTTGACAACTTATTTTTTAAATAAAATACAAACTACGTAGAAATCGTTTATAACGATGTCGAAGGGACCTTAGAATTCCATCGTTATAACCGGTTCATCGTTATATCCGGTACAATAAAAAAATACAAACAAAATTATGTACTTTATTGAAAAAAAGTGCTCTAAGTTTAAGAAAGGTGTCGAGGTACAAAATCACAAATTTTTTAATCTTTTGACATATGGTTGTGTAAAACATTTTTCTAAGAGAGTTGTCCAATATTTGGATTTTAATTTGAAGCGGCCATATACCATCTTGAGAACGACCTCTCCTCCACGCACTATACTTGTTGCAAACAAAAAACAACATTTACCAAACTATTTAGTTATCATATATTGAAATCGAAAATTCAATTATCTTTAACGCTGTCGACCCGTGAAAACATCCTTGGACCGGTGACTGCGAAATTGCACTAAATTTATCCTCGGCATTTTATTTTCTCTTCAACGTTCTAGCAAAACTCAAGTAAACTTAAAAAAATTAGATTATAGGATAATTTATCATCTTGCTCCCCGAGCAGGATCATTTTTGGACATCTGAAAATTCGTTTTTCACCACGATAGTGTCAGAAAATTATCCGAGGATAATTATTTAGCGCAATTGATACACGGCTTTAGAAAAAGGATGAAAATAACAATCCGTAGACTGTAAAGACAGTTTTTACTATCGTTATAAACAGTTTTTAGACTTAAATCTGGTACATTTTCATCGCTATAGCCAATTTCATCGTTATATCCGGCATCGTTGTAACCGATTGCAAATTACTTTGAATTAAACGGAGTTTTGCCGGGACTTTGAAAATATATCGTTATATCCGGTTCATCGTTATATCAGGTATTGTTATAACCGATTTCTACGTACTTGAAATAGCTCAAAAAAAATGTATTGTCTTGAATTACTATCAAAACATTTATGAATAAAATTGGACTTCGTTCATATGTCCACCACGGGAACTTATATGCAGCGTCGATACGTTGAACCCAATTTTCGATGACTCGGCCGCACATTTCGACCGATACGGCCGCTATTTCTTGTTTAATATTGGCTCTGAACTCCTCTAACATCGCCGGTTGTTGGCATTGACCAATTATTTAATGTAGCCCCATAAAAATCTAGAAGCGTTAAGGGGTATTCCATCGTCACGGGTTGGACAATTGTATAATAAATTTGTTGTTTCCTTTTCAAATTTTATACATTGCTGTATGAAATCTACCTAGATTTTCATTAAACCAATAGTTCTATTTGTTAGTTCATTTTTAACGTAAAGAAAAATACGCCACCTTAATTTTATTTGAAAATAGACAAGATCTTTTTCTCTGTCACGGGTGGGACAAATAAAAGACATGATTTCCGAGCAGTGAATGTTTTTACAGAAATTCTGCGAATTTATTTCACATATTTATTTAAAACCTTTTGATTCTTACATAAAACGTTCTTAGGTACTATAACAAAAAGCGAATAAAAATAAAAATTATTGTCTTAAGACAAAAAAAAATAAAAATTTAAATGTCACGGGTGGGACAACGTTTGTCACGGGTGGGACACGTACGAATTTCTTTGCAAGAAACGATATTTTTGTAGGTCAATTTAAAAGAAAACAAAAAAGTTATAATGTCATTAATTTAAATGTTATTTACTATGAATTAACGAGGCCAAGGGCTCGCAGTCTGAGTCATTCCAATCACTTTGGTCTAGGTCCGAGTATATCTGAGCTACACTTAATTTAAGGGCCCTACACGTGATTGGTTGAGATTTAAATGTAAGGGATATTGTTAAATTTCTTGAAATAGTGATATGATTGTACTTTTGGGGTAGCAAGTGCCAAATCCATAAACCAGAGAGAATAGACCACCAGCTTCAGGCAAAAATGGGAGATCCATAGAGCCAGTTTTGAAAT
Source organism: Cheilosia scutellata (assembly GCA_955612985.1). NCBI lineage: Eukaryota > Metazoa > Arthropoda > Insecta > Diptera > Syrphidae > Cheilosia > Cheilosia scutellata. Next base: position 49,439,508 of record OY015312.1, on the reverse strand, counting down.
AAGTAGCTCCGCCTCTTTTTCTATCTGTGAATACGTGTTGTACCACAGAAATAACTGTAAATGTTATTAAGTGCCAGCGAATGCTTGACCAAATTCGCCTCCATTTACTTTAACATGGCACACGTACTTAACCACCTAATAACTTTTTGAAACTGGCTCTATGGATCTCTCATTTTTGCCTGAAACTGGTGGTCTATTCTCTCTGGTTTGTTGGTCACGCAAAATACGGGCTAATAACGTATAACTCTACCAGACTTGAAAGCCTAATAGCCCTCCGGGACAAGTGTCCCACCCGTGACACCCGTGACTGTCACGGGTGGGACACTATTATTCTTCTAGAAAACGCTCTGAATAACGTTCACAATAGAAAAAAAAGTCACATAGATTTTCATTGTAAAATAATAATATTATTTATCAAATTTTAGACATAACCTCAATGTCAGTAACTAATAAAAAAAAACTTTTTCTATATATTTGTCACGGGTGGGACAAGCAAAATGATGTTTTGATATTATTTAAATATTATTGCTGCACTTACACAAATCAAAATACAATTTCTCGTATTTGAAGCAGAAAGATCGCGAAATTTAATTAACACTTCAGATGCGTTTTTATTTCGCACAGAGCACACAAAAGACGGTTAAGTATTTCCAACATTGGAAAAAAAAAGTTGCGTTCGAAACAACATTTTGATCGTAAGCCTTTGATAACCATTAAAAAAAATAAAAAAACAATCTTATTTTTGTGGATTATGTTGATTCTGTGTTTTGGCTTTTGTTTTATCTTATAGTTAATAATAAATAATTATCTTCATAATTGGATACCAATGTTCACTTTGTCATGGAATACCCCTTAAGTCAAAAGACACACGATCTCGGCCGGCCGCCAATAGACGGGTCCGTTTCTCGAGATAACACGTTCACCGAACTAACACTTCAATAACTCGATTGTTGCACCCGCTGTGTGGCTTGTGGTACCGTCTTCTTGGTACCACATATCACTGATGTCTAAGAGTTTAGGCCAAGATCCTTACGCAAAATTCGCCAACACTTCGGACAAAACGTAGTCACACTGGTAAGGCAACATCAAGCAGCGAATATTCTGACTCAAATTTTTTCACTAGATTATGAATTGCTTGTCTACTGGGACGAGAATTTCGGCCGAAAATTGTCGTTAACGCTCTTAGACGTCTGCGTTCAATTTGTCAAAGTTCAAATATAAATTGCGAAATCTCATCACTTTTCCCGTCAGAGATATTTTGTTTCGCAGTTCTGAACATTTATTTTCAGATCATAAAATACCATTACCATTTTTACCTACTAAAAAGGTTACGTATACGACAGAGTGTTCAAAATAAAAAAAAATATAATACTATGTATAACACGAATTGAAAATACAGAACAATATATTTTTTTTTTTTTATTTAACACGTAAAAGAGAAAAGAGGGTTTTGAGCTGTAATTTGTAATGGACTGATTCAGAATGATTGTTTTACAACTGAGAGATCACTTTACAGTACTGTACAGTAAAAAAAAATAAACGTTGTTTTTCGTGTATTTGTTGTCAGTCATTATTAGAACCTGTTAATAAACAGCTTTTCAAAATATCTTAGCCTAACATCTTTGGCAATAACTCCTTTTTTTATTGCAAAGTGTCCACCATTATCGCAGTTTTATGAACGTATACACATTTGAAACAAACCCTGTGTAACTGACGCTATAACTACAACATCATACATATTTATTTCAGTGAATTCGAATGATGGCTTAAGTGAGTACCTCCTCCAATTTATAGGTGAAACTACAACAAAAGATCGTTAAACTCTTCAAATCGTCTAAAATGGTTTCCGCACTTTTTCACAACCAACAATTACAATACACATCCTATATGTCGATCTAATTCAGCTACGAATTTATTTCACCTTAATTACAGCCAATCTGCAACCCGGATTCTCTTAAAAGAAATTGAAACCAGCTTAAAATGTTCATCAAAAGACCAAAACCCATAATAACGACAACAAGACATTCACTTTGTGAGTGGTGGTGGTTGTTGCACAAACTATCCAAACTCTCGTGAAAATACTTCTTTTACTTTATTAATAGGATCAGTTCCAAATGGCTGCCAATATACCGTTCGACAGTAAACAAAAAAAAAAAAAAAAGGCACCAAAATCGAAATAACACAATACCATCCGCTAACAAACATAAAAATAAAACTCCTCAAGTTAAACTGCAGATATGCATAATCGTGGATATCCACGACTATCGAACGACTATAATATACTTTTACGTTCAACGATGACGATGACCGAATCGGATTGGAGGTGGTGGCATTAAAATTTGTATACGCAAAAGAAAAACCTTTTATCTGTCCGGACAAAACAACAACACATCGTGTTGGCCGCTGTTGTTGTACCCACCGCCGGACTTTGGAACCCGATGAGAAAAATCTCCATTTACACATAAATCATTCCGGACCTCAAACCAAAACAACATGACCAAAACATTCAGAGCTCAATGGAGTGCAGTCTTACAGCGCCAGCGCCAGGCCAGCGCATTGAATTGGTTGTGGGAACTGAAATCTGGTTGTGAGTCATACGGTGACTATACACAGGTTTGCCGGTATCTTGAATAGGCCACATGTGAGTTGGTCCCAGCGGCGAAAAACTTTACAACTAAACGCGCATTGGCGCACTATAAATCTATAACGTGTAGAAGTGTATGTTAATTTTAATCCATTTAGCGAGTTAATGGAGTTAGATAGACTCAGCTGTATTGGGAAAGGTTAAACCAATTTACCTTTTGTTACGACTTATTGGGACTCAAAAAAATGATCATTAAGATGGCTAAAGCGGTTTTAGGCCGCGCCCTTTGTGGAGAGGCTTTAAGAACTGTAATCTACTTGTATATGTCTAAAGTGGGCTGCAACTTCACGCAACAATCCATATGTGTGGGAGTTATATTTTTATTTCGACTTGGGTACAAATTTTAGGAGCTGTTTGGACTACTGAGCGAATGCTTCAATCTTTGTTCTTCTTCATCAGACATTTGCAACAGGTGGGACGAGGACAAAGCTTTTACTGATTTTTTTATTTTCGGGAGATTGATCTTGGAAGCGGACAAGCGTCCGAATATTTATACATATTTGGAACGACTGAAGGGGTCCTATTAATTGAACGGGTGAAGCTTTTTCAGAACAATTATACTCTCGGTTCTCGGAGGTAAGGCAAGGCGGATGAACTAGCCAAACTAAGCAGCGGCCTTCAAATAACTGACACTAAAGAAGGATCGCACGCTCCATTGCAATCCGCTTTAAAAATAACTAACAATATATGAAATAGTATTAGCACCTGTATAGTAGCATCCAGACAAATTTGGACGAAATTAGACCCCAAAAGAACTAGAAAACTCCTTTGTATTAATAGAAATAAAATTAGCTCCGTCGTGGGAATATTAACGGGATACTGTCTGATAGGCAGACATGCCCGCAGAATGGGAGTACCCTATAACGATTTCTGTAGGAGCTGCATGGACGAGGAGGAAGGGGAAACCAACATGCACCTCCTCTGCTCCTGCCCAGCTCTTGCCACCTGGGCGATCTGTCCCGTACCGATATTTGTTGCATCAGCTTCAGCAAGTTCGTCACAAAGTCGAACTGGCTTCACTGAAATATCAACACGCAATTACCTATTGAGCAGACATCAATCGTCACCCTCTTCGGTGTTAAGCAGTAGAGTAGATTGCCTCGATCACCTGCTTCTGTTCAACACCATCAGTCTCTCTCTCCTAATATACTAACTGTCAAAGGCAATTGGGCGGGGGTATACTGTTTCGGTCTTCTCCGTCTTATTCCCGAAGACAAATTGTCACGTCACCCTTACCGAGGTCAAAGAGTAGAGCAGATTCGTTTTCGTTCCGTACCAGCCATACTTCTTGCAAGCGAACAGTCAGAAGCTACAGTTGGGGGTTGGACTGTTTCGGTCAGCCTCTGTCTGTTTCTGAAGACTAACCGCCAACGGGAAGAGCACACTACGTCATTTGATTTCACCCTTCACACGTCGAACTTCCAGACTCCGTCAAAGAGATAGGTGGGGGGTTAGACTGTTTCGGTCATCCCTCGCCTTTTCACCGAAGACAAATCACAACCTCTCTTTTCGGTACCATGCAGTAGGCAGTAGGGCGGAGTTCTTCAATCAAGCTAATCTGCCCAGCACCAGTCTCTGTCACGTGGACTGAAATAAAAGGAAATAAACGGGTGGCAGTCTACGGTTACACCCATCCTTTTTGAACAGACAATCCATCCACTGACTTTTGGTTAAGTAGCAAAGCGGACTGGTTCAATCACCCAGTTCTGCCACGCACCAGTCTCCCTCCTTAGTGATGGTCTGTCAGAGGCAAAAGGCAAGGGGCAGACTGTTACGGTCACTCTCCCCTGTCCCGAAGACTAAGCCGCAACCAGGAGGTGCAAACTTATATAAGATTTGACTGCCTCAGTCACCATCAAAACCTCTTAACGAGGTAAGACACCCAAACTCGCAAGTAGCAATAGAGTTTCCACTGTAATGTCCGGCACACAGATTTTTTCTGACCACTTGTATATATTTTCCAGGGGGGTTTTACCTATTTCTATCACTGGTAATGAACTACAACCGAGGCTGATGAAAAAGATCATTTATGCAATGTTAATAATCTTCAGAAAAACGGCATTTGCCGTTTATATTTGCTATGTCAGTTAAGGCACCAAGTGACAAAGAACAGAAACAGAACAGAAAACTGTATCGTTCTGTATAGTCAATTCTGGTTCTGTTTACGTTGCTCGCTCAGCTACACACACAACTGAAACAGATCCAAAAAGACATGGCCAACGTCTATTCTGGAAAACGCTATCATGAAATTAATTACAGTGACAGTGAGCGTCAAAAGTGAGTAAACACCAATGATGTTAGTATTTTTCTTTGAAGATAAAAATGAAATACGTTCTGTTATTGTTATTTATTAGTTAAACTTTGTACAGATTGCTAGTTTTTAAGAACGTTTCCAAACCCTTGAAGAAAATTTAAAAGGGCATAGGGTGTTTACTCATTTTTGACGCTCACTGTATGTCCACTAAAAACTTTTTTTTCGTCTAGTAGTCGAATTTGCAGTGGGCGCAGTAGCGCAGTGGTTAGTGTGCTGGACTGCTGTGCGAGGGATCTCAGGTTCGATCCCCGGAAAAACACAAATTACATCTTAGTGTTTTTTTCTACTGCGCCACCTCTCGCGAACGTCTGACAAACATCCGAGAGTATAACTGTCCTGAAAAAGCTTCTCAATTCAGCCGTTCGGAATCGGCATAAAATTGTAGGTCCCTTCCATTCGTCCCAAAAATAGAAACTCACACAAACGAATGGTTGCGAGAAGCTAGGCCTAGGGTGTCTACCGCCTGTTGCTCCACCTATTTATTTATTTTTTTTTAGTCGAATTTGCAACTCAAACTACCCAAAGCAGGCAGCCAGATGACAGATGCAGAAAAATGCAAACAAAAAAAACCTCCCTCCCACGATAAATTGGCATTTTTGTCGCTAAATGCAGTTGCAATTGGAAAATTGTTACTATAAAATTACGTTTTTAAGGTATCCTGATAAATTAGATACTCTTTTGTTTCAGATTTTTAAAGACAACTTCTAAATCTCGAAATTTCAATTACCATTCAGTAATCAACAATCTGTTGCATTCGTGTACAACAAAAACTGATAATCACTGAAATCCGTCAATCTTATTCAATTTGTACCATTCAGTAATCAACAATCTGTTGCATTCGTGTACAACAAAAACTATGAACATCAGTGACTATTACCACTATTACTATTTGACCATGAATATGTTGCGATTCATCACCATCCAATCTAAAATTAGCTCTTCGTTTTAATTGCTTCGCTTTAACACTCACATGGAACTGGTTTTTCAAATTTCCTGATCAGAAAATTACGGACAGTCATTAAATATATAAACAAACAAAAAACAACATTTACACAAGGCAACAGAAAATCAATTTATTAAAACACTTGTATTGTATTAAAAAAAATAAAAATAAAAAATAATAACCACTTAAACACAAAAAGAAAAATAATCGCAACTCAACTCTAAGACCTCTTTGTCATAAATCATGGCAACAGTGTTCACCAAAAAGGTAATTTCGTTTGGTATCACTGCGAGTCATCAATTTATATCTAAAAAAAAATTTTTATTGTGTTTTCGAGATGCAATTTTATTTCCAATCATAATAAAATAAAATAAAATAAAAATTAATAAACATTTAAAATGAGTAACAAAAATTAATAATAATAAAATGGCAACAAATAAACAACACTAAGTTAAAGGCGTCGATGTTTTGAAATGTTTTACCGCAATTTTACGATGTGGTTTTTTTATTTTCCCAGGAAGCAGCAAGAAAACAAAACTGACAGAAAGCCTTGAAATCTGCAGAGTTCAGGGCAGTCATTCTATACGTTATCGACGACTTTTCAAATTGAATTCTTAAAGGCATCAAAGGATCTTACATTTAAGAAATTAAGAAGCGATCTTTTTACAAATCAAATTATTTTTACTATAAGCTTTTAATTTATTTGTTATACCTAGAACACTTTAGGTTAATTTGTGTTCTCATTCTTACGCAATTAATAACATTGTCTGTAGAAAAACGTAACTCTCTTCCCTCTCTCCTATCTCGTGCACGTGTGTGGCGGTAAAATCCTATAACTAAAATAATTATGATGGCGTTGCTCTATATTAAAAAGGGCAGCACAAACTTCCAAAACTTGTGTGTTTGACTATGGTAATTTTTGAATCTGGGAATATGTCCCCAGGATTCGAGTTCCAAAGCTTATACTTGTTATGTAGCCAAAAGAGATTTCAAAAGTGATCGCTGAGTATTTACACGGCCACATTGGCCATGATTCTTCAAAAACTGGGTCAAATAGAAATTTGTTTCGCCATAAGTTCGTTTAATCCATGCATCGATCGCTGGTATGAGGCGTACATCTTCCCTTTCACCATTCGTCAGATTGTTGTTCCCAAGTTGTGAGACTGCGATTTCTTTCATACCTTCTTTTAGCGTCATCCACCTGTCCATTTCGGACTCGTTCGGTTCTTAGCATTTTAATTTCTTCAGTGACTAAATCGATATAGGTAGTCTACTCTTTTATTCCCTGATCAGAATCATAAAGCAGGACTCTATACGCAAAATAACTCTTACGGAGATACCTATACTATTCTGGTATTTAAATCCAATAAGAACAGCTAATGATATCTTCCCAATTTGCCGAGCAATTCGCCGAATTAAAGGCGTTTTTTACGTCTAGGATGCAGTATTTTTTGGTGCCTCCTTCCCAACACCTGCCCGCTATAGCGGATTGGGCTCTCGCTATTACCGCATTGATTGCGTCTATGGCAAATCTTAATTACGAAAACCGTATTGGTGTTCCGAGAGGCTGGAGCCTATTGTAAATTTTACTAATCGTGTCTAGTAAACAAATAAATAACATTTAGGACTAGTCTTTGACGCTTCCAAGGCTCAGAAATGGTCTTGGTCCTTCCATGTTACTCGCAAATGGAAGGTAACTCTGAGAAGGTGTTTGAATTCCTCGGGATCGGGATGTATGGATTAGTTGTCAATTTAATCTGTGGTACCACTTTTCTCTAAGCTGTCTATTCTTTGTTAGTGTTTTATTTTCCCCAGTTTAAAATGTTGTCCAGATCTTGATTGAGGGACCTAATTTGCTCGCATCGTAGACTGTGTTGATGTAGTTGCATTCACAGGCCATCAGACAACACTGTTGACTGTTCTAGAAGGTATATACAGTGATGGAAAAAATAATAGAAACAAGTATTTACATAATGCTGAACCATCATTAACTGCAAACAATTTGGTCTTTCTCCGAAATCAATTCTATACTCAAATGCTAGGTAAAAGTACTTTGAAAAGCTGCAGCAATTCGCTCTTATCAGCTTTTAGTTTTCGTCTAACAGTAAAAAGTCTGAGCAAAAATGTTATTTTGCCTGGAAAAAATAATAGAAACAAACGATTACCACAGTCGGCATCAGTGATTTTGAAGTAAAGCTCGGTATTGTTTTAATTGAAATAGTTGTAAATTAGTTTATCCTGTAATTTAGTGTTTTTTAGAAGAAAATCTTAAAACTATGAAATTAACATTTTGTCAAAATGGGTCTAGGAGTCCTTTGCACCAGTTCTGAGCGTGAGGTGATAAAAAAGACGGCAAAACAATGGATGAAATATCTAAGGTCGTAAAGTGTTCTAAAAAAACAGGTCTAAAAAGTATTCTTAGCTATCCATTCAAGCCCCAAAGTAGAAACCAGATGCAGAAAACGAAAAAAGACTCCATGATTTGACAAACTGTTAATACGACTATGCAAGAAGAAACCATTAAAAAAAAAAATGATTTAAACGCACCCGTTACAAGTCGTACAATAAGAAATAGATTAAAGGAAGCAGGTCTTCCTGGGAGAAGTCCTAGAAAAGTTCCATACTTGAGCAATAAAAATACTAAAGAGAGACTAAGTCTCACCAACAAACACCTCCACCGTGCTAATTGGAATAACGTCTTATGATCGGATGAAACCAAGGTCAATTATGGACAATTTGTTTGGTTCCGATGGGAAAATGTACGTCAGACGACCAAAGAATTCCGAATTCGATACCAAATATACAAAGAAGACAGTTAAACATGGCAGAGGATATTTAATGATTTGGGGGTGTTTTTCAGTATCTGGGGTTGGTCCACTTTTCATGATAAAGGATAAAATGTGTGCCGTAGACTACGTGGAAATCTTAAACAATGTTATCCTGCCATTTGCTGAAGAGGACATGCCTATTAAATGGGAGTTTATGCAGGATAATGACCCCAAGCACTCCTCAAAGTTGGCCAAAGAATGGTTTCATAAAAAACAAAATCAATGTTATGGAGTGGCCATCACAATCTCCTGATCTTAACCCGATAGAACATTGGCTGCAGAGCCAAAATAAGGAAAAACTGTGGTCAATTATTCAAAATGCATGGCACTCTATAACTCCCAAGACCTGTGCCAAGTTGGTTCATTCCATGCGACGAAGATGTGGAGCAGTTATAAAAAATAAGGGCCCAACGACCAAGTATTAAAAGGATATGAAACACCTTTACTGTAAATTAATTCCTAACAGAAAAAAAACAGAAAAACTAATTTGTTTCTATTATTTTTTCCAGGCCAAAATTAAGGAAAACCAGAATCGACATTTATTCACTATTTCTCTTCTTTTTTTATTAAACATTTTAATGTTACATTTCTTCATTACATTGTATTAAAACTATTAGTATGGGTTTAATTTATCTTTTTTCCCGAAAACATTTTATTTTTGCGATAAGCGACGAAGAACCAGCTTGTTTCTATTATTTTTTCCACCACTATATTATAAGAGTGCTGTCATAAGCAAAGCTATAATGTGCTTATTATTAATTGTCAGTGATATGGAGATGAAATATCGTAGAATTGAGGAAAGTATAGATCCTTGGGGCACTTCTGCGTTTATAATAGCAAAGAATTCTAATGATGTACTAAAACTTGTATTTATCTGACCAGAAGAAAGCTGTCATTGCCCCACATTGGGCGCCAGTTAAAAAGAAGAGAGACATCATTAATTAAAATATGCGTTGTCAGTTTTTTCATAGATACAAATATTTTCATCGTTGTAATAGCTTTGAATTTACCCTTGAATGCAAATATTAATCATTATTCTCTAAGAGTGCAGTTTTACCCTGTAATTCCAACTAATGAGGGGGTTCATAAAGGTTCTCAAAAGACTTGCGTGTTCGAAAAAGTATCTAATCACTTCCTGCGAATATAAATTACCAAAGCAAAATTTTGTTTCCCAACAAATGAAAGTATTTCAAAATTTCTCATAATACGATTCCTTCATATGATTCAATAATTATTTAGAACACTGCTAAAAAAAAATATAAAAAAATGACGTAACACACGCTTGCGTCATGGTTCATGAAATCATTACAATTTCATATAAAAAATATTAAAATAAATAGAATAAAACAACAAAAAGAACTGAATCCAATGCTATAGTGTAAAACGTGACGGTCTGTAGTGTAGCTGTCTACAACGACGATGCTCTGCTGCAGCCGACCGACCAAAACGACACGTCTGCTCTTCAGGCAACACGCGTGTAACTCAATACTCTTATTAATGTTTTTCCTTTCTGCCATTTTATAAACTAGGTATATAATTGTTTGTTGGTGCATATTGCGCCAAAGCCAGCAACATGAGAAACGTTGCGCGATGATATGGCCCTCATATATGGCTTTGTGCTGTCGGATCCCAAGCTTGGTTTGTTATTTTTTTTTAATTTTATTTACTTTTTTTTTTTTTTTTGTAAGAAAATTATAATGAGAAGGAAGCTTAAGCAATTCCCACTAGAAGTCTGACTACATTGTGGCTTTTGTTATTGTTTGAGACTCCTTGGGGCACAAGTGGGAGGCTGTAGTGGTGGACTCGGAATTGACTCATAGACGGATTACAAATGTTTTCATTACGCCAATGACTTCATTGAAGGTAGAATGAAGTCAACTCACTGTTGACTGTCAAGTGAGTGTGGGTTGGAGATTTATATTTTCTTAATCTCAAAAGCGGTTCATAAATAATATACAATAGGGCGTTAAAATGAGTTCGCTAAGAAACTATTATTATTACTGGCCAAGCCAAGTCATCGTACTGCATACTGTGAATTTCAGAAGGTCAATGAGTACCTAAGAGTCAGGTTTATGAATCATTTACAGGCGGTGACTTATGCGCAAACTATGCTGTCCAGTCTATTTCACAAATGCAGTTTTAAGGTTCCAATTTGCATCCTTCTTAAAACACCTCTAGTTGACATAAGCAAATAACAAATAACGCTTTACGGATTTCCTGTATAATTTGGTTGAAAGTGTTTGTGCAATATTGTCACAGTCATGTTTTATATAAAGTGTAACGTAGTAAAGTTCTAAATCAACAGATGTCAAATCATCAACTATAATTTATGTCAAACTTTCTTTGAGAATTTAATTTGTCTTGTTGAGTTGCTGTCATTGTCAACCATTTTGTCGTTGCTAGCAGATCGAACAGTGTAGGTACTTAAATGAAGTCCAGCGTTGCTAATCACAACCAGAAGACCACATTAGCAATATATCCTTGAGAAGTTCTGAAGCTATGGTTTGTGGCTAAGGCCAGCGCTTATGCTCCATACTTATACAGAATTTCCGAGAAACAGATTTTCACAGCACTAAACAGTGCAGTTGAATTTTTAGAATCACCAGATTTTGATTTCGAGTTTCGTGAAAACGATACCAATGGTTCGATAGTTTTTAAGGTTCCATTCAGTGTTGCCATGAAAATATTTCTATAAATCTGCAATTATGAGGAAAAAAAAACTTGCAATGCAGATTTCTATGGATATGTAATTTTGACAGGTGAGAGCTAGACACATTCAGTACAGCCTCATAGGACCAGGGGCCTATAACACAGAACAACAAGTCAACAGGCACTTGTTGAATTATGTTTGTTTGACAAGTGTAATTCCTTTAGAGAGGATATTTAAACTGACTTCAAATACCAAGCTTCTATCAGCTCTTATTTTTCAGACTTCGATTAAATAACTTTAGCAGGCCTTATATTAGCCTTGTTAAATAAGAATATCTCACCTCTCTGTGCAGCTTGTGAAATTGTTTCCCGAATGCCTTAAAGAAGTTATTGCTGAAAATATATCTTGAAAAATGGCTAACATCTCGAAATAAGCCTTACAACAACAATATAGAAGTTCTAGCTTATTAATCTTAACAAATTGGGCCTTATACGAGTTAAGTTGTTAGTTGGGATAATTTTACTATCACCGTGAACGTTACCTATAACATGGTACTAAGATCCTGTCCCAAACCCATGTGAGACTATCAATATTTTCTTCCTAACTTTTGCTTGTTTAATTCTAACAAGTCGGTCAACGTCGGTTAAAATTAATCAACTTTTTAACAAATCCATTCCCTTTTGTTTAAGCACTTGTTGTTTCCAGTTACAGAAATGGTAGAATTATCAAATTTCCCACTTGTTGAAATGTTCTAAAACAATTGTTGAACTGCCGCAGACTGGTTATTACGTGTTACACAAATTTTTAACAGTTATTGAATTTCACTTGTTTAACAAGCACTTGTTGTATTGTGTTATAGGCCCCAGAAGTACGACAGTTTTAGACAGCATTTCTACTTATAGAGCGCAAAAACATCTACTTTCTTGATGGTCTTTTCTGTGCAGCTCAGAATCTAAACAAACCAAATAAATGCAGACAAAATCTGTTACGCAGATTTTGGGATTTTAAAAGTCTGCAGTTAAGCTGAAAATCTGCAAAATGCAAACAAATCTGCACTTATGGCAACGCTGGTTCCGTTTCTTTTATTTTAAGTTATCTGGCACCATGTGTTGCGTTTGCGTATCCAAATGACAGATACAGACAAAATTCAAATAAAAAAAAAATAACATGCCAACTACGATAAATTGACATTTCTGTCATTGGCAGCAACAGGAACAATAGCCGCGTTTCATTGACCGCTATATGAATAGTGGCATGTCAAACTCTATATAAAAAAAACCGACATTTCAGAATGTGCGTTAGAGCTCTAGCACATATTGCAAATTATCCTTTCCTGGGAAATTTGTCAATCCAGCGCAAAATTAATAGCTAGATTGAAAAAAATACCTAACGAGCTGCCAAAACAAATCTATCCAAAGTCTAAAAAAATTGGAGTGCAGAAGTCAAACTGGATTTCAAACTTCCCTATTTTTTTTTTTGCTAACTTTTTTAAATAATTTTATACCTACGTCCAATCTTAAAATTGTCAGAAAAAAACACAAAATAATCAAATGTAATTTTACCGCTGGCGCTAAGATCTAGCGGCAGCGTTCCTCTATGGATATTATGTGCTAGAGCTAGAGGACCGGTCAATGGGACGCGGCCAATCACAATCACTATAACTTGTTAAGTTCTGTCACCAGACGGCAATTTTCTGTCACTAAATTTTGTTGCTAAAAAAACTAACCCCCAGTTTCACAGTGGAAGCTTAAACTAAAGTTCAACTGAACCTAAACTTGAGTTTAAATTTGAAGTTCAATTCGTCTGGTTTTATAATGTAATCTGAACTTCAGTTCAATTGAACTTAGTTTAACTAAATTTTATGAATAAAAAGAATTTGGCAGTATTGTAAAAACAATTTGTGTTTACAAGAGACATTTGTAAACACAAATTGCAATAAAAAAATGCTAACTATCAAATAACACAAAGTAATCTCATTTCAAGTTCCATTGGGGCAGGAAAAATCTGAAATCTGAGAGCGAAATGGTAAAACCCCAATGGAAATAGACATTAAACGTTTGTTTCTTAGAAGCGCTCTTCTTTCCTATATGAGAACTTCGCTTTTGAAAACTTAGGTACATATTTTTTTCAAAATTAATCCTTTGCTGCGGATTTCGAAAAGAAAAAATTTTCGTCGAAATAACCACGCCTGCTGTACGCAGTTTTATGTTGGTCTGCGATTTGACACTGTCTTATAGGTACTTTTTTTGTCAGGCATATTAAAATCACATTTGAATCGCAGTTGAAATCAAATTGTCCAGGATGGGCTATTGCCAAAACATATAAGAGATACATATTTATCTTCTACTAGCTGTACCCTCTCGGATTTGCCCGTGTCCAGGAATTGTATTGCTTAGATATATTCTCGTCTATCAGGACAAACCAGTCTCATTGAACATTATCATGTGCTGGGTAAATTTCTAGCTATAATATTGCGATAATGTTTTGATAATGTTTTGCGTTTTGCCATTCGTTACAATTGCGTTTTATTTTAAATACCTTCACATACCGTACGGCCAATAAACCTCTAAGCTAGCTAAATTATAGTTGATCAATTACATCGAATTAAATCTTTTGGAACATCTTCTTTCTTCAACTTTCCGTGCATAGTCATAATTTCGCAACTAAAATACCTTAATCCGCTCAAAATTGCTGCTGGCCGCCACAGGCCATTTAGAAAGAAAGTTTTACATAGCCATACATCTCGCTTCGTCGGACTAATCACATTAAATACGCATCATCATCCATCTAAATCATCATGTACATCGTTGCACGCTGTCCGTTGTTGTTCGTCGGTTATCATCTTCAGATGATGCGGAACCAGACATATTCATAAATTAAAATGCATCACGAATACACCACAAAAGACATCACATGTGCGCCATGCCAAGCTAAAGCTAACCCTACTTAAGGTCCTCGCTGACAGTCTCTTTCTCCCTCTCTTCTCGTAATTTATTTAGCTTAGCGATTTACTTTCCTTAACAAATCGTAAATAAATTACATTTTCACCTCACGTGTCCGTGATGCATTCGAAAGAAACTTTATCTCGATAAATTTATTTTTGGTTTCCTAATGGCGCCGATAAGGTCAGCCATAGAGATTGCAATCTTCTTCGTTGTTTCTTTCTTTGCACAAAGACTGACTACCACCACACTCTTCGCGGAGTCTTCAATCTTTTCCGCTTGGCGTCATCTGGCACTTCAACGCCTAGTACCGCGCCACAATGGAAACCAAGTGAAAATCTAATTTCCACCTACAAAACTCCGGTATGACCCCGTTCCTCGGGAGTGGGTATATATGGCTTGTTTAGAAGGTGGCGCAGTGTTGGAAAAACTATTCCGCAAAAAAAAAAGATGAAGAAGATGGTTATCTATACGTCTACAGGTGACTAGTAATTTATTATGCCCACAAGAAATAAATTAAAATTAAATTTGTTTTTTTGTTTTTTAAGGAAACTAATCTGGATGAGGAAAACCATATACAGAATCGTGAATTAGCATAATTTTCACTTTCAACGAATTTATTTTCGTTTCGTTGACTTTTCAAATTAATTGCCGGTCCCCTAAAATGGGAAAAACGTTTTTTAAATATTCTCCACTGTTGTTGTGCGTTTCCGTGGGAGCGGGCAGAATTTCTTTTATTTTATTTTTTTACTACGCTACGAGTATAGACATAGAGCGCGATCATCATAACGAAAAACTGAATCGAGATATCGCTACAAGCGTCCGTCTGTCCATCGAACCGAACTCATGCACACTACCACCACACCGGCTGCATTTCATTGTGTTCATGCTCTGAAAATTTGTTCATTTACATTAAAAAGTGAAATAAATAAAATCGGGTTCAGGAACCCAACGCGTTGGCTATTTAATGACATGCATTGGTTTTCATCTAGCATTTTGGCGGCGAGAAGTGTTGAATAAGTGAATGCACTCAATCTCAAAGTCGTGCTGAAGAAGAAAATCATCAGAAGTATAGTTTAGTTTAATTACTGACAATAAAAACTACTACATAAAACTGAAAGCAACGCGCGTCTATTTGTTTGTCTTTTATACGATTCCAGAATCCTTTTGCCATCTGATATCCTTGAACCGTCGAAAATCAGTGAATTTTCCGAGAGTGATTCCAGCACGGGGACGTGGTGGTGCCACCCTCCATGCAATATATGCTAATCTTGTACAATAATAATACGGATATAAAAGGTCCGCCATCTAACGTTTTTTTTTTTTCAACTAGTGCTTATTTCGCGAATGGTTATACTATACTATGGTTATATTATACCCTCATGTCTGATTTGACAGATAATTAGTTTTATCCTTCCGCTGAACGAATATGGTTGTGTATACGCTTGAACAACGCTGGAAAATATTGCGACATTACTTTGAAAATCATGGTAATGTTGCAGAATGTGTGC
Organism: Cheilosia scutellata; assembly: GCA_955612985.1. Classification (NCBI taxonomy): domain Eukaryota; kingdom Metazoa; phylum Arthropoda; class Insecta; order Diptera; family Syrphidae; genus Cheilosia; species Cheilosia scutellata. The sequence goes on along the minus strand of OY015312.1, from coordinate 49,423,676 downwards.
GAAAATTGCGTACGGATTTTGGAAGAAGAGAAGCACCGTCAGCTCCGTATGTTCGTTATCTTGTGAAAAAAGTGAAAGAAACTGGCATCCTTATCGATAAACCAAAGCGTGAAAAGCCAAAAACAGTGCGTATACGCAAAACGAGTCACTGTTTGGTGCGGATTTTGGTCCAGAGGCATAATTGGGCCATTTTTCTTCGAAAATGAGCAAGGAGTGGCCGTTACAGTCAATGGCGATCGTTATCGGGCCATGTTGAACGTATTTTTGTTCACAAAAATTGAAGAGGAGGATATTGGCAACATTTGGTTTCAACAGGACGGCGCTACGTGCCACACAGCTGAAGCTACACTCGATGTTTTGCGCCCTGTTTTTGAAGATCGCATTATCAGCCGCAGAGCTGATGTCGTTTGGCCACCGCGGAGCTGCGATTTGACACCGTTGGGCTATTATTTGTGGGGTGCCGTAAAAGATAAGTGTTATGCCGACATGCCAGAGACAATTGACGCTTTAAAGGACAATATTCGTGAAGCCATTGGTGAAATACAGCTGCACACAATCGATAATGTGCTTAAAAATTGGACCGATCGTGTAGGCTACTGCATGGCCAGCCGAGGCAGCCATTTGAATGAAATTATTTTCCATTATTAACCGGAAGGATTGTACTTTCAAATAAAAAAATAAATTTGAGAAAATATTCAGTAGTTTTTTTTTATAGCATTTTCAAAAAAAAAAAGTTATTTGGCGGACCCTTTATTTTGGGACCTGTAGAAGCCATAGTTATAGTTTCAAATTTTATTAAATGGTCATACATACGTTGGAAGTATTTTACAAAATGCTAGGCGTGACATCAGGAGGCCCTACCATACAAAAAAAAAAAAAAAAAAAACATTAAAAATGCTATTTTTCGGCAGTCATGGGAACTTAAGCTGTGAACTTTGAAGGATTGAACGTGAATTGTCTGAACAAATAACCTACTTTGCGAAATGTGGCCGGGATTTGAAATCTGGACGTGGTATCTCCCCTAAATAAATTTATTTGAAGCTCAATATCTTGACATTTAAACCAGCTTTAGTGTTAAAACTAGGCAAGACGTTAGTTGTCTGAAGGAAATTTGTTACAACATCCAGGCGGTATAGTACAAAGGGGAGTGGCACCTTCTAAGGAACGAAAATGTTAAATGATTTATTTGGCAGTTAAAGTTGAATTTCACGCACTTCAGAGAACGTGAGCAGAATTAAAGACATAACGTATGGCTACATGGCAATCTTTCATAGAGCAAGAACGTTTAAATCGAAATATCAGGTTCAGGAGATTCTGGCCTATCTTCTGCGAAAGCTATCAGAAGGGAAAAACAGTGCACTTAACGCTAATACTTTTATCAAACCTTACAGCTTTCGATTTTGATGCCCCCGTATGGAGTGAAAGTAACAGCTCTGCTCTTAATAGGTGCAAAAGTTATTATTTGGGACGAGTGCACTATGACTGACAAACAGCCTTAAGAAGTCTTCCGCTGAGCACTGTGATGCGACCTGCATGCAAAATTGTCCCATTGGAGGTACACAGCCGTCAAAAGTATAATGTCTGACTCTAAGAAAAACCTATAACATAACCGACCAATACAAGGTTTAAAAAACGGCTTGCATCTAAGGTCAACACCATCATGCGCCCTAACAATCACTATGCATCCTTTACCTCTACACCTTCGCATTACAAACATCACAGCACCTAGAGCTATCAGACTTAGAGAGACAGCTTTGCAATATTATGATTTTATCGTTTTGAAGTACAATTCCCTACAAGATTAGATTGGCAAGACGGGTTGGAATCTAAGACTCTTCGGACCGGAGCGTTGGTGTCCATTCGCTCTACATGCCCTAGCCTAGTCGACTGATACGTACTTTTCTGACCAGTTCGATGTCGCTGTACAGCTCGTAGAGTTCGCCGTAAAATCTCCTCCTCCAAAGCCCGTCATCGCAAACGGGACCGAAAATCACTCGTATCGAACTTTGCGATCGAAGCGACCAAGGAGATCTTCATCCGCATTTGATAAAGTCCATGATTCTGCGCCATAAAGCAGGACTGGAATGATGAAGGTCTTCTATAGAGTCTCCTTGGTGTTTCTCGACAAGGCCTTACTAATCAATTGCCTTCTTAGGCCAATGTATGTAACAGCGGTTGGCAAGTGTAATTCTTCGCATGATTTCTGATGTGATGTCATTTTCAGAGTTAATAGCGGAGCCAAGGTAGACAAAGTCTGCATAGGGAGTGAGGAGTAGGAGCGGGTGTATTTTCAGAGTCTCTAATCATCTCAAGATCCTATATTACACAGCCAGTGTATTCCAGGCGGAACTACTCGCTATCGCTACCCGCGAGGTCTACTGTCAAATTAAACTATACACAAACGTAACTATTCTTTGATTGCTTTCAAGAAGTTTCGAAAAATAGTACATATTCAGGCCTAGCGAGGATTTTCTGGAGAAAATTCGTATGAAACTGTCAAAAATATCCATAAAAAGGCACTTGATCGCAGTTTCTTCCTTAATAAATATTTCAGCAACAGTCGCCTATTTCACCAACTTACAAATTATTGTTTACAATAATTTTTTATTTAACATATTTGTGGAAGAATCGATTTTTTTTTTTCTGTTTCACAAAATTTTTGTGTTAGAAAATTGTATTTATCGATCGCGAATTAACTACGAAATTTTAGTTTCTTTTGTTTTCAACGAAAAGTTTCGGTTAAAACGTGCTAAGAGGAAATAATAAGACAAATTGGACCTAGGATTGCAAATCAGTCTAACTTTTCACTGACACCGATACATCCGTTTCTAACCATTTTACAATGGCTTGGAAATGGGGGACAGTATCACGGGATCGCAGACATGCACGGTAGGTATATCTAAATCTACGGTATGCAGAACTGACCATCGTTTTTTTTTATCGCGAATTAAACCGGGCGATAAACATTTTGTTCTGTTTATTCATTTTGTTCTTTGATGTTATCAGTTAGAAGACTTACAAAATTATGAAAAACAGTTGTCGTTTACAACTCTATGATAAGAAATACATACAATTTCCCTCCATTTTTTCTCTTTTTCTTGGAAATTCTTTGTTGGAATTAAGTTTGTAGTTTGTGAAAAAGAAAATCAGTAAACAAATTTGTAAATGTAATCAACAAATACAAATTTGTAATTATAATAATTGTAATTTGGTGAAATTTGTTTTTATACGTATTTTACGTAAATTTTGTTTAAAAAATTACCCAAATTGGGTTTCACCAAATTTATTTTGGAAGAAAATTTTTAATTTTCCTACAGATTTTGCGGAAAAATATTCTAAATACAAATTTGTAAGTTGGTGAAATAAGCCACAGGTCGCATATTTTGTTCTTAAAATGTTCCGAATGTAAGAAAAATGTGATATGTCCAGCCTACCACTGCGCTACTACGCCCACCTTTGGTTGATTAGCCTCATTGAAAAAAGGACATTCTGGAATTTTGTTCAAGCTTTGACATAGCAGTGCGACATTTTCCGTTCGTTATAACCGGACATTTTCTTTACTAAAGACGTAAAAAGGGTTCGTTATATGCGAAATTTTGCTTTCCCCGGGTTCGCTTTAAGCGGTCGCTACTGTATTTCTTTGTATATGATACTTGCAGTTCTCAGTTTAGTCTATCATCTTAAAATTGTCAAGTGTAGCTTGCGGCTTTTCACTACTTTGCTTTCTGTCATTGTGGGTGGGCTATCTGCCATTTTGAGAAACCTACTCGTATGTAGGTAGGTAGTCTCGCTCATTCGATTTAATTTTGAATTTCCAAAATGTGTGTAATAGCTAATTGCCACTTCATTAAAATGTGGCTGCTATATTCTGTAACATATCCGGATGTTACGGTGGCTGGAGAACTCTTGAAGTGTTGAAAGAAGCTTAAATGGCAAATGCTAATAATAGCCATTTGGGAACGAAATTATATAAATCTACTTCATCTGTATGTACTAGTCCAAAGATATAAATGGCGCTTGAAATACACATTTTATATGCGCAATAAATCCAAACTTCCGCCGTATTGTTCTTAGTCGCATATAACCTTGTTTTCGTTGCCAGTCAATCTCTAGTCCGACTAACTTACCATAAAGAAAACAACCTCCATAAATTTATTTCTCGACTCCCATGCGTCTGAGGTAGGTGACAAAGTTATCCAATCAAATCGCAAAAAAAAAAACAACAAATTAAATTAGCTATCGCATGTGAGAGCAGTCACCTTATATGGGCGGTCAACAACAAGGTCTGAAAATATCCCATAGTTAAGCTTAAAAGTCTACTTTTCAGCTATGGTCACCAATTAGTGAAACATGGACTTAAGTCTTTTTTGTAATAATTATACTATGGGAACTAATTGAAGATAATTTGAAAAAAAGGCATGTACGCGAGTAGTAAGCATCTAAAACATTTGATGTGCATTTTTAGGGTAATTAACAACACTGACCACTTTGAGTGGAGCACACTTTTCGGTAGATCATAATTTGATAGCATCTAGTTAACCTAATTTCTCTTAATGGTATTAATATTTTTTTTTCCTTGTTAATCTTTGCAGGTTGCATATTATCAAGATTGTAACTGAGTTTGTGTGGAGGATCATCCAAGACGGAGAAAAAATCAGGCCAATGTACATGTGATATTCGCTATAATAAATCAAGGGCAAGGTAAGTGAAATTGTGTTTTACATTAGAGTCGGCTATATGATCATGCAATTAAAATTGTTAATTTACAAAGTATATCATCGTTTTGATGTGAGAAATGTTTGACCTTTCATGTCAAAGTAGGGCATTTGGTCATTCAGATAATATTTGTTAACAAGCTAAGGGGTTACTAGGTTTACTGCAACAATTGTTGACAAAGTATAGTTTCATAAGTTTGTAAGATTAGTTACAAGTTGAATACTCGTATTACATAAGAAGTTACCGGAACCGGCGAGTTAGATAAGAAACTCAAATGCATTGTTAAGGCAGTTATAATAATCAAACATCGTTTGGATAGCCTTAGGTAATGGGGTTTTGGATAATCCTTTGAAAACTGAGGCTTTTCTTTTTATACGAGATGGATAATTGTGACCAGTCAGACTCAGCCAATGCTAAAAGCCGTAACTACTTAGATCTCTGTTTGGAGCGAAATATCTGTAAGTCTATTGGCAGTGGATGTGGACTCATCCTATGACCCGAGTTCCATGGATATTCCATCTGATGCAATGACGCACTAGAACTTTGACTGCTGTGTAAACTTAGAGTCAACTTTCCTTGCGTTTAGAATTGCAGCTTCAGGCAGAGTCTGTGCTACGATGCAGTCAAATTTTAAGGGATGGCCCAAAACTAGTCATGGGACCTGTGCTTTATGGAAATCGATAACACTAGAGTCATTAGGCAAGCATATGCCTCTTTGTTCCCTTAAGGATTAGCCAAACTAATACTTGGAACTCAGGTGATTTTGGCCACGCACAGATTCTAGGGAAATACGTTGGGAACATTGTCGCTTCTGACTACATGTCTCCCCATCTGAAGTTTGATAGACCAATCTCTTGCCCTTTTCCCAGTAGGGGTGAATATACCACAAATGAACAAACTAAGAGGAAATCTATATCTCTACACAGATGGATCAAAGATGGACTGTAGAACCGGTGCCGGTATATTCTCGGAGGAGTTAAATATTCAATGGTCAATCAGGCTTACTATGATAGCAGAAGTATCTTCAAAGCAAAAGTTCTGGCAATTACGGAAGCGGCCGCATAGGTGTCATTGTTGGCAATACCATACGTAACGACATTACCATTTTCATTGACAGCTATTGAAATGAAGTCCAAACTATTTCGCTGCTATCGCGAAGAGCTCAAGGTTCTTTGGTCGCAGCACCCATGACAAAGCCGGCAACGAGAGGTCTGACGAACTGACAAGAGAGGGATCAGCAATGGATCATGATAGAGCACTACAAAGTATCAAGCCTCCACTCTGTAATCTGAGCGAACCAGTGGAGAACAAGATTCGTATGAAAACCAACCACAGGTGGAAAGAACAAACGACCTGCGAAGTATCACGGAAGGTGTGGCCAGAGTATGACAGTGACCGGATCATTAAACTTCAGTTTGACAGGTCATCGCTGTCTAAGCTGGTAGGGGCTAACGGGTCATAACTTTCTAAGAAACCATCCTCTGTCACTTGATGAACAGAACAATTGGAGGTTAATAATTCCATGACTTACAAGAACTTTCTGATGTCTCACTTTCCGATCTTTACAATTTTTTGATGATATCCAGTATGACTGGATGGTGCGGCATCGGGTGAACACAAGAAGGATGGACATGAAGTTAACCACCCTGTTCTACCAACCTGTTAACCCAACCTAAACTATGCCTCTTTGTTTCAAGCGTAAATCTATGTTATTCTAATGGTTGTCGAATATACTGTTAGGAATAGGTGGCGGAGTCGGAATATATGTATGTTGTATAGCGACAGTCAGGCTGCGCTTAAGGCCTTATACAAATCTGTAACGCTTTCCAAAATATTTCGGTAATGTAGCAACTCTTTGAACGCGGTCGCAAGGGTGACCTTTTTGACTTTTGTCTGGTACTGCGGGAAATGCGATCTCTGATGCTAACCGAGGCTAAGAGGATGATTTCTTGGGACCTAAAAATGCGTTTTGTTTTAATGCGTCATCGGTCAGGGCCTCCAAGATGTCGGCATCATATTAAACGAATGCTGTCTGCTGTCTCTCAGTAAAAAAGACTTTAGACAACTTATAAACATTTATATGGGACACCTTGCTTTTGCTAAGCATCTTAGTCTACTATACTCCGCAGTAACGTCTCCGACGCGACGCAACGCTAGAGGAGAAGGCGATGATACTTCGGATCATTTTCTTCGTTATTGTTTTGCCTTTGGGCTGCAAGTTGTTGGTTTTCATATAATTTGTTGGTACCGTACTTCATTTTCGTTTGGGACATTTTTCAAATTTTATGCATCCATTTAAAACTTCTCAAAATGGTCAACGGAGCGTTCTTTCTAACTAATCATTTAAGCAAAATCGGGTATGTAGCGGAGAATGACAAAGTCTAAATAGCCTAATGTTAATTTACCATAGCGTCATACTGCTAAATTAAAAAATTTGGCTTTATCTCACCTTCACAACATAAGTCCTGACTTTTTGCTTTTGAACTTAGATACGTCTCGCTGGGGTGGGACATAGGTCCCCAATTCAATTAAGAACTTATGTCCAACGAAAGTTGGAACGAACATGCAAAAACGAACGTAAAAAAATGTAAACCGAATGTCGTAATCTTACATTTCCTTCATTCATGGGTGAAGATGGTCGGTGCAGTAGAAGATGAGCCAACTTCATTACCATTTCCAAATAATCCAGGGATGTCTGTCTCCAACTTATCGCAAAGCAATTTTTTTTAATGGGTGTATAAGTAGATATGTATATGTATTTTTAAAAGAAACTCTTCACGTTGAATAAACATTCAAAGATTACCACCAAAATCTTACGTCAATCAACAAATTTACGAAACAAAAGTACACAACCATAACAATAGTGTAAATTACCCCCTCAAGTCAGAGACATTTTGCTTAAGTCAAGTACCAGAAAATTGAAGCCTACTCGCCGACCATAATATGGCCATTTGCAGTTGCTGTTCCCGGTAGCTTTACCAACATGGTTGAATTTCCGTACATTTTTGGCCCAAAAATATCTAAGCAAAAAATTATTAATAACTTTGCAGCATGATTTCGTTAACGCAATGTTTTCTTTTAACCTCGTTATGATACGCATCTACCGTGAATAAGTGCCTGCTATGATTGAAGTGGCGTGCGATTTGTGTTACACGTTAACTAGATGCGTAATGAAATAGTTATGTACGCATGCAGCAGTGCAATAAATTGTAAAGTATTACAAAACTTTGGCTCGCAAAAAATTACCGTATTAGAATGCGCACATCTAACATAGTCCGATTCTGTTCTGAAGGTCATTGAATCTTGGAGCTCTTAAGACGGTTTATTATTTTAACAATATGAATTATTTTTCTTATTCTTTCGCAATTTGCGCCTCTGAGCAATTTGGAATTAGAGCGAAAAAAAAAATTTTAAAAACCACCAAGTGATCTTTGTGAGAATGACCAGGCTAGAACCATCAAAGCGGAATTAAGTGTTTTCCGCAGATCTAGGCGTAAAGACTCGTATTGTGAAGACACTTTGAGTCGTACATTTCTTTGGGGGCGTCTTAAATACTTGCGGAATGCCGGCTTATTGTTGGGATAGAAAATCTAGATTTGGCAGAGGTGGTGAAACATATTATGACTTGAAGTAGAACGATGGCATTTGTTAGATTAGGCTTACCTTCACATATAGAAGCTCCGAATAAATAAAGACTCCTTCTAGTTGTATCGACATTTTGTTTGATTTTGTTTAAGACGTTCAAATACGATTCGTTATTTAGAGAAATATAAACTACGAATGGAATGGAAGGAATGATTGGAGTTTTTAAATTTGGACAGGTTCTCAATGAACTTGATTTTGAAAGTGCTTCTGATTTAACCATGACTACCGAGCGTACGTCTATTTTTGGTTCGGTATGAACAGAGATGAAGTCACGATCAGAATGTCACCTTAGAGACTTAAAAGCAAAATCGTGTAAACTGTCAATCTGAACCCTGAAGTCGAAACTATGCATGTACATATTTACAAAAGAATATAATGTGGGATGTAAACAAACGAAGTTAGAATTACCTCGCAGACCATTAAATCATAGTTAAAAAGTCTGAAATAAGTCTCAATAAATGTACACAAATCTTTTAAATATAAAAAAAAATCTCTCTTGGGCTCGTCCGGGATTTGAACCCGGGACCTCCCGCACCCTAAGCGGAAATCATACCCCTAGACCAACGAGCCAGTTAGATACCGTTTTTCTGTTAACATACTCACTACTGGTCGTTCTTTCAGATTTTATATTTAGATACATACTAGGTAACTTGGTAGTAATTTGTTAATCACTCCCGTTTTTTAATTATATAACACATACTAATATTCTACTCTACGTAGTACTGTTATCTTTGCTAAGTATGTACCTATCTACTTATTTCAGCAAAATCGTTACCTTTCCATTGATGCTCCTAGATACATTTTTTATATGAACTAACGATCAAAGTCGAGTCTATAACATTTCCATTCATTATAGACGACGATAGACAAAACTTCACCTGATCAAAACGAAGTAAGTAAGTAAACAATATCCACTCTAAAGACCAATTAAGCTGCTTCACCGGTTTATCCGCCGATATTTTTAAACAGACAATCTAATGATAACTTGGTAGACAGTCAAATCTATTGCTTGTGCACCTGCACACCGATGATATTGATATAATTGATAGAACATATCGAGCTGTCAGAGTCACTGGTGTTTTTACTACATAGTACCTATATAGAAATGGAAGCAGCTTAAATGGGTTTTGCGGTTAACGAGGGCATAACTAAGGGTTTGTTGTTGAAGGTACACCCAACTTTTACCTTGAGCTCTAACATTGAGGTAGTAAGGAACTTTGTCTATCTTAGCTCTGCTATCACATTTAAAAAAGAACATCTCATCAGAAATCAAACGAAGAATAAATTTTGCCACTAGCTGTTCCTTTCGGAGTGAGCATACAACTTTGTAGTGAAGATCTTTCCCGAATTACTAGGGAGATTTTAAAGACTTTAATAATCCCAGTCCTGCCTCTCAGGTCAACGCAAACGGGACCGAAATCACTTGAAGAATTTTACGTTCGAAACGACCAAGAAGATCTTCATTCTCCTTTGCGAACGTCCATGCTTCTGCGCCATAGACGAGCACTGGTATGATGAGGTTCTTATATAGGGTAGCCTTAGTGTTTTTTGACAAGGCCTTACTAGTCAGCTGCCTTCTTATAGGCTAAAGAAACAGCGGCTGACAAGTGTCTGTCTGACAAAGACCCTAGCCACCTCAAAGTTGTAGCTGTCTATCGGAACATTCTGTTCTGTCTCCCTTCCTGCCTTTGAGCTTTGTTGAATTTTCTCAAGTATGATGTTGAAAAAGTCACATGACAGTCTAAATCCTTTTTTTGACACCAAAGGTCTCGGTGAGATTGTTTTCTACCTTTATGGAGCAGTTATAATTGTTTTTCATCGTATTTCTGCACAATATGACAAGTTTGGCAGGGATGCCAAAACTAGATAGTATACGTCCTTGATATCGATAAATAGATGGTGAGTATCGATTTGGACTTTTCTACAAGATCTGCCGTAGGTAGTGGAGATTCAAATTTGACTTTAATTTTTATTTTTTAAATTGACATAACCGTACTTTCCTATATACCACTGGAAATGTTTTCATTACCAAAACGGACGTAACGCTTAAAAGCAAAATAACACGATTTTCACAATCTCATCGACTTGCGGTTAAACGCAATCTCTATGTACGTGTACAACGCTTCCTCCACTCCATTGATCGATTGCATTTAACTCAATTTTTCTGGTTCTACTTCTGGTTCAAAAGACGTTTAGCAGTAAATCCTACACCTCAACTTGGGTATTGTGTTCGCCAAAAGCAATTTATAGTTTAACTTATAGAACGTATACTGCGCTTCGATTCCAGTCTCACTCTACCCTACCGGCATCGAGGCGATCAAACATACAAACGTATATATCTACGTAGGTAGTTGAATAATTTATTAGCCACATTAATGAGTATATGTTTCATTGCGAATTAAAAAAAAAAAAAAAACAGTAAAACAATTATCTTCGACTATGCCGGAGCTCAAATACCCGGTACTATATTATTGTAAAATAAAAAAAATATTTTAGTATTAAAAAATTATATATTTGTATGGGAGGTATGGGTACTTTTTATTCGACCAAGCTCATTTTTTGTCAAAATTTTTTAAATATTATTAAAACAATATGTGCAAAGTTTAAACTTGCTATCTTTACTGTAGCTATTTAAATTTATTTTTTAACATAAAAAGCTATATAAATCTGATATTTTTGTATGGGAGCTAGTAGTAGTTTTCATCCGATCTTGCTCATCTTCGAACTTAGCCTCAGTTTGGTGGATAAAAGCTTACGTACCAAATTTCAAGTCGATAGCTCTTAAATTACGGCCGTAATCGTGCGGACAGACGGACAGACGGACAGACGGACAGACGGACAGACGGACAGACGGACAGACGGACAGACGGACAGACGGACAGACGGACAGACAGACGGACAGACAGACGGACAGACAGACGGACATCGCTAGATCGACTAAGAAAGTGATGCTGATCAATAATATATATAGTTTGTCATACCTACAACGCCTCCTTATGGGCGTTACAAATGGAATGACAAAGTGAATATACCCTCACCACAGTGTGGTACCGGGTATAAAAACATATTCTTTGCGCGGCTTATTGTTGCCGGTCTTAGCCGACTTCATTAGCCGCCACAACCACACCACCACCACAATTGGCATAATCTTTGCAGGCCATCGATTTTTATGTAAACAGTTTCAAAAGACTCTGTCTCAGTTTCAGTCTCGCAGCCTATTCGCATCCACGCCATCGCCCGATCGACGACCACATGAACCCTCCTCTTAGCAGCCCCCATTTAGCAGACTCCACTGCAACAAATATATAGATCACAATGGTGTGGCAATGACACGTCTTGGGTTATATCACGACCAACAGCGGCACGGCCGGCGCTGCGGGGCTTCCGGAAAAATGTTCGTTTTGTGGTTGTCAGTTTGTCACACCGGATCGTAGTCGTCGTAGCGCACATTTCATGCGATCACTTGCAAATAGAATCTAATCGAGCATTGAATTACTTCACAGAGCTGCGCCATACCAGTGGGAAAATATTCTTGAATGACAATTCACAATCGCCATGTTGTCAGACAGTTGTAAGCACTGATATTAGAATAGCATCCTACTACCACACCAAAAGTGGTTCTTTTCTAGAGAAAGGCCAACAATTTACTCAAGTCCAAACCGAATCTTAAAATGTGTCTATAAAGATAGGTTATGGCAGTCAGACGCGGGGCCGGCACGTTGTGCAACCATTATCACTATAGAGCCTAGCGTGTTGCAGTTTCACATTGAGTATGGCCTCCGCACCACCGCAGTGTACGAGACGAGTAGTTGGCGTGATTCTGCAAAGATTGTGTAAGAGCAGAAACTGTGAGCATGAAATAATTTTTCCAGCACTTGAACAACAACAATTTATGAAAACAATAGATTAGAGTTAATTTGCCGACGGCAATGGAGTATGGAGGGAGCGTACCATATTCGGTACTACATAAAGTACCAGTACAGTGGTAATTTGCATGGCTTTAATTAGACAATCCGTTGTGGGCCCAACACTTGGGCATCTTAAGGCTGCACATGGTTTATGGTAGGTATAGCCTCCATCTGGAAAAAATACGAAAACAATTATGTATTCTTGATATAAAAAAAAAACAACAAATTAGCTGTCATTGAGCGATTGTTGCACTCGATGTTTATTGGACAATGAGGGCGGTTATTAATCACACGGTGTATTATCTGTTTGAAATAAAAACCATCAGCAATCTTTTGTTAAACAAGTTACTTCCGCAAAAGTAGCTCCACCAACCATACAACATATCAATTTAATTGTTTTTCTTATGTTGTTATCTGTGCATCTACGTTATAAAGTTGGCAATGCTTTGTCGGTGCTGATAATTGATGCGATTCAGTGATGAGTTTAGCTTGATTACAAACTACAATTTGTCAACACTTACCTACCGCGATGATGGCTTAGTTGTTTATGATTACATAAGAGTGTTTAATTATAAAATTGCAGATAACTAGTGTATACCTATACTTATGTACAACAATTATTTGTAACTATTGCCATAAGTTCTTATATAATCACGGATCCGTTGATGTGTCCAATGGAAGCCGAATTGCTGGAAGATATGATTGACAGATATCATAGCACACTGCGGACATCTTTTGGGCCAAGCAATTGCACGCGTTCCTATTACAGCTATAGATAACTAGCGGCATTTGGAGAGTCCAATGTTAAAAAAAACGGACATTTATCACCATTTGCGCTTGACATCTAGCATGATTGTTCCTTTACTTTTATACCTATGGTAAAAATGCAAAAGACTGTCGAAATGGCAGTGGGTTGAAATTTGATGCTTCCTCTCTTTCTCACAAAGAGACACTTACGAACAAGTTAGGGTTTAGGGTAGACAACGCTTTTGTAGTAGGTAAATTATAAAAAATTGCAGATGCATTTTGTTTTTCCGTAAATTGCAGAATGTGATGTGACCTTTTTGCTAGTAAATTTTATTGGTTTTTTGGTAGGCTTTAGCTCTAAAGGACTTAAAGTCCACCATAACTTAATTATTCGTAAATTACAGTGCTATAAGGAATCTAATTATACCTATAAAATGTCTGACAAACGCGAAAATCTTGCTAATTTATTAACAACTAGCTGTACCAGCCTGGCTTTGCCCGTGCACAGGAATTGTATTGCTTAGGTTTTAGGTAATAAAGCTGAAATACAGTAATTCGAACAAAGCAAAAAAACCGGCCAATTGCGAGTACACTAGCGCACCAAAGGTTCCGTACTTGGCCAGAGTTGATGTATTGAAAAGTCGGTTGTTCTTTGATTAGATAGACCTAGGTACAAAATTTAACAGTTTTTTGTATGAAGGAACATTTTTTTCACCTAATTACTCATAAGCCAATCAATGTATCGCTATCATAGGTATTTGTTTAGCTATAGAGCATTGGTTCCTAACCTTTTCAGTGTTATTACCCCGTTGATCTATTATGAAAAAATATTTAATCCCCCCCCCCCCCTTTAATTTAAGGCATCATGAAAGAAAACAATAAGAAAGTACAAAATATTTTCTTCATCAATTGTAATAAATTACACAAAAATATAATAATAAAATTAATGAATGATATTCAGTGTCAATGTTGGAATTATTTGGTCATGTTTCACATTGAGGCTGTTTCTGACTTTTATTTTAGCTGTTAGATACTATAAAGTTGAGAAACCACTCTCGCCTCTATAAGAGTGGTTGCAAACGGTATTAACATTTTTAGAGCTCTTTTAGCTTTAGTAGGAAATTCGGTACCCACTTTTCGCCAAAATGTACCAAGGTCATAATTTTGTAAATCTACTTTGAAAGTGTTATTCTCGCGTAGTCCTAGAAATTCTGCTGTGGTTGACACATCTTCGTCTTTAAAAATTGCATCATTCATTACTACAAAACAGTCTTAATATACTTATATAATATATATGGGTCAATATTTCCAAACATTAATATTTTGGACCTCGAAATGGACATTTACTAAAATAATCAAATTTAATATTTTTTTGGTTACTCTGTATTTAAGAAACATTATTAAATATTTTAAGTTAATGGGCCACCAAATTTTGTTAATTTTAAATTACAAGATGACCTTTTATATCGATTTGAAATAAAAAGTGAAAATATTTGAACATTTTTTGCAATATGATTGAGTACTTATGTCATTTCTGTGACCAAATTGACAATTGGTAATGACAACTTTGGATAACGAAAACATGAAACGCCTTAACCACATGAAAGAAAAATCACTTCTGATATATATATGGGCTTATTGCGAAATGTTCCAAAAACAATCAATATGTCCCGTTATTAATGTGAAATCCGCCGCCTAGTTTGCGGCCGTTAATTCAATTTTTTAAATATTTACTTTTTGTCACGGGAATGACAATTTTTTTGGGGACAATCACCTTCCACGTAATTTTTTAAATTTCCTTAAAATAAATTGACTGGGCCCCAGTCCTCATTGTCCTTTCTTCTTCAAGGCTTCATCAATAAAAATTGCAAACCGGCTTACATTTTACAAAAAAAATACATTTGTTGAATGAAGGTACAACTTAGGACATGCCATGGTAATGACATTTTGGGTGTTTAAGTTAAAATTTCGGCATTACTATGCATTTTTATTTTAATTTTTTTATGTGTACATGTTAAAAGAGTTTCTGCAGAAACGTGTCTTAGTCGAATATTTAAAAAAAAAATGTTTTTTAGCCTATAAATGCCTGACCGCAAAATATTAATATTTTGAAATATTGACCCATATACAAAACAGTCTTACCATAAACACTATTTACATTTTTAGCCGCCTGACTTGCGTTATTGCCTTCATCGAAGGAAAACTGTAAAAAAAATGGCGTATTATTTACCTAACGAAAACACACAGCGTCGTTATTGAAGAAGCTATTGCATACTCGCCTTAAGATTTCCTCCATTCTTACCAAACCTCTGTTGTTATTCTCAACACATAGATGTAGTTGCAGTAAATGTCAAAACATACCAGCTGCGCTTTGGCGGCTTTATGTTCATAGCGTTGTGTACTTCGTCACAAGACGGTTGTGTTATTAAAATTGAATATAATTTTCAGCCATTTTAACATTTACTAAGTAAAAGATTTTTTCAATAAAGTGCGACTCTAAATCATGAGTGAGACTCAACGTGAAGACCAGGTAGATAGCCACAGTGACGACAGACACTCGAAGAGGAGTTTCCAACAGTCAGGATCGTCGTCGTCGTCTTCATCTGAAAATGAGGTCATCGCTTCTCCTCCCCCGAATAAGAGGAAGAAATTCAGGTCTGGACATGTTGGGCCAGTGGATCAACGGATAAACGATCTTACAGATCAGGTTTGCCAACTATCGCAGTATGTAAGTATGCTTTTACCACAAGATATCATTTCTTCAGCGAATCAGCCGAGTACCTCCTCCTTTTTGCATAATCCTGCAAGTTCGCGGAGAACTCTGGATTTGGGACAGTTGCATACGGAATGCGATACGAATTTAGTTCAGCCAGCAAAAGAGGAGCATCTCAATGAGTTGATGCAATTACAACACTTTGGTTTTCCAACATGGAAGAATGTGAGGTATTCTAAGGCTGTTAAGTTATTGGCCGCAGCTCCTGGCTTCGTGGAGTTAAAGATTAACGATGAGTTATGCACTCTTAATAAAGGCAAGGATTTTTTAGCTTCCACAGAACAGGTAATGGCTGCATTAACAAATGCATTATTAGAGCAAAAGACATTACTTAAGTCTGGTCTGCAGTCTATTCTAGACTGGGCATTCCAATCACCCGATGACCTGAACCCAAATGCACTCTATGAACGTTTTACTGCCTTATTCGGCTCCTCGTCGCCTTCATATAAAAACTCTGAATTGGCACTCCAGGTGGTCTGCGGTAAGAGGGCAGAATGCATAGAGGTACGGCGGGAAAGGTTGGTAGGAGAGATACCGGATAAGAACGTCCAGGCAGCACTGAGAAATGTACACCCTAGTGCGGAAAATCTCTTTGATAGGCAATCGTTGTTTGCCCTAATACAGTCATTAGGAGGAATTCAATCTTGGCTAGGTAATCCGGCTCACGAGAGGGAGAAAAAGACTTCTCAGACACCAAAGTTATTTCACTGTCAGGGCAGAAGAAATGCAGTTGATAGTAGAAATAGTGCTCGAAAACATTACAAATATAATTACAAAGAAAATACTACTAATAAAAAACAAAATAAACGATTTAATTCTTCCTTTCGTTCAAAGGAGAATGTCAGAGACAAGAAGTGACTCAAAGACAACATTCAGGGGGGGTCAGTTGCAAACTTGCAGAGCGTGTTGGGAAAGTCTGGGTGCAAACTCATTTATTCTAAAAACGATTTTGGGAACAAGAATTTCTTTTTACAAAAAACCCCATTTAACTTTTCCTTCAGCAGCAACTCAAACCAAATTTGCAACAACACATTCGGACCAAATGGATCTTCAAATAAAAGAATTGAAAAGATTGAAGGTTCTAGAACCCCCTCCGAGAGTTGGTCCAAGTTTTCTATCAAAGATGTTTTTAGTAAAAAAGTCGGATGGGGGGATTCGTCCTATCTTCGACTTGAGAGCCCTAAACAAATATGTGAATATAAAAAAATTCAAACTAATTTCTCATTCTACCGTTCCCGAGTTTTTGCAACCAAAAGACTGGATGGTGAAGCTAGACTTATCTCAAGCATATTTCCATGTGCCAATAGCTGCGAGCCATCGACGTTTCTTAAGAATAGTGTACAGAGGCGAGTTACTAGAGTTGACTTGTCTGCCATTCGGCCTAGCTTCAGCTCCCAGATTGTTTTCAGCTCTGACATGTTGGATCGCGGAGATTCTGCGTGGAAGAGGTATTCGGGTTCTGGTCTATCTGGACGACTTTTTGTTAGTGAATCAGGACCCCTCAAAATTAAGGAATCAGGCTGCGGAGGCCGTCGGTATTCTAGAGAAATTAGGCTGGATGATAAATTACCAAAAATCAGTTTTAATTCCAAGCCACGAACTGGAGTACCTGGGGGTTTCATGGGACACTTCCAAAAATGTTATGTCCCTTCCGAGCAAGAAGGTAGACAAAGTGCGTTTTACCCTTCAGGCGATGTCACAGCTAAGGTCATGCACTCTTCTTCGGTTGCAGCAGATTTTAGGCCATTTGAATTTCGCAAGTTTTGTTGTACCCAGAGGCCGACTTCACTGCCGATACCTTCAGATATTTTTAAGGCAGTTCAACAGGCGACAAAGACAAAGACTTACCATCCCTCGGAGGGCTTTGGAAGAGATAGATTGGTGGCTCGGAGCCTTGACCAATGTCGAGCTAATACACAAAAAAGAAGTGTCACATTTTCTAGCAACGGATGCTGCAGACACAGGCTGGGGTGCTCAATTGAACGAGACAACCATTTCAGGCCAGTGGTCGAGGGGCCAGATAAGATGGCACTCCAATATAAAAGAGATGTACGCAGTTTTTATGGCCATAAAAGATCAGGCACCTTATTTGAAAGATGCGCACATCCTTCTTCAGTCAGACAATCGAACGTTGGTTGCTTACTTACGCAAGGAGGGGGGAACAAGATCTATAAGCCTACTCAATTTGACGTATCAGCTACTTTATCTAGTCGATCACCTCAATATAACTTTATCCGCGTTTTATCTTCCGGGAAGATACAACGGAGTAGCCGACAGATTGTCAAGAGGTCGATCCATACCAGAATGGCATCTACTGCCCCAAGCGACTGCGGAAGTTTTCAAGAGATGGGGACGGCCACAAATAGATCTCTTTGCATCAGAAAGAACAGCCATTCTCGAGAATTATGTATCAATAGACTGCAAAGATCAGGCGGCAGCATACATAAATGCTTTCAGCCGAGATTGGGATTATCGCCTAGGCTGGATTTTTCCACCGCCCAACCTAATGCCAAGAGTTCTAGCACACTTAAACAGGTCTCGCGGAACATATCTGATTGTGTCACCGGAATGGGACAAAGTCTTCTGGATGCCCGATCTAAAAGCTCGGGCTCTGGAGCCTCCCTTAACAATTCAGAACCTGCGGAAGGTGTTGATAGATGTTACAACGGGGTATCCCCCTCCCCAAGTAGAACATTTAATCCTGAGAGTATGGATAGTTGGGGCTGGGGTAGCCAGATAGTAGATTGGTCCACGGAGGAAAAGAATTTGTTAAAGAACGGGTGGAGAGATTCAACACTCAAGACCTATTCGCCTGCTGTCAAGAGGTGGCTTACTTGGTGCAAGGAAAATAAAATAAATCCTGAATCTCCCACCGGTTCCTGCTTAGCAAGATACTTAGCCAATCTCTTCTTGAAGGAAAGATACGCTCCTAATACGATTCTCGTGCATAAGTCGGCAATTTCAACTTTTTGTGGTCCAACTATAGATGACAGTCTTTCGACAAACTTCTTCGTGCGACGTATCTTAAAAGCAATTTGTTCTTCCAAACCTACGATTAAAAAGCCACCGATATGGGATCCAAGAGATGTGTTCAATTGGCTGGCATCTGAGCAAAATTCCTACAATGATACTTTATTTGAAGCTTCAAGAAGAACTGCATCTATATTGCTTCTAGCTTCAGGTAGAAGAATTCACGACCTAACACTCCTAAGGATATCAAAGGAGTATTATAAAGAAGGTGATAAAGAGATAATTCTACATCCATCGTTTGGATCAAAAACTGATTCAGCCAAACACAGGCAATCCAGTTGGCAGCTAATTAGTCATGCAAATAAAAAAGTCTGCCCCGTATTTTGGATAAAACGATTAATCAGTCTTTCTCAAGACAGGAGGGTTCAGGAGGACGGCTTAGATAGTTTATTCATAACTATTAGTGGACCAGTAAAGGCTGCATCTAGGACAGTAATAGGAAGCTGGATTCGTACGATCTTACGAGATGCCGGCGTGGGTGCTACTCCTGGAAGTTTTAGAGCAGCGGTCGCTTCATTGGGTTGGCTTGAAAATCAACCAATTGATGAAATTTTAGCAAGAGGCAACTGGAAAGCTGAGAATACGTTCCGGAAACACTACTGTAGAGAGATCAATTTGAATACGAATCTCGGTTCACCTTTTCTCTTCAAGAATTTTAAACCTGTATAAGACGAACGATTTTTTGCACTTTATGTCTCGGAGACTTGTAAGTTCAAATAATGTAAACACAATGAAATTATTTTCTTTATTTATATTATCAAAATAATGAATTCAATTTGATTTTAAAACAATAAAGCTTAAGTTTGTTATAGAACACGAATAAGAATAATTACAAAATTATAACCAAGATCATCATAGCGTTGTGGAATTAACACCAGCAGATAACAGACAGGTCTTCAATAACGACGCTGTGTGTTTTCGTTAGGTAAATAATATGACGGTTTTACATCGAAATAAAACCGATATTATTTGCCACAAAACACACAGCGTCGTAGCAAGTTCCTTGCTGGTGAAGACACTATGAACATAAAGCCGCCAAAGCGCAGCTGGTATGTTTTGACATTTACTGCAACTACATCTATGTGTTGAGAATAACAACAGAGGTTTGGTAAGAATGGAGGAAATCTTAAGGCGAGTATGCAATAGCTTCTTCAATAACGACGCTGTGTGTTTTGTGGCAAATAATATCGGTTTTATTTCGATGTAAAACCGTCATATTTTCTCTTTGCTGGTCCATGTTTGACGCGCGCTCAAAGGGTCAACGAAGATTTTGTAAGAAATCTCATCTTTCCAAAGCCAATTTGTTTACGTCCGATAGCACTTATACAATGCGAGATACGGCCTATCGGCTCCCGCCCTCACCTCTTTCTGCCACTTCTGCTATTGGCCCGGGGGTGCGGCATTGCTGCTTCGCTAGGTAGGTAGCACAATTTCTCGAATTGAAAGAAAAATAGAAACCTTCTGTCGGATGCCTACCGCGCTCAAATTACATTTAGGTACACACTCACGAGACACGAATAGGTTACTTTTGTTTTCGACGCCGCTGTTCTCAGGAAATGTTTATATTAAAAAAATTGCTGCAGTCCGTGTCCGTCTATGCAAAAATAATTGCAAACTTTTGAGTCGCAAAAATCTCGAGAACGGAGATTTGTAAAGAAGATCTTGCACCAATTCAAAGGGTTTCAAAATATGGTTAAGAAACTAGTTTTAGTTCGATTTCGATGAGTTCAAAATTATTGATTTAATTAGAATGGCTATAAAATGTATTATCTATTACCTGCCCCCGCGTAATAGCTGTTTTACCCGCGCGGGGGTAATTACCCCCAGGTTCGGAACCCTGGAGCTAGAGGTTATACGTTATACTATACCGGATGTTGGTGCAAATGTCAGCCTTCTACGTCAATTAGTTCTTGAGATAGACGTAGGAACAAAATTGGCTTAACGGAATAAAGTTCCGTTTTGTCATTATGGGAACGGAACCTTAAAAAGAAACAATACCTAAGATTGTCTGCAAATTTGAACTCAATCGATTCGTCGATGGTTCAATCGATGGTTTTCGAGTTATACAATTTTGAATGTTTTCTTTGTATGGTCGGTGCCACGCCAATTTTGACGAATCTTCACTGGAACACTCCTAGGTTATTACCTAACAGGGGTTCTCTAATTGTGTGTAGAGCTGGCCAGGTGAGGCTAGCAGCATAACGTTTCCATCTGTAACTTGCTGTACTTGCTGCGTCCACGTGAATTATTTGTTTAGCGTAGGAAAGTGGTGCATATACACGTTGTGCAGACTTCTACTATACACGCCAGAGGAGCCTTGCACAGTTCCCTGGGATGTCACAGTTGCCATAGAAACCCAGCAGAGGGTGAGGTTGTCAATCTTCTAAATGAAACAATCTTCTAAATAAAACATTAAATTTTCATTGTAAAAATAAAATAATTTTATTTATAAATTACTAAAAATAATTATTTAATTATTAAAATATTTAATGATTAATTAATCTCCCTAACTATAAAAAGGTATCATTATTAAATAGATATTATTAGATCTTAGGTCTTATTTCGGGATTTGATTGTAGCTTGGCTATCAATATATATGACGATATCCTTTGGTGATACCGAATTAATCGACAGCTTGACGAACAGCTGTAATTTCGGCTTGAAAGACACTGCAGTATTTAGGAAGACAGAAGGAGAGGCTCAGATTCAGTTCTTTTGAAAAGGCACCGGCGCTAAATCCCTATCCAGAGTTTTGGAACCGTCTTTGAAAATTGACAGTGATTTGTTCTGTAGGACATTTTGTGAATCTAATTCCTGTCCGGTATTTCATGGGTGAAGCCTTTTTCGAAGTTGATTCAACGACTATTTCGTCGAATGATAGAAAATTCTTGATATCGAGTTTGGAATGCGAAAATTCTCAATGTACCCGAGATACTGCTTATATTTGGCTGCCTTTACTATATCTAAAAGACTGGCACTCCGAATAACTTGAAGGCAGCTGGCAGTTGTGAGCTAGATGAGTATAGCTTATGAATGTTCTATCATCTACTGTTCGATGGAGCATTTTTCACAGGACGAAGCGATATTTTTCTCAAGAAATTCAGTTCTTAACAAGACTTTTCACATATATCTAGACTAGCTCTTTTTATAAAATGTTGGTTTAATGTTTAAAAACATTTTCTCTCTTTTCAGATTTACAAACAATTGACAAATCTCCCTATAAGACCACATATCAAAACCCCATTGGGACTCTCAAAATGTCTTCCTCAGATCGCTCCATACCTCATCTTCGTGATATCTTCGGAATAAATAACTATTCCACATACACAACAGCCCCTACCACCACAACGAATAACAATGGCATCACAACATATAACAATGCCGAAGCTTACACCCATCCTCAGGCAGATCTAACCAAGAAGCATGCAAAGAAAAAGCGTGACAACAACAAAACCCTCACCAGTGGCGATGTCAAAACCTTGGAACGTCATCTCAGCATGAAGAAGACCATCCGCAAGAAGATCATGCGTGATTTACAGCAGGCTTTTGTCGAAGATCCCAACGAATTCAAAATCGAAAACACCAACCACGAGCACTTGAAGTCTGAGATCCGGGCAGACGCGTTCCGTTTTGGAGAGAAAACGACGCGGAAATCGGATAATTTCCTCGATATGCTGCGTGGTGAGAAAACAACCAATGGTAGCTTTGACAGCTATAACAATGGTAATTCCGTCCAAAGTAGAGACTACGATTTCGATAGTCCAGGCGCTGGACAAACAAATGGCGAAAAGCAAAGCTTCTGGAGACGACTTACGATGAAGGGCAAATCAAAGCGATAGAAATGGCATCAGAGCCATCTCAAGACCTCTCATCCTCAGTTCATTGTTTTCCATTATTGTTGGTGATAATTTTTGTTTCTTAAATATTTTTTGATGGATTTACGAGTGAACGCGAATGGTTTTTGAATATAATATTTTGATGTCGTATGATTAATTATTATTTTTATAAATATTTTTGTGGCAGTGTTATGAAATTGTAGATTTTGTTCTTATATAAATGTTTTTCTTGTATGATCTTTTGGATATTAGAATTAAATTGAATAGCATATAGATATAGTTTTTTAAGTAATGAAATGATATATATAAAAATGTTTGGCCTTCATTAAAAAAATAAAAATAAAACTTAAAGCAAACAAATTTAAGTTTAGTCAAAATAGTTATTCATAACATGCCTGTAATTATAAAGTTGTGCATTCCATTTACACAAACAATATTCGTATGTGTTTTTAAGACGATAACATAAAACTATTTCTCTTAAGAAAAGTACCAGTAAATTTAAGAATTATATTAACATTTTCTATGAATAAGAAATAATAAAAATACTTAGCTATATACATTTAAGTTATTACTTCTGGTTAATGTTTTGTATTAAAGGTACTTAAATATCTGTGAACTTATAATTATTCTGTCTTGGAAACACACGTAATTCTTAGCACAATCTTGGAAATTCTCGAGAACACCTACTCCTACCTACCTAGTTTATTTTTAAAATGTTCGTCACGTCATTTTACTTATATTTTTCCTCTATATTTGTAAATTTTAATAGCTATAGAATAATTATTTAATTTGAAAAAAATTATTAAAAAAAAGCAATAATAGAAATCCAAATAAAAAATTGCATTGAATTTGTTTGTGTTTTAGGTTGTTGCCATCCGATGTTGTTTGGCTGTAATTTTTCTTATGAATGAAAAACGTTGGTTCTGCTTTTAGGTTATGTCAAGAAAATGTTCGGGTAAGTGATATGACAATTCGGTTCCGATATGTGACATTTTCCATCACTCTAGCCAGAACTTCCAGCGATAGGTTTTCGCATTCTTGACAGAGTTCTCAGCACGAGTACGATAACTACGGCGCCAAAAATTGATAACGGTATTTTGTAGAGGGGTTAAATACAAGCATTTTTTACTATGGGAGGGGGGGGGGTCTATCTGGCTTCGTTTAGGCGGGAGGGGTAATTAAAAAAAAATTATAAATAAAATTAGAATTAAATATTACAAAAAATGGCAACACTTACAACAACGAACTATAGTATTTTTCAAAGCCAGGAATCTGTTCTAAATTGTCAAAATTATGCCAAAATTATTTGCCAAATTAAATGCCAAAATTATTTTACTCATCCCAATTTAATATGAAAGAACAGATCCCGGGCTTTCTAAAATGATATAAGGCGTATTTTTTTGGGAAGTGAGTACCTATAACAAAATCAAAAGTGAGTATGTATAACAATTTTGCATGTAAAACCAAAAGTGAGTATAACATAACCAAAAGTGAGTATAACAGTTTTGCATGTAAAAGTAAAAGTGAGCTAGCTATAGATTCCCAAAAAAATACGCCTATAGTCTTTTATTATAAGTGTTGCCATTGTTTTTTAATGTATTTATTTTTGTTCCCCTTCCACTTGTGCGCGCCACCTAAGGCAAGGTCTTCCTCTACTGCGTTGTCCCTGGCGGGTCGGAATCCAAGACTCTTCCGGTCGGAGCGTTGGTGTCCATTCGCTCTACATGTTCTAGCCATCTTAGTCGACTGAAATGTACTTTTCTGACCAGGGGGTCAATTCTCAAAAATTCTCGCATACGTTTATCTGTCAAAATATACAATTTCATGCGAAAGACTGAAATTTGCTATTCTCAAATTCCGCATACGAGAATTTCTCTTCGAATGTTACTCGTCTGCTTTTTCTAGGCGGATTTGCTTCTCGCATACGGAATTGTGAGTTTGACAATTTGGTTTTTTAATTTCTGTGTGAAATAATTTATTGTGAAGAAGCAAAAGTAATTAAAATGGAAGGAAAACAAAAGAAGAAGGTGCTTCAGCAGTTACATAAAGCGTTTGATCTAAATTGGTCAATCATATGAGTAGTCAAGAAATCGATGAATTCCTGTGCCAAGCGCTTGTTTAACCGAAATAATTTCATAAATTTTGTGTCGAAAAGTTCAAAATAGTCTTGGGGTTCTCGGATATCTCGGTCTATTTGAAGTTACTCCAACTGCTCCATTGCCAACTGAACAAAAAATGCTAATCTCATTTCCCCCAATGTGGTCATTGTAAAAATACAATTAATTATTAACTGAAGTTAGAACCAATCACACACAATCGCAAAATGATTTTTTTCGTTTTTGTTAATCGCAAATCAAAACCCACATCCACAATATTTCTTAGCCAATTTGAATTGAATTTTTTTTTTTCATACCATTCTTTGCACAAAAAGTAGGTACATTTCGACGTAAAATTCCTCATGCGAGAGGTGAATACAATTTTCGCAGAGGTGGAAAAAACTTTGAGAATACCAATTTTTTTCGTATGCGAAAATTTCAGGCGGATTTGCTCGTATACGAGTTGCGTTATGCGGAATTTGAGAATTGGGGTCCAGGTCGATGTTCGTCGATGCTGTCTAGTTCGTAGAGTTCGCTGTTAAGTCTCCTCCTCTAAAGTCCGTCAACGCAAACGGGCCTAAAAATCTTCATTCGCCTTTGTTAGCGTTCATGCTTCTGCACCATAGAGCAGGACTGGGATGATGAGGGTCTTATATAGTAGGAACATCTTACAGTTTTTTAAATCCTCTATAAAGACAGCTGATTGATTCCTAGATTGTGTGGTACGTCAAGTCCAAGAGTGTCCCCAATCAGGGGAGTTGCAGGGGGCAGCATATTCCACTGTTCATAAAGATACGCGGGAGCCGGTTGACATCATTTACTAAACCTTTATCGGCATTTTAAAATTGTTCGAGATTTTTGTATTAACAAACAATTTTTTCCAGGATTTTTGAATATTTTTTTGTTTTGTTTTCAATATATATTTTTGTTGTAGATTAAATATGTTTTTCGAAATATATTTGCCGGATGTTTATAGGGATGTGGTAGTGTAGATAAGTGGCGAACCCTTCTTTAGTATGAGAAAGGTGGGTGGCTGCCGTGTGTCATAGCCGCAGTCGAATGCACCTAGTAGGTTTGGCTTTCGATATATTAGTGGAATAAGTGTGATGGGATTTTGTGGGGTTAGCTCTGTATTATTGTCCTTTTTCGGGAAACGAAAAACTTGCCAAGTAAACTTACCAATTTTTTTAACATTGAGCATTCTTAAGCTACGTTTAGATCTCATTACTTTTCACACATAATATTTTTTCTATATAAAAGAACTTAACTCTTTTTTTACATTTAGATATATTTTTGGTGTGATTTCACTACTTTTTGCGAAGTTTTTTTTATTAGATTCCACAAACAACGTTGAAACGTCTTTGCTTTTTAATATGTCAACAGACACTGACACTGACTACCACCACTTTGGCTTTCTTTCTTATAAACTATTCATTAAAATTCCATTCACCAGCTAGATTAATTTCTTTTCATATTTTAAGTGGGCAGACACCACGCCTCTGTATTTTTGATATTTCGCCTTTCTGTACACCGCAAGTGCTACCGCTCTACCAAATTTCAGCATTCCACGGCAATCGGAAGTGGCCTAAATAAATAATAACCGATTTTCAAAAGTGGGCGTATACCACGCCCCCTGAATGATAAATCTAAAGTTTTCGACTTTCCCCAGTGGACGCACCACAGGTTCTAGCATTCTGCCAAATTTCACGATTCTATGATGGCCGGAAGTGCTTCATAATTTTGATGATCATCTAGAATCTAGATGATGATGAGTGAGTGAGTGAATCAGTTACGGTTTTTGTGATTTTTGAAGTCCTATATGTTGAGAACCACTAATGCTAAAGAGAGTTAACCTTTTTAATGAGCTTGGTAAATGTTTCAAGTTTGAAGTTTTTGGCTCGATTGGTTCCGAAGTTAGAGGGGGGTTGAAAACAGCCTGAGTTTGTTCCTGTAAAAAGGGTAAGTGCCTTTACTAGAGAACTTGGCTGGGGCACTACCGTGCCCTTTGATAGAGTGCACCACTTTTATACCGACAATAGTCTACAAAAGTTGACTATTGTCAACTCAAAGTTTAAATAAAAGAAGAAACAAAAACAGATATAAATATTTCCATGTTTTGTATATTAATATTTTGCTTCTTCATCCAGCCTATGTTTATTATTCTTCTTATTATGAATATAATCATAAATAAACTCAAATTACACACTAGTTAATACAGCTGTTTGGTTTTGTTTATCGTATCTCTATTTTCTTGTTCCAACTATTTTCTTTCAAAGAATCATTATGATTTCTCTAGATTACAGAGTATACAATATTGAAATGAACGCATTTATAGTGTTTTATAAATAGAAAAAGTTACAATTTTAATTCTTTCTTTATGTATAAAATTTTGCTAGCATCAACGATAACTAAAATAAATTAATTTGCATTTAGTAATGACAGTGTAAATTGATTAAAAAACGTAAATTCCTATATTTTATTATTGTGCCTATGTGAATCTTGTTCTTTTTTTTGATTTTACTTAAATTTTTAGAGAAGAAAATTATATGAATAGATCATTTTACAAATATTGATTGATGATTTCTTAGGTTGTTATTAAATTTTAATAATTAATATTAATCATTTTTAATTTACCTATTCTCGTTTGCTATGCCTGCGCCTATCAACTAGATTACTAGTATAGGTAATAATGTGGAGATATTCACGAGCGGGGATGCAACATACTTTTACTTTGCACCGTTTTCAATGCTATTTTGACCCACTGTGTGGTGAATACTTTTAGTATGATTAGTTTGTTTAATTTATTTTCACTGCGTTCTATGCGATCGTATAAAATAAAGTAAAAGTATTACTCTTATAAATATGTATGTTTTTATACGTTTTCTATGACTAGATTTTTTTTTATGAAATTAAAGGAACTAAATATTTTTTTTTGTAAATAAATAAGCAATCTCACTCAAAAATAATACAACTGAAAACTGGCAAATCTTATTGGCTTGCTTAGAAAAGTAAGTCTTGCAAGTGCAAGAATATTTTCACCCCAAATCCAGTAAATGGCCGACGACAGAAATTGTGGTCTTGTCAGTCGACGTACGGTAGTATCAACCTGCATTTACTTTCATTATGCTGTTGTTGTTCTCACAAATAGAATACACTAAACAATGTTCACCTCTTCTCTGGCGGAGAAGCAGACTTCGATGGAAGCTATATTTAGCAAGTAAAAATGCCTCAAAAATTATGTTTTGTAGTGAATAAAAACAAAATTTATATTTTTGATAAACAAAGAAAGAAAATTCTCAAGGCAAGGCACTTCAAATAAAAACACCAACAAAACATGCGAGATATTCTTGCACTTGCGGCAACAGAAAACTAATTACCTTTTAAAAGTAACACAATAACAGCAAAGGGAAACCTTTCCAAAATACGTAATATAAAGTATTGTTCTTCGAATTGAAGTTGCATTAACGGTATCATGCTCTGTATGATAAAATAGTTGCTAAAATTACGTAAACCATAAAATGTAAGACTATAAAATTATTTATAATGATAATTGTAAAAATATTTTGTTTGATTTGGTTAAATATCTGCTATACAGTTAAATATATAAACAATAACAAAAAAAAAATGTTTTTCTAGCTGCTTTTGCTGATCAAATTGGCAGAATTTACTTTGTTGGAAAGTCGGGCCAATAGTTTACGTAGTAACGATGTGTGGTTCCTTCAAAGAGACGATCCAACCAATTGCTCAGATTATCGAGAAGATTCTCTTCGAGTAGTATTTTTGGTTCGTATTCACTGTTCCCCGATTCATCAGATCCACTTTCCATTCCAAGAAACGCTCCGGCTTCTGGATCGTCATTGCGACGGACTAGTTGACGGGTCATTTTTAACATTCTCTGTTGGAGCGTAAAGAAAATGAATATTAGGCTAACATTAAAATTATCAATTCAATTAAATTCGTTAAGTGAAATTTGATTTTGAATGCGATTCTATGGTCAAAATCTCTTCCCATTAAAACGTTTGTATACCTCTGATAAAGTAATATATGTTTGACGCACAGTTTAATAAATAAAATAAAATAGTTGGCGCAATAGGTCCGTATAGAATAGACACCCAAGGCCTTTTGGCTTTTCGAGGACAATTATATATATTTTAATATTATAATAGATAATTCGCGAGAAGTTGCGCAGCGGACCGACATTGGATTTTGTAGCAGCGAGAGGATTTCATTTCAAAATTATTTATTTCGAAATCGAGTACCTGGTGTATTGAATGGGAACTGGTGGTCTATTTAACTCTTAGTTTCTGCAAAAATCAGTAGTTATCAGCATGCCAGAAGTGAGGAATGAAGAGGTGAGCTCAATAAGATTTAAACGTTTTTAAAAAAACCAACGCAGGAAACAAAATGTTGAAGCAACATTTCTAGCAGGTTCACGTTAATGAAGACCTGATTTTATCTACTTAATTACTTATCGGGCTCCCGACCCGTGAAAAGACACTGCAGCCTTATATCCTCTACGATCCCGTGCACGCTGCTTCCAGTTGTACAGACCAAGCGCTCTAGTATCCGCGATGACTTGGTCTTTGAAACAGAGGTTGGGTCTTCCTTGTGTTCTCGAACCTGGGGGTTGGGATTCGAAGATCCTCTTAGCTGGAGCATTATTGTCCATACGCTTGATGTGGCCGAGCCAATGTAGTCGACGTGTTTTGGCTTTTTGGACTACATCCACATCTTGGTGCAGCTCATAGAGTTCGTGGTTGTATCTTCTCCTCCATTTGCCCTCTTCACAACCAGGACCAAAAATCCGCCGAACCATTTTTCCTTCCCAGGAGTCCATTATCAGCTCTCCCTTCTTGCTTATCGTCCAGCACTCAGCGCCATAAAGTGCTATTGTTTTGTAGAGCATACATTTCGTCATTCGAGTTACGAGTTTTGAACCCAATTGTTTTGCCAAACCGAAGTAGCAGCGGTTTAATTCTTCGCCCGATCTTCACTAGGGTGTCATTCGTGGAGTTAATGTTTATTCCGAGGTAGGTGGACTCCATAACTACCTCGAAATTTTTGCTATCAACATCGGAACGACCGATTATGTCAATATCGTCCGCATACCCCAGCAGCTAAACGGATCTGTTGAAGATAGTACTTTCCGTGTTGACACCTGCCCTGCGCACTATCTGTTCCAGTACGAGGATGAAGAAGTCGCAAGATAGGGCGTGTCCTTGCCGGAGGAGATACTTCCAAACTGCACGTTGCAACGGATGTTTTCCACCGTCACCCGACACAGCTGAATCAATGTTTCCGGGATTCCGAAGCCATCGCTATATAGAGCTCTTTACGATGTATGTTATCATACGCGGCTTTGAACTCGATGAATACATGGAAAGTTTCGACTTGAAATTCGTTGGTCTTTTCAGGATTTTCTTCAATGTAAACATTTGGTCTATCTCAATCTGACGGGCCGATTAGTGTGTTGCAGAGCGGTTAAAGGCGTTCACACAATACGTTGGATATGATTTTATCTCCCAGAATAGAATATGTTGGCTCAGCTGTAAACCATACTTAAGAACAGGGGCAGCGGCCAGGCTTTGTGGCTTTCGAGAGTCTCTGTAAAAGTATTATAAAGGGTCCGCCAAATAACTTTTTTTTTTGAAATTTGAGGTGGCCTCGACTCCAGTAATGCGTTTCGTCCCGATGTGGTGGGTGGGCTCATCAGTAGACGACCACCACATCTGTTCTAGACGCACTATTTGCTCGATTTTCTTTTTTTGAAAATGCTATAAAAAAAAACTACTGAATATTTTCTCAAATTTCTTTTTTTATTTGAAAGTACAATCCTTCCGGTTAATAATGGAAAATAATTTTATTCAAATGGCTACCTCGGCTGGCCATGCAGTAGCCTACACGATCGGTCCAATTTTTAAGCACATTATCGATTGTGTGCAGCTGTATTTCACCAATGGCTTCACGAATATTGTCCTTTAAAGCGTCAATTGTCTCTGGCATGTCGGCGTAACACTTATCTTTTACGGCACCCCACAAATAATAGTCCAACGGTGTCAAATCGCAGCTGCGCGGTGGCCAAACGACATCAGCTCTGCGGCTGATAATGCGATCTTCAAAAACAGGGCGCAAAACATCGAGTGTAGCTTCGGCTGTGTGGCACGTAGCGCCGTCCTGTTGAAACCAAATATTGCCAATATCCTCCTCTTTAATTTTTGTGAACAAAAATTCGTTCAACATGGACCGATAACGATCGCCATTGACTGTAACGGCCACTCCTTGCTCATGTTCGAAGAAAAATGGCCCAATTATGCCTCTGGACCAAAATCCGCACTCGTTTTGGGTATACGCACTGTTTTTGGCTTTTCACGCTTTGGTTTATCGATGAGGATGCCAGTTTCTTTCACTTTTTTCACAAGATAACGAACATACGGAGCTGACGGTGCTTCTCTTCTTCCAAAATCCGTACGCAATTTTCGCACACATTCTGCAACATTACCATGATTTTCAAAGTAATGTCGCAATATTTCCCAGCGTTGTTCAAGCGTATACACAACCATATTCGTTCAGCGGAAGGATAAAAATAAAACTAATTATCTGTCAAATCAGACATGAGCTAAGTGTTACCATTCGCGAAATAAGCACTAGTTGAAAAAAAACGTTAGATGGCGGACCCTTTATAAGGAAAATGGGCCTAATAGACAGAGGATTTTTTATGTCAATTTAAGGCACTATTTGTCAGAAAAATGACGATCTTGGGACATCACTAAATTGAAAACCAGTGGATGAAACACATCGCCTACAAACAGATGTTGTCATTCACACTAGGGAGGAGCTCTGTAGAAATCCAGGCAGTTTCTTTGTGAAGGAAT
The DNA here is from genome assembly GCA_955612985.1 of Cheilosia scutellata. Classification (NCBI taxonomy): domain Eukaryota; kingdom Metazoa; phylum Arthropoda; class Insecta; order Diptera; family Syrphidae; genus Cheilosia; species Cheilosia scutellata. Next base: position 49,392,053 of record OY015312.1, on the reverse strand, counting down.
TTGCAGAGATTTGTAATTCGCAATGACGACGGAAGTAAAATTCATACAATGCTGAGCTTTTGTCGGAGTGTAGTAAATTACATTAAAAATGCGATGCCCTGCAATGCAAGCTTATATATTCATAGACGTGTTGGCTCAACCGCTCAAGACGTGAATGGCAATGGATACCGTGTGATCATATTTGCCTTTGAATGAAGAACCTAAATCACGACACGACTATTGGAACCTTGCATTTGCTTAGATGAGCATCTTCATTGTTAGAAATAGCTTGCATCTACCTCTGACAATTACCCAAGTCCAAACATACCAATGAATTTAATAAAAAAAAATTCTTACCTTAGCACCACGATTCGTCTCTGGATGCTTAGCATGATACATGCAAAAATATTTTCTGTGTCCATTGAGCGAGATCACTGTGCCAACACAATTGCGTGGATTTATTCTCAAATCACGAGACTCCGACAGAGATAAGCGCAGCAAATCCGAATACCAGCTTAGTCCCTTCTCAATCAACATATGGCCGAACATAAGAGTTTTACTCTTTCTATATGGCCAGACAGCTTTATGAAAGCCTGGTATTAGTTTCGGACGAGTTTGCAAGTCCGTAATGAGAATAATAGTTCGGCAGCCAGGCTTTAGAAGGCGCACCAGTCCATTGTATTTCTCAGCTCGAAGTTCGTGAAGCTTCAATTCGGGAACATAAGCACCTGGTTTTTGGGTTGCTGTAGAAAAACCACTCAAATTAGAAAACAATTTTGCTGGGCCATCATCAATACTACTTACTTCCATTGGTGTTCAGCTGTCCCTTGGCTTTTAAAGTTTCCTCTTCGGCACGCACTAGGTACACCATTACATAGCCAACTGCAAACATAAACGCGATGGTACCCAAAAGCGAAAGTGATGCCAAAACGTGTTCCTGTTCAATATTGTCAATCATGTATTCGGTGAAACACAAGAAACGGGTAATAACCCTGCCAAGCAGTCCCTGGGCATGCTCATCCAGAAGATCCTAAGAAGGAAAACATTACAAATATTAAATAAAATATTGACAACCTTCTTAGTATGTATACCTTGACAAACGCCTCATAACTCAACGCTTCGGATGCACGTAGCAACCGCTGAATGGCATCGTCAAGCTTCTCCTTTGTATGATTAAGGGTGTTCTCGTCTGATTCGTTTTCTTTGCGTTCAATACCCAGCCGAGTCCCACTGACCCATTCGTATTTTATGTGCGATGTATCGCGGCGCCAAATAATAACCAAACGTAACAGTGTATCATCTGACGACCCCTTGGACATGGCATTTACAAAGTCTGTTTGTTTGTCCTGAGGGTGATTGAAAAATTAAAATTAAATCAAGCGCGAATTAGCCACACACGGAAATCACTTACTTGGAAAATGTAGGCAAAACGCACACGTTCAGAACTGTATCCGCTTTGAAGAGCGATTTGACGCAACGCATTGCGGGCATAGTTGTGCGCATCGGTGTTTTCTGTAACTAGGATCACGCAGAGACGTTTTCTTGGGCGATTCCATTCAGCTGGGCATACACCTTTAAGATAGAACAAGATTGCGTTTTATCAATTTTTAGGCAAGCAAGGAACTCGAAATTGAGTTAACTGTAATCAGGAAGTAGGTGTTATATGACAACCGAGTTTTGTAACTGGGAAGAATGGTGTTCAACGAGGGTTACGCCATCGTTATGTCAACAATCTAAGTCCGTTGTTGAGAATTTTAATTTTTTATTCTTTCATAATTTTATGGGATTGCATAGTCTGATAGGTCGACTTTGGTTAGTAATATGTATCATCACATCATCGAACCAAACAATAAATAACAAACGCTGGAAAAGCGAAAAGAAAACGATTTTTTTTAAAAGCCCTACCTTCTAGCATTTCCTGTGAAGACAGTCGCGGCAGCGCTAGGTATTGATTTGCCGAAATAATATTGTTTAGTGTCTGTGTTGGAATATCGGACATCGAAACACTCGCAACAGGACGGGTTGAGTCTTCGTTGAATATAAGCAAAGTATCCAAACTGGGATGGACTTTGTAACGCTCTTGAATGCCTTTGGTATCCTTGGAGCTTAAGTGTACAAAACTAAAAGCAGTAAAATGAATTTAAACGAACCGAAACAAGTACAGGTAAAAATGATTTGGCTTACCCAAATGCAACACGCTGTCGAAATGCAAAGGCAGTGATAAGGTATCTCAAGCGCGGTTGCTGCCTGGGCTCCATGACAACAGCTCTCACGCGATTATCCATCCAACCATTAAGGAAGTTATCCATCGTCTCATCGTTGATGCTTTGAATCAGCTTGTATGGTACTTTCTTACGAATAAATTCTTCAAAAGAAGAAAACGTTTATGAATCCGCTATCATATTTCTCTAGCTACCTTCACTTACCGACAATTTTCTGAACACTATAGGTGTTCTCCCTGTAAATATAGCTATGACCGCTTAGCACTAGGATAATATTTGGCACATCGTCGACGCCAACCTTTCGCAGTAGCGCTTGTTCGTGTGCCGCATTGATTGTAGCAAATGTGATTCCTAGCGAAAGAGAAAACCAAATTAACCACACACAAACGGTAAGTAATTGATGACGCTACATACCCAATGGCTCTAGAGCATCAATCATCTTTTTAAACACCCCCACCGCTCGTATACACCGGAAACACCAATCATTGTAGAACATCAGTATGTGTGGTACGGTGACACTCTTGGGGATGATAGTTTGCTCGAAATACTTTGTCGTAACCGAGAGTTTATGATACAGGCTAATGTCCTGATCAAAGTGGAAGCGTTGTCCGAAGAACTCCTCGAATGGATCGGGAGCAAAACGACCATAATGACTGTAATCATGCTGCTGACGGAACATATGTGAGTCTTCGTTGGTGATGCCATGTTGGTCATAGACCCGCCTTCGGTCTGCATCGCTCAGAAGCTCATATGCCTGTTTGATTTCGACAAACTTTTGTTCTGCATCTGGATCACTGGACTTGTCCGGATGCCTGCAATTGGTCATTCAGAAAGTATGTAAATATATGATTTAATCCGATTTTATGATGAACTTACCACTCCTTTGCTAATTGTTTATAGGCACGACGAATCTCTTGGGAAGTAGCATGACGATTGATACCGAGAATTTTATATGGGTCACCTAGATTGGCTGTTGCTGTGCTAATAGAGATGAATATCACAAGAAGAACGACGGTATATATTATGTGTTTTTGCATCCCTGTTCCATTGTGCATTTTTCCGTTCTGGAATTCCCTGGATATTCAAGTGCAAGCGCACACTTAATCAGATATATTTTCAATGAATCCTTAATGGTTCGAGAAAATCTACGGTTGCCACAATTGGAAGTCAATAGAGGAAATGTTTTTATTCGGCGATGGAGAAGAAGTTTTGTTAAATCTTTTTGTTTTTTTCCGACAAGTAAATTTTTCGCAGGGTATCGATCTTTTTTCCACAAATTTGGACCACTGACAGTTGACAAGGGTGGATGAATTTTATTTTGACATTTCAAATGAATATATTGGAATGAACTGCTAGAGGGAGACGTTCGTTAAGCGTGGTAGAAATGTGCGCATTTTTCATAATTCAAGAATTCAAGAATAGTTCAATTGCAATTATAATTATGTACCATTACAAATTTGTATGATCGCCTAAACACCTAATAACAACAAATTTCCTATTTTTGTAAATTTTAATTCCACTTTTTCGCGTATCTTGTGGACAAGACGTAAAAGTCAAAAAGCTTTTTTTTGACTGCTAGCTAATTCAATTTCACCACTGCCATTTTGACAGTCTTTTCCATTTTTACTACAAAAGTAAAGGAACAGACCGTCCTATAGGCTATTTTTTGACGTTTTCTTTTCGTAAAATTCGATAAATCTGTTTTAAGATTAGAGTTTGATGAACCTTTCCTTCTACACTTTCATAAGTGTTAGAACATTTTTCGAGGATATTCAGCCCATCCATTCGTAGTGGAAAGTCTGCTACGAATTTCGAAATTCGTAAAATTAGGTATCTCTGAATCCGAATGACGGAGACGTTGGGAAAAACGATGTTTGCACAACAATAGGTTGTGTTTTGTATAAAAAACGAAGTATTTACCTTTTTTTTGTTCTTAATTTTATTTGTTACTTTAATAAGGCAAACACAACTAATAAGGCACATATCGAAGTTACTGAACACGAAAGCACACCCGGGTCAAACGCATTGTCCAGCTCCTGTAATATACATTTAAATGCCGGTTTATTGAGTCGAAATCTCTAAGCTTATTATTCTTTTTAAAACAAAATGAATTGAATTCCCTATACTAGTACGTTGTCGTCGAAGTCAAAGGGAACACAAGAGACAAGAGTCAAGAGTCGCGCAGTATTTTTCTCTGAATTTTCAGATTTCGCTTTCGCCTGAAGGTCACTGTTCGGCCAGCAATTATTGAAAAGGCAATTGAATCCAATTTTAAACAATTTATATTTTTAATTTGTTATTAAAAAAGAAGAGTTATTTAATTATTTGAAAGTTTTCTCGCAATTCATTTCAATAATTTTCACACATGACCGTTCGAAAATGCGAATGAGAGCGGGTAATGAGGCAATGCTTCTGTGGATTCCATTCGGAATTTGTGAAGTAAATTTTTCGTAGTTCGTATCGTAGCTTTCATTCGGGGATTTCTTACGAATGGATTCTGTGGGGCTGATTAGCTAAGTTGACACTTGTAAAAGGCAGGCGTTCGTCTAACGCATGTACTTTGCAATACAACTTACATAAATTTTAAACGGTGGGTACTAAGAAGATTATGCCGTGGAATCCATGCAAATTTCTGTCGCAGTTGTATAAACTTCCCGCATTCATTCCTATTTTTTTTTCAATTTTTAAGACAAATGGCAGGGACCTACAATTTTGTGCATAGTCAAAACGGCCGAATAGTCTTGGATGTTTGTCAGACGATCACTAAATTTTGCGCCATTTATTCTCTGTAATTTACATATTCAGCTTAAGCGGCATTGTTTTTCCTGTCAAGAAACAAGAGCTAAGACAAAGGGATAAACACCCCACCGTCAGACGAATCACTGCATAAACAAATTAATTTTTGAATAAAAATACTTTATTCAGGCGACAGATCTTATATCGCATATTTATTGTTTAAAAAAATAACTTCAAAGAGAATGCACTCTTTAAGCGTAGATTTCACGTTGCACCTTCTCCCAGGCGGCCATTGGTCCATGCTCTGGCCTGTACTTGACGTTGCAACCATCATGAGCCAAACGGTTATCGTCACGGAGCTCCTCATAACGCTCACGGTCGTATTTGGTGAATCCCCATCGCTTTGAGATGTAGATCTGAAATAGAATGAGAAGTTTGTTTAGTTAAACGTTGATAATGCATTTGTTTGTAGAAAACTTAGACCTAAATGCAAGTTTTAAAAGCTGTCATATATTTTATTGAGTATGGACTCGATGTCGGGCGAGCCACCTCACCCAAAAATATATTTTTTGTTCTACCCTAATTTGTAGATAATACAACAACTATAAAAATTGTGGCAGTAATTTAGAAAATAGGGCGACAAATGATTTACTAAAGAACTGTTATACATTTTATTGAGTATGGACTCGATGTCGGGCGAACCACCTCACCCAAAAATGTATACTTGTTATATCCTCAATTGTAGATGCAAAATCTTACTCAAGTAAAGCAATGCGTGTAAAGAAAGAGGAATAGTGAAAAACGTCATGGCGTCGACCCGCTTAGGAGAAAAGAAAAATACCCAGTGTAGTCAGATATCGTCAGAGAGAATCTCACGAACCACCTTTAAAGGGATAACCCCACTCACATTAGTTTATTAACCAACGAAATATAAACGTGTTGCCATGATGCACAAAACTCAAAATGGTGTGTACAGTGATAGCGCTGAAATCAGCAGAGAAAATACAACAGTTTATGAATTATTGAATGAAATTTAGTCAGCGACACACAGAGCATTGAAACAAAACTATTTCAGAGTTCTGATGAAGCTAATCTAGTTCCTTTACGCAACTAGAAACGACTTCCAGAAGAGCACATTGGACGCTCATGACTGTATTTGGTTGATTTGAAGTCGAATTTTGTAGACCGACAACGAATACCAAGCAAATCTATGCTCGTTAAAACTGAAAACTCGCGACAAGCGATCCAAAAAACATTCCAGCAGACGGTGAGTCACAGCAAGTGCAAGAACGAGTTTTCACACCGAACAAAGCGGTTGAGTTTGTTTCGGAAGTTTTAAAACGCCAAGTCATGGTAAACACCTTTCATTAATTGTCATTTTGCTCTCAATGGTAGCAACATAATATGCGTCATTCCACTCTAAATCACATTTACTAATCTACTAATTAAAACTAAAACTAAAATCGCTACATACCTTTTGCCTGCCTGGGAACTTGAACTTGGCACGACGCAAAGCTTCAATAACTTGAGCCTTGTAACGATCGCTGGAGCGCACCGACATAATTGGCTGTCCGATGTTCACACGGGCTACGGTACCTTGTGGTTTGCCGAAGGCACCTCTCATTCCAGTTTGGAGCCTATAAATACAAAGAAAAATCAATCATTAGACATCTAGTTGCTAATTCCTCCCCATGAAGATAGAAAATTCGATATTTTTGCAATGTTAACCTTCAGTACGAATGTCAAAAAGAATGTAATCATGATTTCAATCATAACCCAGTGCTCGAAGCAATTTCATCATGTTAACAAATAGATATACTCGAATTGAAGTACACTGAATAACTCACCTATCAGCTCCGGCGCACGACAACATCTTGTTGATGCGAATAACGTGGAATGGATGAAGACGCATACGGATGTGGAACTGATCCTTGCCGCAATGTTTAACTAGGTATTTGTTGCAGCAAATACGTCCAGCTTCAAGAGCTTCACTGCTGAGCTGTTCATATTCGTCAGAGACCAAATGGACGCATAGCGGGAATTCCTCTACGGATGCCTTCTTCCTACCCAAATCGAAAATACGGATCTTGGGATCTGGGACACCACGACAGAACCGTGATTTAGGATAGGGCTTGTTTTTACAATAACGGTAACTGTAATTGAGAATTTTATGATTACAAATTGAAGTTAAAGTAGAGCCATTTGTAAATGATGACTTTGGAAATCAACTTTTTAACTTACCATCTTGCAGGACGGCGACCCATCTTTGGATCTGAAAATATCACAGAGAAATGTTCACTTAATAACTTGTTGTACAGATAAATTAAGATTGAGCGGATTCAATGCGTGCATATTTATGGGAAATTATTTCAATTTAATGGTGGATGTTTGAGGATCAATTTGCTAGACGTACCTTCTCTTCAATGGCCAGCAAGAAAAAGAAGGGGATAAGCGGATGACAACCGGATGTTATTCGTTTGAGTGGGTGGCGCTAAGGTAATATATAGTGGCGAGCATTTGAACTAAATCAAGAGTGTGTTCAGAAACGTTGACGCTGAGAGAAAAATTGTGTCTAGAAATTGTATTGAGATAATTACAGTTTGTATACAAACGTTTTGTAGAGTCTGACTTTACGCACCCCTCGAAATGTCCTCATCCAGGAAAAGGAAATATCTATACAATTTTCGAAATTAAGCAACATAGTTTTAAGGCCGCTTAAATTAAACAAAAAAATATGCGTTTCGAGTCTGCGTAGAGCTTTCATAGAATAGTTTTTTTTTTGCAAATGGCATTTTCGTGGTGGAATCGTAAGTAGAGTGATTACAAAAATTTGCAAATAAATGTATATATTCATTTTATTTCAAGTATTTCAAATCGACCTATGTGCATTTTGCATATTCCTTTCAACAATTTTTCACGTCGTAGTCTCAGAAATCGAATATGGAGAAGGATAAAAATGTATGAAACTCGCGTTCAATTATTATGCTGGATTTACATTACCACGCAATTTTGCATGACTTCAGAGAGAGACATCCGTTTCCTACAGTCAAGGCTAATGATATGTAAGAGTGAGACCACAAATCTACATAAAAAAGCTATGGCGGCCGAAATTCAACTGTTAGGCTTGTCGTCTCACTCTTACACATCACTAGCCTTGACTGTAGGAAACGGATCTCTCTCTCTGAAGTCATGCAAAATTGCGTGGTGTGATAATGTATATCCACCATTAGGTCTGTTTTATTGCACATCTAACTTAGTGAAGTATAGTAAAGTACAATCTTCAGCACGCAATTACAACAACTATTGCTGAGTTTCTTTTGTCCATATCAGCGTCTCTATATTATCAAGGATTGTCGAAAAAAAACGAAGAAAACAAGTTTTAAAAGAGGTTAAAGTCCAGGTTAAGTCTTTGTTGTATTTAACAAGGGATTTGTTTATTTTACGCATCATAAAGCCGCGAGGGGACGAAAGAAATGCAACTATGTTAAATATGTACCTCTGAAAAATATTAATTCACCGAAAATTTGCCTTTAATTCTAATTCTCATTTTAAATGCTTTAATCCAAAATTTAGATTTGTGTTTTTCATAAACTGAGTTTTTTATTATTTATTATTAACTAACTGTACCCGCCCGGCTTTGCACGTGCACCGAAATTGTACTGCTTATAGATAGATCTTAGATAATAATGTTCTTTCGTAACATGCGAAAAATGAGAATAAATCATTTTCTGGAATTTTCTTTCTGCCTAAAATATAGCAATACGAAGAAAACAAAAAAAGTATCATGAAAATCGGCCCAGCGGTTATCGAGTTATAACGTCATCGAGTTTCACCCCGTAGAAGATGTTTTTTGTATGGGCGGTGACACGCCTCTTTGTACAATTTTTACCAACCTTCATAGCAACACCCCTGGGCCAATAACTAAGATTGTCTGTAAGTGTAAAATCAATCGATTCGGCGGTTTTCGATATATAAGATTATGTTTTTTTGTATGGGCGGTGCCACGTCCCTTTGTCCAATTTTGACCAAACTTCACACAAACCGTATATGGACCAATACTAAAGATGTGTGAAAGTTTGGCTAAAAACGGTAAATGCGTTAAGGCGTGATTCGACGACAAAAATTTTAGGGCTCAATTTTTATATATATAGATTTCGACAGAAAAATATAATATATTTTTCCTTTTTAGTACTTCAACTGACACATTCTTTGTGTAATTCTTAAGGATGTGAAAACGTATAAGAATAACCTCAACGCTGTAGAAAGTACATATACATCCGATAAAAAGTATTCATTAATGTGGTTGGATATCAAATTATTTATTTAATTACCACTTACTAGACTTGAAAAATATTAAATGCAGATCAAAAACAAAGTATTAAGCGCAAACTCTCATTTGTGCTGGGTCAATGAATTAGAATTTGCCAGGTAAAGAAAAAATAGTGAAATCAAAAACACAAACAAATTCTATGATAAAGCCGAAGCGGACGCTCGACGTCCTCACTCTATCAACAATATCAAATGAGGATTTTCTTTGCCATGCTAATTTTTGATATTCTGCCCTATCGAGGTATCCGTCGGAACGGAAAATTCTCCGATTTCATACGAATACGAATCGGAGGATTTTTGTTTCGAGGTATTCTTCCGAACAGCTTTTCGGAACTTTTTTTCGACAAATAATATGCAAGGCACACTGGCATTTCAGTGGGATCAAGTGCGTTTTTACCGATATTTTTGACAGCTTCGTACGAATTTTCTTCCGATATGCTCCGACAGGAATTGGTTGCGGAATTTGTTTACTACGATTTGCAGTGAAGTATTGATGAATCGAATGTAATTTCGGTCTCTGACGGAGTATGCGTAGCGGAAAAAATTCCGTTCCGATCGGATACCTCGATAGGGCTGATTTTCTTTTCCTTGAGTTTTACGAAAATATTCAAGAGGAAATAAAACACTTAATTAAAAAAAAAAATAATAACAGCGTGAGATTCGATAAATCTCTGTTTTAAGATTGGGGTTTGGTTAACTTCTCTTTTCAACACTTCGTGACTGTCAGAAAATTAGCCGAAGATAATTATTTAGTGCGACCTAATAAAGTGTAGAAATAGTAGTTTAAACAAAAATGTTAAGCATAATCCGTTTCTTTCCGGATTAAAAATTGTCAGGCCTAGTTTCGCTTTTCGGATTTTTTCTCGAATAGTCTTGATACATATTAGTTTACACAACTCTAGGCGTATTTTTTTTAGAATCTATAGCTAGCTCACTTTTACTTTTACATGCAAAACTGTTATACTCACTTTTGGTTTTGTTATACTCACTTTTGGTTGTACATGCAAAACTGTTATACTCACTTTTGGTTTTGTTATACTCACTTTTGGTTGTACATGCAAAACTGTTATACTCACTTTTGGTTTTGTTATACTTACTTCCCAAAAAAATACGCCTTCTGTCACAAATGCCATTCGGAACTGTTTAACTGAGCTACTACTAGACTAGTACTACTTTACTTTGCCTCGCTTACTTTGCTGAGATAGGTGTTTTAATAAAAAAAGGCCTTTTGATTCTCGTTGGAGACATTTTTCATTTAAAGAACAATCCCTTTTTGTAACACTTTATCCAAATTGTAAATTTGGAGATTACCTAGCTTTAGGCCCCATAGTTATAGCTATTTTTTGCTTTTTTGGAGCACTTTATTTTAATCGTTGAACTCAATCTTGGTCCTAAAATGTTGCTTTTGATTTATGAAGTTAGTTTATCAAAACAAATTAAGTAATTGATCTCTAAATTGTCTAGAAAATGGATGCAATTATTTTTGATGAGATGATGAAATACGTCCGATCCAGATAAGTTATTTATTCAAAACAAACGAAAAAAAGTTGCTTGAGTTGCAAAAATAAAGAATGATTTGCCAGTTTACCTTCTCTGCCAACACAGCCATGGCTACATACCAATTCCTATCCATTCACAATGGTACTTGTCATCCTTTGCTTGTTGATGTTGACTGCGCCACTACTTCTGTAAATGTCAAATTTGACAATTGGAACTTCGCGAATCGGAACAAAGGTGCACAAAGAGAACTGAGTGCAGTGACTTCTTCACAGAGAATAAAATTACCGAACTTAAATCCCTTCCCCAGTGTGGAGGAACCCCCCCAAAATTACTTCAAGAAAAAAAACCAGACAATAAAACAGAGAAATGTTAATTAAAATTCTCGCCAATCCATTAAAACAACCTCTATAAACAATCTCTAGTGCTCGTAAAGAGCCATCCAATTGTAGGCGTTGCAATAATAACCCGGCTGACGACTACCCGACATCAGCGGGGTCTACGAGAGGAGCTCCAGGAAGTTTCTTTGAGTTTTTACGATTTCTCGTGATTTATTTTCAAATCTTTGGATTATTTCTTGTGCGCGTTTCAATGGGAATTTTATGTGATTAGAATATTTTTCGTTTAATTTGTTTTTTGTTTCGAATTTTTATTTCCTCTTTCTATTCTGCACTTGAGTTCCGTGTGTGAATTTAGAGTTTTGCTAGGCAGCTGGCTAAAGAATCACCATGTGGAAGTGTCATAAGTGTGGAAAGCCTGTCTTCTTTGGTATGAATTGAAGTTTTAATAAAAAAATGTTCGTTTCTTAAGAAAAAAAAAAAATTAAACTAATTCCAGCTGAAAGGAAACAATCGCTCGGCTATGATTGGCATCCGGAGTGTCTGCGCTGTGAGGAGTGCGGAAAGCGATTGAATCCGGGTCAACATGCTGAGGTAAAAATTTATTTATATTTGAAATATGCTTTAACTTGGAAGCTTTTCTTTAACATATTTGGGGGAGTGGTGGTCTGGTCAGCATGTTTTTGTTTGGTCGATTTTTCTGCCCTAGCGAATGTTCATCTCTGTGTTTGTCTTTGTAAGTTAAGTACTGAGGTTAATTGATGGACTGATGTGGGTCTGATCAGATGAGGCATCACATAACCATATTTTCTATTTGCTATGATTGGTTTGTTTGTTTTTCCGTTGTTCGTTATCGCTCGCTCGTTTGTCGCGCTGATCGTGAGCAATCAATAGAGTACATTTTAACAATCACTTTTCCTTAATCTAATTGTGAACGTAATAAAAAAAGATCGAGTGCTACAATTGATGTTTTTTCTCATTTTTCACATGCGTAATCTAACTAGGCGGCGGTTGTGTACTGTTGATTCCTTGTTTAATGCGCACCATACAGAAGGTCCGTTTTGCTGGGTGTATAGGGCAATAGATAGGCCAATACATCCCTTAGGAGGCGCATTTTGTTCATTGAAACGACAGAGAAATTCTAGGAAAAGCTTATCTATTAGAGATTTGAACAAGAAAATTTGGGGTTTTGCTCCAACTTACAATAAAACCCGACATAATCAACCACTCTTGGTTGATCTATATTTCGCGAAAGTATTAAAGCATCAGAGATGGTATGTCTTTCAGTAGATATGTGCCTCCAAGTGAGGAACATTTACAATGAGCAGTAACATACTGTGTAGATAGACCAGCATAACTCAGGGCAAAAAGCTGGTCACATTTTGTACCGCCATTCGTGTACATGTCCTCTTTTTTTCTTTTTCGTAAACTATTATCCAGCCTATTAATATGCCTTTCAAAATTTCCAGCATAAAGGAGTGCCTTATTGCCATGTGCCATGCTATGGGGCTCTATTTGGGCCGCAACTCTTTGGCCATGGAACGCGAGTCGAATCGCATAAGAATTTCGGACAAAAGGGTATACAACGTGTAAATGGTGGGGCACCGGCGCTTCCCAGGGACCATTTGGAATCTAAACTAAAGGTAGGCCATTTAGAATTCCATTTCAGTTATTTTGTATAACTTTCCAACCATCATCCAGCTCTATAATCAATTTTACGACAATAAAAGCCTTGAGGTTCGCAGCCGCGAGGTTAACAACCGACTGATACTTGAAGGTGCTTTACGAGTGTACTGGGGCGTGCAAGGTGTTATCCACCTGAAGGAGGACGACGATCAACGGACAGTTGCAATACGTAAACGCAATTCTGGTCGCTATTCGACCAGTGCCATTGAGCAAGAGAATTCTGACAAAGAAAATGATAACGAAGCCAGTGAGTCACTTGAGCCGGCCACAACAAGCACGACAACTGGTTTGGTTGATGACTTATCAACAGATATTTCACTTTCCGAAAGTATGACATTCGATTCGTGCAGTTTGAATGAGTATCCTCTTTCTGAAGAGGCCACCACACCGACAACACCAACAGCGACGCAATTGACCACAACTACGAATACCGCAAGTACAGCGTCGACCCTTCCGTCCAAGTTAGATAATTTAAATAATTTGGATTGGGACGAGATTGACGACCTTTTACAGGTAAGGCTTTTTCATTTTCTTCCCAAAACCAATCGTTAGTATAATGAACTATTGTTTGCAGGTGGAAAGGAAATACAATGACAAGGATAAAATCTACGAGACCATGCCCGTCAAATTGCCATCATCGCAGTCTTCCAGCGAGAGTTCTCCAACCAAGAGTGCATCAGAGAAGAGTAGTAGTAGTAGCACAACCACTGAAACATCATCAGATAATTTCATAACCGCATCTGCTTCTGTCAATACAACAACAGCGACAACAACAACCAATGCAACAACTAATAATGACGACGACACGTTGAAACCAATGGATTTTGAAGATTTCAAAAGAAGTATTCATCAGGAGTACGTAAACGGATCGAATGATTTCCCCGAGATAAACGACGATACACTGAAGAAGAACCAACCAATCGACCCGTCGCGAATAAATGATTCGTTGAAGCTTTACGGCGAAAACGCAATGAGCAAGAGCTTCAATTGTGAGCAAGCTCTGCGTACCATAGATCCATCGATGATAAATGATACTTTGTGCAGGAGGGCGGTAAGTGGCTTTGAACATTCGTCGGCAAGGAATTATGCCCTGCAAAAGTCTGGCTCGGCGACATCGAATAATCAGCACAATGGTAGGTCTCTTTTTGAGAAGGGTATCAATCGATCCAAATCGGGACCGACATGTTTTGAGTTCACCGACAGTGAAGATGAAACATCGACACTGAAGCCACGTAAACCGTCAACGATTAAACGGAACGAAGCGCGCTACGTTAATATTCGTATGGACTGCTATCCGAATCAGAGTGATAACGACACAAGTGCAAGTAGAGATGTGGACACGAACAGCTTTAGTGCCGCTGGAGAGTTGACGACAACAGAGACATACATAAATGGCCAGCATTTGCATGTAACCGAGGATGGTGTGGTCTTGAGGCGACCACCGAGGACAGGATCGACGGCTATCAAGCGGAGATCGGGTAATAAGAGGTAGGTGCTATTAGTTTGTGAATTTTCTGTTTAGTGGTCCTCTAAAGAGGCTTTTTGGTCTTAAGTGTAATGATCCAATAGGAGTCGAATTTGTATCTGCTATGCCTTCGACCACTCTAAAATGACAAGGCCACACTTTACTGGCAGAAAGCTAAACTGCTCTTCAGCGTCTCGTACCTGAAGACTCCTTTGGCTACCGGCGTTGTTGGCCATAGGGTCATTGCGTCATGTCATACTAATAGTGGATCTCCCCATTTCTATAAATCACTAAAGCCGCAGACCTTTTCTCTCTGAGTTGTCGAGTTTTTAATACAGTTTTATAACCATTTCAGATCCCGCACAAAACTAAAGCGTCGTTGCTCCATCAATGGCCACTTCTACAATCGGGAGACTTCATTTTTCACACCACCCTATGGCTCACAGATGAGCGTTTGGGTTACATCTTTGGTCACTACGCAGGAGGTGATCAATCTGATTCTAGAGAAATACAAAGTCGACAGCCCAGCGGAGAATTTCTCTCTTTTTATCTTACGCGATAATGGCGAGCAGAAACGATTAAAAGATCAAGATTATCCGCTGGTTGTGCGTATAATGTTGGGTCCACATGAGGATGTAGCTCGAATGTTTCTTATGGACGCCCAAAGAACTCAAGAAATAAGGTAAGTGCACCTCTCCCTCTCAATTTTCATCTTGTAAAAAATTATTTCTATTAATTTCAGCAATGAGGTTGCTCAATTTATTAACCTCTCCGTACCAGAGTGCCGTGCAATTTTAGACCGCTACAACGATGAGTTGGAGCGTGAAATCGCCAAAGTTAGAGAAAAGTCAGTACAACTACCATTGATATCCAAATACACACGTAACACGTATTCTTGTTTAACTTTCAGATATGCTGAATTGCGTCGTCGCATTGTCAGTCGTATGGAATCTCTTAAAGTTCGTTTATAATCTCGTCATGTTAAGTATGCTCTTTAGTGTTCGTTGGAGTATTTCGTTGAGAAGCCGAGTACACACGCCCACATAAAATATTCATATTCCCAAACAGTTGTTTCTCATATATACACATATTTAGCTTATTTTTTATTTTAATTGGGATCCGGGGTATTCAGAATTCAGATCACCATAACCACTCACATATACATAGCGGGTATGTTGATGATCGATTTTTGTTTTGTTGTCATTTTGTTTAGTTTTTTTTAAAGAACAAAATAATTAGGTAAGTTGTAGACTGAATCTAAAGTGAACTTTTAAGTATTGAATAGAAAACCGAAACAAAGTCTTATGAATTGACTTAAATTGCACCGTGGACCGTGCACCGTAGTAATGGTAAAATAATTTCCATTGGTGTTTGATATTGTTAAGTGTGTTTTGAAAAATATTTGAATCTCTTTGAATCTCGAAGTGGATTTTGTATTGCTTTATCATGTTTCGTTTCCTTAGATTAAGATTAAGATGAAAGTTCTGACCATTATTCCAATTTATTGTTTTTAACATTTGATTTTTATAAGCATCATCGGTTTCACTGAAACAAAAACTCTGTTTCAATTTGTATCATAACAGAAAGAATGTCTTAAAATCGTAAATCAACAATTTATTTAAGGAAAACAAAGAGCTCTTGAAGACATATCAAAAAAGTATGCAGGTACAAATTAAAATGATTTCTAAAAAAGTACGATTTATGCAAAGACATCACAAAGTCGAAGAGTTTCACTGAATCACACTCACTAGAACTGTAGAGTGAACATTTCGACCTTCGAGCTAGGAGTTCTGAGCCCTTTTGTTTTACAAAACCGTGGAAGGCTCTATTTCGGATGGCTTGGAACCCATTGGCTTGAATCTGTTGAAGAAAGTGCATTCCGCGTTGACATGGAACCTACTCTACGCACTACCTACTCCAGAAGGAGTTTAATTAAGTCAGATGACAGTATCTTTGCCTTAATCTGGGGTATGTTTGGAAGAGATACTTTAACATTGAACCACTTCTTTTTCAGCGTCACGTGTCACAATTGAGTCAGTTTATAAAGCTCTTGACGACGAATGCTATCATATACGGCTTTGAAGTCGTTGCGTGTTCTCTTTTCATTCTGATATTGAAGTCCCCGAGCACAACTTTTGCGTTAATCCAAACAGAGTTCATCAAGCTGGTCATACAACTACTATTTGGCTTACGACGAAGGCCAATCTGTAGCTCACAGGTATTGACTACAATCTGGCTTCAGATCTGCTGGATGAGTGTACCCAGTTAATATAAAGTCCAGTCCATCCTCTATGATCCCGGGCACGCTGCTTCCAGTTGTCATGACCAAGCGCTGTGGCATCCGCGATGGCTTGGTCTTTGAAACAATGGTTGGTTTTTCTTGTTTTCTCTGTTTTCTCGAAACTGGGGGTTGGAATTCGAAGATCCTTTTAGCTAGAGCATTATTGTCCATTCGCTCTATGTGGCCGAGCCAATGTAGTCGACGTGTTTTGGCTTTTTGGACTACATCCAAATCTTGGTACAGCTCATAGAGTTCGCGGTTGTATCTTCTCCTCCATTCGCCCTCTTCGCACACAGAATAAAAATCCGCCAAAGTATTTTTCTTTCGAATTAGCCCAGTATCAGCTCTCCTTTCTTGCTTATCGTCCAGCATTCGGTGCCATAAAGCAGAACTGACAGGATAAGGGTTTTGTATAGCACACATTTCGTCCTACGAGTTAGGAGTTTTGAACCCAAGTAGCAACCAAACCGAATTATCAACGGTTTCCTAGGGTAATTCTTCGCCGGATCTCCACTCGTGGAGTTCATGCTTACTCCGAGGTGGGTGAACTCCTTAACCACCTCGAAATTGTTGCTATCAATAGTGACGATTTGTCCTAGGCGGTGGATAGACGATTGTTTGTTTCTTTATAGCATGTACTTAGTCTTGTCCTTATTTACTTCAAGGACAACGGATTTCGCCTGTTCTTCAATCGACCGATGATGCCAATATCGTTCGTATAGCCCAGCAGCTGGACGGACCTATTGAAGAGAGTGTCTTCCGTGTTGACACCTGCCCTGCGCACTATCTGCTCCCGTACGAACTTGAAGAAGTCGCATGATAGCACATGTTAACTCTTATTTGTTATAATTCAAATTATCTCAGTTCTCAGTGGCATGCGACAATGAGCCGAATTCTCATCAAACGAACAATTTCACTATCCGTCTCTTAGCTAATACACGTGTTAAAGAGCGGAAGAAACGGTTCAAAAACGCACTTCTGGTTCATAGGTATGATTTGTACACGAAGTAGTGGCACTGCCTTGCGAGGCTTCCTCTATTCCATAGCTTACACATTTTGGGAAGTTTGTTGTTTCAAGACTACAATTACGACTAATACAAAACTCGAGCGTTATGTGCTTTACAAATTGAAATATAAATCTAACAAAATTTGTAAAATGTGTCCCCGAATATTTTTTGTTTATCAATTCACCAATGTAGAGTTATTATAGTTGTTTACAGATTAACTATACATACTCGTATATAATGTTTCTTTTATTGTAGTAGAAGCAACTACTATCCTTTAGTGAACCGATGTTATTTTAGTTTATTTAAATGTATTATGTAGTCTTAAATAAGTAAAATCTATACAAATCAAAAATTAAATCTCGAAATAAGTAAAACGATTGTGTCATTCTTTGGTATTACATTTTTTTTAATATTTCTTATTGAAAAATAAAAATAAAACTCACAATAGTCAGTAGTACAAAGAAATGTACTATAAAAAAAAAAAGAAAACTTATAAACAAGAATATAATATCGGTATACATATGTATATGTATACCAAAAGTTTATTTAACAACAAATCAAAAAATCTATATAAACATATGAGCAAATGCATTTAAATTGAGAATAGTTATTATATATTAACGATAAAAGAAAATTAAATAAGAATTATATTCCCTATAGAGTTTAGAAAGAAAAAAATATTATTAGATACCAACTAACACTCAAGTGATAAAAGTTATTAGTCTGTTTGCTTGAATCTTTATTAAATTCAATTTTGAACAAATGATTTGACTAACAAAACAAATATAACATGAAAACGAATAAAAGCAGCTGCCAAATTAACATTTACAATCCGTCATTAGAACGTGTTTTTAGAAGAAATCATTAAAAAAAAAAAAAAAACATTCATATTGGTTTTTTTAAATTATCGCAAACATCAGTATTCTATATAAAATACAAATCCCGACATAAAAAATCAATCAGAAAAAGCCCAGAACACAAAACAACAAGTATTGTAAAACAGAAACATAATAATCTTTGGTTTGTTTAAATTTTTAATTTTTTTTTTAATTTTATTAATTAATCTACAAGCCAATTACAGCTAACAGATATTTCATTATACTACATTCATTAAAATAAGTAAGCATACTCTAGCATTGTCTTAAATTTATCCCTAGATAAACATACATCAATATTACTACAGGCTTCATTGAAAGATATGATTGCTCTAGACAAAGGTTCATTGCTCCCATATTTAGTTTTGTGCGCGTATTCGA
This sequence comes from Cheilosia scutellata, assembly GCA_955612985.1. Classification (NCBI taxonomy): domain Eukaryota; kingdom Metazoa; phylum Arthropoda; class Insecta; order Diptera; family Syrphidae; genus Cheilosia; species Cheilosia scutellata. The sequence goes on along the minus strand of OY015312.1, from coordinate 49,373,257 downwards.
AAAGAAAATCTCTGGTTCTTAGTGATCTAGCAGGTACATAAATAGGTACCATAAAAAGAAGAGGTGGGCATCTAATAGAATAGCTAAGTATATCTCTTACAAACATTACATCATGAATGGCACGCCTCGATTTCAAGGACTTAATACCAAGCAATTGGCATCTAGCGAAATACATTGGGCAGAAGTTCCATCGCATTTTGGAAAAAATGAGTCTTGTGAAACGCCTTTGAATCCTTTCGATGCGATCAGATTGAGTCTTAAACGCAGGGCTCCAAATGACATCAGCATACTCAAGTACTGATCTTACCAAAGATATATATAATGATAAGAGGGCATAAGGGTCCCTAAAACTTTTGCAATTTCTATAGATAAATCCAATGGAAGAATTGGCTTTTAAAACAATATAGTCTATATGACTTTTTAAAGTGTATTTAGAATCTAGGATAACGCCTAAATCTTTGATTTCGTCCACCCTACAAAGTGGATTTGAATCAACAACATAATCAAACTTTAAAATTGAAACTAATCTTGAAAAAGATACCACAAAACACTTTTTTATGTTGAGCTTCAAATCGTTATAGTTACACCAGTCTGAAATAGAATTTAGATCTAACTGTAATAGATGGCAGTCCTCTAAGCTTCTTATTTTTAGATATAGTTTTAGATCGTCGGCGTATAACAAACATTGACAGTGTTTAATCGCCAAAGTAATATCATTAATGAAAATTATGAAGAGCAATGGCCCTAAATGGCTGCCTTGAGGAACCCCTGAGGTGCATTTGATCGGTCTGGAGCAGACATTGCCAATGCATACTTTTTGAGTTCTGCCAACAAGATAAGAGGATAACCAAGATAAAATCTTGGAATGAAAACCAAAGTGTTCAAGCTTTTTCAGTAAAATGATATGATTCACTGAATCAAAGGCTTTACTAAAGTCGGTGTACACTGTATCGACTTGACATTTGTTCTCAAAAGCTTTAATAACATACGATGAGAAAAGTGCCAAATTAGTGGTAGTAGATCGACCGGACACAAAACCATGCTGAGCATTTGATATAAACTCTTTAGTGAAAAACTCAAGTTTTTGTTTAACTAAGCTTTCCAACAACTTAGGAATCGCCGATAACTTGCAAATTCCCCTATAATTCTCAACATTATTTTTAGAACCAGATTTATGTATGGGAACAAGAAATGATATCTTCCATTCTTGTAGAAAGATACCATCTGAAAGAGATTGGTTAAAAATACTAAGCAACGGGAAACAGAGAGATTCACAACAAAAATTTAGAATTATGTTTGGGATGCCGTCAACACCTCCCATGGGGTTGGGCTTAAGCGACTTAAGGGCCAAGAGGACTTCATCAGAGCGTAATTGAAATGAGCCAATATCAACCTTACTTGTTATATTGCCTGTTGAGTTTATAGTAAAACCTGATTTAGAATAGACGGACTCAAAAAAGTCCGAGAACAAATTAATAGTGGAATCCAAATTAGAGGACTTTGTATTCTTGAAAAACATGGAATTTGGAATTCCCACCGACTTCCTTTTAGAATTTATATATGTCCAGAATGACTTACTGTTGCATTTAACATTGCTTTCTATATTCATGATGTAAACCCTGTAAAGAAATTTACTTAGCGTAGAGAATTCTTTGCGTAATTTGCTGAAAACATCATAATCAGATGTCGTATTTGATTTCTTAAATTTATTAAAAGCTTTCCGCTTTAAATTTTGTATATTTGAGAGCTGTCTATTATACCAGGGAGGCTTATATAACTTTTTTTTATAAAAACGAGGGACAAATTTAGCAAAACCCTCATCTAAAATTTCAATGAAACGTGTATACATACATTCTAGGTTGAGATTATGAAATTCATAATTCCAGTCGACATTACTGAACAAATTATTAAGTTCAAAAAAATTAGCTCTCGAAAAATTATAACATTGTTCATTACAGTTTACGCTAAAATTAGAATAATTATACAGCTCAATTTCAATAAAAAGTTCAGTATGATTAATAGAATCATTTAAAAGTGAAAAAGGAACATTTGTTACGTTAACTTTAAATTCATCACAACAAATAAAAACAAGATCTAAGATTTTGTGAAGAGAGTTCACAATATTATTAATTTGATTTAGATTAAGCGAATAAAGAGAGTCAATAAAGAAAAATTCATAGTCTCTTTTCATATTAAGGGGAGTTAAAATTTGTTCACTCCCTGAGCAATTCCAAATTAAATCAGTTAGATTAAAATCTCCTAACACACAAATATTGTCAGAACTCGAACAAACATTTGAAATAAATTCTATATTACTAAAGTGTTTTTCATAAACTTCTAAGATACTTCTTGGAGGCACATAACTTACGATGATATGAACACAGTCCTTATTATTTAAATTAACTGGGACACAAATCTGTTCGACATCAGAGGCGGGCAGAGGAGTTTCATCAGAACCAAAGGTTAAACGAACAGCAACAATTATTCCACCACCACGTTCATCAGCAGACTTGCAGCGATCCAGACGATATACATTATACAAGCGGTCGTCAAATATTTCTGTCGAGTATATTTCGTTGTATAACCAGGACTCTACTATGACGATGACATCATAGTCAAGATGACTAGAGTTGTTGAATAAATCTAGGACTTTGGTCCGAATCCCACTGGCATTATGGTAGTAGATTTTAAGAGCAGAATTCTGAACTATGTGAGCATTGTAACTTGGCAGCAGTACATTATTATTTAAGTCGGGTTTTGGGTCCTCTCCTCCAGGTAGTTTTTTGGCTGATATACGAAGGGACGAATTTTAACACCAATCGGCCAGAAGGTATCATTAAAAACATCTTTGGCGTAATCTGCAGGAATCCCAAACTTAAAATTCACGAATTTTAATTCACGATCAGCATCAGCATGTTTAATCAGCTTGTGGCACATAATCAGTGAAGAATTAATACGAAGACCAGTTGATATGAAGTTTATTATTTCATCCGACGTGGTAGCCGACTGAAAACTTCCGATATGAAACCATTTGATTTTTCTGGCAACTCTTAGATCGCCGCGAGAATTGGTTCCGACAATGACATTTGAAGATTTAGCCGATGGCTTTTCAACAACAATCAAATTTTTTTGCGCACCTCCAGTCACAACAGAAGGATTTACATTAGCATCCATCGCATTCTTAGCGACACGACTGCCCGCACAAACAACAGCATCATTCATACAGGTGGCAGTATCAGCAATCCCAGGAATAGTACCACTACAGCTAGCACCAAAAATGTCTTCACAGGTATCAGCAACCACGGCATAATTATCGACGGCATTAGCACCAACAGCGACAGCAACAGCAACACTCGACGAATCATTAACGACATTATATTCCAAACCAACAGCAGCAGGCAAATCGATTAAATTTGGAATTCCCTTATCATTGATATTCACACACGAAGATGCAGATAGGGAACCAATAATATTAGAGACTGCAGCAGGAACAATATTGATATCTATATCACACTCATCCAGCAAAGAAATAGTCTTACTCTTATCAGAGTCAGCATTACTTAAACTCGAGAGATTTGGAGATGACGATATTTTTTTTTCAGAAGTTTTTTTTAATGCACAAACAGAAGCAGCAGCGTTGTCAACAATACGACCGCCCATCGGAGAGCTCTTACTGTTCTTCACAGAGAGGCGAGTTAAAGCGGGCGATGATATTGCACGCTTTTCAATGGACAGTTGTTTAGGATCGTTGACCTTAGTTTTCCTCTGATGACGAGTACTAACACGAATCTCTCGGCTAGCATTCAAAACATTACCGAGCACATTGGGCGATTTTTTTTTAGCATTAACATCTAACGAAGAAGTGAATTCATTGATTTCACTTATATTCGCATTCAAGTAAGCGAGAAGATCATTAATTTTCTGCACGCAAATTGATAGTGGGCGATTTATGCACTTATTACACTTGTAGAAAATATTTAAGTTAGAATTTATTAATTCAATAGAATTTTTCGGGATATTAGCACATTCACTGTGAGTGTTTAATCCACACAAACCGCATGATATATAGTCAACGTCGGTTATCAAACTTAAACATTTGGCGCACATTGAATTCATTGTACAGAGAAAGAAATCAAAACGTGTGTCTTAGACAATAGGCAGAGCTTGACTGAATGCTCTTGTTGTACTTGTTGTTTGTATTACAGGCATCAGATCAGTGGCCTATTTCACCAAATTACAATTATAATTACAAATTTGTATTTGTTCTGTTTCACAAACTACAAACTTAATTCTAACAAATTTGTTGAAAAGAGACAAAAATGAAGGGAAATTGTATTTGTTATTTACAAATAGAAGAAAAAACCGTTTCACTGTTTATTTTTTAGAGTTGTAAACAACAACTTTACTGTTTTTCATAATTTTGTAATTCTTCTAACTGATAACATCCAAGAACAAAATTTGTATCGGTTTTATTCGCGATAAGAAAAATGTTTTATTAAATGTATCGGTATCAGTCAAAAGTTTTTTTCAGACTGATTTGCAATCCGAGGTCCAATTTGTCTTAAGGACTATTCACATGAGAGCGACTAACTACCTACGAACGAACGAATATTCGCGAGTTTTGACAGCTCGTTTACATGAACACTTTTCATGGTCGCGGCAGTTCGCGAATTTCAGCCATCAGTTTCGAAATTTCTATAGTGGTTTAATAATGTGGATTGCGAATAAACTTTGACAATTCGCGCCGATGGTGTTTTCATTCGCGGCAAAAAGTTTGGAATTCGAAATTTCGTTGTTTAATCTATTTTTAAACTTTATTTCCTAGTACATTTTTATGGGATAATAATTATTTATCCTCCTTTTGGAATAGTAAAATGTTCAATTTTCTGTTGATAAATACATCAAAAGTGGTTTGTTTGCATTCATCAATTCGTTCGTTCGCTTTCATCTTTCATGTGAATGGTCCTTTATTTCCTCTGACTTAGCACATTTTAGCGGAAACTTTTCATTGAAAACTAAAGAGAAATTTCGTAGTTAATTCGTAGTCATAAGTTTGTCTTCGGCTATTTAGCACAAACTTAAGGCGATTTCGTTTGGGATTCTCAGATTCGTGTTTCAGATTTCGGCTGTCCAATCGAACAAAAAAAGTATACTGAGCTGTTGGTGTTGGTGGTGTAGCTGCCAAAAGTTGATTACCTTTTTTGTTGTGAAGCTATTTTTTCGTAGAGTGGTTGCAACTTTTACAATTGCAAGTTTTACAATTACATTTTCAAATTATAAAACAAATCTCATAATAAATATTCCGAATATAATGTTCCCCACGTCTTCCACAAAATTGCATATTTTGATGCTTTTTCTCCCTTACAAATAATAAATACTGCAACTGGAGCAATTGCTGGTATGAAGAAGACGATGCAGTATTAGCACAAGATGACGACGATGACGATGAAGATGTGGCACATCATGAATAGGAAAATAACATAATCTATTATTTGTTCCATATTTATCCAAATTTTGGTTTATATTATTTATTTTAATATGGTTTTTCACTAGTTCTAACTTTTTCGGCCAGACTTTCCGTAAAACGTAAACAAACCAACGCCAAACGTCAAATCATATGTTGATAAATCTCGACCAACTCAGAGAAAAAATCTAAATTCGCAAAAGTGCTCTCGAATCTAAAAAATATTGCTTTTTTTGTACCGAACGAAAACGGCTTTATAATATGACTATCGGTGCTACTATGCCTTCGACATAAAGACATTTTTAGGTTTGAAAAGCGATTCCTTTGGAAAATTACAAATTGTTACTAAATCGACACACGATCTTTCTATTGTAAGAAATTTTCAGTAATTGAACAAATTTGTAAAATGTCTTGATTTGGTGAAATCCAAACAAACATGAAAAAGAATATGAATTTTAACATATTTGTACTTGTAAGCAACAAAGAAAATTAACTTTTGGTGAAACGGAAATAATGAAATTTCTACAAATTTCCCTTTGTAAACAACAAATACAATTATGTAATACAAAATTTTTGTGAAACAGAAAAAATCGATTTTTGCACAAATTTGTTAAAAAAATGCCTGTGAACAACAATTTGTAAGTTGGTGAAATAGGCCACAGATCGGGTTTATTTTTTGTATTGTGAACATTTGAATATATTTATTTTATGTATATACGATATTTCGTTTGCTACAGTGTTGGTAAAAAGTAAAGTACGAAATCATCTCGCTTTGGACAAAGGAAAAGTCAGTAAACCTCTGATAATCTGAAAGTTGTTTTTTATTTTTGAATATATTTTATTTAGGTAGTTATATAACTAGATTTCATTAAAAACTTACTAAATCATAATTAAAAAAAAAAACATATTTTACAACTAATATTTGGTGGCCTAACCTTATTCAAAATTTTTGCAGTACACCATAGAGGCATCGAGTTAATAAGGCTTTCAATAATATGCGTGGAGGCTCCATGCACTTTGAGTCTGTCCGTTTACTTTGAGTCTGCAGGTAGTCTAGGATAGGTGAGGACTAGGCGCCATATTGGGCCCATCGGCATCCCTGGGGAATCTTCACCATCAAAACCTAAACCAATTCGCCCAAGCAATTAATTTCCCTACAGAACCTAAAAATTGTTGCTAACCTCCTCCAAATTATCGAAGAAGTACATTCCAAGGTATTTACTCCTGAGCAATAGCTTGACATTCACATAGAAGATGAATAATAATCCTCTGCGCAGTACTTACACGTGTCCATATTTGTTAAACCTAATCTCTCATAGCTTCTAAGAAGACGGATTGCCATTTGTAGATTTGATCTGCTGAGTTTTAATAGTTCTACAGATTTTTTCCGATCTTACTTAGACCACAGAGCCTTGAGACCCTGTGACCTACTATGTCCGACCACCTTTGGTCTGACCTATTTATAGCATTCTCGATAATAATTCTCTTGGCCACGGCTATTGGTGGTCGTATGCCCTCAATAGTTTCAGTTTGTGGAAGCTGTGCTCCGTTTTTGGCCAGAACGACAGTCCTTTCGTTACCCTCATGCTACAGTGTCCGGGTACCTAGCCTACAATCTGACATGGCAGGTAGTCTAAGTTACAGCATTTCGTACGATCAATTCGTTTATATAGTAAAAGCGTTCGAGCGACCCCACCGAATACTATTGCTTTTCTCTATATTTACGGTGCACGACCAAATGGAAGAGCGGAAAAAGCACCTCATTTAACCTTGGCCGCAAGCTCCATTATACCGCTCATTTTTAAAATCAGTCGCATTCCACATTGGAAAAACATCCCCAGACAAAAATATTATCTCCTGTGATAGTGCCAATTAGGAAACTAGGACTAAATTGCTGGCCTTTTGACCTCTGTTCTGTACGAAAACCGTCAAGATATGTTCATATTCAATTTAAGCTCTCAGAGAAGAGCACCGTCCTCTATATTGGGGCAATCCAGTGTCCAGTGATTTATAATAGTAACACAAACACCTGCTCTAGGTAGATTTTTTTGCAACCTCCATTTTCCCTGCTTTTCTGCCTTTTTTATGGCCGATTTGGATAGCTTCTCTAATGTTAATTTGCAAATTCTAGTCTTGCGCGTCGATTCGTTTCAGCAGTAAATGACATTTTCACTGTTCGATACGGGGTCTCCGCCAGATCGATGCGCCAAGATCTCTCGATTTTAATAATTTTTATTACATCTGGACGATATGATAAGCCTAGTGATCCGTTTATTTTTCTAACTATGAACTGTTTGGGGACACTTCCGTGAATTCGGAAACGAACCTAATGTCAAAAAATCTAAAATTGTTGAATTTTAGAACTAAACGACAAGTTGTTCCTAATACGAGTAAAGGGTCTGTCTATACTTGTGCTTTAGCTTAAGAGTTATAATAATACTATCAGTAGTTAATTAAAGACAGGCCGATATATTTGATAAAAAAAAATTAAGCTAGAAATTTATCAGACGATTTTTGAAAATGTTCTGTTTTTTTCCGAAGCGTTAACATTTCGTACTTTAGTTTTGGCTAACACTGTGCTCATATATAAACAAATTTACGTGCAAACAGTTTTAAAATAAGTTTTTTCTGTCCACCTTAAATAAAATATATATTTATATATATAATTTAAATTTAGTTGAGAAAGTAAAATTATTTAAAAAAAAATACGACCAATAATCTTGAAAAGTTTTTTTTTACAAGTGTAGTAATAACGATATTAAGGTTTAAGCTTCTCTCCATAAAGACATTGGGAAATTTTTCATAATTGTAGTCCCGAAGTAATAATAGGCGTATTTTTTTGGGAAGTGAGTATAACAAAACCAAAAGTGGGTATAACAATTTTGCATGTAAAACCAAAAGTGAGTATAACAAAACCAAAAGTGAGTATACAAGTTTTGCATGGAAAAGTAAAAGTGAGCTAGCTATAGATTCCCAAAAAAAATACGCCTAATATCGTTCAATTTAAGAAATATGTAATATACAGTCGTGGCTGGATAATCTGAACTAATTTTTGCAAGGCCTGTTTACATGCAGGTTGACATTTTTTGTTCAAAAACTCATTTTATTTGCTCAAAATACCTGCACATTTGTGTATGTAAATGCCAAAGTTTAATAGAATAAATTTCATTGCGAATTTCCGAATAGACGTTTGCTTCTTGCGTTCAGAAATTTCCTTTTGAAACGCTTTTTCGCCTTTTCCGATTTATCAAGAATTTCTGATTTTTCCTTTAACGTAAGGAATTTTCGTTGTTAAAATGGAATTTTCTCAAAGAAATGATCGCATTTATTGGCATTAAGAAACATTTAAATAGGTACACATAAAATAGCACGCTTTCGCCCACAAACGGCCAAATAAAATAACAAACGCTTATGTCAAGTAACAAACCGCTTTTGTACCAAAAGTAATTTTACAATTGTAATTGTACAAATTTTAATAATTACAATTTACGGGAGTATCTGCTTTCATTAGAGATTCTTTTCTGTTTTTTTTTGTTGCTTTCTGCCTGAAAGTGGTTTCAAAATTTGGTCATTTTTGAATGTTCACTATTTAGATTACTCTATGTATAAAAATGTAAGATGTTCACTATATCCAGACACGACTGTATAATAATGAACACTAGGCAAATCCCAAGCAAAGGAAAATACCAACGAATTAGCAAACATGCTAATTTTTTGTCAGTTTATCGACCACAATAAATTAGCTTCCACGCAAAATCTGACAAATGTTGAGAAGCTTTCGTAATCCGTCAAATACAAGAAATTAATTGATGTTTACGTGTTTTAAAAATTTTATGGTTGAAACCGTTCTCGTATTTTTTAGTAATTTTATATCTCGAATTCTCGAATAGAAAATCGTACCCTGGTCTTCCAAAATCTGATATTAAACGAATTTTACTGAAAAAAGTGGTTCGGCTAAAATCGATTGCTTTCAATTTAAGTCGGATTGAAGTGGACCTAATACAATGTTATCTTGATGTCTTTAATAAGGGATATATATCTAAAATTACTTTCTCAACTAAATTCTCAATAAAAGAGCAATTCTAGAAATAGATAATCAAAATAAGAATCTTAGTTATTCTTAGTTAGTTTCTATTAATAATTTACGCAGTTATGTTAACTTAAAGACTTATGTTAACCAAAAAAAAAAAAACTTGTATAACACCGAAATATATATTTTTGTTTATTTATGTAGGTAATACCTACTTTATGTTTTTATTTTTGTTTTCCTTCTAATAAAATTGCGAATAATAAAAAAAATTAAAAATAAAAAAATTTTATACAAGTTGATTTTTACTTTCAATACTATAGGTACCCTACACCTTGTCGCAACAATATTAATGTCGACATAATATGAACACCTTTGGTGGCATCATGTCGTCGTCGTAAAAATCGCACCCGTCATTAGCGAACAGTCAACACAGTCATGTGTGCCAACTTTTGGTATTCAACCCTTTGATATGAATTTTTGCTTTCATGTTGCTCACACGTTCGCCTAACTATGGAAAACGTTGTTTTTGGGGTGATATGTATAAAACAAATTGGGCCATCGACCCTGCATAGGAAGACTGTCAAATTCTAGGTAAGAATAATTTAAACCTGCTTTCGCACAACACACACGCAAAGCCACTTCACGCTCTGGTTGGCACTTTAAGAAAGTGTGTTATGTTAGTTACTGCGCTGCGCGTCAACTCATATAATAAAATCGACGAACTTCTTCTGAACATTATATACACAGCCTTACTTCCGGGTGTTTGTGTTTCTCTCTTTTTGGGGAGTCCTTTGTAGATCCTGGCAAGTGATTGCACGAAACACGAATGTTTCCTTTATTACTTTTCCGTCGTTGTTGGGACATGTCCCCAAAGTTGTCACAAGGTATTTAGTTTGCTAAATTTTGGCTACGAGTTCCATAGTTCTAGAACTGCACTTAAGCTGCAATTGGCAGGAATAACGAAGTTATACTCGATGGGGCAAAAAAAATTTGAAACTTGCGTGTGAAGGACTCATTCCTAGCAGCAGGCGACAGCGACAATATATGCACTCACCCCGCTTTGTCTAGATTGTGTGCTGAAATATAATGAAAAGCGAATAGCTGTTGATTTGAGGGGTAAATGTTGTAGTGTTATGGTAAAGTATAAGAACGATTTCTTGAAGTAGATACGTACACTTTTGGATTGCAAAGAGTGCATAAGGATATGCCAACTTTTCGCATTAAGAAAGTTGTAAAAACATGTGCAAATTATTCAGGCATTTAGTTAGATAGGTGCGGTATTTAAAAGTGAATGCAGTTAAATAATTGTTGCTGAGTATGCAGGTACCTACTATACGAATTTCCGTTTTAAAATTCTATAAGACATTTTTCTGACAGCTCTCATTGTTATTGAAGAAGCGAACTGAGCATGAGGGGCGAGGGCTATATTCATTATTTTATTCCTCTCTATTTTTTTAATGGATCTACGAACAATCTACTAGTGGCTCAGTGGCTGGACTACTGTGCGAGGAGTCCCAAGTTCGATCCCGGAGAAACACAAATCTTAAGGCTTTTTTCCACTGTCGCTTCTGACAAACATCCGTATATCCGTATAACTGTACTGAAAAAGCTTCTCAATTAGGCCGTTCGGAATAGGCATAAAATTGAAGGTCTCTTCCATTCGTCCCAAAAATAAAAACTCACAGAAAACGAATGGTTGCGAGAAGCTAGGTCTAGGCTAGGGTGTTTACACGCCTGTTGCGCCAACTATTTATTTATTTATTTACGAACAACCTACTAGGAATCCTATTCAGCCGCAAGTATACGTGTTATGTAACTATACCAACCTTTCATATATGCGGAAAACTTCGGCAGAAAGTCTTGAGCTATCGGTACTTTAGTGAACGTCTTATGACAATCCGCATTAAGGCAAAATTCACGAACATCGGCTTTATATGTGCTCCCATTGAAGAAATGGACGACGCTACTAAAGACACTTGCTACGAGCTACTTGAAAATAACTATATATACGAGCAATGCCCAAAACATGACGTCAAATTAACGCTTTGCTACGACAGTCGGCAAGCACAGCCTACACATCACCAAGTCTGGAAATGGACTTAAGCTAATTGACTTGACAACGTTTCCACATTTCAATATTCATAGGTGGACATGTCTGTCTCGGTCTCCGGATCAACAAACCGTTGAATCCGGACTGCTCATCGGGTATTACGATGCCTTGCGATTAGTCCTATCACAGCTGATAGCTAGTGCAGAAGAGCAGTGGCAACACTATACCATAAAGCCACCATTATACCCCGACTGATGCGCTAGGTCTTACTTGACCACGAAACCCCAGATATGATGAACTATGTCGACTAGCAAACGCAGCAAAACAAGAGGCGGATTTGGAGGATTAGATCTGCTTGGGAGCTCTAGGAGGAGGAACATCGGGTCCCCAGGAAAAAAAAAAAGATCACGAAAAGCGTGCGATCGAGGAAGCTGAGAGATATGGACTACAATGTAATGTGCTAAAGTTTTACCAACAGTTAAAGAGAACGTATGCCAGGGCAGTAAATTCCGTACAGAGAACTGTAGATGTAGATAACGAAGAGAAGCTTGTAATAGAATCACTGTCGGTTTTGAGAATGTTGAAAAGTTATTTCTGCAGACTATGACAACGAAGACCAGAATCCCGCTATTAGGCGGAACGTACCATTCCATATAGATGACGACAGATAAAGATAGAGAACAACAAGAACCAACAAAGATTCTGAGTCTGACTGTTTTCCTGGCAAAAATTTGGGTCTTGTGGAGAGGCATAAGAGCATGAACCAAGTATAATTTCCAAAATTCGGGCTAATGAGTGGACACCTGATGACTGGAATCTCAACATCGTTTGCACGGTCCACAAGAAAGGAGAAGGAGACCCCTTCAGCTGCGCCAACTACAGAGTCTACTTAAGACTACTTGGCATCTGGCTTATTGTGTGAACGCTTGAAACCGTTGGTAAATAATCCGATTAGTTCCTATCAGTGAGGTTTTAAGCCAGGTACGTCCATCGTTGATCAAATTTTTACACTTAAGCAGGTCCTGGAAAAAACAAAAACTTCCAATCGATACTCGCCGTATTTTCATCCTATAGAGATGACTTTACAAAGCCATGTCTCGTTTTGGCTTCTCTGCAAAACTTCTTCGTCTGTATAGGATGACGACATCGAAAGCTCGCTGTTGCAGCAAGGTCGGTAACTGCCTTACCGAAAACTTTGATGTAAAAGAGGACAAGGCGACGTTCCTAAACTCACAAATCACAATATGCATGATTTTTCTAAAGTCCGTACAACATTACTCAGCGGCTAAAATGGGTTTAACGGTTAACGAGAGTCTTCTGTCAACAAGGAGAGTGATACCCAACATCGACGAATCGGACAAAATGTCACAAAGTTATAACTTTGAGGTAGTAAGGGACTTTGTCTACCTCGTCTCTGCTATATCTAAACTCTGTTAACAATATCTCAGCAGAAGTTAAACAAAACGCGTTCTGTATAAGACGTTAATCATCCCAGTCCCATCAGGCTAGGACATGTAGAACGAATGAAAACAAATGCTCCGGCACGTAGAGTTTTCGAGCTTTACCAGGAGGCAACGCAGTAAAAGAAACCCTGGCCGTAACGAACGTGTATAAGTAGAAGAAGATCTAAACCTCAACCGACTTGGAGTGTCCAAGTGGGGGTAGTTAGCTTAGGACCAGGCTAAGAGGAGAGGCTTGTTAGTTGAGGCCCCGATTTACCCCAATATGTAGAGCCGCCTAAGTAAGTAAGTAGGTTTAGTTTTAAGCTATTCTGTTCGTTTGCGTCGCCACTATAATCCAACTATAATCCATAAGCCATTACAGAATAGCCAGGTGCGTTTGACAGAACATAGTAACCTATAGAGGTCTCTGTACATCAAAACTATTTAAAGTAGGATACTGAATTTGATATGATGTGTTAATTCCAATTAAATGCAATTAAAAACAAAGCACAAAACCTGTCACCTAGACCTACTACACATGCCCGTGATTTATCATATGCTGCCATCAAATGGCAGGCTATACGTGACACTCACCTAGATTATGAAGTGAAACAAAACTTTGACCTACATTCCTCAAAATAAACTCTTCGATTTATGACGACGACGGTCTATACAACACAAATCCTTAACTAAGACATTCCGAAACTCGCGCCTACCCCATAATATCGAACACTTTACGGAAGCATTCCGCTCATGACATATGATTCACATTAACTTCGATTTTATGGATTTTCCAGCTCGCACACTTCCTCCTTAAGCATTTGGCACTCCATCCCTTAACCCATTGATTCTTTGCTGCGCGACCGACGGCTTATTGACACAATATTGACAGAAAGTAAAAGTTTCCGGCTCTCGCTCACCTGTCCATCAACACGAACAGCAAAAAATCAAAGAAGGGGCAATATGGTGAAGGAGTTGCGCCATTCTACAGCGGGCTGAACTGAACCTATACCCTTCCATCCATATTTGGGTGTAATTTTGCAATCAATTGCAAGTGCCTGCCAGCTAGCGAATTCCAATTCAATTACTAGCTACAACTGTGTGAGGAGGTGTATCCTGGGCAACAAGCGTCAGCCCCAAAGTTTGTTATTTTTTCCAGTTCCTCAGCCCAGACAGTCGTCCCATCTGTGCTGCCAGGAGTCCCAAAGCGCGCTCAGAGTCAGAATCAGAACCAGTCGCAATCTAATTACCCGGACGGTCTAACTAGAAAACCGTGTTTCGCTTGTGGTTAATTGTTCATGGTGATATTTTAGAGCGTTGTTAACCACTTTCGAATGCCTACAACAACAGCGACAGCGCTTGTGGCCACAAGATTTCCCGCAGTAGAATGACAGCCTCTATGGCTGCTTTTGGCATCTAGTGTAGTACCACAAACCACAAGCAAGCACGTGCGGATTACGTCGACGTCAGCGAGGACGACGACGACGACGACGTGTGGCATAATATTCACGTTGTTGAACGGTTACGCGCCGCGGATCCGCATTTCGCGTTCTAAATGCATGCAGCACATATGGTCACGTGATGAAGTGTTTTATGAATTTCAATAACAATTTTTCACCTGGAATCTGGTGCCGTGTAGTGTTGCTATTGTTGTTGTACCGTAGTGGGTGTTCTTAATTGTGTGAGTGTGTTTTGTGTTGTTTATTGTGATGTGAAGTTGGCGGGACCACGCAGACATTTTGATGGATGATTTCAGCGGGATTCCCTCGCTGGACGGGGGTGGTAAGTCTGATTTCATTTTTCTTCTCAGTGAAAGTGCACTTCACATGTGTGGGTGTGGGGTTCGTCGCGTCGGTGGCAGGAGACATGATTAGCATTTTTTTCTGGTCGACTTTTGGGAGAGGTTTCTATAAGAATGATATAGAAAATTACAGGTATAGGTTAGGTAGGTACATAATGTGAGTGGGTGGGTCGATCTCATGACCTTCCTTCGGTGCACACGATTGTATGAAGTATGTGCATACTGCAAATGAATGTGAATTGCATTGTGATTTGTAAAAGTCTTCAATGGGATGTGTTTTATTATAATGCTCAAGTGAAACTAATGAGCTATCAGCAGGGTTTCGCAAATGCTGATACATAATTAATTTTAGGTTATGATCTACATGTTATGAACTCGCTTGTGATGCATATTCAATGCTACTAGTCACATATGCAGCATATGGATTTGGATATAGGCATCAGCCTGCCTGCCAATCAATGGTCCTTCCATATCAATTGGTAAGCAATAGCTGGGAAAAAAGCTTTCCAATTCAGCCGTTCAGACTCGGCATAAAGTTGTAGGTCCCTTCCATTCGTCCCAAAACTATATAAACTCACACAAACGTTCTGATTCTGAACTATAGTGATAAGGTCCCCGCAGACGTCCTCTAAATACGTTCAGGATGAGATGGTTGGATCAAGTTCGACATCACTTCTCTATCCGTATGGGGAGTATATCTCTATCTACCTCTGGAAAAGTTAGCGTAGGAAGATCAAGAGCTATAGAGGGCCCCTAGATAAATTTGTATTCTTAATATCAAGTTACTTGGGGTGTGTGCAACTGGAGGGAGTAGCCAAAGATCGAGAGGCATGGTGGTTGATGCCCAGGACCACTTGGTTTGGCTGAAAGTGCCTGGGAACTATAGGAAACGCGAACACACTTAGCCGAAGGCATGTCCATTTTGTTGAATCGTTTTGAGCTCTTTATAAAGCGTAAGAAGCTTCTGATGTCTGTGTTTATCAGATCACCTAAGTCGTTATAATGGAAGGCTCCCGAGTGAAGCTGGGAGCTTCTTCATCCATGCAGCTTCTACAATAGTCGTTTGTAAAAACGTCTAGCCTTACGGCATGCTTTCCTTTCAGGGGCCTGTAACAAATACTACAAGTACCTGTAGTACAAGTGAATTTATACAAGTGTATCACATTTCTGTAACACGAAAATACTAGTCGACTGACACTTCTACAAGTGTAGCGGGTAAATAATACAAGTGGGAAATTTCGTGTTTATCCTGTTTCCGTAACTCAGAACTACAAGTGTAGAAAAAAAAATAAATCTGACTTGTAGACTAGTAGATGAAATCTTACATGTGATTCAAGACTTGTAGAAGCTTTAATTAGGCATGAATGATTTAATATTCATATTTTTAATGGATATATCCGTTCTTTTAACCGGAAAAGAGTTTCAAACGTCAATGTTTCTATATTTATGATCCCTATTTAGGGAAATGCATTGCTGCTTGAATAATACCTATGATATTAAAAAGTAACAAATTTTAGAGACAATTTTTTTAACAAAGGACATTAATTTTCCATTCATTAAGATTTTTATTATTTTACTGAATAAATATTGTCAATTTTGATGGAACATCGTTCGAAAAATTGTTAAGTCTTCGGAAAATGCAGCAAACAATTTTTAAAGTTATAACGATTTTAAATAAAACACATAAAATGAATTTTGCTGGTGGAAACTTTATTATGGCCTGACATTTAAATGAATCACTCTTTACTTCATTTTGGCTTTGAGAGTTAAATGTTCATTAGCCGTTTTTTTATTATCAGCTATGATCCATATAGATCATCGATTTACATGCACTTACAACAACAACATGTGATCCTGCTTTTCATCGAGATCACGAAATATGATCTGAAAATTAATTCAACTATTTCTCGTTGTTGTTTCGTGGCGTTGTTTATTTCATTCACTAAATGTTGGTGTCCCTGTAAATTATAGCCACACAGTAATGTTGCCAGACCAAAATATGAAACACAGTTAAATACACAAAAAATCAATTAGCATTTCCTCAAATTCGAATAAGTTACTACTCCGACTTTCGAGATGATTTGTTTCGCTATATAGCACAGAAATATAAATGGAAATATTAGCAGTAAAATACGGTTAAATATGATGCATATTTGAACATAACATTTGAAAATAGTTTCCCCCAAAAAAATATTGAATGCTAAATGTATGCATATTTATATCCATATGGTAACAACCCGACACAACAAGCGAAATGTCAAACTCAAATATGAGCAAGTGCAATGGAGAAATCATCGCATTGTGACGTCACATTGTACCGTGTGGCTGCAAGATGGCTGGTGGCAATACGATATTTGTCGTAATTGGTATTGGATTTTATATGTGAAAACTGAAAACCAACTATTGCCACAACTTAATCAATGATCCAGTTTGTTTTATTTGTATGATCTGATCCGGATCAGATCACGCTGATAATAAAAAACGGCTATTGTTGCGCAATTAGAATCCATATTGAATCCATAATGATGCCGAAGTCAGCTTACCATTCTTACTAAAGTACAATTTTTATTCTTACTGTTAATGTATGTACGTATGTATTAGAGACATTAGCACAGGCCTCGGCCCTCATTGAAGCTAAGCCCTGGGCCTCCGGGTATCGTAGAATAGCGCCAATACAAATGGACAAACTAAACCCGTAAATAAGCTGATTGAATAATTACAGAGACGTAAATATTCAAGGTTCTCCGTTTGAACTGAGTTTTGGAACTTTCTCCTGAGGGATCTTATCAAAGTAACGCTGGACCTTTGACGATGTTATTATACCTGGTGGCACCCAGGTGTAACCCAATTGTCGTGGATCTGATTCCCATTGTGTTGGCGAAATACTCTTGAAGCCGAGGCGTTCGCGAACCGATGTGACGATGTTACACATTTTCGGTTAAGTTTCTAAACTTAAAATAAACATGTCTAACTAAATTACCTTTTCAGTATCTTCGTACAGATATTTGATAAAAATGCACTCTTCTTGAATCTGTAATTTTATAATGGTTACATCTTGATCGTTCACCAACAGTTCGAACTTTGCACTGTTCTCCTAACTTGGCTCTTCTTTAATTCGTCCTAATTTTGTGACTATCTTCAGAATACTAAAGGGGCTGGCAAATATTAATAACTATTTAAGTATTTATTAAATTGATTTCATGATTTTCTTTTTGTTTAATTTTTTTCTTATTTCTTTTATTCTTACTGTTAATGAGGACAAATCGAAATATGCACCTACATATTATACTATTATTAAGACTCTCATCGACGACTCTGGCAAAACGCCATAATAACTTCGAAGTAGTTAAAGACTTTGTCTAATAAGACTTTGTATCGTTCTTACAACTGCAGTTTTTCGACAATTTTGCCAAAAACAAAAAACCTCTCGCATGTACCCTTTATTTTGCTGAACAATATTTAGGCTTTGGTAGTTACTCCCTTCCATAATTTTTTTATTTTACATCGGAAAATGCAATACCTAAATAGAATTTTTTTATTTTCATGGGTTTGTACAAGCACGGCAATTTTTTCCAACAGATTTTTATTCATTTTAATGCGTTCGCTTGCTTATATGAGCACTTGTACAGAGAGTCTACAAGTCGAGGGAAATTTTTATTTCGTACAACTGTAAAGTTTTTTTTTGTGTTACAGAAATAATCTACACTTGTGAAACTAATATATTCCTACAAGTAACTGTAGTCCTGTGGACTTGTAGTTTTGTGTTACAGGCCCCAGGTAGTACCCAATAATGACACGTATTGTGCACCGATATGTAATCTGTTAAGATAAATAAAACTCTTATAGCCGGTTTTACAGTACAAGTTTAAACTCAGGTTTAGTTAAACTCGCAGGCAAGTTTAAACGAAGTACTTAAACCGTGAGTGTATTACAGTGAAATTCGAACAAACGTTTAGTAAAACTTCGGTTTAACTTTTCTCGTCTGTTTTGTACGCCACTGTAAACGTAGAACTCATGTGTATTTGAAATTTCCATCAGTTTTATATTTTATTTATTGTGTCAGTTTGGAAATTTGAAAGTTTTTGATGGCGCTACAAAGCGTGGTGGTCCTGGGCCTTACTTATTATGCCCCT
Source organism: Cheilosia scutellata (assembly GCA_955612985.1). Classification (NCBI taxonomy): domain Eukaryota; kingdom Metazoa; phylum Arthropoda; class Insecta; order Diptera; family Syrphidae; genus Cheilosia; species Cheilosia scutellata. The sequence continues at coordinate 49,354,337 of OY015312.1, read as the reverse complement.
CCAGCCGGCTCGATCTCTAGCCTGCCTTCTCTAATTTCGCACTCCAAGCAGTCGGAGATATCCTTCTACCTGGTTCGTAGGACTTACAGCTCGAATACAGCAAGGGAGCCTTCATCCGATTGGATAAGGGTCCATGCTCATTCACCATATAGCAGGACTAGGGATGACGAGTGTTTTGTATAGCATCTCAGGGCTTTGGCTTTGCCTGTATAATGGAGCCCGATGAAGTACTCAACCCTAAGAAGAAGGTAAGCTAGCTCATCTTCTGCAAGCTCTAGGCAAACCACAATGCATCTTTCTCTAGGTTTGGGATAAACTCCAAGTGGACCTAAGCTGGAGTGGCCGATTGGAGGGACAACTTCTTGCAGACTCCTGCTGGAGAGAAACTTATCAGCAAACTGGCAAACTGCAACATAAAGTGAACGGGATGGCCAATACGTAACTAAGCTTGCTGATATATTTATAGCTAAGCCAATATTGTTTGCGACGGTTTCCGAAGCCTGCTAATAAGTCGTTCCACTTGTGAAATGGAAGTGGTGCATTTTGTGTTGTAATTTAATTACACTTGAAAGTTGACGAGTACCGTCTAGAATCGGTTTTGCTACACCGCTCTATTGTATTAGACGGTATACAAGCATTTCTAGAAACAGTGGAGTACAATCAAGGATAAGGGCTTGCACTTGCGAAGTAATTGGTTGCTTAAAAACAACAATGATGCAATGTTTCTTTATCATAAACCGGGATGGAAATCATCCTATGAAATTTTGGAAAATAAACTCAGTTTAAACCCCCATCCATGGCCGGTTAAGTTAAACTCGGTTTAAACTCTCGATTAACTTTAAACTAGCACTGTAATACACCTTTTCATGTTAAACGTCGGTTTAAACTTGATATCTGGATAAACGGAGTTTAAACTTGAACTGTAAAACCGGCTATTAAAGCGTTTCAAATCTAGTTTAGGCCAAATTTGTTTTGTCGCTAGACATGTAGTGCAACTTGTCCATCTAAGATTTGCACTCTTGATAGCACCCAGGTTTAATTTTTGTTTGCAATTAGCGATTGGTATGCTTAGGGTGCCTTTGTCTGGCAAGATGGGTTTAGTTGTTGAGCACCAGATCAGTTTTGTGGGGGTTCACCAGTCACACCTCAGCCACACCGACTCGCCCAGCTACCTAGCTCGTCAGCCCTATCGAGGTATCCGATCGGAACGGATTTTTTTCCGCAACGAATACTCCGTCGGAGACTGAAATTACATTCGATTTATCAATACTTCACTGCAAATCGTAGTAAACAAATTCCGCAACCAATTCCTGTCGGAGCATATCGGAAGAAAATTCATACGAAACTGTCAAAAATATCGGTAAAAACGCACTTGATCGCACTGAAATGCCAGTGTGCCTTGCATATTTGTCGAAAAGAAGTTCCGAAAAGCTGTTTGGAAGAATACCTCAAACAAACAAAAATCCTCCGATTTGTATTCGTATGAAATCGGAGAATTTTCCGATCGGATACCGCGATAGAGCTGCGTTTAAAGCATTTTGTAGGAGTATTTAAGTGCCTGAGACAACCTATAGCAACTTATCTTCTGCATAAGCGATCGCCGTTTATCCTTCACCTTAAAGGATTATCAGTAGTTCGTTGAGAAGGGAGGTTAGAACGTAGTGCGTAGTGCCTCTTACTAACAGATCTTCTTGCGGACATCTCAAACATGTCCAATGATTTATGCAATTCGTCAGGTATTATGCCGTCAGGTCCCGCGGATTTGTTATGGTTTGAAGCTATAGATTACCCAGTTTAGTTAACTCTGTGTAATTATATTTGAAGGGATAGTTCAGAACTCGTGGTATTATGATGAATTTGTCTATCGAAACTAGATGACAGGGCAGCGAATCAAGAGTTAGAAGGAGGACGGAGGCAAAGAATTAGCTTAGAAAAATGTCCCACGCAGTCTCCCAGCTCGAGGAGATCGAAGATTCGCAACAACCGGCACGCGGAATCACATGAAATCCAAGGAATTGGCTGCTGGCTGTAAGACCGAAATGCAATGCCTTCGAAACAGCGAAGGAAACACATACCTACTATACTTCCTTTTAAGGCATTCGAAGTCGGACAAGCTTGAGATTCATCAATTCGTTAACAGTCTGTTGATTAACTTTTACGTTAACTCACCCCAGCTTGCTCGACCAGCTTCGCCACGTTTTCGGTCTCGATTAAAGTGCATTGATATGTCCTCTTGGCCGTCATTGCTTTAGCCAGCTCATCAGGTACCTACCCTCAACGATTACCACAAGGCCTAGCCCACTTTAAATAAACGAAAAATAAAGACAACACCTCACACCTGATAGATGTGTTCATTTGAATTCAAGACCACCTGAAGAACACTCAAACACTCATTTCCCTATACTCTAAATACTTGAATTTCCCCCAACAAAACATAAATCCCGCAATGAAAACGTTTTTCCGATGCAACCGCTTTGATTACTAATTACAAGACATCTATTCATCCATCAACAAGCGCAAAGGGCCAACGGCCAACATGCCTGCACGTCTATCGCCATCAATGAGAAGAACCAAACAAAAACTCGAAATAATGAGTTCAACTTCATTCTTAACAAGTTCACAAGTACATATAGGTAAGGTACTCCGAGATCACAATCAGGAATCTCCATCACGTTCTTGTGCGCGCTCGCCATCTATACGGGCATGTAATTACTTGGTCATCATCATCATTGTATCTCAAGTAGTTGAGAAGCAGTTCTTTGCATACGGCAACAACAACAGTTATCCTCGCGCACTGGTCGCCAGGTACATAAACACAAATAATTACACCGTTTCCTCTAGCCCTTCATCGAAATGTTGTACAGTGATTTGGCTCAGTGTAAGCCCAGTTGCCATAGCCTAGAACGTGATCCGTCATCAGAAGCTGAAGCATCAGGCATCGCATCAAGCATTCCCATTCTAATCTCTTAAATCGGAACCAGCCTGTGGGACAGGAATTTCTCATTTTAGGCTAGACCAGACCAGATCCATGAACTTTGCTGTCAATTAGAGCACATTTCGCCGTGTTGCCGGACAGTAGTCGATATCTGTTGTGGTTTACTCCTCCATTACAAAGAAACAGTGCTACCCAAGAAAAGGCAACAGCACAAAAAGTATCTGAGATGAGATTTGCAATTTGCATATCACGTTTAGGTATTTAAGACCGACTCCGTGGTCCATAAACTCTTGTCGATGATGGAAACAATCTAGAACCATAGATATGTACATGATCCGCTCCTGAAGCAATTCGCTGGCTTTGCTATCTCATGCGCTCACGGGATAAATGGAGGTCGCGAATCATGTATATCTTTATGGATTTTATGTCCATTTTAAGGCAAAACGCTATGTTCGTGCCCTTACCTTAGCGGGCAACTTAGACCTAAAGGCTCTTCAACCAGTCGGTCTCGGTATACATATACATGGCAATGGCACATGCGGTGGAGTGTAAGTGCGCCAGCGCGCGCGCGCATCGCCACTATCGGGTTGAGTGCGCGCCTGAATCTGAATGAAGAAATAAAAAGTTATGACCGCATCGCGAGAGGTTTTCCTGCGAAAATGAAAGAAACCATGCAAAACCCACGAGCGTCCGGCATTTTGGCCAGGCCATTATAATATGTGTAATCTTTTTCTTTGTAATGTGTAGGTAATTTGCCTGCAATGAAGGTCAACTTGCGAATTAACCTAAACTGGAGCTGAAAAAGTAGATGACGGAAGAGATATCTGCGAAAGATACTTATGAGTTTGAAGCAATTTGTAGATGACTTGTTTTAGGACAGGATTGGATGCCAATTGAGTGAGAGTTGGCTCATAGTTTTTATGTTTCATTTGTTTACAACTGACAACAAGTAAGAAAAGTAATTACAACTTCGCGCGCTTAATGTACAAGGAAGACAGATACACAACACACTCGTAGATATGACAAATGATTGTGGGAGGTGAAAGTATAAACATTTTAACTGTCTAAATGGGATTTAGCTAAACTGGTTTGGGATTCCATTAAAGTGAACATAAAAATGTAAAGAAGATGAAACAAGTAGGCACTTCCGCAAGATTGCACGCAATTGAGATCTGGTTCTCGGTAAAGAACCGAAAAAATCTTTTTGCAGCAGTAGGTATAGCGTATAGGTATAGTACTGAGGGAGAGAAATCTTTTAATCTTTTTAGGTCGAAAGCAAATTTTTCCTGTTCTAAACTTCCGGCCATATTATTCACTCCGAGTGTAAATCAGGTTGAAGTACATTTTACACCCGATCATTTAGTCCGCATTTTTTAAGCCCAACAAATTTTAACCTCTATCCAGAATATTCACTCAAAAGCATGTATTAAACCCGCTGGTTTAAAAACGGATTTAAACCGGTTTAAGACGATTTTAACCCGTTTTAAACCTACGTAATGTCAAATTTCACATAGAATGACTTTTTTTTTTCTTGTTTGTCACTAATTGGAAATTAATTTGATTTGTTCTGTTCTTAGGCATTTTAAATTCATTTGTAGTGCATTAAAGAAAGAAAAATAACGTAAAATGAAAGGTGGAGGTAAGGTGAACAATGACAACGACAACAGTATACATAGAAGTGCGAAAATGAGGTGAACGTAAGGCCTACATTCGACGAAGAGAACGACGCGACGTTGATTCTTCTGATGTCCTGCATCAGCTCTTCTCTTCGATATAATTCAGGGTTGACAGAAATCATTTGAAGAAAGTAGTTATCGAGTATGAAAATCCCGGACTTTTCCGGACAAAATAGGATCTAAAAGAGAGTACAAAAGGAGTACAAAGAGTATACAATGACCAAAATGCACGTACTATTTGTTACAAAAATATTTTAACTTTCTCGTTTTCATTATGTGCTATGTACTTCATGTTTTAATGCCATATGTCAATTGCGTTGAATAATTAATAATTATACTCGGCTGATTTTCAGACACCATATGAAAGTGTGGGCGCAGTAGCGCAGTGGTTAGTGTGCTGGACTACTGTGCGAGGAATCCCAGGTTCGATCCCCGGAAAACACAAATTACATCTTAAGGTTTTTTTCTACTGCGCCACCTCTCGCGAACGTCTGACAAACATCCGAGAGTACGACTGTCCTGAAAAAGCTTCTCAATTCAGCCGTTCGGACTCGGCAGAAAATTGTAGGTCCCTTCCATTCGTTCCAAAAATAGAAACTCACACAAAACGAATGGTTGCGAGAAGCTAGGCCTTGGGTGTCTACCGCCTGTTGCGCCGCCTATTTATTTATTTTTATATGAAAGTGTTGAAAAAAGAAGTTCACTAAATTCAAATCTTAAAATAGAGATATTTCCAAGGTGAGTTTCCACATGTCGGTTGATTGACAAAGTTTGACAGCTCTCGCGTTTATGTCACCACCGTCAGTTCATTTCCACTTTTGTCAATTATTGGCAAAAAATCTTTTGTCAGTTGATTGACAAACTTATGAACATGATGCCAATTAATTTTCACTGTCAATTATCGACAAAGTTCAGTTCAGTTCCAGTTCGCACCATAGGTACTTTATGCAAGATCTTCCTCTATAGACGTATCCGTCTGGGTTGTAGTCGAAAATTCTTCGGGCCGGAGCTCTACATTGTCATAGCAATCTTAGTCGCTGTTGAGCTCGTAGAGTTCGCTACTAAATTTAATTTTTCAAATCCTCGCAAAAAGGAGCGAAATTACTACAATAATTTTGCATTCAAAACTACCAAGGATAACTTCATCCGCCTCCGCTAATGTTCATACTTATCCTTAATATAGCAGGTTCTTGAAGGCATTATGTACATAAGGTATTATAAGGTTTCGTCGGATTCGTAGATGTTGTGTGTATACCATCTTGTTAACAGCATATTATGGCCAGGGCCACACATCCCTCCCTAATAATAATAATAAGAGGATTTCAAACAATTTCGGACTAAACAACCTACGTTATATCGGGAATGATCCCCATTCACGTTCTTGCCAGCGAGATGCAAAGGATCTACCTTAGACAAGAAGCCAACCGGCAAGAGGTCCTTAGGTTAGGTTAGGTTGAAGTGGCTGCCAGCATACGCCAGCACACTTAGACCAATGCTAGGTCCATTGTGATACCATCCGGATCAAATATTACTCCACGCCTAATTGTTAGAACCATTTTGAGCTTTTAATGAAGCGTAATATACTCGTGATCCGTTTCAGATCCAGCCTTGGCCAAATCTTCTTTGTCGTTAGTCCTGTTGTACCGTTTGACCATCTAAGATCTAACATTTGTTTCCCTAAAGAGGTCCTTAATATAAGGGTCAAAGTATAAGAGAAGGAAACATCGATGGAACTATGGCAAGCCATAGGTATATGGGAGAACACGGCAAAAGGCAGATGGGCCCACAAACTGATCCCTGCCATCGAGGTCTGGACAAAAAGAACAAAAGGGGCTGCAACTACCACCTTATACGCAGTTCTTGTCATGCATGGCGGCTATCGGAAATAACTTCACAGATTTGGCCACGATAGCTCGCCTTTTTGTCCCGAATGCCCATCAGATGAAGAAAAAGATACGGCACACGCAATGTTCCATTATAGGCCTTCTGCAGGATATATATACAGCTGTGTTCATGAACATCTACGCTATCCCTACCCCTTATAGTAGTCACTAGAAAGCTGCCACCATCTCTGTTTTAGCACACTGATCAACCCTGAAAAAATCTCACTGACCTCAGCTCCAAATACATATCTCAGAAGTCAGAGTAGCTCTCTCTCATAAGCCATAAGGTATCTGTCATCCTGACTATTGAAGACACAAAATCCAATCGTTCGGTGTAGCTGTAGCTGAAGCTACGTCATTGCCTCCAGATTGCGCAAATCTATTCTTAAATGCTATCCTATGCATGACCCAATTGCCTACCTCCAGCTCACAATTTTTTGTGACACCTCACCTATTTAAGAATCCCCAACGTTGCCCAGCAACAAGTCACTATACAGAGATAAATATTCGCGCAAATTGTTACAAATGAAAACGAATCACTGCGCGCATATGGCCATATAGGCCAAATGGAACAACAAGCGCCAACCTAAACGTTCATTTGAGACAATCAGCTTCACATTCTCCTCCCGGCTAGCTATTTAATTCACGCGACTAACAAGGAAGTCTCTGCTCTCTGCCCCTGCCTGCAGAACAGCCACCGCTCAATTGTCACCGAAGACTACGAGGTGAAGGAGGAGGCTATATATTTTCACCTAATCAAGGTGCCGGCTTCGAGCACGCCCTATTATTAGCTACGCGGATCACAAAAGGAGGGCCAAAGGTGCGACGACCGTAAAACCTCTAAACACGACATCTAGCGCCGAAAAATCTCGCATTGTGTCGCTTCGAAAAGTGTGTCTGGCTGTGCGCGCGTATTTCAGTATTATTTCGGGTGAAATCTACACGAGAAACCGTGGAAGCAAAAGGTTATGCCAAGGAGCACGAGGAGGAGTACACATTGTTAGATCTGTGTGTGTGTAATTCTGCCAGTCAATTGCAAAATGGTTTATGACTTCCTCGTTAGACCCCCCCAAGGCGCTGCAATGCATTTTAGTTCAGGCGGGTTATTCCGCTGCCGCATGAGCGAATGAATATGTCTGCATTACCGCGAGTTCGTCCTGTTGTGTATAAGTTTGTTGCAACTTCCAAGTAATGCGCTGCAAGGCGTTGTCTTATTTCTTAGTACGTATTCGAGTATTTGTACGAGCTTGTGTGTTTTCTGTTGGCCAGGCTGCAGCGGTGTCTCTGCCTGGTAAACTTGGCTGCAAAATGTATCGCATTGTTTGGATTTAAGATACAATTTGGTTTTGTTGTGTTCCTGGGAAAATCTCGTGACTGGTGTAGTATGGTTTGTTGTGGACAAAGTTTTCGTTATTTTTTTGTGTGTTTGCCTTGGGAAAACAACGAATCTGGAGTTCATTATGTGTTTTTGTTTTGGCTAAAAAGTCAGCCAGCCGCGGCGCGCTGAATTTCTTTCACTTTCAACAAGTCTGGAGCGCTACGAGTAGAACTCATGTAAGCTGTTCGAATATGATTTGTTAATGTGAGTCTTATTACATAATTGACCAAACGGACAGTACCTACCTATAGCTGGTGGAGCTGTAGCTGAACGCTGTAGGGCAAGCTGTTTTCGTTACGGTTGAGTAAACTGGTTGACCCTCTAAGTTGACCGCTTCTATAAATTTGTGTATGGAGGCTTGGCTTTCGAAGGGTTCGAAATATTACGTCTCTTTTTCTACAATCATCCCTCGGGGAGTTGACCACATAGGGTGATCGAAATTGTGGGTTAAGTCGTGACGCATGTGGTGTTAAAAGCCGCGACTATAGTTGATTTTTAAGCAGTCAATTTGAGATTTCATGTTACAAAGAAAGAAAATGCAAAGCAATTCTAATGCTTGATTTGTCTTGTGTTGGATATAGGTATTCTTGACTTTCAAGTTTGGCTTGATAGTCAGACAAAACTTCCGGCCACTTAATCAAACAAAGTTAGAATAGCAATATGCAACCAAACTAACAAAGCTATACCAACTCATTTAAAAGATTTAGTCAGATGAGTGTCCACTGTAGAAAGGAGACCACACCATCAGGTGTGCCAACTACAGAGACATCCAGTCTTGCCTCAACAAGGGATACCTACCTAACACAGGGAAGGAAAATTACTTTTTCGAGCTGTATATTTAAAAGAGTTTTAAGATTGTTTGAAATGGCGCCAATTGTATTCAAAAAATTAACAATGCATTATCATAAGATAAGAATAAACAACTTCATAACAAAACCTGTAAAAAAAATACCTACCTTAGTTTATACTTTATACATATACTATCTTCTCTTCAGTTCATATAGTTTAGTGTAAAGTTTGTTGTTTTTTAGAGATTTGGTTTTTAAACTGGCAACAGATTTCTGGTTTCTACAGATTGTCAGTTTGACAGTTGAAAGCAGATTTGTGGTTAATACGGTTTGCCATTTTACGATGACGCCAGAATAACGCATGCAAATTGTACAAACTTAATATTTTTAATACCATGGCTCGATTCGCCAAACTTATCGTGCTCTACGTCCATTTTACGGTCGACCTGAGTCCATCTGAGCAAGTTATTCGAACGCCATGAATAATTTTGGATCCCCAAAGACGACAAACAGCGCGAACAGAAGATTCACGATTCACAATTCGCCATCGTGCACAGCAATTGGAGCTGTGAAAGATTTTACGGAAAGATCTTGGCTTAAAAGCTTATATGATCCAGCTTGTGGAAGAGTTGAAACCGCGTGACCATTATACCCGTCGTAGATTCGGTGAATGGGTCAAAAACATGTCACACGGCGCGTTAGAAATATTTGCTGGTCGCATAATTTCGCGCAATGGACCTGTGAACTGGCCTCCACGATCTTGTGATCTCACACCTTTAGATTAGTTTCTTTGGGGGTATGTGAAGTCACTAGTATACCTATGCCGATAAACCAGAGATGCTGAACGATTTGGAAGTCATCATTCGCCGTGTTATTGCTGATATACGCTCCCAGTTGCTCGACAAAGTTGCTCAAAAACTTATGCTCATTTTTGTGCTTTTTCTGTCAAAACGTTAGTTCGTGTGAAAATTAAGTTGAGTTTTTTTAAATATAAAACTTCAAATAATTAGATAACAAGTTTTTTTTTAGCTGTTGGAAAGCGTATTATAAATTTTATAAAAGTAAGGTCCGTGCGGGACATCGAAAAGAGCAAAGCAAGCCACGGTTAAAGTCGGCAAAAGAACTAAGCGGCGGGGGTATCAAAATAAATATTTCTGAAAGCGAGCATGAGGACATTGCTAATTAAGATTGCAAGATCTTCAGCCATAAACTTTTTCCAAAGTCGAACCCGCAACTGAAGTCTGAATTAAATGTACCGAGTGCTCAGGGTGGGCTCATGAAGCTTGTACAGGAGTCGATGAAGATGTCTCCTATGTTTGTGACTTCTGCAATTGAATTGCATTTCTAAGTTGGAAACGATTTCCCGTAAAATTAAATAGGGCGTTTTTTGTTGATGTGTTTTAATTAAAATAATCCAAAAATACAAAAAAGTCAATGAAATGTTTGTGAGTTGAAATTATATCAACATTTGGCGATAAGGTCGATAGTAAAATCAAGTCTGAAATATTTATTTATTTTTTACAAAGCTCAAAGTTGAAAAACCATTTCGTCAATCTATGTGGAGGAAAACCTGCTTGAAATCTGGAAAGCAAGGTCAACAAATACGGGAAAGTTTTCCTTTGGTAATATGTAATTTCCAAAAAAACTGCTGTGGTTTTGAAGCAACTTGTGTTTCAAGGAAGTGAGGTTTTGGATTTCAATAATTTCTGGTTGTATATTTAATGGATACTCCATTATTTCATCAAATGCAATTGTAAACGAATTCATAAAAAGCAAAATATTTTGTTTAATTCGAAATCCTGAAATCTGTTCTCGAATGACTACGATCCGATTTTCGATTGGTACCTATATTTGGAGATGTCAAGCGAAGTGTTTTTCAGTTTTTCTCTCATATTTACGAACGAAAGGAAATCCTCGATATTATTTCTAGTTAAATTTGCAAAAAAAAGTGCTAGTTTAGCTTTGAAAACATCCGAGAGTATGACTGTCCTGAAAAAGCTTCTCAATTCAGTCGTTCGGACTCGGCATAAAATTGTAGGTCCCTTCCATTCGTCCCAAAAATAGAAACTCACACAAACGAATGATTGCGAGAAGCCAGACCTAGGGTGTCTACGCATGTTGCGCCACCTATTTATTTATTTTTTTATTTTTATATGATGGTCAACCTTTGAATAGGTAGGTATATACAAATCGGCGTGGTATCCAACTGGGCTACAAATAAAGGAGACGTAATTAATAGACTGTCTCTTGTAGTAAACGCGACACCTATATAACCCTCATCCTGATACTAACAATTAAAATAAGCTCCATCAAAGTCCACTTAGCCACACGAATAGTAGGTATCATTCCATCGAGAAATTTCCTCTTGTTTTTATTTTATAGGACATCCCTACACACACCTCTTCAAATGTCACTATGATTCAATATCTCAAACCCACAGCATCGTTACCTGTGAAACAGATATTAACCTTGAATATTTGCTCAAGAAATATACTTACTCATAAATCAAATTTGTCACCCGCAATGCCATTGGAAATGATTTCATCCTTTTCCCACGACAATAACTTCACAACCACAACATTACATCACAGTTCAAAATTAGTCCACATTTCAACCACCACCCGAACATATCAACGGTATTATTATTACCTACTTTTAATTAACTTCAACAGCGCCCACTAGCAACTAAAATAATATTAAGTTAAGCACCAATTCATGTTCCCACACCCATTTGGTTGAGTATCTATCAGAATTTCATTATAACCTAAAATTGCTACAAATGTTAAACAAGCAACTAAAAAGACCTCATTTCTAGCACAACTTATTTTTGGCACAGATAAATGGATAACATTATCTATGACCACCAAAGCAAGAAATAAACCCGTAAACAAAGTCATGAAAGCCAACACCTAAGGCAAAACCAAAAGTTCACAACGTATATAGTCCCGACCCCCACATTCCCTGTTTTCGCCGTTCGTTGGTCGCCAGACACCACCAAGAGCCAAGCTATTTAAGGCGAAATAAAGTCCTCATTGGAACCGAGCGCAATAAATAACTGACATGATAATAACGCGCTACACTCTAACCGTATACGGCAACTTTTGCAACTTTTCTTAAAATACCACAAAATCGAAACAGGGATATTATAAATAAACTGCGAAAGTATATATGTATTTAGTACGTAGTAGTAAGGCACATATCATGTCCACCTTCGTAGCTATGCAAGACCTATTGTTGTACATACTACTCGATTATTGTAAGCAAAATTCAGTTCCGTAAGTGAGTGTTGTTAAAACTGCATTCCATTCAGAAGAGTGGGAATTGATGTAATTTTTTTCTTGTCAGATTAAGTCCTGATATCCTTTATTCAAAATGTTATTTTCACACCGAAATGCGCCGTCTTGTTACTTGTAATAGTTTTCCTGTCTTGTACAGCAAACACAAATTGAAAAGGACGATTCAATGCGGAATGTAGTTAAAATAAGGACAACGTCCATTCATCTGATTCGATGTGTTACTTGTTGCTCGGGGTTAGGCGGGAAAATTCCATTTGTAAAATATGTTTATATTTTGCGTTCAAAACTACTTTCGTTGTTCTGATAGCTAAATTAGCTATCCCGCTAAAAAACAAAAAAAAAAAAAAAAGATTCGAAGAAAAACAAGACATTTACTACTTACAGTGGTGGAAGCCTAATTAGAAACAATGAAAAAATAGACATGGAGTTGTCATTGTGTCTTTTTTTACACAAGTTTCATGCAATATATAGGGGCTGGTTAAGTGCCGTTGTTTTGCAGCAGCCTTGCGCATTTTTTGTACATTAAGTAGATCCGTTAAAATTTCTCGCGAAGTATTTGGTGGACAAAGTTTACTAAGGTTTAATATCGATATAAGAAATTCTGTGGAAATTTAATTAGAAACATCGCATACAATTTTGAATACTTTGTTTTTATTACGGTATAAGTTTGACTCTGCATATTTTTCCTGTTAATACGTCTTAGTAATATTATTTACTTTAGTAAAATGGGAAAAAACAAGAGCTGCACACGGGAACTAAGAAAATTGATCATCCGAAAATATTGTACGGCAGGAGCATCTATGGAATCCATCGCCAGGACCTGGAATGCTCCAAAAAGATGGTCTATGGCGCAATAAAAGTTTTCAATGATACAGGTAGTATAGAAAACCTCAAAAGATAAAAAAGATCAAGAAAAACAACCGCTAAAGAAGACAGACCCATTTTCCGTTTTAGTAAGACACATCCTTTTCTTACCAGTAAAGAAATTCTGTCAAATGTATCGGGACAACTAAGTCAGGAAATCACATGCAAAACCGTCAGGAACCGACTATTAGAAGCAGGTCTGCGGGCGTGCATCACACGTATAAAAAGCCACACTTTTCAAAACAAAATGTAAAATGTCGGTTGGAATTTTCGAAGGAATATGCACTTAAACCCCTCTCTTTCTGAAAAAAAAGTGCTCAAAATTTAATATGTTTGGATTCAATAGAAAAAAATGTGTAAGGCGCCAAAACATCAGGAACTCAACCCCAAGTACACCATAAAAATGTTCAAGCATGGTGGTGAAAATGTGATGGTTTGGGGAGCCTTTTCCTGGCGCGGTGTTGGTCCTATTGTGCGTGTTGCTGGACGAATGGATCATGTGTGTAAGGATATACTAGCGAATGTTATGGAGCCATATGCTTTTGACCATTTGCAAGTGTCTTAAATTTTCCAACAAGACAATGATCCTAAGCTCACTTCACGGCTTGTGAAGAGTTGGTTTCCGGAAGAAAAAATAGATGTTTTGAGATGGCCAGCGCAAAGTCCCGACCTCAATCCAATTGAGAATTTGTGGGCTGATCTGGGAAGAAGTTTGGGAACGAAAACATCGAAAAAAATTGCGAATTGTTCAGAAACATTGAACAAGCTTGGAGAAATATCCCCGTTAAGAGATGTCAAAAGTTGGTAGCCATTTTACCAAACCGATGTGCTGCTGTCATTGCAAGTAGTGGATATACACAAAATATTGATCAAATTTTATAATTATTAATTATTAAGGGCTCAAAAACTTAATTTTTATATTTATTTTTGAATTTAAATTATAATTACATTTTTTGTTTCTAATTATAATTCCACACAAAAACATACCTTCTGTTCTTTTTTTTTAATTTGTTTCTATTTCTTCTTTATTTCTTTATTTGATTCCCATTTTTATTACTATTAATACGCTATTATTTATGTTTACTGAGGTCGTATCGAAATTGTTGATAAATAAACCAACGGTAATTAAATCCTCAAAAAAAATTATTTGTTTCTAATTAGTGTTCCACCACTGTATATAATCTTTTCGGCGAATTCAATAATCTCTCCTTTGTCGGGTATCCTAATCCCACAGATCTGTGTGTGAAATAACATTTTTTATGTCGTTGCTTAACTCAAAAATTGTGTGCTAAAATTATTGTTGTATTGAAGCTTTTTTATCCTCTTTGATCAGAACTGACACTTGAAGGATGCAAGTAGTCGATTTTAAATTTGAAGTATTGGCCTTTACAAAAATATAACGGGTGTGAATAGTCATTTTTGAGAAATATGTATTTATAAAACGGCTATATTCGAGTTTTCTAAAACTAAGTACGTGATCATGTTTAGAATGCTTATGTTGTCTTAAATATGTATTTTGATCAAGAGCGGGTTTTTTGTAAAATTATGGTGACAAATGTTACAACTTTGGATTCGAAAAGCACTGTTACTAAACTGTATAGCTGAAAACTGAGTAAGACGTATTTTTCAGGATATAAACATTAGCAGTTACATTTTCATCCAAATTGAAAATTGAGTTTTCGAAATATGAGCAGTTTTTAAAGTAGATACCTACCATTTTTAGCGATTGGGGTGGAAATCGAAGGACCAAAAAAACACTGTTTTGTAACTGTTTAGCTCAAAACTGAGCAAAATGTATTACTATGGATTTAAGCATTACCTACCAGTTACATTTTTATCATAATCGAAAATGGCGTTTTTGAGATATCAGCAGTTTTTTAAAGTACATACTATAAATAGGGATTTGGGTGGATATCAAAGGACGCAGTATTTTTAGAGAAAAACTGAGTTTGCTATCAAGTTAAGAATGAAGATAGTACCTAGATATCTTAAAAATAAGTTTTTATTAAAATCGTTTACATATACTGTTTTAAAACTGGATATGTAGTCATGGTAAGCATGCCTACATTAACTCAACTATCAATTTTGGTTCAAATCGTTAGAGCCGTTTTCGAAAAAATCTAAATTGTTTAATATTTCGTAAATTTTGTATAGGTATGGGAAGTACCTACCTACCGTTAATATTAGGGCTAGCATAAAAAACGCCTCCTAGCGGGAAGTCCACAAACTCTAAACATGAAGTTTGAAAAAAATTCGTCCAAGCGTTTAGATTTCCCAGTTATGGGACAGACATACATACGGACGGACAGAATTGCGAGACCCACTTTTTTGAGTTCCCCTATCATCGTAATATCAGAATTAATCAAAATCTCGAGTTCAAAAGGAAATTCGACTATGCCATTTTTTAATAACAAAAAGTAGTATTTCGTTGGGTACCCCTTGTTAGCAACAATAGCTGTACAGCGTTTTGTCATAAATAGCTACCAACTCTTGACATCGTTTAAGGGGGATATTCCTCCAAGGGTGTTCGATGTTTTTAAATAATTCAATAGATTTTATTGAGGTTTTCGAGCATAAACATCGTGTGATTAGTCCCAATGGGATTGAGGTGAGAACCTACCGCTTGCTAGCTCAGAGCGCTTTCCACCTCAAATCAAAACTTCACTTAGCGTGAAGTGTGTTTAGGACCGTTGTCATACTGTAAAATATATATACATTCTAATCCATTCTGCAATCGATGCACACAATAGTACCAACACTATGGATTCTACAATATTTCAAAAGAACAAATATGCACCGCTAGAGATTTACCGTAAGACAACACAACTTCTTTAATATTTTTCTCACTGCGACGACATGAAATTTTTCGACCTAATCTATTGCGAATGAAGTTTCCGACAGCAAATTTTCTCACTGCACTTTATCTAATTGTAATTCCATAAGTCTCGGTAAACATCGAGTATAAGGAGTGCGCATCTTGGCCGATGTGGTGGTTCGTGTATTGATGCACCAACCCACCACAACAGAGAATTCTATTCCCATATACTCAATCCGTCAAACAATGTCGACGTTAATGTTAATAACTTCGCCTTAATTACAGAATTCCATTCACAGTAAGGTCACTTCACCTATACGACTAAAAGTGTTAACAAAATCATTAAACAGACATCAAACCCATTGCAACTTTGTTATATGGTTGTACTTACTTTGCACGAAGCCAAACACCGCAAGTTGAAGACACATGAACTCCGCGAACTTCGTGGAATTCACAGCACCCCAGACACAATCGATTCAAGTGTATTCATTTAACGAATTCTACTAAAGAATTCTTTCAGCTAAGACATAGAAGTAGGTATGCAGCTATGTACCTTCTGAACTTTTTTTTTCAAAAGGATTCTTCAAGTTCTTGTGCTTAGGCGAGTTTTAAATTCTTTTACTTTCACCGTGTTAGTTGACACCGTCATAAGTAATGTGGGTGACACTTTTATTGCCAGCTATACCTACCACTTGGCATAATGTGAATTTGCAATTTGTTTCTGTTAGTTTGTGACAAGTCACGTAAATTATAGAACAATTGTGAAAACTATTAGAAAGGCTTTTTAACGAGCCACTATTTATGGGACATAAGTTTGGAGATTTGTGTTTGCCGCCGGAGGCGGCAGAATTCTCTTGGACAACATACAAATTGATAACCAATTTAAATGGCAACAACATACATTAAATCATCCTTAGAGCTTCTCTAGAGGTCCGTTATTAAAATCAATTTCCTCAACCTTACAGTAGTTCAAGTCTATTCCAAATTCGCATGTTAATGGAAACTCATCAATCGATCGATCGTCTTCGCAAGGAGGTGGTGTACATCCGAACGACAACTGCAAAACAAACTTTGTGCAGTCTATAAGTTACTTAGTCACATTAACATGAACATTGAACCATCATCAGGCCAATTGAAGAAAATTATGCAATTTTCAACCACTCAAATGGATTCTAACAATCATCATCACAATAATTAAATAGCCAATAGCCAAGTAGTGGCAGGGTACCCACTCCTTCAATGGGATTTTGCTAATGGCATCTTAAGTAATTCAGTTGCTGGAGCTATAGCCAATAAAACTAATAGCTCCGCTCCTATATCCACCCACGTCTAATAAAACTGATAGACATACAAACAGCCAGACGCAGTCAGACAAGACAACAATCGGACATTTAATACCACATTCGGTTGAACGATTTCGAGAGCTGGCCTACAACAACAGCAACAACATAAATAATTCATTTCGCTTGTCTGTCTGTCAGGATAACTAGGAATAGATACTTAGTAGTGTCTCGCAAAATGCGTCCTTTGTATTTCTACATCTTGTGTGTATAGCCATATAGATATCGAACGACTATAGCAATCTCTCGATTGGGGTTTCGGAACATTGACCACAATGTTACTGTTACCATTGTGATAATAGCAACATTGTGGTAAATGACAACTGTTTGTTGGGCAATGGTAGTACAGATCTCCTTAAGGAGATTTAAAATATGGTATACACTTATCGCTCGCTTACTCTTTTGAGCCGAACAACAAAGACACTGTCAGATTGAAGGTATTGCGAGAAGAACTGTCAGGGAGCGGGAAATCGTTCGAATCATGCTGTTTTATTGACATGAACCCATCAGTGCTCCTCGTAATCACATGCCCTTCACTCTCGAAAACACCTTCTAGACAATTTATAAACTCAAGAGTCGCAGCTCCATATGACACGTAGCGTTATCTTATTAGAACACTTGACGGTAGAGACTTATGTATATCGTCTATAAATTGAGCGAATCGACAACTCATTCTAAAATTTGGAAATACTTTAAAAATGAGATGACTTTCCATTCGTATACTGATCACAAATATCAAAAAGCGAACAAAACGCTTATCCTTGCGAAATATGTGAAATTATTACAGAACGATGGAAAGCTAGAAAACGTTGGCAACAGAAAAGGGCGCCACGCGACAAGACTACACTGAACAACTTAAATAACAAGCTTAGAAAATCTATGAGAGAATTCAATAACAAATCTTTAAAAACTTACCTCACCAGCCACACTGACTACTCGCTCTGGAAGGCATCAAAGAGGATGAACAGGCCAATATCTCATATTTATCCAGTAAAAACCAAAGAAGGTAACTGGGCGAAAAGCAACCAAGAAAAGGGAAACACTTTTGCAGAGTATCTTGAAGACTTATTTAAACCTTATTAAGACAAAGGTTATCAAGGACTCGAAGTAAGGCGCGAAAAAGATAGAACTGGAATCGAGGGCAACACATATTGTGATGACAATCGTACACTCCAACGTTATTCAATTCATAAATATTATGTTTATGATTGAAAGGAGTTTGATTAAATGGACAAGCCAGGCCCTGGGCAAAAAAGAAATCCTCTCGGCGATAGTCTATGAACCAAAGATTCGTCTTGAGGTATGATTCACAGTCACTTGTTGATAGAAAAATCATTATAGTCTCGGTGAAAATCGAGCAAACAGTGCATCTAGATCAGCTGTGGTGGTCGTCTACTGATGAGCCCACCCACCACGTCGGGGCGAAACGCATTACTGGAGTCGAGGCCAACACATATTGTGATAGACCTATTCGGTCGGTAATAGCTAAAGAACTTGCCAAAGAAGGCATAAATATAAAAAAGGGCCCCAGTGCTTGATTTGATTCGACAGAATAAATTTTGAAACAATTTCCACGAAAATGTCTGAAAAAAACTAGCGCAGAC
Organism: Cheilosia scutellata; assembly: GCA_955612985.1. NCBI lineage: Eukaryota > Metazoa > Arthropoda > Insecta > Diptera > Syrphidae > Cheilosia > Cheilosia scutellata. Next base: position 49,335,758 of record OY015312.1, on the reverse strand, counting down.
TTTAAATGCTGCATTTAAGTCGAGATATGTTCCAAGCATTTGGAAAGTCGCGGAGGTAATAATAAAACCAAAACCAGGCAAAACCACTTAACTGATATCGCCCAATATCTATACTACCAATGTTGTCCAAGTTATTCGAAAAAATGCTGGTAAAACGCCTGCAAAAATTAATTGACGAAAAATCCCACCAATTTGGATTAGGGTTTTAGAAATAAACACTCTACAATTGATTAGGTGCATAGAATCACAGATAAAATCGAAAAAGCATTTGAAGGGAAAAAGGTGTGCTCTACAATATTTCTTGATAAAGCACAAGCTTTCGATAAAGTCTAGCACAAAGGTCTAATCCACAAACTACAAAGGCAACTGCCAAAGCAATATTCTTCAATTCTGGAGTCATATTTATATCAGATCGGTTCTTTAGAACAGAATATTCAACATTAAGAAAAATTAAAGCTGTGTACCACAAGGCAGCGTGATAGGTCCAGTTTTATATCTTCTATTCATTAGCGATTTGCCTGAAAGTGGGGAAACCACTAGTTAGTTTTGCAGATGACACAGCTTGCTGTGTGAGCCGGAGCAACTGTCGAAGAAGAAACAAAAAAGCTTCAAAGGGCAATTGACAATATCTCAGATTGGACAAAAAAATGACAGATTAGATTAAATGACCTTAAGTCAGTCCATATTAATTTTACGTTTAAAAACGTACCATATATTCCAGTATATATAAACAACATTGTAGTGGAATACTCAAATACAGCCAAATATCTAGGCATGACTCTAGATGCTAAACTCCTCAGTTTGGGTTTAGGGAAGGGTGCTCCACTGAGGATGCTCTTTTATATTTTTGCTCTTTTATTAATAAAGCCTTGGATAGTAGTAAATTCTGCGCTGGCCTCTTTGTTGATATTACAAAAGCGTTTGACATGGTTGCTCATGACATTCTTTTAGAAAAATTGTACGATGCAGGTTTTCGTGGATTTATCTATAACTGGTTTGCATCGTATTTAAAGGACCGCAAACAAAGAGTAAAAATAGGACATCTTCGTGGCAACACTCGGGTACTTAGCTTTGGTGTTCTGTCCCAAGGTTCTGTCCTGGGTCCCATTTTGTTTTTAATTTTTATCAACTCCTTGTTTTCCCTCCCTTTTGCGGGTAGGGTCACGGCTTTTGCAGATGATCTTGGCATCGCATATGGCTCAACGAGTACATTGAATCTTGTAGCTGAACTAAACCATGACATTCATTTGTTGAGGATATGGTTTGCTTCACACAGGCTAATTGTCAGTAAGAAGACCAAATTAATGTTTTTTAGTTTGAGTTCGCCTGAGCCACCATATATTGATATCAATTTCCACTCCTTTGACTGTCCACGCTTTAACCTTTAACTTAATTGATTGTGCTTGTTCTTCAACGTCAGGTGAAACTTTTAATCAAAATGCCTTATGCAACTCAAACTGTTTTCAAATTGAAGTTGTTCAAAATTTTAAATACCTCGGAATAATAATTGATCAAAACATGAGTTGGACACAACATATTTCGCTATTGAAGCAGTACCTACGCTCTTCCACTCGGTGTTTTTATCGCCTCAGAAAGTTTTGTTCAAATGATACTCTAAAAACAATGTATCATGGAATCTTTCATTCGAAATTGCAATACGGAATAAGTTGTTGGGGGAGTGCCTACACATTACAACCAATCTAAAACCACTTGTCGTCCTGCAGAAATGTGCTGTAAGGAGAATAAGTAATGCTCATTGCCTCGCTCATTCTATGGTTTTGTTTAGGACCTTGAAAATACTACCAGTGCGCCATTTATTCTTTTTTAGAGTCTCTAAGATATTTTTTTTAAGAGGTGGCTACATGCAGAGTCCAATATTTAGTAGTCGAAATCTACGTAGCTCTTCAAGTCATGCTGTTGAAATTCCAGCTTTTCGCACCACTCACTATAGAAACTCCTACCCAGTTGTATCTTGTAAACTTTATAATCGTCTTCCTCCTGATATAAGACTATTAAGATCTGATCACATATTTATAAGTAAACTTAAATCATGGCTTCTTCAATTCAATCATGATGAAATCGAAGGTTTGCTCACATACATCAAATAAAAATATTGCCTCAGCACAAAAAAAAATTTTTGCATACCTACATATTATAAATAATACCTACTAAAGTAAACTAAATATTGTCACCCCACACTGATTATAAAATTTGAAAAATTTGTTAATTAATTTTATATTTTTTTAAGTGACATTTAACACTATTTATTGCTTTACCTAAGCAGAATAAAAAATGTCACTAGCTATTCTCTATTGTGTAAAAGTATGAGTCTAAATTAAAGAAATTGTTAAGTATTTATTAATTAAAGAGAATAAAGAATTAAAAAAAAAAAAAAAAAAAATTTTGGAAAAAAATTTAAGTTTTCCAAAATAAAGTACCAAGGAACATAGTCAACGCACCTTGGAACATACGCAACGCTGATCTAGAGATCTTAACTTTAAAATGGTTGAGGAAGAAGTTAAAATAGTTGCCCAAAGGCATAGAAGTAGACTTCTTAACCATATGTTAACTTAGAAATAACAGAACTTTTAAATACTGACAATGTAATCAGGAGATTACTTACTTTACTCACTTAGATGGCGCTACAGCGACAGCCCGGGGTGGACCTGGGCCTCAACCAACACGCCTCACCAGTTAGCACGATCTTTGGCTAACCGCCTCCAGTTGCGCACTCCAAGTTGGTTGAAGTCCCCTTCCACTTGTGCGCCCCACCTAAGGCGAGGTCTTCCTCTACTGCGTTGCCCCCCGGGTTGGAATCAGTAGATTAAGGCGGATAAAATTTTCAACACCAGCTTTACTGTGGCCATGACCGTTGCTGATATTAATTTATCCGCTTTAATTCACGAAACATTTTTGCAGCTTGCATGAGTTAAAATATGCTAAACGTGTTTGCATATGCATATACGAAGTCCGTGATATTCTAAACTCGTGCGAGGACATCATCGAGTGAACGCGTTCTTCGTTCTTTCTTAGTATACACTGGGAAACACTTTAGTCATCGCAAAATGCGCAGTTTCTATTTAACTTTAACCTTCTGAAATGAAAAGTATGGCCTCTGGAAAAGTGGAGTTGAAAATAAAGTCAACAATAGATTCGCTCAATTTTCTTATAAGTTGGGTCACTCACAATGTAGTTTCCAACTGAACGCCATTTTTGGTTGATCATCTGATACTCCTTAAAGCAAAATCAGATGATACCACAATATTTCTATTCCCAAAATCAAAACAATTTGTCCAGACCTTAAATTTATGAACAATGGACCGGATGCATAAAAAACAGATTTTCTTATCCAATTTGATTTCGGGTGTTTTGGACCGAACCATATACTTCATACCTATACCATACTAGTCAATAAGTATTTACTATTCAACTGACCTTCTAGGACAATAAATATCCCATTCCCACACATGTAGATTGATTGCTTGTTCAAAAAATAAGTTGCCAGAAAACGAACTTGCCTAATCAAAAAAAGTTCAAACACTAAGGTTACGCAAACAATTGTCATGCTCTCATAAACAAGCCACTGACCCACATCAAATTAAACACACATAGGTAGCTGCTAGGATTTGTTTTTCATTGTCTCTCGTCAATATTTACTCAACATTGCAAAGAATCAGGAACTTCCAAAAATTGGGGGAAAATTCAACAAAACAACACCTAGTGGGCAGTGGCGCCCTCAAATCACAGCTAAACGTGTGTTTAATCGTCCCTAATGAACTTATCCTATATTGACTTAACTAACATTAGTTTCCACCCTTAAAGGGCGAACAAAACAGAAACCTAAAACTAAAACGGCAGTTTTTAAGACTATGACCTCATTAGCCACCAAAAAAAGTTGGTAAAAAACTCAGCGAATCGTCTGACAGCAGAGCAGGTGTCAACTCAACATGTTCTCTGACGTTGCATGTAACTGCCATCGTGCTGTTACAATATTTTATGATGCATCTGCCCTCTGTCAGGTGATTTATTAGTCTAAGCCATTTTCAGTTCGAAAGGATCGTTGCAAACTGTTCTCATGTATATAATCCCAATACCCATCAGATACAAATCACCGATTTATTATCCATGTAACTGAATAAACGTGTCGCTTTCGCTAAACTCTACACAGGATAAGGTAAGAATGGGTACCGAGTATTTTTGTTTTCTTACTCTGCCTTGACGCGTCAGTCGCGCCAGCCGGCCATACAATTCTGGCAAAAGGGATGCGTGTGTAATACACCTTACAATTTGTTGTGGTCACTTTGGTCAGTTTCGCTACTAGGGCGACCATTGTGGTGGAAGAAAGCGAAAAAAAGTGAACATTAAAACGCAAAAAAGGACTCGAATACGGTTATTTCTTGAATGAATATCAACAGTGGAAAATTTAGAACAGGGTTGCCAACGGTTCATGTTTTGTTTAAATCATTTATTTTCAATAATAATAATCCTGAAAATGCGACTAAAATTAAATATAATAAAGTGATTGCATTTTTAAAGGATATTTGAGTATTTCTTTGAAATGAGCTAATTTAACGGCCGGTTAATTCACCGAGAGCTTAATCGACTTAGCTCGAGAGCTTGCTGGTTCTTGGAGCTAACTTTAGCTCTCGCGTATTTGATCACATTTTCAAATTGAAGAGCTATTTTGCTATTATGCACTGTCGAAAATTGTTATTATTTATATTCGTAAACTAGATGACCTTGTGAACTTTGTACCACCTAGAATGATTTGTGTGTAACTCTTCATAGCAATTATGAATCTCAATCAACCATCAAACTCCAGTTCAATAAGATCGGCAATCGGCTCTACATATCCCAGCCATCTTAGACGACTGATCTGTACTTTTCTGACCAGGTCGATGTCGTTGTACAGCTCCTGTAGTTCGCTGTTAAATCTCCTCCTCCAAAGCACGTCAACGAAAACGGGACCGAAAATCACTCGAAGAAGCAACTAATACCTTTAAAAACGTTGAAAGTCGAAGTCCGGAGTGGACCACGGCCTCAACCAACAAGCCACTCTAGCCAGCTTAGTTCCTAGATACGTCCAGTTACGCACTAACGCACACCAAGTTGGTTGAGATCGTTGTTCAATATTGTGCGCGCTAGGTGGGGTCGTCATATGCTTTGGTGTCCCTCAAGGGAGGGTCTGGTGCGTTGTTCTTGTTGTTGTATTTTGAGCTTAATGACCAGGTCAACGTCGCTATATAGCCCGCACAGTTCGTTGTTGAATCTTTCTCTTTAAGCGTGCCAAGAGGTTTGGCTTTCAATAAGGTGCATGCTTCTGCATCATACATCAGGACCGGGATGATTAAGGATTATTTCAGATTATACAATATTTCATTGGTTCTGTATGAGAGAGTGCTTTACATCTTAGATGCAACAGCGATTGGCAAGAATGATTCTGCGCTTGATTTCTACGTCGATTTCGTTTTGGGAGGTAATTGTAGAGCCTAGGTAGACAAATTCTTTAACTAATTGAAAGTTATATCTGCCCAATGTGTCGTTCTGCCAGAGTCATTGATGTTGAGAGTCGTTTCTCGAGGACAGCATATAGCTACTTCGATTTGTCCTAATTAATAGCCAGCGCCATCTTCGCCGGCTCCGTTTCAATGCTTGCAAAAGCGCCACTGAAAAATTGTACCTCTAATTTTGGGTAGCGAGTTCCGTACAAATTCTTCAAGAATGTTGCTAAAGAAGTTACATGATAGTGTGTCACCTGGTCTTTAACTTTTTTCGACATCAAAGGGTTTCGTATAGTGTTCTTTCCCACTTTGACGCAGCGGCCAGATTCCTCCGTCGTCGATGCCGACTTTTGACATGGCTCTGTACATAGATTTAAATAATTTTAAATAATCTTAACGTTTTGACACATAAGGTGAGTCTTGAAAATATATTTAAGTAAGAAAAGATGAACGCATTTGACAGACGGCCTAAGGAAGATATTTTATTATTCATCGCCAAGAATTCATGGCGACCTATGTCCTATGGTAACCCTTGTAACAAGATGACAGACAAAGACGAGCTATCACTAAGAAATCTCCTTCATTCTGTCTTTTAACCTTTATTTGAACTGCACTCATACATCCTTTGACACAAGGACACTCTTAATTCACTAACCAGCATGAATAAGTAATTTACAAGCAAAAAAAAAAAACAAAACTGTGCAATCGAAGCAGAACGTCCTGTCAACTAGTAACAGGATGCATATATCATACCACAATGACGAGGACGTGTGTGTTATGTGACTTTGCGAAACTGCGTTATGAAAAAGTCTCAATGAAAAACGCTTCTCCTTTGCTGTTTGGCGGAGCTAAGAATAAAATTGATTTTTGTCCACCTTTACACATATTCATTAGAGGTTTCCTCCTTACCGTCGATTGCCTGCCTCATACCACAGCAGACTCCTGGCTATTTTCATACATGCATGCACACAAATTGTCGACCTTTTCGTCCTGGAATAAATTTCCCTATACCTCATAGAAACTATATAAATGCGCCGGACTTTGCTAAATCAGCGAATGATGGTATTAAAGTTTTGGGGCGACCGGTCGGCCGCTAGCAATGGCTGACCAAGACTTTTGTAAATCGTGGTGAATAACGGAGGCAGAGTTAGAAATGGGTGAAAATAACAACTCTCCAAAGGTAGACAAAAAAATTATAAACCCCCTATCCGGCACGATGGTCGTGGTGTACCTACTACCTGCAAAAGGGAGCCCTCCCCCATATAGGTACACAACGCTGACCAATATTAGAATATTCAAATCAAGGAGTACGACCGCTCGTAAACACTGGCAGTTCCGTCAGTCGACTGAGTGATTCGTGCAGGCTGTTCGGTTTAGAAGTGGTCAAGACTCGGTGCCTTACGGCTGGATTTTTATTAACGCGCGGATTCGAACTCGAGTTAGTAATTATCAGGAGTCTAAGCTCGTGTCATTTGGGGTCTATTCTTCGAAAACATTTTTTAATTTTAAAAGAGCTACTCACAGTATAGTTAGGAAGAGAGAAAGTGCGATGTGTGCCGGTTGAGAAATTGATTAATAATCGCCCATTTCAAGGACACCGCGCAATTAAGTGTGTGATTAAAAAAAAAAAACGAATGCGCTGTATTGTGTGTGCGGTCACATGTGACGGAATGTGAATATTGATGTGATGGATATGAATTGATAGTTCTAATGGATTTTTTGACGATGACACAGAATGAATGGATAACGCTGCGTGTAGCTGAGTATAATTCGAAAAGTAAGTAGAAAAGGACGTGCGTGACTATTGCGATACAAATTATACCTACATAATTGGAAGTGGATCGAATCGAAGTTGGCTGTATTATGTAAACTTATTGACTTACTTATCTTGTTGAATATCCGATAAAAGGACTAATTTTATTGTGAAACATGGACTTTATTTTGTTGGACTTTATTTTGAGTTTCCGACGGGACATTATTATATTCCCATTGGAAACCTTGAGTTCACATTTAATGTCTTGTTAAACTACATATAAACACTGTACATAAGACTTTTGCGTTTATAACGAATTGACGGAGGGAAATGTTTGTTTAACGGTAGATATGTGCAATTTACTTTGAGGCTTGAAAACTGCGTACGCTATTTATTGTAGCGTTACGCTGCAACGTCAAGCTCCTTACCAGATTTGCTGTCAAATAGGCCATGTTTTTCAATTTTATTACCAACGATGTCCTTCATACGGCAATCGCAAAGGCAATCTTGCCTTTGGTAGCATCGTGCAGTCTCAGACGTCCCAGGATCGTCGGTCGACTGTTAATCCTGTTCCACATCCTAGGCTTTTTGTTGTTGTTGTCATTTTGGGGCGTCAGTAAAAATTCGTATAACAAAATAGGTCTGCTCATTTATTTACCTACGAATTTGTATAATTTTTACTCAATGACATTTCCTTAACAATGCTGTCGTTTGTACTGCGGTATTAGTTTTGTACTACCTTTGTCTTAATTTGTACTATACCCAAACAGAGACTGATTCAAGGCACCTGATTGCAGCTTGACTAGACGAGAAGATACGGATATCTTTGGTAAGGTTTACTTTATTGACATTACTTCTAACTGAAAAACTTTGCAGTGATCTGGCAGACGGAAGGAGAGACTAAGATTTAGCCACCATCCACAGTTTTTGATCCATCCGTGATAAAGTAGATCGATCCATTTTCCATGAATGAGCTACTAGAATGATCTAGTAGTAGATAGTAATGAAGATTCGGAAGTTGTTACCAAACTTTGGTATGGTGTAGTTGGTGTTTTTTGGGAGAGTCCTGAAAGTTTTTCTCCACCCATTTTATTTTTTTTTGTAAATTAAATAGTCGAAATTAACAAAAAAAAAATCGACCAAAGAAAAATATGAGTCCACTTTGCCAAAGAAAACGTCAAACAAAATGCATGTTCTATTCAAGTGGCGCAAAATTAATACCCCACATTTTGCTGGTTATTAGTTGATAATTCTTTGTTAGTACTTTAAGCTTTAATTTTAAATCTTCCTTCTGGTCAAATCACAACAATTAAATTAACTTTAATTAAAAAAAAAAGTAAGTCTCTAGCATACTTGGTTTGGGACCAGTGGGCGATAGAAAACTGACCTTAGGGGGTGTGCTATTCAAGTGGCGCGGAGTGTAAGTTCCGCTACTACCTTCATTCGTAAAGTACTACCATGTTATCAAAAATTGAGCAACCGACAAAAATAACGAAACGACAGCCCTAACTCGAAAAATTCGTTAAAGAAATTTGCTCTCTTCCTGCTTTTTAGTCAACAAATGTCTTGTAGTACGAGTTGAAAGAAATGTCAAATGCATGAGAGTTGACATATGATTTGAATTTGGAATTTGTTTTTATACAAATCATAGAAAATCAGGAAGAATACTTCCAGGAGATCACCAGTCACACAGTGGACGGAGAAAGAAACTGAAGATCAAAAGTTTACCAAGAATTTCAAGTTTCGAAAAAGACCTGCTTTGTTGCTTTGGATTTTTGTGTTCGACTTTATTTCCAAAAAAATAATAAAAAAAGGAAATAATGGCGATCGCGCTTCAATAAGATCATTTCAACGCACCTACTCCAAATCTGACAGGGGGTTGCAGGGGGGCAGCATGTCCCCTCCCCATACATTACTCAATACTTATGGGATTTATTTTTTAATTTTCGACATAAATTCCCTTTTTTCGACCTTATTACCATTTGTCTATGGAAATAAAGTCGACTATAAAAAAAGGTGCAATTCGACATTATTTCCAATCTAAAATGGAAATAAAGTCGCACGGCATTATTTCCTTCGACTTTATTTCACAGCAACCCTGCTTTACTATTGTCATTCCCCTTCAAGCAAAATCGCTGACCCAACTTTTCCCGTCATTTTTGGATCCGCAAAATGATCCTAAATATGAGGCGTTCCACGCACACATTTGTAAATTCGCTGTATCTACACAACAAGTAGAGCGAGAGTCGCGTGAATTTTTGTTTTGTCTTTTTTTATGCAATGGATTGAGAATAATGAGAGAGTGAACATCAGCCGGTGATTAATCTTTCGTTGACGTTCGTGGTGATGACCGTGATAAAATCTCTCTACGAATTAATTAATTAATAAGGTAAGAACATGAATTCGAGCGATTATTATAAAATTAACCGTGATGTTTCCTTTATTTGCAAACGTGCAAGGAAATATAGTGATGAAGATCACAGGGAACAAATTTCGGGTATATCGGGAGGCTCAACAATGAACTTGTGCGAAAACAGTGTTTTTAACCAATATAGGTAATGATGAAGACAATTTAGATGAAATAGTGAATTTTAATGAAACGCACTTGTTTCACATTGTTCACAAAGTGTATTGCCGCGTTAACACCCTTTTTATTTTCAGAATGTACAAGGACAAAATTCCCGAATGCCAGAGGAAGCGACATCACAAGTGCCGTAGAGAAATGGTTCCACTATGCCAAAGACAGGACCCGCCGAAAAAAAAAACGTTTTTGTTGTGATAATAGTGTTATTTTACCGAATTAATAAATTCCTAAAAAAAATGCATGCAAATGTAAACAAACTTGTTTGTATTTTTTCGTCTGAAAAAATCTTCGATACTCGATTGTCATCTGACAGCGCTTGCCTCGTTTTTTAATTTTTTTTGGATCCGACTTGGATTCATTTTTCGCTGAGTGCGGCGAGCTCGCTCTCTCATTCTCTCACCAACACATACAAAAGTGGGTCCGCGGTGATTCTAATTTCCATACTAATTTGAGCCGACAAACCCAGTTTCGCGGATCCGTATGCGGAGCCGTATGCGGAGTCTTCCATATGTCATTGACTCCGTTTATGAACCGAAAACGGACTCTCTTGCTTGAAGGGTCACTTGGTTCTCTTGTCACATTTTCGATAAATTGAGAACTCCTTGATGTACCTACAGACTTTTATTTTTACAAAAAAAAAATGGCTTCGATTGTTACACAATGGACGACCAACTTATTTATTCCAAGGAATTCATTAATTTTCTTGGAGTCATTGTAAATTCGGGAATTTGAATTGAATTGAGTTTTATTTTTGCTTATACTGTTTTACAATCTATACATATAATAAAACTGTAGGACATTTCTTTGTCAGCTAAAAACTCGAAAACTACTGGACAGATTTCTATGAAACTTTTATTAAAATGTTCTTTAAGACTGTAAGACTGCTATAGGCTATGTCGTTTATAGCCACGTCCTTAAGAACAGTTTTTAGCCAAATTGTATTTTCTGAAGTCAAAATATATACATACACATATACCTTTCTACAAATAGATGTTTATACTTTTGGGATCGTCAAACAAAAACAATAGGTACGTGTCGTATACTACACATTCGAAGAGGGATGATTTGTTTTCGCAGTGAGTGCTATGGTCTGGTCAGTTGTATATGTAGGTATGTATATTATGATCGTATGTCCGATGCATGCAGGATGGGGATGGGGTGCGTAGTGAGTGCTGCAGTATGGGGTATATTAATAATCTTCATAAGAGAAGAGACGTATAATACAAAACCGGTTTCATTTCAGAATTCCATTCGATATGGTGTATGTATGAGTGTAGGGTTGGGGTAGGTAGTTGTTCGGATTCCATAGGAAGAGGGAAGCAAAGGAAAGAAAATACAGCATTACAAACAAGTAGCATTATCATGGAGAGGGAGGGCGATGCAGAGGGTGCACTTTATATATCCAATACATTACATCCATTATCGATATCGCCACGCCAAAATTGGACAAACGGGGGTGACGCCTCGCATACAAAAAACAACTTCTATGATTTTCTTTTTTTGTTTTTTTCGTATTGCTGTATATTTTAGAAAGAATATTCCAGAAAATAGATTTATTCTCATTTTTCGCATTTTACTAAAGAAAATTATTATCTAAGATCTAAGCAATACAATTCCTTTGCACGGGCAAAGCTGGGCAGGTAGGTACAGCTAGTTAACAATATATTTTCATGCAAAGCCTAAGTGGCTTGTCTGCAGAAGATTGAATATTTTGTTGTTATATTTGAGTTCTATTGAGTGCATGAGTTTTTAGACGTTGAAAAAAATGCTTCTTTTTTCAGCTGAGCCTGAAAGAGCTGAATTTAGTTTTACGTTGGCTTTCCTTTAATTTTTGTTTTTTTTTTCAATTCCTTCTCTGCTGCTCTCATATTTTGTTCGTATATTGTTCTGCTTCTGCATCTGCATTGTTCTTTTTGCGGGTTTCTGACAGTCATACCTTTTAGGCGGCTCTCAGATTGAGGCAACAAGCAATAAGCAACTATAGTTGCTATAGCAACTGCCAATAAGCAATCAGCAACATTTTTCGTTCGAACGATATTTCGTAGCTTTGATGTGAGACCTCTAATTTAATTCAAAGTAAAATAATTGTGAGCGATAATTTTGCGTGTTTCCTATTGCCAGTTGCTTATTGATTGTTGCCTCAATGTGAGAGCCGACTTAAACTCACGCTCTGAAACAAAGTGAATAAATTTATTTAGTTGTGTCTTGTGTACACACAAAGTATCTGACAAAACAAATTCATCCGTGCGGATTCAGAACACAATTTTTCATGTAGACAGTAAAACTCACTCTTGCGGAAATATGATAAACCAGTAGGAGCTTAAGCTGTTTTTTTTTAATATTTAAGAAGGTATTTTAAAAGATTTGTCTTCTGAGGGGCTTTTCCTTACTTTGATTCATTTAACATGTTATTATACGCTTAAATCTAAATCAATACAAAAATGCTTGAATCTGTTTTAAAGCAATACTTTACCGAGTATTTTGAGTTATCATTCGTATTTTAGCACAGTCCAGAAGCTGAGCAACATTAAATTCAAAACGGATCTTAATTGGATCAAATGCGAAAATTTTAAAAGCCGGATTTTTCCAATTGCTGGACTTGGACTTTCGAATCCTTTGGAGTGGTAGGCGCACATTGAAAATATTTTAGATACCTACATATGACATTATACTGTACCGTGTTTTTATGGTGTGTGCCACAATTTGACCAAAGCCTCTTCCACCGATCTCTATACTACATGCAACAGATGCCTATAATAAACCATCGACCCAGATTTGGAATCAACTAAACTTAGCAAATATACTAAATTCGCCAAATGCCATTGAATAGTTTCTTTTTCGGTCAATACAAATGCACCGTTAAAATGCTTCCTTCTGCATGCAGCATGAGGCACCACTAAATATAGAAGAAATCCGTTCATCTATATTAAGAAAAAAAAAAATGATAAAAAATACATTCAACTCTAAAAGCCGAGTTAATGATCTACAATTAACAATATTCACTTCCTCCTACCAAACAATCACACGAAACATGTTCATCTTCTTACCTCGACCTCTATCATTAGTAACTGAATGGACGTACGGTCGTAAATGACTGCCGGCCACCGTCTTGTGCAGCCGTTCAAATCCATTAACTCTTGTGTTTTCTGATAGAGGTCAATAGTTCCTCGATACACATGAGACATGACGGCATACGTGTAAGTGCATGGATGAGTACTGCACACGATATCTGTGATACCTACATCATCATCTCACCTTATACATTATACAATCGACCGGTCCTACTGCCTCTTCTTAGATGAACTTTTGTGCATCAATTATTCGACGATGTACTTGCCGTTGGTGAACTCCTCGTATCGGTGCGATTAACCCCCACCGACCTGTGTGTGTGGAATCGATTTAGGAAATTCCATTTCCATGGCCAAATGGAATGTGTGTCTATTTTTACACCAAATCGTATACCATATGACCAAAGTCAATGACCAATAAAACTTTCAGGATCTGTAACTCTGTCGATTCATTAACTGGGCCACTAATGTAAGGAGTACAATAAACCCTTAAATTACAGGCATAAAATGTCAAAGTTCGAAGCAATATATATGATGGCCTTAAAAGTAAAGATACATATCTAAAATCTAAGCCGAAAAAGCCGGTAGGAGATTTTTAGAAATTTCATCACGCACATACACGTGTCCGAGGACACTTAATTCTAGTGCGGCATTATCGGGCGTTGAATTGTTTTTTATTTGAATACGAAAAAACACAATTAAATCCAACCCCCAAATATTTTTATTTAATTAACATACATATTACACAAACGTTTCTCCCCTTCCTGGCGGCGGCGAAAGAAAGTTTTAATTATTCCCGGTAATTCGTTGCCTTACTTATTCTAAGGATTTAGTTCGTGATTTGTTACTTTATTATACCGTAGGGATAGAAAAAAAAATAAACGGTTTGGGAAAATCCATTTCTTTTTGTATTCACGAAATTTGACTCTAATTTATGTTTATGGTGAGATTGCTACTGGCGCCAGCCGCTATGTAAGATATTCAAAACCGTGTTTGCTTTATTTTGGTTAAAATTATTTTTTCGTCAGGTGGGGGTACAATTGCATAATGCAAATCAAACTCAAACTGATTTGCTTTTTTTAATTCAATTTAAGTGTGGTATGATTTACGAAAAAAAGCTGCGGCACACTAGTTGTAGGGCTGTCAGTGTCGAAAGAGAATATCATTCAAAAACAAACTTTTATTTATGGAATACCCTATAGGGGAGACCGGGGCTAGTTGGCCTCAGGGGCAAGTTAAGTTGACTCACTGCCATTTATTTTAAACAGAAGAGATGAATTGCATCTCCATCCATGTTTTGTATCTCGTGGCTAGTGCATGTCATTCAAGAAATATTGAGGAAAAACGTTTTTTTGCTACCGTAAGTAACTTTTTTTTTTCTCTCTTATTTTCCTCTTTTCGGCCGTTTTTGAGCGTCTGGTGGCGCAGATTTTTTTTTGGAATATAGTGTATTTACAGTGACGGCAAAAACATTTCGGATTTTTTCTTGATATATGTAATATTTTTCTTAACATCAAGGAGAAATCCTTTAACTTAATACAATTAATAATATGAAGAATTCCATTAGAAACCGTTATAGTTACCTTTAAAATATTGGAAAATAGTATAGAAAAAATCCGGAATGTTTTTGCCGTCACTGTATGTATTAGTTCTTGATGTATATCTTTTATTTTTTGTTGTTTTCTCTTTTTGCTTCTGAAAAATTTTGTTATTTGGTAGATGGTCGGGCGGGGTGTTGACTCATTTTTTTCGGGGCTAGTTGACTCAATAATTTTTTAGGGATTAATAGGAAATGAGGACTTATAAACACCGAAACCGAGGAGGAAGCCAACTTTAAATGAGTCTTCACGAGGAAACTCGATTTTTTATAGCTGTCAAAATTTTAGATCTGGGGCCTATTTCATAAAACTACAACACTAATAATTATTCGTGAATTCACTTGTAACTTGAACATTTTTGTTTCATAAAGAATATCAATTCACTAATAACTACAAGTATGCCAGACTTGTAGCTACAAGCGAATATAAATATACAACGGCGGCGAACTTTTCTGTTTCATAAAAGTATTTGCGCAGAAAAATATTAGTGATGGACTTGTAGCTACAAGCGAATTTCTTACGAGAGTAGAGAGACTAATAAAATCAAGTACCGAGGAAATTTGGCTTATTCGCGATTAGAATTTAGTGCTAAGACATTGTGTCCTTAAAAAGCTTAAAAGAAAAATGATCTCAAGCAGTGATGACAGTGACTACGAAGACTACCGGACACGTGAACCGCGAATTTTTAAAGAGCATTTTTAGTTCGCAGTGATGTACTTGCCATAGTACGCACCGCTTCACGTTAGTCCAAAAAACATCGCGCATGTTATATGTACAATGGTGGACATAAGTATTTTGACAAAACTAAAGTCTCATAATTGGGTCAATATTTCAAAACATTAATATTTTGGACCTCGAAATGGACATTTACTAAAATAATCAAATTTAATATTTTTTTGGTTACTCTGTATTTAAGAAAAATTATTAAATATTTTAAGCCAATGGGCCACCAAATTTTGTTAATTTTAAATAATTTTTTTCACGGGAATGACAGAACTAACATGGAAATGACAAAATCGTATCTTGGTAACGGCAAGACATTTTCGGTTTTTTTATTTACACTTTTGCGAGGCACCATGATAAGCACAGATGACCTTTTATATCGATTTGAAATAAAAAGTGAAAATATTTGAACATTTTTTGCAATATGATTGAGTATGTCATTTCCGTGACCAAATTGTCATTACCGTGTATGCCACGGGAACCATGGAAATGACATCGAAAGGTATTTCTCTAAAATAAAACCGAACTTTACTGAATATTTTCCTAAAAACGCATACAATTAATTAAGTACATAAAAAAGGCATGCATTGGAAAAATATTTGATTTAATTATTACATTCAAAAACACTAACCACGGTAATGACAACTTTGGATAACGAAAACATGAAACGCCTTAACCACATGAAAGAAAAATCACTTCTGATATATATATGGGCTTATTGCGAAATGTTCCAAAAACAATTAATATGTCCCGTTATTAATGTGAAATCCGCCGCCTAGTTTGCGGCCGTTAATTCAATTTTTTAAATATTTACTTTTTGTCACGGGAATGACAATTTTTTTGGAGACAATCACTAAATACCTTCCACGTAATTTTTTAAATTTCCTTAAAATAAATTGACTGGGCCCCAGTCCTCATTGTCCTTTCTTCTTCAAAGAGAAGCAGTACCTGCGATCGCAATCGTCCGAATGTCCAGCATACCACCAGATGTATATGTACATATAATTGAAATAAAATATAAATATAAATTGAAAAATCAGGTAAATCGTCGGTATCCATATTTGAGAATTTATTAATAGGGGTTTTTTTTTTAAATAGCCAAACCAATTTTTTTAACAAAATTGCACTTCTCTATTTAAGTGACTGAACTTCTTTCCACAGCTCAGATAAATACTGTCCATTTGGTAATATTGCTCACTTAAATCGTTTTACAAGAAGTATTCCACAAAGTAATCAATTCACAATTTTAAGGGAAGGGATTTTCGATGTAATTTACCCATATTTTCTCAACTAAACTAAAAATCTACCTGTCTCGCCTGAAACGCCTTTCATGTGAAGGCATGCACCTGTGAACATTGAATGCACAGGCAATTCTTCCACAAAAATATTCCACGACAATAAAAGTGAAAATACATTTTATTGATATTTATTTATGAATTTTTTTTTCTATTTTGAACAAATTTCCTCTTAATTCGTGCATTAAAATAACAATTATAAGCAAAAAGGAGTAGTTGCATTCTGCTCTGAATTCGTACATAACGTACGTACGCAACATAAACCAAACAGAACTTTCAATCTCTCCTACTCTAATCTCTCAACGCGCCAACGCTCTGAAGCGCCATTTAGTTTTGGAAAAGTGCGGCTTGCGCGCGTTGACATAAAGTACGGTAAAGTTTCTAAAACGCCTGTCAACGCACGCAAGCGGCAAAGCGCCATTGTGAATTGGGTATAAAACTCCTTGCAAATATTTTTTTTTTTCAAAGGAGCCCAATATCAGCTCTCTCTTTTCGTCTATCGTCAAGCACTCGGCGCCATAAAATGTAAATTAGAGATCGAGGAATGAGCTTAATGATGTATTGGAGGGTTGTATGGCGAGACAGTGTCATTTGGATTTGTCTAGTGGTTCTAATCAGAGGTTGATGTTACTTTGTTAGAGTTGTTGCTATGAACATGAATGGGCAAGCCTTGCCTTGGATTTCTTAAAACCCGAGCTTCTGTATCACTGACAATAGTAAAGGGTGGGCGAAATACAAGTTTCTTTTTAAAAATGCAATAAAATTAACAAAAAGCGTAAAGATAGGAATAACCGACCAATCACCGAAAGATAAATAACTCGCAAAATTATTATGAATGCGACGAATGGCCTTACAATTGATTCAAATTCCTCAAGAACACAATACCCAATCAATAATGTCTGTTTAATATTCTACACCAGTACAGTACACAGTACACCCATATGCTGGTGGTCTTAATGATATATAAATTTAAACGACTATTAAATGTCCAAGCTGAGTTACACCCTTTTAATCCCACACACGATACTCAAACTCACCGTAGAACGAGTCATCTAATGGGATCCCATAATCAATGGACAATTAGAGGAAAATGATATCCGACCCGGAACTCATGGCTTAAGTTGTTACTCGTTCGCTACAGAGAAATGAGTGTCCAAGATTATTATTCGAACGAGTATGACCTCTCAAATTCATATCCAAAATATGTCAATCAAAGTCTAAGCTGCAAGCGCCAATCCCATTCAATTCATGACCATGATATTGGGTTATCTAATATCTAACCCAACCCATCCACTCCTGCTCCGGTGGAATCATCTTCGATATCGAACGATCTTGGAAATGTTGTCACGGAAACGCTTAAAGAATGCACTTGTACGAATAGCTATGCCTATATTCCTCGAGGCATTCGCGAAGTCGGATTTGTCTAATGGAACTCCAGATACATTGAAGATAAGCGATTAGTGCGCAATTAATTGCGATTTTCGCGATTTTCTCATGCGTGCGTGTGCAAACGCACCAATGAATGCGAGTTTACATAGTTGCTGAACAAGAATGCAAACTCTCGCTTACTTACGAACGTTACATCTTTGGATAGCCACAATAAATTACATTACTCGGACTCGTTCTCGTTGATGATGATTTAAGCTGGGTACATGATACTTTTCACACATTGTAGCATTTTATTGCGCGAACAAAACAAGTGGATAGATTTGCTGAAATGGATGGATTTTTACGGTCACTTTCGGTTATGTTGATGGTGTGGATATGGATGAAGACATTCTCAAGGGTATTGAACTTTGAAGGCATTTTTGTTTTATTTCTTTATTGAATATGATATCGTCAAATAGAGCCGATCTTTGTAACTTTCATACTAATTGTTAAAGTCGTTGCCAGTCGTTTACAGTTTGGTAGTGTCCTTGCATGGTACTTATAGTCAGTTTTAGTGTCCACTCATAATGGCGATAACTTTTTCCATACAGTAAAAGGTATTGTGACTTAAGGTCCGCTTTTAATTATGTTTAGAGTTCTTTGTTCTTAAGCATACTGATTAGTATAGAGTGGCCCATTTTTACTTACTTTACTTTTGGGGGAGGTCCGCTGTGAACCACGGCCTCAACCAACAAACCCCTCCAGCCAGCTCGGTCTCTAGCTAGCTCCCTCCAATAACGCACACCAAGTTCGTTGAGGTCGCTCCCTAATTGTGCGCGCCACCTAAGGTTGGGTTTTCCTCTGCTACGTTGCCCCTCAGGGGTGGACTCAAAGACTCGCGTTGGGCTGGTGCGTTGCGGTTCATACGTTCCATGTGCCTCATCCATCTCAGGCGTTGTATTATAAGCTTTTTGATAAGGTTAACGTCGCTGTATAGCCCATAAAGCTCGTCGTTAAATCCTCTCCTCCACACTCCATCGACACAAACTGGACCGAATATCGTCCGAAGAATCTATCTCTCAAAACATCCCACGAGGTTTTCATCCGATTACGACACAGTTCATGCTTCTGCATAATACAGCAGGATCAGGATGATTAGGGTCTTATATAATATCTCCTTGGTTCTATGAGAGAGGGCTTTACTTCTTAGATGCCTTCTTAGCCCAAAGATACAGTGATTGGCAAGAGTGATTCTTCGTTTTATCTCATCGTTTGTGTAATTTTGCGAGGTGATAGTGGAGTTCAGGTATAGTCAAAGTCTTGTAGTACTTGGCGCAGTACAGAGTATCCCCTTTCTTGTGGATTGGGCTCACGATGCTGAGGTTCCATTCATGCTTTCGTCCGACCAAATTTTACAGATGAGTTGGTGCATGCTCCTTATACCTTATAATCGTCCAGACTGAATGCGTCATTTTACCTGACAGCGGTTTGTAGAAGTGTACTTTCCAAATCCTCAGCACCGGATGTGAGTCTACTATTGTGTTCCCACGTTCATCTCTGCAGGCTTCTGTCCGGGCCCTGTATCCTTGAGTCATTCGAACATTTCCCCGTCTGCATCATTACTTGGTATGCCTCGTTCCTTGCTGCATATGCCTGTCGGCACTCTTCGTCGAACCAGGGGTTTCGTTGTGGTCTTCTAGCGAAACCGAGTACATCGTTGGCGGCACCTATGCCACTGGTCCTGTGCACTTGATTCTACCGAGGCTGACGATGAGCTTGCTGAGAGGTTAAGGGAGACGCGGTCGGCATAGTTTTTGCGATAGTAGCTTTGCGACGCCAAATATCCGCACATTATCCGCTCGGTGTTGTGTCGTTGTGGATGTCTGCATACGTACTTTGGCCATTACCAAGTATAGTAGTCCGAGTATATGTTAGCCGCTCGGAACCTTCGGACATCCAAGATACTCGACGCATGCCTGGGAGTCGATCGCAGCGTGATCAATTTGGTTGATGGTTTGTTGATGTGGAGACCAACCCATCCCCTTGTGTATGTTAAGCTGCGGGAAACGAGCGCTTGCAATGATGACATTTCGCCCCGCCCCGCAAAGACGATTAGCCTGAGTTCGTTTCCGGAAGTGTTGTCGTGCAGGCTGTGCTTTCCGACTGTAGAGCCAAAGATGCCCTCATTTTCAATTTTGCCAAGTCGCCAAGAACAATCTTGACGTCATACTCAGGGCACTTATCATAGTCTTCTCAAGAAGATCGTAGAATGCTTCTTTGGCTGTGTCATCTTTCTCCTCTGTGGAGGCGTAAGCACAAATCAGTGATATGTTGTTTTTTTAATTTGGCCCTGATGCGGCTTGCCTAAGTCTTCCTCTAATCACAAATCCAAATAACCTCTGACTTTGCTCCCCACGGCACAAGCTGAAGTTCAATGTTGACGACCCCAGCAAACGAAATAAGGAGTCGTTTGCTGGGGTCGTCAACATTTGGATCATCCATATCCGAGGCTTGTTGTTTTTTAACTGGATGGTTTTTCCGCGGTAGGGAAGATAGCTCGACGCACAACCCCCAACCTGGAGGGCCAGGTCCTTTGCTGAACCCCTTGGACAAAAGGGGCCGGATTTTCCGGAGTCATAGTAACCCGCTTCGGGGATATGAACGCTGCCATTGGCCCATACAAAAACACATTTTCACAACTGCACGTAACCTTGAAGAAATGTTTGTTTCATTTCTACTAATGCTAGCAAGTCTAAATTGTTACTTCAACACAACAAACTATCTTCAACTCCTCGTCTACGTCCCATACCCTTCTCGTCTTAATTGTCCAATATCTGTCTTTCGCACCACGCAGTAAATTCTTGTTCATCTGCTTCATCGTCTACGTGTCCACGCCACCCACTTGATACGTAGAAAAGTGAAAGACCTTGCATTCAACAAGAACTTCCAACTTGTTTCCATCAACATCTCCACCCACAAACTGGATTTGCTTCCTGAACAGCCAATGTATAGCTGCATGTAGCTCCAGCCGACAACACAACACACGTATAAATATACATACACTCCCTTCGACTATAGAATTCTCCCTGCAGCCATACTGTCAAAAACCTCCTTATGCGTATACTGACTGAATAGTTGTTCGCCTCTGTTCGCCGAGGTAACCTTTCGAGCTGTCTTCCTGGAAATAAAACGCATCGACGGACGTTTGTTGTGCTGCTGCTAGTATGTGTCCAGAATACCAATTTGATCGTGGACGGTCGCCGTCGCACTCGCAATGCAAAGACGACCAAGAAGAAAAGGCGAATTACCTTTTTGCAAGCACCCCTTAGGAAGAAATGTCATCACTGCTGCGCATTGTGCCTGACGCAACTCCGCCGCAAAATGAGAAATGGCTTATTTGATATTTGTAAAATAAGCCCATCAATACGGTCCGAGGACGCAGCCCTAGAGCAGCATCATTCACTACCATAGAACCGGAGAGGGAGGGCGGCACTCTGATGGTGTATGCAGTTCATAGCCCAGGTCGTTGTGCGTAGGAAGATTGGGCGCATGCGCATGCGCAGCGCAGCACAGCCATTGACTGTTAATGTGTTTAGAATTTATGATTTCCACAATTGCATCATCAGCAGGACGGATGAATGGTGGTCGCTCAGAAAGGCCCAGGCCCAGCACCGTTCCCTCAGAGCTAACTTCATGGACCGCTTCAAACTGATTCCGCCTCCTCGTGGTGCATGTCTCGAAATATGAGTTCTAATGTCGAAATCGAAGAAAAACCGTAATCATTAGTTGCGGCAATTATGTGCATTAATTTAGAGAGGCGCTCGGCGTCGTCTGAGTGTATAATACACTGGAAACCAAGGTGGAGCTGGAGCAGTGCTGCTGCTGCAGGCAATTGGTGGATGGGGGAACCAAAGTTCGAAAATGAAAACGCAAGTAGGCATATGGACGTTGCCAACATCGACATCGACATCGCCATCAACAACGTCGATGACTATGTCATACAGCGACGTGGATTGCAACTAAGTCTGGCGGACTTACGGATTCGATGCAGATTATCGGCTTTTGGTGGTGAATTGTATTTACGTGCCTCATTGTGGCTTCACCCGATAAGGAGTTGCACTGAGCCACGATAATGTAAGATGGCCTTGCGAACAAGCGCTTATTATGTTGGCAGTGGGCACATTTCAATTTGAGACGGAAATGTGATGGATGCGAACTTTTTGCTTCTTGTATAAGTTCAACTTCAATCTTTAGAGTGAACAATCTTGGAGTACATATATATTGCAAAATTAAGATTGCTTGAGATAAGCTCTGTAGAGGTTTGTATCTGAATAGATTTTAACCAAGCCGTACTTGGGTCGAAATTTGCGCGGGTTTGGAGTGGAGAAGGCGCCAGTTTATTAAGAAGATGTAATTGGGAAAGGATTATTTTCCCTCAAACCCGGTTCGTCGATTATTCAGTCATGCATATCAGTGTTATTAATAAATGGTAGAGGAAATAAGTCTTCGGGCTCCACTGAGGGACTTATCTCTCATACTTTACTTAGTGGAATATAAAGCTCTTAGAGACGAAAAGCGTTCTAGATATCCGTTTATTAAAATGTCATCCAGAGTTAAGTTTATAAGAAATAGATACTTTTTCTTGCTACCTTACTTGCTTGGTTGCTTTTTTGATTAGGCGGCACTATAGTTCGGCTTGAACCAAGTCCTCAACAAACAAGCTTCTCCAGTCAGTCTGGTCCTTAGCTAACTGCCTCCAGTTGCGCACTTCAAATCGGTTGAGATCTTCTGCTTGTCCCCGCCACTTAATGGCGAAGTTTTTTTTTCTACTGCGTTGTTCCTACGGGTTAGACTCAAAGATTTTACAGCATTTGTGTTGAACTGCTCTACATATCCCATTTCCCATCAGCCATTGTTGTTAGTTTCTCTTTGAATCTCCTCCGTATTTTAATTTATAGCAGAGCCAAGAAAAACAAAGAGCCTTACTACTCTTATCTCAAAGTCATATAGATTGCGACGTTCTGTCTGTCATGCAAGGTAATTGGACAGACTTTGATAGATCGTACGTTGTGTCAATACACAATTTCCCACAATTCTTTCAAGTATGATGCTAAAGCAGTCGCATAACAACGCATCGCCTTGTCTAAGTCCATTTTTGACATCAAAGATTCCGGTTGGGATGTTACCGACCTTAGCGCAGCTTCAAACATCATCCTAAGTAGATCGATGAGCTTTGCAGGTATGCCAAAACTAGACATAGCTCTGTACAGCTTATCTCTATAGATGCTGCTCTGAAATCCATGAAGAGATGGTTAGTCTGAGTATCGGTTTGGACTTTTGGGATTTTTCAATTATTATTAATGACCGCGCATTGATATCAGGTTATGTACGAATTTTTTGAGGTGTTAACATAATATTGGAGATGAATTCTTTTGATTTTAGAGACTGAGGTCTTTATAGAAAATCTATTTTCTTGCGAATTGGACAAACGAAATACCATTCATCAGGCATACATTCATTATACCAATTCTTTGAAATGAGTTGTTGCATGCCGTCTGTACCAGGTCATCCCCAGCTTCTTTATAAACCTCGGCGGAGAAACTATGCCTGTCAGCTTTGTTGGTCTTTAGCAACATCAGGCAGCCGGAAATCGTCTATATTAATATACTGTCGGCCTTACAGCAGGATTGTGGAATTCGTTGCCATTATATAGTCTACAGAAATAAATTGTTCTATCATTTTACTTCGGGGTTTTTTTCGTCATCTCTACAGGCTTCTGTACGCGATTTACGTCGACTGCACGAAGGTATAGCGATCCGAGCCAATGTTGGCCTCTCAGTAGGTTCGAACATCCAGAATACATCAGATCGTTCGCAATGTGGTAAATCTTTTTGTTTTCAGAAGCCTTGTCGTTGCTTCTCAGTCCCGCCCAAATTTTGGAATACCTACGCTATTTAGATCCATTACAGAATTTCGAATCTAACGCTGCTATTAAAGTCAATGCATATAAAGATTCAAATAGGTTTTTTTTAGGCGCAACTCGTGCAAGCTCGGCAGAGATTAAATTTCCCTCGATTTTAGTGTGACCTATAAATACAGTTCACGACGGAGTTTAGAAAGTTTTTGAGTTGTCGGACTATCTTAAACGTAGTCTGGCTGTCAGTACAGACAGAAATAGGTACTTCGCTCGCATGTTCCTCACAACATAGTGCATAGCCATTATAGGAGAGCAAGAGCATATATTGGTATTTGAAAAACTGACCGATATTTACTTAGAGATAATTTCTGACAATATATACCTCCGTGAAAGCATCAGAGCCTGAAGATCCACTCACTCAGATTGATGTAAAAAAAAAAAATAAAAAAAATAAATAGGTGGCGCAACAGGCGGTAGACACCCTAGGCCTAGCTTCTCGCAACCATTCGTTTTGTGTGAGTTTCTATTTTTGGGACGAATGGAAGGGACCTACAATTTTATGCCGAGTCCGAACGGCTGAATTGAGAAGCTTTTTCATGACAGTTATACTCTCGGATGTTTGTCAGATGTTCGCGAGAGGTTGCCAAAAACCTTAAGATGTAATTTGTGTTTTTCCGGGGATTGAACCTGGGATCCCTCGCACAGTAGTCCAGCACACTAACCACTGCGCTACTGCGCCCTCAGATTGATGTTGGGATAATAAAAACGAACACGTCCGAACTTCTCAGTTTATTCCAAAGACTATAATGCTAATATAAGATTCTGTTGTTAACAGTTTTGTAGTAAATATATAACAAAAATGTGTTTGTCAGTGTTTGTAATATAAGTGTATGTAAGTTATGTACCTTTAATCCTTCTCTCAAAATTGATTTAGAACTATACATAATAGATAAATTATTTTCGATTAAGAACGCTTTATAGAATTCTTTTAAATTCAAAAAAGGTTTCAATTTGGAGCCCTAACATGTGAAGAAATTCAAAATGTTTTGTTATTTTAAGATTTTTCCTCAAAATATTGGCTATCATCTTATCAGTGGATATATGTATACTTATCACGAACGTTGTGCGAATTGATGTCAATGTGTTTGGTTCTGTTATGGAAGACTGGGATTTTTGCCAACTTCTGTGCACTTTGGTTGCCATTGAAGAGTTCCGTTGAATTGTTGACCAGCTAGCCGAATCCAATTTCATCCAAAAAACTTCTAAGCATCTTTCGCGGCTAACTAAATGCCAATCCACTTGGTTCAAGTCGTGATTCCAATTATATTTTCTTGAGTCTGCAAACTTTATTCTAGTTACCTTTTTCAATAAACTGTTTTTTTGACTTTTAAATTCATTTTTATTACTTCATTATTTAACTTACATACTAGACAAAAATGACTAAATCTAATTTAAAACTAACATGTATCTTAATCTAGCTTACTGGCTCTTAACGAGCACTCTAAACTTATATATATCCTTAAAACTATTGCCTTTCGGCCTTAAATCTATCTATTTTATATATATTGCATTGTTTTTTAATTTCCGAGAAACTTGCAAAACTCGGACGCTTTATTATGTTGTGGTTTCTTAAGACTACCTAAATCTACTTAAAACTACCTAAGCTACTTAACCTAAATTATCTATAATCAGGGTGATGAGCAATCTCTCGATTGGTCACCATCCCGATTGCGTCGATGGTCGCCTGGCAGTCGCCAACATGGTGCACACTCGCCGCCGGGACCCGAGCGAGGCCATAAGCGTCGGTCAAGTCTCGGTAGCACTCATTCATGTTGGCGAGCCCGGCCCCTCCCAAAGACCCCCTACGATACGCCTAACTAACTTACAAACTAGCTTAAAACTAAGGAGGAATGTTACCTAGGTAACGCACCAGCCCCGGGAGAGCGTGTCTGCCCTCACCGCTTCATCAAGCCACCAAAACTCGGTGAACTGCTTTAAGGTATCAACCATCATGTCCCTATCCGCAATTGCAATTGTGGTATTAAAACGGAGGAGCTCCTGAGCATTGGCGGCGTACCCGTCGTGGATGAGCCGCTTATCCCTCGCGCCGCGGTGGCTGTGGTACAATACCGGCACACCATCTTTATCCTGGACTAACCCTTTCATGTCTGCATGAAGAAATGGTTCAGGCGGGACAAAGCCAGACCGGAGCGTACTCTCGTGGTACATTAAATTCGGGTAATAACCACCCGAGATCAGATTGTTAGCGTTGGCCATCGCCCTTGCAACGTGCCTTCGAATCACCTTAATTAGGAAATTGTCAATCCTATTCAATCGAGCCCCATCGTATAGGGTCTTGTTAGGATAATATTTTATGTACTCAGACTCGGGAGTTCTAAACAACCCTAGGCAGGTCCTGAGACACTGTCTCTCAAACACCCGAATCTTTTCCATATAGGAAGGCGCTATATTGAACCAAATGGGACAGCCATAAGCGATGATCGGCCTTATAAGGGCCACGTAGCACAGTAGTTTCAATAAACTGTTCAAGTTGCTGCATGTACACCTCCTCGTCTAATTTCCTGTTTCAATAGGCTGTCGAAACGTCCATCTGGATTACGAACAGATCATACTAAGCTGCCAAAGCGAAAAAATTCCTAACTTGAAAGAAAAAGATGCCTTTTCAATAAAATAATGCCTAAATAATTTTTTTATGTAAAGTGGAACAATACATTAAAAATTAAACACAACAATATAAAAAATAAACAAACATTTTTTTTTTTTTATTATTCAAAAAAAACTTAAAATTATCAGCAAAAATTCTTAATAGGAAAAAAATTCATTATTTTAGTTTCATAAGTAGGTAGGTACAATGTATTGAACACAAAACAAACATAGTTTTAGTCCTCAGATCGCCTTGGTCCTTGATATTATACATTGACTTTGGAAACAAGGATATGTGTGTTTATTTGAATTGCAGATCATAGCAGTTTTTGTCTTTAAAAAGCGACTTTGTGTACAGAATTCCACTTAAAGTTCTTTAAGAATGTTTAAAAAAATAAAAAGTTAGTATGTATGTTGAATCAAAAAAAAAAAAAAAAAATAAATTAAAAAAATATTTAAAATAAAAAAGATGCCTTTTTGAAGAAAAATAAGTCTTAAAGCCTTAGCTAATGAAATAATCCCTAAAGGCATGAAAAAGCATTAGTTGGCTGGCATCGCTGGTGAGGAGTATCTTTCTACTGGCGAGAAAACGTCTTTATAATCAATAGCATGTCTGTTTCCTAACCAACGACTGTTACTCAGAAGACAAAGCGGCTATCCATATTACCCTGGCCGAAACCTTATGGACTTAAGGACCATTCACATGGAAGCGAACGAACGAATTGATGAAATGAGAACAAACAACTTTTTATGCATTTATAAACAGAAAATTGCACATTTTATTATTCCAAGATATTCTCCTCTTGGAATAAGGTTAAGTTCGAGCGAATTTTTTATTCGTTCGAGCGAATTTTTTATTCGCTACTTTGTACATGTACGTTCGGTATGGTTCGAGCTACTGAATAGACGTGTTTTTCTTCTCGGCTGGCAAATTCATATTTTTCATTTTAAATTTACGCAAATTGGTACTTTTTTGTTTGATAGTTGTGCAAAGCTCTCAATTTTACAAAACGAAAATATTAAAACATAAAATAAATCAATTCCAGTGATTTCTTTTTCTTTTTTGTTATCCATTTTGTGCAGTGCAATCAACAATTTTCTTTGTTTTCATTTAATACCTCGTAGTCATACCGCCAACTTAATACCCATACTCATACTTTTGATAATATTATGTCCAACACAAAACGGTGTAGATCGAGCCCCAAACTTGGCATGCAAAATATAAACTCACCTCGTGCCTCTCTTGATTCACCGCAACAAAACCCCAAAAAAATGGCATTGGACGACAGCAAAATGTGGGAAAAAATGGACCAAAAACTTAAAAGTCAAAGTGAATTCATTATTTCCCTCATATCTTCTAAAATGGAACAAAACAATGATACACTCGCGTCTAAAATTGATATAAAGCTCTCTGATCTCAATAAAACTATCGCAGATATAAATTCAAGAGTGACACAACTCGAAATCGCGAATACAACAACAAACAGTGAATTTACCATAATAAAACCCGAAATTAAACAAATTAAAGAATCATTAACAGATGTAAACAAAGTGCTGTCAGATACCAAAGCCGCGCTTCAAAGTAGCTCCGCTGAAATCTCTGATTTAAAATTACAACTCGCCGAGATAAAATGCACACAACAAAATTTCGAAAACAAATGTGTCTCGCGCGACGCGGTTCTTTTCGGGATTCCACACACTCCAAACGAAAATCTTAAATCGCAATTCAACCACATTTGTCATATTATAAACATTAAACCACCAATGATTAAAGACATTTTTCGTACGCGTCCGCGGCCTAATACAAACACTTCCAGTATTATTATAAAATTCCGGTCTGCGTACGACAGAAACTTCGTGCTTACTTCGGTTTCCAAATACCGGAAGGTAAACAAAAAACAGCTGAGCCTAAGTGATGTCGGATTAAATTCTCAATCGACTGTTTATCTGCGCGAGTGCCTTTCTCGTCCGATCAATAAATTGCTCCATGACGCACTTCAATTAAAAAAACAAAAACAACTCTCTTCGGTCTTCACGATGCGTGGTCGACTATTTGTCAAGCGTCGCCCAGATGAGGAAGCTGTCAACATTGAAAACATCGCAAATTTAAATGATATTGCCAGCTCTTAAGGATGAATTGCCTAAAAATCTTTTCTTTTTATTTTCTCTCAGTGATTCTCAAACTGTCATTTCTTTATTTTAGTTATTTTTTATTTCTTCTCTTTCGCTTTAATATTTCTATTTCTAATTTTATTTATACGTTATTATAATAAGTTTAGTTTTTCTTTTTTTTTCGATTTTAATTTTTATTTTTCTCTCTTTATTATTTGCATTTAAATTAAATCTGTAATTCTTCATACATCTCCATTTGGTCTCTGTTTTTTTTTTTAAATTTTTCTTAATTCGTCGTTTTTATGGAAAGAGGAACCTATCTCATGGAACCCATAATTGTGCTGCTTGTCTTTCATCACATGCTTTTTCCATTATTTTTGCTAATTTATAAAAGCTTTGCAGCCTAATATTGTTTGTGGAAGTTCTATGGGTGGAAGTAATAATAATATTCTTCGTTCAATGATAAATGTTCTTGGTGACCAAAGGACTGGTCTTCGGGTGTGCCACATAAACGCACAAAGTTTGTCTCCTAAACTGGATGAGTTTAGGGATCTGTTTGAAGGTTCTAGAGTTGATGTTGTTTGTGTCACAGAATCGTGGTTTATCGACGGGATTGTAGATGAAGCGTATAAAGTGAACGGCTTTAGGCTTTTTCGTGGTGATAGGATAGGAAGAGTTGGTGGTGGTGCTGCAATTTACGTGAAAAAGGGTTTGAGGTGTTATCTGAAATGTAAATCTACAGCTGGAAGTGAATTTGATTATGTTTTTGTGGAATTTAAATCAAAAGATGGTGATCTTCTCATTGGATCGGTATATAGACCTAATAAATATATCGACTTCACCCCAATTTTCAATCTTCTGGAATCAATATCGATACATTATCCTAAGATCGTAGTTGGCGGTGACTTAAATAGCAACCTTCTGGCTGAGAGGACTATCATTGACGGTATGGCGACACTTAATTTGTTCCCGGTCAACACGAATAATCCTACTCATTTTACTGCGGAATCCAGTACCCTCCTGGACGTTTTTTTTGTTAGCGATCGTAATTATATCAGCACCAGCTTTCTCTAAACATGACCTCTTATTTTTAACCATGGACTTTTTAGTAACTTGTTCTGTCTCAAACTATGAATATAGAGATTTTAATCGCATTGACTATCATCAACTGGAGCTTGATGTGCGTAATATTGAGTGGGATCGAGTGTTCATCATGACCTCTCCATGTGACCAAATAGACTTTCTCAACAGCAACATTTGTGCTCTCTTTAACAATCATGTGCCAATCAAAGTTAAACGTTTAAACAATGGTCAATGTCCCTGGTTCACCTCTAAAATTCGGCTACTTATCGAACAGCGCAATCTGGCCTACAATGATTGGAAGCGTTACAGGTTAAATGAACAGTTACAACTTTATCGCTCCTTGCGTAATCAGGTGGTCGTGAAAATAAGAACTGCTAAACGAAATTTTTATGAAAACAAATTAAATCCATTAATGAAAGGTCGACATAACAATAACAAAATAACAATCAATATGTTGATGAAACCCTGGATATAAACCTTCTGAATAAGAGTTTTGTTACACTTCCTTTTCCTACTATTAATGACGTTTCCTCAAATGCGTCTGTATCTCGTGATCCCAGTTCGTTTGGTGGTGTTTTTCAGTTCGCTTGTGTTGATAACACAGAAATTGTCGATTGTCTGTTATCGGTTAAATCAAATGCCGTTGGTTTTGACCAAATACATCCCAAGTTTGTCAAAATAATTCTACCAGTCATTCTTCCTTATCTAGTGTATGTTTTTAATTTTATCATTACTACTGGTATTTATCCCGAACAATGGAAAACTGCAAAAATTATACCCATTCAAAAAAGTCCTAATAGTAATTATTACCGACCGATCTCTATCCTACCTTATCTCTCTAAAATCTTCGAGAGGGTACTGCAAAAACAAATAAATTCACACATTCGTACGAACAACTTACTCACCCCAATGCAATCCGGATTTAGGAAAGATCATAGTTGCATGACAGCGATTATCAGAGTTGTGGAAGATATTAGGGTATCACTGGATTATGATAAAGTAACCTTTTTAGTGCTTCTCGACTTTTCGAAGGCCTTTGATACCGTGGATCACATTAATTTGTGCAATAAATTATTAACGCTATTTGGTTTCTCAATTTCAGCAGTTACCCTAATATCTTCATACCTACAGTCTCGAAAACAAGCAGTCTCTGTGGGTCATCATACGTCCGATTTCCTTTATAATTGTAGAGGGGTTCCACAGGGCTCGATTCTTGGACCTCTCCTTTTCTCGCTATATGTAAATGAGATTCCCTCACTAATAACATCATCATCATCAGTCCATATGTATGCTGATGATGTCCAGCTGTATCAAAGTTGCCCTCTTGGGATGATAGAAGACTGTGTAAACTCAGTCAATATTGACCTTGGGAGGATAGCCACCTGGTCAGAGAAAAACGGGCTTTTTCTTAACCCCATAAAATCCAAATGCGTTGTCATTAGTAAAAAACCATTAGATCTTTCTTACTTTCCTGACGTAATGCTTAGTGGTTCAAAAATCGAATACGTCGACACGGCCAGAAATCTGGGAGTGCTTTTTAATAGGAAATTGACAAGGGATACTCACATCAATGTGGCTGTTGGCAAAGTGTATGGTATTTTACGTCAGCTGTGGATGTCACACTATTACACTCCCCTGAAAACACGTATGTTGCTAGCAAAAACACTCATTACTCCAATTCTTAGTTATGGTTGCGAACTTTTTTGTAATTGTGATGCTACTAGCAGGAGAAGGCTTAATGTTGCATTTAACAATACCGCGCGTTACGTTTTTAACCTTAAACGATTTGATCGTATCTCCAGCTATACGAAATTACTTTATAACATGTCCTTTGACCACCTACTTCGTTACAGATCCCTAATTTTGCTTTCTAATGTGATTCAGACTAATCAGCCTAGCTATCTCTTTGACAAATTGCGTTTTAGTACGTCAAACAGATCCTCTCAACTTATACATCCACGGTTTTCTTGCCTTACATCCGAACGTCAGTTTTTTGTAAACTCCATCCGCTTATGGAACTCCTTGCCACGGCATGTTCGAAGGGTAGGCGGCACTCGGCGGTTCCGGACTGAGCTTAGGTCTTTTTTCCTTAACAATTTCGACTAGTAATTTTTTATTTTTTTTGTGTATCTTGTATCGAACTTAATGGAGTTGTATGATTAAGGTTAATTGTAAAATTCTTTTCTTTTTTATTTGCTCACCCTTTTCTCTCTTTATTTTATTTTTTCTTCTCATAAATACGTTTATTCTTTAGCTTGTTCAAAATTGTAATTGAAATAATTGTAATCTTCACTAGTTTATAAGACTCTTTTGTCTTAAAGTAGTGATGAGCAAAAAATCACTACCTGTGATTTAGTAGCAGTGATTGTAAAATCGCAGTCACTACCTATGAACGGGTATCAAATAAACAGTGATTGCGATTTTTCACTACTCATCAGAATCACAGTCGCAGTTTGAAAATCACGAGTCACGAGGCAAACTCCCAAACAGATACATACCACTCACAGTCACGATACGAATCACAGTCACAAAGCAAATAACGAAAAAGCGAAACTGCGAACGCGAAGCAAGGGAACGTATCGATAAAAATCAAAGTCACAGTCACGACATGAATCACAACCACAAATCAAATCGCAGAAGAGTGAAACTGCGAAGCAAGGTAGCATATCAATAGCAAATGCATAAAAAGTGGTTTGTTCGCATTTCATCAATTCGTTCGTTCGCTCCCATGTGATTGGTCCTTAATCTCTGTTTCGTGCAACATTTTGATTTCTTTGGTACCTAATTTTGCCCAGCTATCAGATTCGTCTAGAAAAAAATTCCGAAGAAACGTTTACTGCCTATCTACGTAGATATAAATAGGTATCTATCTTCTTGAGGGTATGCTATGACAATAGTTAGACCTCCGCAAAGCACTTGAAAAATGGAGATTTTTCTTATTATATCTCATAATTAATCCAAATGGCCAATTGCCTAACTTCGTTACATATACGATATACTCCTAGGGGAAGGGCAAAACAAATATAGCCCGATCCATTTCCATTTAAAATCGACTGCCATAAGCTCGTCCACTTTCCATTCATCAATCACTCCATACGTTAACAACATCCTGCTGAGCTGAATTCCTTGCTTTACATCATCAACTGTCTGAAATCACCGAGTCTCATATTACACGACATAGGGGAAGCTACAGGTCCTACTATACCTACAAACAAAAAGAAAACAACTGATGGATATCAATAACGAGCATTGTCAATAATCCATCAGACATTATGCACATAACCTTGGTCCCACAATTTATACGCAAAAAATTGGACAAGATACACGCATAAGTGTGCTGGTGCTGGCTCTTGGTATGGTACTTACCTATTCGATCCGAATCGATGATTTATGATGAAACGAAGGAAAAATATTTTAATAAGAATATGTATCCACAAAGCCCACAGACTACGCAGACAGATCAACAAAACTATAAAAATTTGCATCGCAAAGATACACAAACAAAATGTGGTTAAATAAAAGCAAAAAGATGAACTTCATGGTCATTCCATCATAATGCCACTCAATTTGGGAAGAGATCTCAGTCTCAGCTCTGATGTTTTTCATCTTGGCCAGACAATGGGCTGGCACTGGATACGATGACGACGATCCTCCTCAAGTGCTATATGCACTGACACTGACTCTGGGTGGGTACTGTTTGCTTTATGCGTTGACGTTTTTAAGTTTGCCCATCCGAGAAAAAAAGATCTCCAAACAATCGTCTGAGATACTTCACAGTCACAATGAAAACAGTACAACAGGCTTAGAACCTCGCCTCGAGTTTATATCTTTTCTGTGCACTTTCCGTGGGTTTCTCAAAAAGTTGGAATTTCCATAAAGAAAACACAGCCAAATGGAGTTGGAGCTTGAAGGTACATATCATTGGATTGGGGGCTGTGGAGAGGAGACCATATTGTGGATCAACACAACAACAAAAGAGACAGAGGAAATAAAATGATGATTGATTGATGATTTGCAGATGTCCACGAGATAGATTCGTGGGCTGCGCTGCGAGGAGGACGATGCGATGGAATGAATCTGCATTTCCGTTGGTTATGTATCTCCTTTTGTGAGCGTGCAATAACAACAACGGACAACAACTATACTATTGTGTGTACAATGAACTGTTGCAACAAGTAAGGTTTTATGAGTTAGATCAAGTTCGGTTTTGCCTTTTTTTCTCTTTATTCATTCGGAAGAAGTCAGGAACAGTCGTTATGGAATCGTGCCGAGGAATTTGTTTCTTTTTCTTTTTTTGCGCTGCGTTTTTTGTTTTTTTGTTGACTGGAACTGGAAGAGTTGAGGTAGGCAGTTGAGGAATTGCGGATTATAGAATAAAGTGATCTGAATTGTGACTTGGGAAGAGGATTAGCATTATTTGACACGCATTTGAGATAAACGTAGGTACAAGTATGACTGAAACAACTTTCGGAACTTAAACCGAACTCTAATAATAATCGATGGTCATCACTCATCATCAACACAAGAAGATCCTCAATCTTCCGCCACCTATGTTTTCAGGGGAACCCACATACTGTTAGATGTCGAATATGTTGAACCTAACCTACCCATCTAACCCTTGGTCTAATCAGATTATGCCTGCCTGAACTCTATTATGCGTCTTGAAATCCTGATAATAACAGATAAAGTTGGGTTAGGTTTGTGGGTTGCTGAGGAGTATTCAATACTGACCCATTGTGATGCCCGTCGAGGATTATACGTGTATACAAACCATCCTGTCTATTGATGGGCTGGAAATTTCGTGTAGGTCGGAGACCTGGGAAGTGACATAGGAAGTTGTGTCCTCAAGAGCTCCCTCATGAAGGCAGCCTCTACAAAGTTATTCCTCCGTCATGCCCATTTTCTTCATATTATACCGCAGAGTATTGTGACCCATTGTGATTCTTATATATGATCGATGGCGGACATGGATTTTCTATCCTTCCATATGATACTCTCGATCCTGGTTTCATTAAAGAAGGCCATAGCATTCTTGTGGTAGGTACTATAAGAGTTTCTATAGGGCGGTCCATTTGGCGTTCGCCTCTCTTGGGTTTTTTTCCAGCGAAGTCCAATGCTCACGTTGTGTGCAGAGTAGACCGGTTAGTGATTAGAAGATCTTATATAGCAATAGCAGATGTACAGTTTGATATATGTAATACACTCGTGTGCTCGTTCTCCGAGTATAAGCCACGGCAAAATGTACATATTGAACAGCTTGTAAAGTTTATGTAAGCGTAAGGAAATAGTTCTTAGTGTAGACCCATAATTTCTATACTCCTGTATAGTACCTACACTTCAAGGGCTTAGCAAGCGTTGTTCCTGGAGTAAACAAATTTGGGCCTATTTGAGGGGCCATTTCAACTTCAACTTCTTGAGACCAACCCCAATATTCGTATTCTATTAATTTCATGGAATACGAGTAAAAACCAAACTCTTTTAATTCTAATCAAATACAACAAAATATTTTGAGGATATTTTGTTGATATTGGCGGCTTTCCATTGACCGCTAGACGTCTAGCACATAATATCCCTGATTCCTAATAGAGGAACGTTCCAATTTGACTTCTACACTTCCACTTTTGCTTGTTTTTTATTATATTAATTTTAGACTTTTGACAGAATTGTTTTGGCATGTTTATCTTTATTATATATAAATTCTTCTGTACGTGTTTGTGACCGAACTCCTCCTAAACGGCTGGACCGATTTCAATGAAATTTTGTGTGTTTGTTTGAATGGGTCTAAGGATGGTTTATGTTCACAATTGGACCCGGTAAGTCGCGCTGCGATCCGATTCCACAAAATTTCAAATAATAAACACTCAACAATAAAAAAAATTTAAAAAGCAATAATAAACTCATGATAAATAATTTGATAATAAAATTTCAAATACCTACACTCAACAAAAAAAAAATTATGAATAAAAGTTCAAATAATAAGCACTCAAAAAAAAAAAAAAAAAAAAAATCATAAATAAAATTTCAAATAATAAAACGACCGCAAAACAATAATTGACGGACAATGAAAATGTACGATCAGGCAAAACAACATTTTTGCTTTATTTCATTTAAAACATTAGTTTTTATTAAGTTTGGCAATTGACTGGCAGAATTTTTCTAAGCCAAGATTATACACGTGAAAGTGAGCAGTGTTGCAATTGTCGCATACGGAGGGGTAGAGTATGACTATTTTTAACAGTTTTCTAAAAAAACCCTGGCTGGGTGCGAATTTCCACACCCTTTAAAAGAAATCGGAAATTCGCACCGGATGCGAATGCGAATATCTTTCTAGTAATTTCTAGTAAAAGTAAGAAATTGGCACTGGGTGCGAATTTCCGGTAAACCCACTTCGAAGTACTGTGGGCTTTAGCTATATAATCTAGAACCTGCATATCTTGCGAAGAAAGCGACGATACTGCCTTTCTTCATGGAAACATAGGCCTTCTCATGAAAGTCGTGTCGGGCGAGACAACGTATTGATTTGAAGTGAGTGGAAAAGAGAGAGAAAGAGAGTAGAGGCAGACCTCGCCTTAAGTGGAGCGCGCAAGTAGAAAGCACCCTCAATCGACTAGGCTGCGCAACTGGAGGCAGTTAGCTGTAAGGATCGGGCTAATGGAGAGGCTTGTTAGTTGAGGCCTCGGTTCACACCGAACTGCAGATTTTCTTTTCTCAACTAACCTAAAAAATCTACCTGTCTCCCCCGAAAAGCCTTTCATGGGAAGTACTGTGTGTCCATGTCCATGCATTTTCCATGGAGGGATCCTTAACGCTGATGATGTGGTGAATTCTAATATCATAGGTTTCTAATCACTGAATTCCATTTTATAGTTTCTTCGACAAACAAGTAAACTAGAGTAAAACGCAGTCATTTTGCTGTCCATACTAGTGACCCCAGTAGTTACATTTTTGTATGGCAGAAACTTCCGACAAAAAAACACCAAACCATATCTTTTGCCACCGACATTAATGAAGATATTTGTTCCAAAAATTACATGTTGCCGTTGCGGAAGTAAGCGTCACTACTTTCTTTTTACTTTGCTACACCGACAATAGTCAAGATCGACACGTAAGCGTACTTTTATACTCCGCTGCCCCGATCGCATTTTATTCACGCCTCAAAAATATACCCATTCATGGTTATATCGAACCCCAAAGCTCCCGATTACTCGACGCCACTGCTTGATGAGACACACCCGCCGCGCAATTGCCTCTATTCGTATTTCTCCTTAGGTCGGTGATTCACCTCATTCAAATCGCTTGCGCACTCTCGTCATCGTTTTTTTTTTTTTCTCAAGTCCTTTGAATAACATTTTGGCCCAAAAAAAAAAAAAAAAAAATATAAAACTGCCCAGGCTATTGCCTGACTGACTACTGACATCGAAGTCTTACAACACAGCCATCTCATATAAATACATGCGGACTGACTTTTGACAAGTAGGGCTGCAGCTACGCAAGATTAATGGCATCCAATTGTAAAAAAATCAGTTCCACTCGACGTTCGATTACACTACCAAATCGGAAATTCGTATTCCCGAATTGATTAAATTGCAAAGGCAAATCAGAATCCGTTCGACTCGAATTCAAAAGGCTCCATATTGAGAGCAGAATGACGACGCATCTGATGCTGATCGCTCTTCGTTCGATATTGGTTAACTCTGTTTGATTAGAGATGTAGTAGATGTATAGATGGTGGAAGATATGGATCTGTGCGCCCACATTATTTAAGCGCGCGCCTGCGTCCTCAATCCATTTGGCCATTGAATGCGTACCGTTTTTACTCCGCGCGCCGATTGTTTATTGGGTCGAACATGGATTTCATTAATTTGTTGAATTGCAATGCACCGCTTGTGATTTATATTTCAACAAATGCTAATTCAAAAAATAAAAGGGTTAGCCGAGTTAGTGTTATAGGCTTAGGATGTTTGGAGGCGCGGTGGGGGATGGTGAAAAAAGCATGTTGCTGTGCCGCCATTTGGAGGCAGCATGAACGCGAGTAGTTGATTCAAAGTGAAACCGCCAACGAGAATTCCCATAAGAAAATCTTGCATTTAAGGGATTCCGCAGCCTATACCAATCCAAATGGGAGGGCACGACGCGACTTTGTGATAGGATTGCAACATGTAATTAAGAGCGAAATTGAATTTCGTTGCGAAGAATTGATTTGTTCGGCAAGTATTCCGGCAATGGACTGATGTTTGGGTTAGGTAGAAGGAGTGGTCTGTTCGTGTAGTGGATAACATTTACTACACCATGTCCGCGATGAGAACCTGAAGCATTGAATTTTTAATTTTTAAACAGCAGATTTTGCCTGTTTCAACGAAGAGTATCTACATAGAAGTGGCATTAAGAGAATATAAAAAATATTGGGCGTTAAATGACCTAAGGTCCAGATTTTTGCAAGAATTCGTCGGTCTGAAGAAGTTTTTTTTTGGCATTTGATATATGTACTTGTACATAGAGAAGATAGGGGCGACACCGATAGTTGTCTTTCAAGGTTAGTTGGTGCGGGAGACTGACCAACTAACCTTGAAATAAATGTTAAATGTGACCACCATACGAAGATATAAATATCCAAACTAAATCCCTTAAAAAAAATACAACTAGCCGCTCATTCATGCGCCCCCCTGTAGTCCGTTGATTCCTTCAATCAAGTTGACTTTGACTACTTTTCCTGGTAATCTGTAAAATGTCCTTAGGTCTCATGAAATTCCACGTACATATGCTAAGACAATCTATAACAGATTATGAAATATTATGCTTGCTGAAACGGAGAAACCATTATCGTCGTGATGCCCAACTATACATAACTTAGTCATAGTATCTGTGGAAGAAAATGAAATAAATCTTCTTTGCAACACCCATTCCCTTACTTGCTTATATGTATTCCCCTAAATATGCCAGTTACTCTTACATAACACTTTCCTTTGGTCCCGACGAGTCCGAGTTATGAAACTATTCCCCAAAGTAAACCATCGATAAAACATTATGTTCAAGTGAAGCCCAAGCCAATATACAAAATAAATAGCCCCATGGAATAAGCACAACAGCATAACGAATTGCCAGACATTAGAAAACCAGCATGAACACTCATGAATTAAATATTTGACCATAAATGAATGTTATGTCGCCCTGGCCAAAAGCAGATACCTATTTGTGTTTGTCGCCGCATTTAACTGCGCGCCAAGTACCAAATACTTCAATCATCCAATTCGGTGAGATACGGTCTTTCTGTGAAAATAAAGTTTGCACTTTAGGTGCGCTAAAGTGTCACAGATATATAGACGATTGACGATGTATGGATTTATATTACTTTTTGTCAGGCGGGAAATTAATTCTTCACTCGATTGATATTTAGTTGTCATCTCAAATTGAAGTTGTGTTGGTGCGTGAGGAAGGAACTGAAAAAAGTTTAGATATTCTGTTTTTTTTTTGGGCTTTATAGGGATTCTACCCAATTGCATTCCTTTAGGAAGTTGTAGGTCTAATTTTTATATTGCGCACGTATAAATTAAGTCACCTATCACTATGACAAAAAACCATACCATAAAAAACCCACCAAGCTAATTGAGCTAACATTTTAAGCAAATTGTTGGTATGGTCCAAAGGAGTTTCTGTACAATTGGATCAAAATTATAAGAAGGGGCGTGACCACTCCTGTACAAAAATGTACCTTAAAAATCGTTTATCTCGAAAACTATCGACTAGATTGAGCTCAAACTTTGAAAAAAGGGGCGTGGTACCTTCCATACAAATAAAATCTTAAAAATCGTATATCTCGAAAACCATCGAACGATTAAGCTTCAATTTCCAGGCATTCTTCGTTCCTGTGAAGATTGGTCAAAATTGAGCAAAGAGGCGTAACCACCCATAGAAAAAAAAATGATATTTCTCGGCACTCATTGGGGCTAAAGTTTTAAAATTGTAAACATTGATGTGCATTGTCCAAACGAACTGCAATGGGCTGAGATTGGAAAGCGGGGAATGGCATCAACAATCGTATCTATACTGCACAAAAACTGCATACCGCTTTTTCTTTCAAAAAACTGCTTTTATAATGCCGACAATTTAAGGCTTTAATTTAGACATTAGGTTTACCGAACATGGCACATGCAGGTATTGTGAGCATGTGAGGACCTACATGTCGCAGAGGATACTATACACCTATCTTCTCCGTGAATGTCAATCAATTGCTCGGAACTGAAGGAAGCACCTAGGAAGGTACTTCAACTTCTTCGTCAATTTAGAGGAGGTTAGTTTCTTATACAAAATTCAACCCACTTTTAGGTTCTGTAGGAAAATTGTGTGTTGGGCAAATTGGTTGGGTTTCTGACCGGTGAATGTGACATTATGGACAACGATTGGCTCGCTATGTTGCCTAGACTTATCTAAAGAACTCTTTTAATTATTATCTTGGCATTATTCATTTTTATTCAGGGCACGCGTTATTTCAATTTTACTTTTGTTTTTTGAAGAATAAAAATTGCCTAAAACTATACCTATTTAAATATATATTCAACGTAAAACTTGTTTAAAAGTATTTGTTTCTCGAAGAAGTAAAAGTGATGTTTTCTGCAGAAAATGCGGAAATTATAAGACTTATTAATTTACTTTGAATTAATTCTTTGAATTCATTCATTCGTCCCAAAAATAGAAACTCACAGATTTTGGTCTGAAAAAAGATACGAGCGTTATACCCAATTTATGCCGCCCCT
Organism: Cheilosia scutellata; assembly: GCA_955612985.1. Taxonomy (NCBI): domain Eukaryota; kingdom Metazoa; phylum Arthropoda; class Insecta; order Diptera; family Syrphidae; genus Cheilosia; species Cheilosia scutellata. The sequence continues at coordinate 49,295,341 of OY015312.1, read as the reverse complement.
AGTAATTTTTTCACACACTAACAAAAAAATCGGTTTCAACCAATTATACCTATGAATGTCAATAAACTTGGTAAAATTTCTCTTTAAAATGTTGTCAACTGTTGTTCGTACTACTTTCTAGCAAGTGAAGCAAAAATAAAGTCGCAAATTTAAAATTTTCTCATACTGGTTACTTTTACATTTCCCAATATCTAAGCGGATAAAAATTACTTACTTCAGGTGGCGCTACAGTCCAACAAGCGTCTCCAGACAGCAAGATCTTTGGCTCCAGTTCACAGGCTAAGTTGGTTAAGGTTCATTCCACTTGCGTGCGCCACCTGAATATACATGGCCCAGCCACCTCAGTCGTTGGACGTTCACTCTTCTGGCTATGTCGATGTCATACACTTCGTCGTTGCATCTCTTCCTCCATTCACCGTCTATGCAGGCGGGACCGAAAAGAAGAAGAATTTTCATCTCGAAGCGACCAAGAGTAACCTCATCAGCTTTTGATAGAGTCCATGCCTCTGCACCATAGAGACGGACTGAGATGATTAGGGTCTTATAAAGTCTCACTTTAGTTGTGTTTTGTGTACCTATCTACTCAAGCAAACTCAGTTGCTTTCTAAGCCAAAAAAAAAAACAGCGATTAGCAGGAGTTATTCTTCATTTAATCTCAATATTCATATTCAATTTAATTAGGTACATTAAATTATGTTTGTTTATTACCTAATTAATTAAATTCATTAATAAATAAATAAATAATTTCATTACTAAAATTTGTTTAAAAAAACTAACTTTTAAATGTAAGGATGAAAGCATTTAATTTAGTTTTAAGTATCTAAAAGGGAAAAAAGTTATATAATGCAGGCAGATATGTAATTCTTTTTTTTTATTTACAAGCAACTTTATTTATTTACAGAAAATTTCTTTAAAATTTTATTTTCCTACTTTTCATCAGGGAAAAATCTCTTATTATTCTTTCAGTATCGATGGTCTCTGTGATTTCCTGCTCAATACGGCTGGGGTGAGAGACTCGAACATTGTCGCCAAATTTCGTAGCTGTTAATTAAAATCTTTGATGCATTTTTGCACTGACAAAATGTAGTTGCATACTAGGGAACAGCATTCATTGGATTTTGTTGTGTTGCAGTGTTAATGCTAGTAAACTTTGTAATTAAATTCGCTGGACTGAAAAAAGAATACGTTTTGTAAATATTATAGGTATATTAAAAAATTTATAACCCCTCCAAATTGCCGCCCTAACAAAGTGCCGTCCGGAGCCTGTGCCCCCCCTTGCACCCCCACCTGCCGCCCCCCCCCCCCCCCTGCCACGCTACGCCATGCCATTGACATAATATGATATATTAGGTTCGTTCGCGTACGCGATTTAAACCGAACGCAATAGATACCAATCGATCGCAACCGCACAAAATCTATACACGTTCTCATCAAAAATGACAGGTAAAGAGAAAACTAGCAAAATAAATGAGTAACCAACATTTCCCCTCCTGGCTCGAAACAGCTCAGGAAATTTCTACCGGCATGTACTGATAAAATTGTCACAAGAAAAAGTTGACAGATAGACGAAATAAACAAAATATATTTTCCAACGATGGGGAGAGTACGATAACTACGACGCCAAAAATTGATAACGGTATTTTGTAGAGGGGTTAAATACAAACACTTTTTACTATGGGAGGGGGGGTCTATCTTACTCCGTTTAGGCGGGAGGGGTAATTTAAAGAAAATAATACTTTAAATGGAAAAAAATACATTAAAAAACAATGGCAACACTTATAATAAAAGACTATGACATTTTAGAAAGCCCAGAATCTGTTCTTTTATATTATTTTTAAATCAAGTTATTCCCTTAAATGGTTTTTGAAAAAAACAATTTCAAACTTGAAATTTTAGGACAATAATTGGGGTGAGTAAAATAATTTTGGCGATGAAAACTAATGACGGATTTATGTAGAGGAGTTAAATACAAATATTTTTTACTATTGGAGGGGGGGTCTATCTCGCTCCGGTTAGGCGGGAGGGGTAATTAAAAAAAAAATTATAAATAAAATTAAAATAAAATATTAAAAAAGAATGGCAACACTTACCACAAAGAACTATAGTATTTTTCAAAGCCAGGAATTCGTTCTAAATTGTCTAAAATGCAAATCAGCAAAATTTTGTCTACCAATGTGAAATTTCTGGCCAGAGATTGTATCTGAAGAATGTTGTTGATATTGGGTAAACTAATATAATTAAAAGAAAGTTTGCATAAACTCAGCCTTGCACCCATCCCAAAATCCAACAGTGACCCCAAGCAGGGGGGTTGCAGGGGGGCAGCATGCCCCCCCATACGCATTTCAAGGCGCAAGGGTAGCAATTTGTACTCTAAGCGGAGCAACATATAAAAGTAATTTTCAATTTTCTCAAAAATTATAAGACATAAATCAAACTGGTTTTGAGTGTTCGATTAAGAATTGATTCAGGCAGTAAAAACTACAAACAAATTAAGTATCTATTTGCTCAACATTGAAAAAAATCAGCATAAAACATTTTTTTTAAATTTTTTTCCTTAAATTTCAAGTTTGAAAGTATTTTTTTCAAAAACTATTAACAGCTATAACTTGATTTAAAAATAATATCAAAGAACAGATTCCTGGCTTACAAAATTCATAAAGTCCTTTATTGTAAGTGTTGCCATTGTTTCTCAATTCATTTTTTTTCATTTTAAGTATTATTTTTTTTAAATTGCCCCTCCCGCCTAAACGAAGCCAGATAGACCCCCCCCTCCCATTGTAAAAAATGCTTGTATTTATCCCCTCTACAAAATACCGTTATCAATTTTTGGCGCCGTAGTTATCGTACTCGTGCCCCAACGATTGCTCGGTTATGAGTTATACAGATATTGATAGAATACAAAATTATATCAATTTAATTAAAATTGTGAATTTTCGCTGCAGTTTGAAATAGTTTTGTTTTGTTCAAATTGGTGATTAGCTGGAAATGGCTCGAAGTAGCTCGAAGTGTATTGTATACACGTACTTTTCGGTACATTTTCCGCTCTCTGAGAGAATTGCGCTCAAATTTTCGAAATTGACAGATTTGTACTGCCTTGCTCGGAAAAGTACGCGAATAGAATAGACCTATTATATCATTGTGACGTTGGCCTTGATGTTATCTGAGTTACACACACACACAGGCAATCTACTTTGCAAACTTTCAATAAAACAAGTAGTCAGCTTTTAAAATTTTAAACTAAAAAAATAATGATATTTCTATTCTATTTATATTATTTCTACTTTTATCTACCAACAAAACTCCTGATTGAACAGCAGTAGAACATGAATTTACATTTTTTTTTAAATAAAACGTGCGCCTTACGTAACTCCTTTAAAATAGAAAATTGCAATTAAAAATGTTCTTTTTTTTTCAGAATCCGCATAGCTCCACTCCAATCAATTATCATCAACCGTGGGCCATCAAACCACCACCAACACCAGTCGATTGAGGTGGCCCTCAAAAGAAGACCCAGTTACGACACGTCAACAATTGGCCCATTTGGTTAATTCTAATCGAATATTTATTGAAATCCAAATGAGCTGAAAATCGCTTGACATGCAAATACGTATGGTGTCCCGTCCTTCTGTTACATACACAGCGATAGCAAATCGAAATGCCCATACAAATGTTGTTCTTGTTCAGAGTTTGATCTAGAACTCACGTAAATATTCGACAGGTTGTTCTAAAACACAACAAGGAAGAGAAAAAAAAAAAACAATTTCCAAGTGAATTATCGACCACCCAGACCCAACTCAGTTCGTCCTTTCTACACCCCAAAAAGGGGGGTTTCTTCTATATGCAAATGAATACAATACGGTCTACATGGGTGAGTGTGTTTGCGCGAACAGTTCCCTGTGCTCATTTTACGTTTCGTGATTGATTTCAGAGTGTGAATAGTAAAATTTCGTCTAAGAGCCCATCAGATACGTCATCATCGGTCGGGTGTGAAGAGTGTTGTAATCGTGGGTATTCCCGATGATTAGAAGTTTGAAATCGACAACGAAATTCAATCCTTGATGGTTTTGCTTACAATCAACGTGCAGTACAAAGAGGTAAGTGCAGTTGTTTTCGACAATATTTTTTTCAAAATACAATTCAATGCTGGGGGATGGGGAGTATTTGCAGTGCACCCTACGGGCGTACCTCATTATGGATTTTACTTCCCTGTTGTCATTTCGCACATAAATTGACATGACACGATTTCTCGTGAACTTTTAAAACCATTCAAATCTACTCGTCATAAATCATAATATATACCTTCACCTATCTTTGCCTTAACTGGTCATTCGAAGTGGTCACTCGAACCAATCACAAGCTAACAAACTAATCCAGAACCAGGAATTAATTTCACAATTGTGCTCGCCCGAAGACACTGATGATCCGATTGTCCATCTGTTGATTGATTAGACGTGCAGTGCAGTCAATATCGGACTGCAGTCCCAGTTACACTGTGCCACCCTAGGGCTGATTTTCCTAGATATTAATAACCTTCACATTGCACAAGGATCGGACACAATTTTCCAGGAACAATAGCTAACAAGCACAGAATGTGCGCAAATCCGAACCAAAGTCCATACAGCATATAGCTTCCAGATGCAATTTTGCTCCTCTCAGTCGACAAAAAAAAACAAAATAAAAAAACATGCTTCCCTTATCCACAGCCGTGTGAGAATCGAGAGAACTCATAGAATGTTTCCGTCGATTCTATTACGGGAACGTGATTAAGTGCTGCCGCACAGCCGCTAGCTGTGAGTTCCCAAGTCGAAGACAATTTCTATTTTGTAACCATATTGCCGGGCAGTTGTTGTTGTTTGGACCGCGATCTGTGAGCACGATAAAGAGATTCTATTGGGCCTGGTGGCCCAAGCGGGAGTATTCGCGCTCCAAAGTCACAAATTGAAAAGAATAAAGGAAATAAATTGAAATTTTTACGCCACCAGGCATCGGAGGACGTAAATTATTGCCTACTGATTCTCGGTTATTAATTTATTGGAATATATTGGAGCCTGACTTGTGAGCCTCCTCTATGTATGTGCTTGTATGGGTTGCGGCGATAGACAGCAAAAAGGGGTCTCAGAGTTCAACACTTATAGGAAGATTCTTGCGTTAATTGACTTCGATTTGATTGAAGATGGACTGCATTTAGTTGGCAAGAGGAGTGTCGAAGAAAGCTGTACAATTTATCTGACAGGTTGTGATGAGAATAATTAAACTTGGATTTGTTTTTCATAGCTGAGGTCACAGTTTTTCACAAAAACGTTAATAGAATCGTTTAAATTTGCTTCCATTATTTTTATTCAATTTCTGAAGTAATTTTCATTTCTGAATATATTATATTTAGGTTACATAGTACCTATTCTTGTCTTATTAGATAAATTTTTATTTTGAAACTTGCTAGCTGTACTTGTACAGGCCCGGCTTTGTCCGTACTTAAATATGTACCCGTCTGTCAGGGCAAAGCACATCAATGTTCCATATTATACAATATTTGCTCCCATTTTGGCGCGAGTGCGATAATTTTGGCTCTGCAAAATGCAAGAAAGTTTTACTATCTCCCTCCGTTTAGGCGGGAGGGGCAATTTTAAAAAAAAAATTGATACAATTAAGAATTAAATTATTAAAAAAGTACGGCAATACTTAGAATAAAGGGTTGTATGAGTTTTAAAAAGGGAGCACGAATTGTTACCATTGTACCGTGGAATATGTATATGTATCATGAAGTATGGCCGGAGCATGCTCCCCTACAAACCAACTGCTTGGGGTCACTGCGAAGTATACGTATAGGTGCGAGGTTGGGTATATCTGTGCTAAGTTTTTTTTAAATAAAATAAAAGTTACAGACTTTTTTTAGTCTTCTTTCGGAGTAAAATTCAGGAATTATAAACATTTTTTATTTTATTTTTCAAAATTTGGCGTTTGAATGCATTTTTTTTTAACTAAAAGTTTAAAAAAGTTGATTTAAAATAAAATAAAATCACAAATTTCTTGTTTTCAAAACTGATCAAATTACTTTATTTTATGTTTTGTTGTTGGTTTTTAATAATTTTTTTTGTATTAATAGTATGTATTTATTTTTAAATTGTCAATGTTGTCATCTTGTCATATTATTCTCCAACCGTCTTACATTTTTTGTTTGGGAGGCCGTGTGAGGAGAGTACCCAAATAACTTAAAGCAACTCCTACAATACGCTTTTAGCAAGCTAGTAAAATAAACGAACAGAATAAATTTCCACACATTGACCCACCACCACCATCTATAAATGGTATAAGCTTTACATTCTCCAATAAAGATAAATGACTTTGTAGGAAGTCTTAGCTGGAAGAAAATGTGTATCCGCATCTTCTCGGATATCCATAAGCTGCATTTATGTTCCAGGAATCAGTGTGTACTAACTGCAGCTGTTCAATATTCACCTATGATGGGTTCCGGGCCATAGAGACATTCCAAGAAACTGTAAATCTGATGAATTTGCCAAAATCGGAAGTACACTATACCTATCATACAAAACAGCGGTACCTTAGGTTTTCCGATCTAAGAATTTAATCCCTCCTGACAGAAGGTATATCAGCGCCACAATAGGTGTCATCACGGGAAACTGCCTTATAGCCATGCATGGGCTTGGCGTATTCTCAAACGATTTTTGTAGAAGTTGTTTGGACGAAGAGGAGGAGGAGACCATTCTACACTTTCTCTGTACTTGTCCGGGTCTCTCCCAAATACGGAAACTCCATTTGGGGGCCTTCTAAATAAACCAACTAGATATTCGAAGTTTCCTTCGTTAGAAAAGAAACTTAAACTGGTTCAACGAGGGACGAAACCTCTTTCTAGATTCCTGGGACCTTATAATGGTAAAAGAGGACCTTATGTTGGGTGGAAGGGTGCCACATGCCATTTGTCCTGGCTACAATGTTTATTACAGTAATTTATCTATATACAACGTTTGGATGGGCTGGCAGGCCGTAGGGTTTTCCCATTAGAGAATTTTGTAAGATGTCAACGAATTTTTTGTTTCATTTGAAGGACCTATTAATGACAATGACATTATGTGTGGAATATGGTGATCGTTTAAATAGCCGCCGTGACTTCGCTACGTGGAACGAATCCGAAATGTCCAAATTTCGATGAATTTCGGAAAATCTTATTCCAAGTACAAAAATCTTATATTAAGCTCATTTTCACAAGACCAAAAAAATCTTCTTTTGGATATTTTTAGTAAGCTTAAAAATCTTACTTCAATCCTGTTTCGCGGTTATTTTAAGAATGTTCGTTCTTATTTTAAGAATATAAAGGCTACGTTTTGCACCATTGTCAACTTAAATTAAGCTCGAAAACGCCGTGAATGAGAATTAAGCCACGTTAAAATGAGAAGGAAATCCTTAAACAAGACCAAAAAATCTTCTTTTGAAATTTTTAGTTAGCTTAAAAATCTTACTTCAATCCTGTTTCGCGGTTATTTTAAGAATGTTCGTTCTTATTTTGAGAATATAAAGGCTACGTTTTGCACCATTGTCAACTTAAATTAAGCTCGAAAACGCCGTGAATGAGAATTAAGCCACATTAAAATGAGAAGGAAATCCTTAAACAAGACCAAAAAATCTTCTTTTGAAATTTTTAGTTAGCTTAAAAATCTTACTTCAATCCTGTTTCGCGGTTATTTTAAAAATGTGGTTCTTACAAATTTATTTTGAGTATTCAAGATTCAAACCTTAGATCAGTGTTTCACAAAACAAAACTTTGAAAATGGTGACAAACTTACCTTGTCATTTGCGGCTTATTGGTATAGAAATCCAACTACTGGGGTTCCCACACGAAAAAGTTCACGTCGCCTCCATTGTGGCATCAGCTGTGTGGAGCATAGCGCCGTCCTGTTGGAAACACAACATGTCATTCACATTCGACATTCATATCATCCAATGCGGGTCAAAAGAAATAGGAAAGTGGTTATGGCAATGTCATCTTTGTTTTCGAAGTTGTACGGACCGATCATACCGCCTCCGGCCCACAATCCACATCATTTGCCAGATCTCTTATACTTAATGCAACATAAACATTTCGAAAAAAATAAACTGTCACCCACGCGTACCTACAACTTTAAAGAGTTCCGTAAGGCCAGCTGCAATGCCACTTGCGTGTAAAAGGACACGAATCAGTAATTGAAGTTTTCACAAGTTTTCCATTATTCGCCGCTGGGCTAAAATTTACCCCTCCAATTAGTTCCGCTTTAATCAGGAACGTTTTCCAATTTGGAAGCGAACTAACCCAAAAAGCAATCAGCTGCGTCTGTTTAATGCCCAACCCTGTGCACTAGTTTTCATACGTCCTGTCCTCAGAAAATGACAGCAACTAGAGTTCAACTTCAACACAAACGTTTTTAACACTTGCCGCCATTTCAATTGAATTTGGACTGCAAAAAAAAAAAGATTGTAAAAAAAAATATACTAGTCTTTATCTCGACCTAACACAGGTGTTGGTGTTGGGTCTGTTGCGGGCTGGCAATAATAATGCTCTGCACGTTGCACTTCCTACAACACTATTGTCCTATGAGCATTGACTCCGAGAAACAGTTCTTGTTGCCTCTGAATACAAATTCAATGGGAACATGATTTTCGCATTAGTCACACTCGACTAGCACAGCCAGCGCGCCATACAAAATTCAAAATCGTGCGACAACACTTCGAGGAGGCAAAACATGGCAAAAAAAAAAAAAAAAAAAAAACAACGACGATCCTGACACCCATAACTCATATAGAATTTATTTCATAGAAATCCTTTCTGAGGGTGGGTGGGGATAAGCAATATTTTTGGCCAAAACCAAATTAATTTGCAAATATTCGTCCTTGATGGGTGGTGCCGTGACGACAGTTCGCTCGGCTTTATTGGTTCAATTTGTGGCAACCATCAGATTATGACTTAGACTTTCCAGTAAGTACCGAGAATTGTGTCCGTTGAGGTGTCACGCGCACGCCACAAACATACAGCTGCATAAATCGATTAGGCCAATGTGTCATTCAATCAGGACGAGATATCTATACCACTGTCCGCACTAATAGCCGAGTTCAACGTTATTTTTTAGGTCAACTGAAAGTCAAGGCTGCCGATATCCATCAACCATTTATTTTGAATTGTCCACGTGATTCAGAGTGGTGGTGGTGGTTTTTAATGTCCCGTTGAGTTGTTTCATCGAAGGCAATGAAACACCAAAAGGAAGCAACTTTCTTAATAGTTTCCGTTTTCGTTGAGAATTTTTTATTTTTTAAATTTTCTTTAGCAATTTCCAACCGAGCGAGTTTCGAAACTGAGGCAATTAGATGTAAATGGGCCTTCGCCTTAGAATTTTTGTATTTTTTTTTTTCGGTGATAATTTATGGGGCACCAGCACCGCGGTGATTTGTAGTAGGACACTCGAAAAGAAGAACATGCAACTTGATACTTCTTGGAGACCCTGATTAGGTGGAATTTGTTGATTTAATGTAATGGGTTTGGGATGATCCATAAATAAGGGGCACACGCAAGTTTTTATATAAATTTATTTATGCGACCTTTTGAAATTCGATCTTGTAAAAGCAGGATCATGTGATATTTTATCCAGTTAATGTTATGATGCAAAGATAAGAGCTGGAATGATGATGCCCAAAAGTCGCTATAGTCGTAGATGTTTGCATTTTATTGCACTGATTTATTTGCAAGATCGCTCTGAGTAATGAAATCGTGTTTTTTGTAATCTACATACATAATTAAAGCTGACTTCAATATATTGTTTTGATTTGAGTCGTTGGCAATGGTTTTTATGTTGTATGCGATTAGGCTAAAAAGAGTATCTACTTTTAGCTGATGTAATTTACTTTTAATTAATTAAAATTTAATAAATAAAAATAAAAAAATAATTAATTTTAGATAATTAATAATTATCCAGATAATTTTTTTTTCGGAGTCTCGATTCTTACTTAGGTACTTATGTACTTATCGGGCTCCCGACCCGTGAAGAGTCTCTGCCTGAGACACTCTGCTTCCAGTTGTCGAGACCAAGCGCTCTGGCATCCGCGATGGCTTGGACTTGAAACGGAGGCTCGGTCTTCTTTGTCTTCTCGAACCTGGGGATTTGATAGATCTATAGCTGGATCATGTCCATTCTCTCGATGTGGCCTAGCCAATGTAGTCGACGTTTTGGCTTTTTGTACTACATCCACATCTTGGTACAGCTCATAGAGTTCGCGGCTGTTTCATCTCCTCCATTCGCCCTCCTCGCACACAGGACCAAAAATCCGTCATTCGAAGGAAGCCCGTATCAGTTCTCTCTTCTCTCTCATCGTCCGGCACTCGGCGCCAAAAAGAAGAACTGGAAGGATGAGGGTTTTGTAGAGCACACATTTCGTCCTTCGAGTTAGGAGTTTTGAACCCAATTGTTCTGCCAAACCATAGTAGCAACGGTTTCCAAGGGAAATTCTTCGCCGGATCTCCACTAGAGTGTCATTGGTGGAGTTCATGTTTACTCCGAGGTAGGTGAACTCCTTAATTACCTCGAAATTTTTGCTATATCAATAGTGACGTCCTGTCCTAGGCGGTGGACAGATGCGTGTTTATTTGGTGATAGCATATACTTAGTCTTCTTTCCACGCAAGAACTTCTTTTCCTACCTTCTCCTGGCTCGATACTCTTTCTCGCTGCTTGTTTTTTTTTGTACACGCATTCATCGTGATACCACAGGCTCTTTGTCTGGGGTGGCTTGTACTCTACAGTGGTTTTGGCTACCTCCTTTACGATGACGCGAAAGATGTTTTTCTTTCCGACTTTAACATTGAAATCCCCGAGCACAACTCTTACATCATACTCCGGCCAGTCTCCGTAGGCTCCATCCAGGAGGTCATAAAACCCCTCCTTGATGGTATCTTCAGCCTCGTCGGTAGGGGCGTGTGCACATATTAGGCTTATGTTTTGGAAATTAGCTTTGATGCGTATCACAGTCAGGCCAGTGAATTTTGTCCTAAGCCGATTTTCCACGACGAATCCGCATCCTAATACTGCAGTCTGTTGTTGCAGCTGTAATAAATGTCGCAATTTTTTCTCTTCATCATACCTATGATCCTATCCATCATATCTCCTGAATCGCGGTTATATCTGCCTTGTACCGTGTGAGGACAGACTCAAGTTTTTGAGTAGCACTTGGGGTGTAGAGCGTTCGTACATTCCAGGTACATACTCTTAATCAAAGTCCATTGACGTTCCGAGTCTTATTACTATTTGAGGAGTTCCATTATCCGAGACTGGTTGTGTCCCTCTCATAACTACATATAGTCGTTTTTTTCAAGGTCGGGAAGTTACCCCGACGGCGCAACCCCCAACCTGGAGGGCCAGGCCCTTGTTTTGACCCTAGGATAGCGGGCCGGAAAATCCGATGTCAATAACCCACTTGGGGGTATGAGCGCTGCCGTTGACCCATTGTTGGCTCGTCCGCCAACAACTCTTTTCCAACACCCTTGCTTCAGAAATCCCTATAGGTAGATATGGTGTTCAAATATGTCGAAGTATAGCTCATTTAGGTATTACACTTAGTAGTTCAAACTGACTGGAACTGTATAGGCGCCACCGTTTATTCCATCTATGCGATTCCTCCTCTGCCACCTGAGAGTAAGAGCCTTAGTGAGAGGACACTCCTTCCCCTCTCTCGTCCGCTGCCACCAACGACCTTCTACAGGGATTGGTTACCCCATCTCCAGTTGAGGTACTAGGCACCCACCAGTCACCAACGTGGAGGTGAGAGTAGGTTGCTGTGTATATTAAATGCTTCTGAGAAAATGCACGCACTTATGCTTTCATCTTCGAGACATCTGATCCGTTTCCTGTTTTCCACATGCCTGCCATATAGGCCGGTAGATATTTCGAATAATTTCCTTACTTTATTTTTCTTCACGGAACCACAATTATCATTAGGTCGTTTTCTTCCACTCAGAAACCACGATCTCCATGTAGGGCCTCTCGTAGCCATGTCCACAACCACACTCTGTCATAAAGCCAAACGGTACCACTCTTGTCGATTGGGCCGATTTTGCTATGCAGGAGAAGATCTTCTTTGTATGAACACCGTAGCTTTAGAGAGAAAGATGGGGAAGACGCCGGAGGTATTCCTCAGCCTTAGACAGAAAAACTGTCCCTCCTACTATGCATACCTAGTATTGTAGAACAATGGGCAATGTGAAGTTTCGGGTTCAACTCTTCACCTCTAATTATGTAAGTTGTTGAACCAATTGTCGTCCAAAAGATGCACCCACAAGGCAGTGCTAAGGCCTACAGTTTAAAAGCTTCATCCCTGCCTAGAGTTTTAAATTTTTGGATGAAAATAAATCCGGCAGACATCAAGGGAATAACTTATAGCTAAATATTTCCTTGGCAGAGATTATCCTGAACAAAAAAAAACGTATAAACTCATAAAACGAATGCCCACTCTTTCCATCAGTTATTATGTACCTACATAATGCACAGCAGATATCAGATCTGCACTCTCCAGCTTGGAATTTAAATGAGCCTAACAACCCAATAATACCTCCTCGCATATCAAATTCTAATTGAAATTACGAGCGCCTCATAACGTCAATCGTAAAACAGCTTGCATCTAACTACCTATTCACTGGCCATGCTCATGCATCATCGAATCCTTGCCAGACAAAGGTTACTTCTGCCAACACAAATCAACTTGCCACACAGTAATTTGACTCCTTTGTTCCTCTGCCACATACGAGTGCATTCGTACTCGTACTCGTATACTCATGCGCAGCGCACTCATCCAGTCATGCAACTATGCGAACAGCAACAGATCCATTCGACTCCTCCATAAAAATCTTAATTACAATAATTTCACTCTGTTCCGGCTGGCATAGAGAACATCTCACTCACTCACAATAGATACTGTGCAAGATGACCAATTACCCTCACCAACCCGTCTATAGAAGCTGCAGCGGTAGTGCCGTTTGCCATAGTGGTCGAACGAAGACGATGCTCGCACAAGCGCGTCCTCGTTTGTTTCGCACGAATTTCCATTTAAAAGAACAAATCAAAGGGCTGCTCTACCATAGATCCCAATCCCACGGTCAGATAGATATTCCAGCAAAAGGAACGACCGACGACGAACTTCACTATACGTGCATTGCCAAATAGATGATCGTGTATCTGCACTTGAGCCTTCATTGGTCTCTATGATTATCTTCATCTTTAATCGGGGCAGCAGCGGTGGCGGTGGCCGGCGCAGCAACGCTACAATGGAGAGAACTTACACAGCACAGCACAGCACATCACTGAGCAGAGCAGAGCGTGAAGAATCATTTTGAAGGTCCATCATCATTGCTGGACCGCAAACAATTCTTGGTCGCTCTCGCTTTGGGAGAAAGATTGAAAGATCATATACCTTCAGCGATCGTGATGGTAATTTACCCGCAGACTTTTGTTACGTCATAATATTTCGACTTGAAATTAGATAAATGGCCATAGAAAAAGATTGGCCTCAAAATGAGATTCGCCGTAGATTGTATATTCATTGCCGGTACGTGGTGAAGTTTAAGATACGATCCGTTCGCTCAGTTGTGATTTATATGAAGATCAAACTTACGCAAGGAGTTGTAAATGCTGGCCAGATGGGGCCAAGGATGATACTTACCAAACAAAAAAAAATTTAGTTTGTGTTATCCCAAACAAAATGGCAAAAGTGCCTATTGTGTGCATTTGAAAGTGGTGAATGACCAAATGGTGATTTTATAGGCTCTTGGTCCAGATTGTGGGTACAAAAATTAGCAAGAGCTCTTCTTTTCACCTTTGACCTTGGGACGAGCTTTTTTTTTTTCAAGTATCTTCCGAAATTAATGTGTTATTCTGATTAAACTGCTTCTCTATTGCTTTATTTTGTCGATTGGAATGGACCTACAATTTATATTAAGGGAAGCTTTCTCAGGACACAGTGGTTAGTGCGGTTACTGTGCGAGGGGTCTCAACTTCGATCCCCGGAAAACACACAAATTTTCCATTGCGTATCAGCTCTCGCGAACGTCTGACAAACATCCAAGAGTATCAATGTCAAAAAAAAACTTCTTAATTCAGTCGTTCAAACTCGGCATAAAATCGTAGGTTACTTCTAATCGGCCCAAAAATAAACACTCATACAAACGAAACGGCTGGTTGTGAGTGAGAAGCTAGGGGTAGGGTGCCTAGCCCTATTGCGCCATCTATCAATTTTTTTGCTCAGGACAGAAATATCCTCTTGCACATTTGTATGAACAGCTGACAAAAAACTTGTAGCTGCTTCCGTCGTAATCGTGAGAATCATTTTCAATGGCCAGTCTATCCATTACAGCGCTCGCGGGTGTAAGATTCTCAAGTGCATAACTCTCGAACTCCCGCGACTGACTCTAAACCATAACCTCATATAGTAGAGAGATGTCGGACTTGATCCAACTACCTTATTTAGGAATTTAGGAGCCTGATGAAACGGGATCAATTGGTTGAAAATGGCTATTTCGAACTAAATAATACCCAGACTCCTCTGTAACTGATTCTTAGAATACTTGAATCCTAGCAGGCAATGCTCCGTATATATTTTTTTTCTCAGGAAGTTAACCTTACAATTTGACAATTGTACGATGAGCATTAAGCCTACATACAACAGAGTATGACTACCGCAATGCATTTTTTTTTTGCTAATGTAATAAAATTATAGCGTTTTGTCAATCGAGAAGCTGTGGACAAACTTATTGAAGACCTTTTGTTGACCCTTTATATGAAAATGTGGTCAACAAATAGTTGATACTTCAAATCTTTCCATTTAAGCCACAGATAATTCAGTGTCGCTCTCTTATTGTTTCCGATGACGCTGACAGTTAAAAAAACCGGTGCAGGAAATAAGTCCCCGGGTAATAAGTCCTCTGAGGGAGTCTGTTCTCGCCTAGTGGGAAATAAAACCACTTTCGTGAAGTGGACTTAGTTCCCATGTAAGGTGGGAACATTTTTTTCTTAAATTGAAGTCGAAATATTAACTTCAATACTAAAGTGTAGAAAGTTCAAATTTCCACAAAATTATTCATGACTTTCAGTAAAACATTGAGTTTTTTTTTAATAGAACCTTACAAAAACGAGGACAAGATGGCGGTCAATACTTCTGCAGAATGTTGGTAAAAAATGTGGATTTCTACAGTCTCTATAGTCTACTAAAAAAGTGCAAAAGAAATTTGCGAAAGGGTTTACTTTTTGTAAATAAAACTGGCTTAATGCCGTGACCCGTGAGTCAATTGCGGTAAATTATTATTCTCGGCTAATTTTCTGACACTTATGACACTAATTTCACACTATTCATTATTTAATAGAAATTCAGTATTATAATATTTTCTCTGCAACATTCTAGCAAAACTTAAAGAAGTCAAAAAATTAGCCAATAGGATCATTTATTATCTTGAGGCCGGTACAGCATATTTTTTTTAATAATTTTTTAGATTCGTGTTTTTACCACGATAAATGTCAGGATAATTATTCAGCGCAATTGATACATGTCTTAAGTAGCATATCGACGAGTGTAGAGATGGCTTCCTTCTGTACAGCATTTCACCAGCTTCATGAGCGGAAACAGTCGATATTATATTATTGTAACGATCTTGGATCCGATGCCCATCTAAAGCTTCGGTGAGAAATTCTGCTTGTCAGACAGCGTATAGCGATTTTGGATCCCGTCTAAAACCTACTTATATACTACTATAACCTACTAAATTATAATTTGCAACTAATATTCTTAATTAGTTACCCATCCTAACAATATCCTCGATTAAACTCAGTTAATCAAAATGTGTGGTAACGCGCAAGCGCCTAATTATCGACCCGTTTTAATTGCGACAATTCTGACTATATTTTGTTTTTAACAGTTTAACAATATATCATCTGCAAATAATGTATTAATTTTGACATGTCTTAGCCCATCTTAGTCCCATAGATTTTTGATAATCTGTAAAAATAAATTGAAACTCCATCGTTGATGCTCATGGTTGGTCACCCTGTTCATTAAATGGCACCTGTAGAGAAATGAAACATATTGCGGTTAGCAGCAGTGTTGTTAGGTCTCTCTCTTCATTTTTCCCACGAAACGTGGTCATTTTTCCCTTTTTTCCCTTTTCACCGAACTCAAATTCCCACGAAATTCCCACGATGCATTAAAATGAAAAAAAAAAGAAAAATTTTAACTCATTTTTATTTGTATTGTAAGAAAATCACAATTACCGCGTTGCATTGACCGCTATAGTCATCTAGCGGTATGCCAAACTCCATATAAAAAAACTGACATTTCAGCATTTGCGCTAGAGCTGTAGCACATATTGTGAAATATCCTTTTCTGGGAAATGTTTCAATCTAGCGCAAAATTAACTAAATAAATAAATAAATAGTTCATGCAACAAGTCCGTATAGGCACCCTATAGGTCTAGCTTCTCTAGTTTGTGTGAGTTTTTATTTTTGGGGGTAATGGAAGGAACCTACCATTTTATTCCGACTCCGAACGGCTGAATTGAGAAGCTTTTTCAGTACGTTATATTCTCGTATGTTTGTCAGACGTTCGCGAGAGGTGGTGCTTTTCCGGGGATCGAACCTGGGACCTCTTAACCGCTGAGCCAATGCGCCCACAAAATTAACTGGTAAATTGGAGGAAAATAGCGAACTGCCAAAACAAATCTATCAAGTCTAAATTAATTTAATAAAAAATATGGAAAAGTGGAAGTGTAGAAGTTACACAAAATACATTTTTGCTGCTCATGAAGATAAAGTAATAAAAATTTAAACTGGTTCCATTCCAATGTCACTTTGCCGCTTGCGCTAGAGCTCTAGTTACATGCGCTGTCGCTGCGCTGGCGGCGCCGTCAGATTGTTTTTGTACTAAAACTTTTTAGTTAAGAGGATATTTACATGAGCTCTTTTTATTTCTACTGATAATTGTTGTGAATTTTTGAATTAGTTTTGGTGGTTTTACAATTTTTTTTGTCAGAGTCCTGAAATTCCCACGATTGTGGTGCTTTTTCCCTTTATCCCACGGAAGGCTTTTCGGACAACGAAAATCCCACAAAAAGGGATAAATCCCACGATATAACAACACTGGTTAGCAGTATGTTATTAAATTTATGGTCGTCTTCTCTCAAGTGAATTTTAAATCCAAATTAAATCACATCAGCCGTTAATGTGTTGTTGACAGATCAAGTGAAATATGTAGTCAATTGGAGTTATACTACAGCAATTTGTATTGTGATGACTGATGACTGGTGAGGACCTTAACTTTCAGCCCCTTTTTGTAAGATAGAAGCAACTTGGCAATTATATGGCAACTTGTTAACTCGGACAATTGGACAATGTCAGACGGCCGGCGTCTCTTGAGAGGTATTTATGTAGCGTGAACAACGGTTACAATTTATTTTTTTTTTTCGTATAATTTATACGACATGCAAATGCAGATTGGAAGATGATTGCGGTTGGTAGGTATTGTGATTTTTGTCAAGTGTTTCATAACAGTAATCGAATTTGACAGTAGATAACTGTAATTATTTTAATGTTGCGGTTCACTTAATTTTTTGCAGGACTTTCCCGTTTCTATTGCTATTTCTGTCTACTTCTGCAACTTTTAAAAATCCGACACAATGCTAGGAAGTGGTAAACGTAATTTAAGAGGAGTGCAATTTTGTTGACAGGTGAAGGAAAGGTCCTGATCTTAATTTTGAAGACTATATAAATCGGGACTCTTGCTTGATCATTTATTTTTCGTCTAGAAAGGGCTGAATAAGTGTGTTTAAGTGATACAACCCAATTTGTAAACTACTGGCCAAGCAAGACTCAGTCATTCGTGTAGTGTGATGTGTGACCCAAAGAATGTTAATATGGTTTTCAATTTGAACAATTTTCTTGTTGTCAACAGAACCAAAAGAGGAAAGCTTAATTCTTTTGTAATACTTTTGAAAATGTGTTATGTCGGTGGAATTTATTCAAGGCGCAAGTAGTCGATTTAGTTTTTATTTTATTTTTATTAAGAATTCACGAGGCTTAAAAAATAATGGTTTACAAACGATTGCTTACTCTCTACTCGACGTCTGGATGAGAAGTGACATACCTAGTTACAAAAAATACAAAAATACAATTGCAGGAAACTGTCATCCAGAAGCTATCAGTGGTTGGAGGACGGTGTTGCCAACTGCATACATTACAAAATGGAAAGTATTAGAAAGATATAGGTGACAGGCCCAGGACGTGTGGGCAGAATAACCATCTTTTTGAAACCGTATCTACATAATTCTGTTTGTTGACGTAACCATTGAGATGTGAATGAATTTAATCAATGGGCCTTACCATATCATTTTTATATTTCAACTGTAATACGATCATATTTTTTTTAATTTGCGTCAGATCAACGACAAGCTCCAGAAGGAAGTACCAGCCATTTACAAAATGTCGCCACCAACATTGTCTTTTCTTAATAGGTATCTAACTAGTGAAGTTAGTTTACATTCATTAAAGACACCAAGTGACAAAGAACAGAAAAAGAATCCCATAGATTTGCAACAGAAACAGAATTAGGTACAGACATTTTATTTTTTCAGCAACAGAAATTAGCGACAGAAAAATGGCTGTTTGACGACAGAACGTAAACAGAACATGTATTGATTGTTTCTGTTCCTGTGCTGCCAGAAATGTCAATTTATCGTGGGAAGGAATTTTTTTTTGTTTGCATTTTCTCTATCTGTCATCTGGCTGCCTGCTTTAGGTAGTTTGAGTTGAAAATTAGACTACCATTCGAATAAAATGTTTTTAGTGGACATAATTAGGTATGTATTTGAAACCGTTTGACAGAATAGACAGCAGCCATTTTTTTCTGGATCTGTTTCAGTTTTGTGTAGCAAAGCGAGCAACGTAAATAGGACCAGAATTTACAACAGAACGAAACAAGTTTTCTATTCTGTTCTTTGTCACTTGGTTCCATAAATGGTTGCATTCAGATGTAATAAGGAAAAATAAGGCAATAACGAATAGGCAGACAGATGGCGCTGCTAAATATATGTTACATAACTTAAATATTTTGACGGTCACAATAGATGATTTCATATGCAAAATGTCGCCATTGTGACAGTAACAATTATTTTCGATCTCCGTGTCTGTCAAAAAAAAAAATCATGCTTTTCTACAGACAGATGTCACTATGACTCGTCATAAATTACCTCTGTTACGTGTACTAAGGACTGGTGCACTGAGTAAAGGACATCGTCTACACAGAAAAAGGCCGCCAGCAAACTGCGGACTATAAACAGTAATTCTTAAAAGAAAAAAAAATTCCTATGGTCAGCTTGACCATCAGATGTCGACAGTGACCAGCATAACTGAAACTGAGTGCCAAACATAATTGATCAATTAATATCCATGCTGAGCACAAACCACAGAGAACTAGACCGTCGACTTCCCGTGCACCTACCCGATTCTCCCCGGAAAAATATTACCCTGTCTGTGAATACGTGTAAAAGTCAAAATTAATGGCGGCAATGTAAATAAAACATGTAAGTGGCCATTTGTTGAGATGCGTTAAGAAACGGTGGGAATTATGGGGAACTAAAATTAGGTACTGTTTACATTTCAGATAAAATCATATTGGAAATAGACGGTTGGTTGGAATGATTTAAATTCAATTTGAGCGAAAATATAATTTATATCGTTAATAATATTTTGTTCGCATATTCAAAAAACTACTTTCTTTATCGCAAAAACAAATCACCTAGTGAACGTAAAATGTAAAAAACAAAAAGGCTGGCATTTTACTTAACGTTCCAGCAAATTTGTCAAAATTGCTACCAACAACTAAAGGATAACTGTTGGAATTGTTGTTTAGTTTAACATGAGAACAATACCTTACGGCATCACCATAAACTATTGTACTGCTTTTTCTGTTTTACAAATCATTTCGAATAATCTCACGCGTCCTTTTTCTTTTCAGGGAGTTGGTTGTGTTTTATCTTTGTCTCCGAAAAACTTTAACTTTTTCAGCATTTGTTCATCAATAACAAAATAAAAATAACTAATAATATGTAAAGGATAATCACGTGATTAAGCCAAAATTATTAATAAATCACGAAAGGCGTTTCCACCGAATTTACATTTTTTATTTTGACATTGCCATCAATTGAAGCTCTTCATTCCAAAGTACCAGGAGCAAGTCTTTTTCGGACCAATTGTTTCTCTTGCTTCTGATGGGATGACAAAATAAAACACTTACGATCCAAATAAGATATTTTATTAAAAGGCGCAGAACAAGCGCAAAAAGAAAGAAAAAAATAGCAGATGTAGGAATTTAATATAATAAAAAGAGATGGAAATACATCTGCAAGCAAGAAAATTGTTTGTGGTGCAAAATCAATTTGAGTTCACTGTCCTAACAGCTTTTGTTTTGTAAACATTAACTGACAATATGAATAGAACTCCTTTTTTATTTATATGAATATAATATAAATATCATAAGCTCATCGAAACAGTTTTGTTGCTAAATAAACACCTGAATAAAGAGCTGCAGTTGAAAAGGTATGTTTTATTTTATTTTGCGACAAGAGCGACGCAATTAAAAATAAAACGCGTATGTATAACGTAATTAGCAATAATGAAAATGTATAATAATTAACGAAATGAATGACATGATTTAACTAAATCAAGAGGATTTAGCTAAATCACAGCCAAATCAAGTGAATTTAGCTAAATCACGTTGGTGGGAACCTGGTAAAAGTTAAAGGAATATTCACAGGTTTTGGCAGTCCATTCACGTGACCACTTTTCTTGGTCGTAACAGTTCACGAAGTTCAGACATCAATTTCTACTACCTAACAATCTCTGATTTGAGTTTAAGTTCGAACGAATTTTTTATTTGATAGTTTGTGGAACGGATTTGAATGTTGTGAATTTTGAATAAACTTGTGATAATTCGCGCTAAGGGTGTTTTTCTTCGAGGCAAAAAGTTTGGAGTTCGAAATTTTGTCGTTTATGCTCTTTTGAAAATAGTTTTTCCCATATTTTGATGGATTATTTTATTATTCTACTTAGGTACTCTTGCAATAGTAAAATGAGCAATTTGTTTATATAAATGCATCAAAAGTGGTTTGTTCGCATAATATCATATAATATTCGTTCGTTCATTCTCATGTGAATATTCCTTTACATCGCCGATTTTAATTGATATCAACAGTTTAAACAATTTAACATTCCCTAAAACTAAATTGTGATGTGAACGAAGTATAACCGAAAAAAAAGAAGAAACCTGCAGAACACATCCCCACAGCCATAAACCACAGCCAGGTGCAACTACCATAGGATTTTGCTACGTATGCGTGTGCCGTAATTTCTTCCCTTTAATTTATACAGGCCCAACACATAAATAAATCCTATGGTACCAACAGCTTGTGGGCAAAGTCCGTTATGTGGGAGGAGTCGACGGTCTATTTCTTACTGGTTTGTGATGCTGAGCTTGTGACTGGGTTACCTACCACCATCAAAATAAACGACTGTCCAAGTCCATGTGGCTTGCGTCAATTTCTAAAAAACAATCGGTTGTATAATCGTTGCGACATTAATCCACATCTAATCCGGCCGCAGTTGACCCCAATTAATTTGCATGCGACTTCTTAGAAAAAAGGTGCAGAAACCTTTTTATCGCAGCCGCAAGCGCTTGACAGGGGACCGAGAATATTGTTGACTTTTTGACGTATACACTGCTGCGGTGTGCTTGCGCGCATAAAATGCAAACCATGGAGTGAAAGTTATTTCCTATATATAAATAAGACCGCTGGTCGATCTCTCCTTATTAGGTAACCTAAGCTATCCACCGCCTTAAGGTTCCTCTCATCCCCAGGGAATTCCATAATCGAACAATAGATTTTGCAACCGCAAACTTACCTAATGACCAGCATCTGTGTGCAAAGTCCTACAGGAGAGCGACTACCACTTTGTTTACGTAAATATATATCTAAATCTCATTATCTCCCAGACAGGACCGTTGTAAAGCATATATCGGCAGCCGATGACAAAATGCATCTAAGCGTCGCGTCGCGTCAAATTAATTTCGAGAACCAGTTGCCCACGGTAGTAACAGTAGTACCGTGAAACGATGAAACTCGCCCATTTCAGCCGTAAACGCGAATGTTTCACGCTTTACGGGTATCGCGGTAGATATACTCGTATACGTCGAGTCAGAGTTTGGGTCCACAATATAACGCCATCGACGCACGTGTTTTGTGCTTTTCTTTCTTTTATTTCCCGCACATTTAGATCGCTTACAAAGTGCGCGACAAGAGAGACAATTTTCATTTCAATTTGACATTTCGTGGTCTCTTTTGAGTGCCGACATACGAACGACGGCGTTACTAATCGAAGTGGGCAGTTGTCGACAATTGTAGTTTGAGATAAATTGTGTCCACAGTTTGGTTGGATTTTTACGAGTGACCATTGTGGAAACAGTGGAAATTGTCTGATTTGTGCAATGAAAGGTTGTTGCGACTGTCACAATGTTTTTATATCTCTGTTGATGGAACGTACAAAGTTGGCGGCCATTAACATGAGTGTCACCGTTGATTTGATTATATTCACTGGGCTTTACGTTTGTGAAAGGGGGATTGTTAACATTTAATTGTTTGCGTGTACTGCGAGCTAATTTGTTGGTCATTATATCCTGCACATCAGGTGTCAAATATACTTACTTCATGGTAGCTCTCTTTTCCCTAACCTTCAACCCGTCAGGTCAAGTGAGCTCCGCATATTAAGAATTTGGATTAATAAATTAAATAGGAAGGATTATTTTATTTTCTCTACGGACGAAACGTAACAACTATCACGTAAGGTGCTGGTCTGTTGTTTCCAATTGTGTCTGGTTAAGGGAAGACTGTTCTTCCTCGGTTAATGATAGCCATTAAATCGGAGCGCATCAGCACACAGCCATCACTTATGAGACCATTGCAGCCTATATCTACAAAAGTAAACTTGCAATTAGCATCGAACATCTCCATAAGTACGACGCTATGGAAGCCTTTATATTGCCTTTATAATTGTAGAACAAACAAATCTTTTTTCGATGGAGTAAAGGCGATGTGCTTTCCATCGAGAGCACCCACACAATGCGGAAACTGCCAAAGGATTTGAAATCCTTCAGCGATTTCCAGCCACTTTTCCTTCCAATCCAATATTTAAAACCTTAGGTACCTACATATATGTTAAAAAAAACTCGCTTTCTTTGTAGATTTTAAAGTCGGCTTTGACTCCGTCCTTATGGAACCTTATTTTACAAGCTATCGTGTCATCCACATTTTTAATACTGCCCAAGAACATAACATAAGATCATAACACCGATATTAAAGCCGAATCATGGGATTATCAAGTTACTCCGAAACAAAAATGGACCAGAGATGCCTGTTAAGTCCATTTTTGTCTAGGTCGCCTTTAGACGTTGAACCATTCAGTAGAGAATGCGTCTAGTAGGTTCTGGCCTGATTCTGCTTAAATAGTTTGAAACCATAGCTCACTATGAATTTCCTTAGCCCGGTGCATTGGCAGTACTTCCGAAATAATTAAGGCAATCATTGACATACCTACCAAACCAATTATATTCTGCTCGCCGAGCAAGCGAGATGTAGAGGCCGCTGGCTGGTAGGTAACATATCGAAGAGCGATGTCTTCTTTATAAGCCTCCAGTGGCTGACTGGTAAATGGTAGGCCATGTACTTTGAAACGTTGGCTGGGTTGCTGGATTCGAATGGAATTTGGATTCTTACCTTTAGTCTACATTGCCGATTAGATCGCGTTAAAGTACCTCACTATAACAGAAGCATCCCTCGCGTAATAGCTCTGCAATGTCTTTCGATGATTTTTCCTTCCGGGGAATTTCCATCACAAAAAAAAAACCCTTTAGTCTATGGGTGATTTGAAACTGGTCAATAGTCTTAAACAAGGCTCCTAATAAAACCGTTGTAAGCATTGATAAAATCAACAGCATTCTGGTTGTTACAAGAAATCAGCTTAAGGTTGGTAGGTTGCCAGCCCGTATCCTTTAGGGGCAGAGTATCGTGGGATTCTAGCCATCCACAGAGGCATTTTTCAGCCCATATTTGTCGTATGGGATCCTCCTTCCTCGTCAGATAAGTCCACACTCTCGAAGATGGGAGCGATCCCTCACTACTTTAGAAGGATCTGGAGGTATAATTGCTTTAGAGCTGCTGTAATCCTTATCAAGGGATACACCTTTTCACCGTGCGGATACCGCCCCAACAAAGGACTGACGTATAGCCTGTTTTGATGTACCAGCACGATTTTTTTTAACAGTGCTTGGGGAGAGAGTAGCTCTCTGTTCTATTTCCAGATTTAAGGAATTCGCTGAACTCGCGCAATTTTCGTTGCCCAGCGAGTCGCCCTCTGACTGACTGCAGTTCTTTTCTGCCTTCTTCCGGAATGCCAAAGGAGAGGTCTCTACACCTAAACAGTTATTGGAACTGCTAACATTTCGGAGTCTCATGAAATCCGCCTTCAATATTTAAGTTTTTTTTGTCTTTCTGAAATGTTGATCCCACCAGTAGCAAGGGGCCAAGTCCCAAGACCCTAGTGGTATTATGCTTAAATCGGAGATATCCATGACATCCGAAGCTCATTGTTAAATGACACACTAATGGTGTGCAATTCATTTCATAGAGGCTGTCGTTCAGTCCAGAAATTAAAGGTTTTTATTGAGTTATTATACTCCAAATCCTGCATATTCAGTCAAGAGCAGGATGTGGTTCTTCACGACGTATGAATGGTCCTATAGGAGACTAGGAGATAGGAGACAGATCCCTTACACCCTTACAGGGTCTGGCTTGACAAATGCTTTTTCAAGAGTTGAGCTTGTAAGACCGCCGGAAACTGAACTGTCTTAGTTTAATAGCCTCTTTATAATTGGATTCGTGTCTAAGGCGATTACATTTGACAACATATCAGCAGCGCCAAACAAAGGTCGGCATCGAGGAAGGATAAACACCCACTTAAAACTTCTAAAGGATAAGGTCCTCCCGAGTTGGATTTCTCGTGTAGATGATAAGTAAGAATTTCGGTAGGAAATATAAGTTCAGTGCGTTTGGCATTTGCAAGCTAAATTTTAAGAATAAAAGTAAGAATTTATGTGAGTCCCTTCGATTGAAAATTCCAAGTCAAATGATCCTCTATTGCTGTATCGCGACATTTTCGTCAATTCTTTTTTGATTCAAACGCTTGGCTAAAGATATGTCAATGTTCTTCTAAAACATAGCAAACATGCCTAGAGTCCGGTGCACTAAACCCGATAGATATATAGAAAACCTTGAAGTGCTTAACATTCAGGCACACCCCACCCTGTTATACATATAATTATGCATGCGTTGCGTATGCATCCACTATGCGAATGCCAATTCTTTCAACTTGAATTTGCATTTTGCAACATTTGCCTCAGGTGCGCAAAAGATTATACGTGTACCGTAGATATACGTTATGACAAGCCCTCTGTGCCGCGTTTCACATACGCCCATTCATCGCCTATCCATAGATGAAAAATGTCCTCACAGAGCCCATATTTCTTTTCTTTTTACACTCCCCTACAGGTATTGGGATTTGGGTTCAAGGATTTCCAATTGCGCAGCCGCAGCAACACTGCTTCTAACTCACGAACTGTATACGCCATACGCGATGCAATAATTAAAAGGAATTTCACGATTTCCATCTAACCAATAGCATACACAACACACGGCTTCCGATAAGTGATAATGATTGTTACCTAGCAGAAGCAATTCATTTCGAAGGAGCAGATATACCCATTAAGGCTGGCCAAGCCACACAGCTCTCGTTTTGTTTTCCCCTGAAAAGCACTTTCACAAACATGTCTGGGGCGGCGAGGCAAAAACAAAAACCAAGAATCACGTATGATCTGCGATCAGAAAGTGAATTCCAGCATATAGCTGCTTCGAATTAGACCAGAGCTGTGGACCACAGTCTGGGTAAATTGTTTCGTCCAATATGAGTTGATAATATCATGTGGCGTCGTCGTCGAGCAGATCGCACGGCCTATAGAGCGAGTAGTCTGCCGCAGTCATTTGCATTACAGTTGGCAACTAGGAAACGATCTGCATCTGCACATCGCGCACAGATGCGGACACGATCGTTTGCTCCTTTGTATGGTTATCGATCGCATGCAGTTCTTATATAAGTCGCATCTCGTTTGGGACTGGTGACGATCACTGATTTTGATAATTTAATTGTTTTTCTCTTTTGATGCAGGAGACGCGGCCAGCGATTGGAATTGTCAATTGTATGTGGTATCGGTATCTCCTACCTATATAGACAGGTGCCTGGGGGAGATTTGACGATAATTATTCAATGTGAAACTATAGAAGATAGATTGAAGTGATTTAGACGTCTTATCTACATTTTGAGGAGCTGAAAGCTAAAATCAACATTTAAGTAGTCATTGCTCATTATCATTTACAATTGGGAGAGTCACTCTTTTTAACGAACTTTTCGTAACATTTTCCTTTCCAAACTTTCCCTCAAGAAATGTGTCTAGATACGAATTGCAGATTGTTTTCGGTTCCCACCATCTCTCCGCTGACTTATCCACTTCTACAAATTAAATTTTGCTACTTTTTAAACTATTTGCCCTTATCTACCAGTGTCCACATTATTCCATAAAAATTGACAATTGCGAAAGGTGACAGGTGACAATTTCTAAAGTGACAATTCGACAATTGTCAAATTTCTGTTTCATAAATAATTCGAGAATTTTGTAGAATTGTCAGAAAATAACCGATAATGTCAAGTTTTGGTTAAAAAAAAAAAAATTGTCAGGAATTTTCCTAGAATTGACGTGAATTTTCTGTCAAATACTAAAATTTGTATTTTATGGGACAGAAAAATATATACAATTTTGTCAGTATGAAATGAACCTAATTGACTATTCCGACAGATGTTTGAATTTCGGTCAAGTATTGATAGTGAAGTGACAAGTACGATTTTAAATGCTGGATATAATTTCTTCAAGTGAAATTGATGAAGGACCAAGGACCTCAAATGTAATTTCGTTTAGTACGCAGTTGACACTTTAAATAAACACTAAATTAAGATATTATCATTGAAGGAAGCAAGTGCAAGAAATGTCAATCTATCTTAGAAGCCATATTGTTTTCTGTTCTGTTAAAATTTGTTCGAGTTTTGACGAGTTTGAAGATTTGCCACCTGCCAATGTTTATGAAATAAGGCCCTGCAATATTTTTGTATTCTCGAAATGCCCGGCTACCTAAAATCGTGAAAACTTGTCAGAATGGTTTTCTGGTTTTTTTGCAGCATCCGCAACAGACTAAGCTTCTACCAAAGTGTTTCACTTAACTTGATTTTCTAATTTGTTTCAGTTATCTGACCAAAAAAGCCGAAAAAAAGGACAGCTGTCCCTTAACACTATTATTACTTGTCAGAAGGTTTTTGTTTTCTTCTCGTTATTTTTTTTTTTTTTTTCAATTGCTCGTGTACAGGTGATACCCGAAAATAGTTTCTAGTTTCTACAATTTTCTTGCCGGTAAGGCGTCCAGATTACCCAGAAGTTTTAGATCTTCTGTATGCGTATACTTTCCTCGGAATCACTATGACTGGTGATTGATTTGGTCATTCGTTAAATAAAGATTTCGAAGGTACCTTTCGATTGTTTTTCACTGATGAGTTGGTAAGGTCTTGAGGTTATTTTAAGCCTCTGTTAAAGTGTCTTCTTTGGTGCAATTGCCGGGCATTCCAGCGGGTCTGGATTGGCCGACTTTTTAATTTAGTTAATGTTTTCGCGCTGAGCTCTTTCAGGTCAAAATTTCTACATATTTCGTAATACATATTTATAAGAGAGATCACCCTTTGTCCCGATAACTAAAGCGAACTTTAATTCGTTTTGTGGGTTCCTCCTTTCGACTTTTCCCATTATTTCTTATTTTTTTCTGGCGTTCTAAATGTAACAGGTTTTCCTGTTCCATCGGGACAGCAATCTTTTTTCTTATTGTTTGTGGGTTTGGGTTTGGTTTCCCTCATTCGTTTGGGCGTAGATGGTCTTTTCTTAAGGCTATCTACCTCGCTCAGACTTCAACACCTCTATATACTTTACATTACCGCTTTTCGGTAGCTCTGTTGTTTGGGTTGAGTGTATTGTGTGGTCTTGTCTAGCCATTGCCTAGCAGAAGACGACTGTTTCCGAATTTATTTAGGGTTAAGGTAAGGTTATGGACCTTTTCATACGTACCTATAGAAAAATAGAACTCACCAATTCACAGCAATTTCTTTGAGTATACCCTGTTCCTCAGCTATGGCTACGTTAAGGGTATACAAGCACGCTCTTTTAGGGGGCATTATATCCGCCGCTTGTTTCTTTCCAGAAGGAATTTAACTGACGATCGAGCCAGAAGCGTTCCCATGCGGAAAGGGTCTTCGGATGGTGGGGTATTTTGTTCCCCATTTCGTTACCCATACCCTCCACAGGAAGGTATTCTTCACTTTGCCATTACATTTGTAATGCTAAGAAGGAGTCACCGGAGACCCCATAAAGTATATATAATATTCTCAATCAGGATCACATACTGAATCGAATTAGCCATGTCTGTCTGCCTGTCTGTCTGTTGAATACACGCTCGTGTCCAAACGAATAGACCTAGGCGAATGAAATTTTGTGAGAGGACTTCTTTTTACCGTCGTCAGGTTGGTATTGAAAATGGGCTATGTCGGTCAAGTAGTTCTGTTACCTTCCGTACAAAGCCAATATTAGACCCATGCGTCTACAGTACAAATACTTTTAAGGCTTAACTACATTGGGCAAAAAGTAAAAAAGTGAAAAAGTGCAAGCTCACACACAAACGCAGTTGCCCCCTTCTAGTAAGAAATTTATTTAAAAAGCTTGCTCTGACACGAAAGTAAACCCAAATAAAACAAGGCCATTTTGTTAAAATACCTATGTAGGTTCTTTTCCATGGCATTTTGTTTATAAAGGTACGTTTCAATGATAAAACGGAAACAAAAATGCGACATTCTAGTCGCATCAGGTCCCTCTATTTGGGAGATCAGTAGGTAATTGACGCAAACTTTTTTGTGCATGTAGTAGTTTTTTTACCTAGTACTTCCAAATTATACTATAGTAGTATACATATTTCGAATAGCCCTTGTTCCTTGTTTGGATATCGGCTTACAAGCTGATGGAACCGAGGCCAATACCCCATCGCCATTATTTCTGTATAATATAAAAGTGGAAACAGGAAACACGGACCTGGACCTAAACACTTCTGAAGATATCCCTGTAAAAAGAGAAGACACGCTGTTTGATGCGCATCGCACAGTATGGTTCTGGTCTTCCTACACCCTTTTTTACGAGTGTTATAATCAAATCAAATATTTTTCGATTTTATAGAGGAAGGTAAAGGGACACCGATACATAGATATTTATTTCCGCAATTACAATTTGTTCAACTGCATAGTCTTTATCACTCGTTAAATTGGACGTATAAATATAAACATAACGGTAACTATATAATACGAGTGATAATAGTTGCAGTTGCGATTTTATTACCATACAGTTGAAGGGTACTTTGTTGTACCCCTCAATAAGAACGTGTTTTTGCGTCACGGTTAATTAATGAGAAATTAAATTATACTACATACCTACACTTGTACGTACATCCTCGAAACGACAAATGATTTAGTTTCCCATAAAAATACCTACCGCAAAATTGGTTATTGTATTGGATGTGTGCACTGATGCAGTCGGCGAATTTCAATCTACTAATAGGTACGAGTAGAGTATGTCTATCCATTAAGCATTTGCAATGTTAACTAGGATCGTAAAGACAGTATAACTGCGAATCCTATATCAGACCACACTGGCGCATCTTTAGCCAAAAGTCTGTCAGATAAAAAGAGGCGTGGAAGTGAGAATATTTATATTTAAAGCCATTTTACGAATAACAATATAACGTTCCGAATTATGTTGATGGTGCGCCTTGAACGTGTGGTAATATGTTCAGACAGCATCGGGCTCATAGAGTTGCCTCCATGGTACACACCATTACAAATTGATGAGCAGCTCTTCGATAGAGGTAGGTAGGTACCTACTCGTATTCACGTTGCCGTTTGAGAAGATGCGAATAAATGAAAAGAATCCAAGGCGCTCTATAAAATATGTGCCTGAATGATTGGTATCTTGGTAACACCTCCTTGGAGCTTCGTATTTCTATTATTTCATTTGATGATATCACTGGATCGCTGAAGAATCCGCCTTCGACAGCTACTCGCTACTCTTGTGTGGCATCGTTTCTTTAATAGGATATAACTTCTCGTGTATTCCTGTTGGGCATTCAGGGGCACTTCGGTTTACTATTAATGCAGTAAGATCGATTAAAGATTGGACAGGGTTTTCTATAATGAAGTGCGATGTGTGAATTATGCGTGTTTTTTATTAACTCGCTACGAGTTAGGTACTATCAATTAAAAAAACCTGCAGCTCAGAGGAGTTGTCGAATCAACTACAAGACTGGTAAAATTATAACACCACTGTTTTTGGCACTAATCGTCTGATTTGTGACTCATTTACAGCAGTTTAGGTATCACAAACAAACCTTCTAGATTATTTCGTCATTTATCCGGCAGAGTTGACTTGATACAGTTTAACAGTCCAACGACAGGTCGTCGAGATTAATTTTTACAGTCGGCCGCGGCAGCTTGAATGCCCAGAAAATTAATTGACTACTACTTATAGATAGGGCACAGCAATCTTCAGCCTTCCCCACATTTGATGCAGTCTTTCTAAGCTTTATAAATGAGTAAAAAATCGAATAAATTTCCAAATCAAGAAAGAAAGTCGACCTTTACGGTTCTTCCATTGCATTGAGCCAATTCCCAAAAAAGAAAAGGATTACTTGCCACAAAACTTCCATCCAAAAGCTTTACATTCCGTAGTTCTATATAAGATAATAAATAAATAAATAAATAAATAAACAGGCGGTAGACACCCAAGGCCTAGCTTATCGCAACCATTCGTTTTGTGAGAGTTTCTATTTTTGGAACGAATGGAAGGGACCTACAATTTTATGCCGAGTCCGAACGGCTGAATTCTGAAGCTTTTTCAAGACAGTCATACTCTCGGATGTTTGTCAGACGTTCGCGAGAGGTGGCGCAGTAGAAAAAACCTTAAGATGTAATTTGTGTTTTTCCGGGGATCGAACCTTGGATCCCTCGCATAGTAGTGTGCTACTGCGCTACTACGCCCACCCATATACGATAATAGAATTGGCAATAAATGTCGAAATGTATTAAGCGTAGTGAGAGTGAAGTATTCTTTGTCTAAAGATGATATATCATTCATCGAATCCGGTATCTTCTAAAAAAACCACGAGCTTTGAATAAGGGATACAGTGATCCCCGGATAGGTGACCCTCGGTTAATTGCGTTCCTCGTTTAATTCAGCCGAAAACTGAGCAAATAAAGCATACCATAACAAGTGCCTAACTTTTCCCGTTTAAATGCGCACCGCTTAAATGCGTTACCCGGTTAATTGCGCTACTAAAAGTAAAGCTTCTCGTAAAACTTCATACAAAATCTCCCGGTTAAATTAACACACACAAAAAAAGCATGGACAACTTTTTGTACTTACACACTTTGTCAAATCAATTGCTATATTTACGCCATGGAGAAGTCTCCTCTGCTGATGTATGAGCTATGAGGTGCCGAAGATTTTCATACAGATATTCTCTCCAATTTATTTAAAAACTATGTAACCAAATACATTTTCAATGTCGATGAAAGCGGTCTATTTTACAAAGTCCTGCCGACATCATCTCCTAATTGAAAAGGATATCAAATAAGTTATTTACAACTAGCGAACCCATGCCCCTTTGCCTAGTTTTTCCGATATTCACAGGAATACTCACGAGGCAATAGCTATGATTGTCTGTAACTTTGAACTTGTCGATTCGGTGGTTTTCGAGATAAAATAATTGTGAGCGATAATTTTGAGTGCTTCCTATTGCCAGTTGCTTATTGATTGTTGCCTCAATGTGAGAGCCGACTTAATCCCTGCAATTTCTGCAGAGGTCATTTGTAAAGATACATAGCCTTTTGACCATGTTTTCAATGAAGCAGTTAAGATCTTTGACTTTTTAGTGTCGATTGCGGGCCACAAGCTGCGAATTATGGTACAACCTGGAAAGTGTTGTTCCATTGTTTTTTAGCCAAGTTGAATGTTCCACAACAACATGTCCAGTGACCCAGCTCAGCAGTACTGTGTGAGTGTGAGATGGTCAATGCCGAGAGGCACTGACTTTCGGATTCGGGTTCTACAAGATTGGAGTTAATCGCTTTAAGTGCTGCTTACCTGTCCGCATAGAAGGTAATTTCCATTGCCCCCCCTAAGACAGTTTGAGCCGCTTCCTTTACCGCGTAGATCTCTGCCTGGTAAACACTGCACTGATTTGCCAGTCGGTATGAGTGCCTGATACTTAGTGCTTCTAAGAAGATGCCTGCATCCGTTCCGGCCTCCGTCCTTGAACCATCTGATATGACGATTAGTATACCTTTTGTGACAGTATTCGGAGAACCAATCCTGTCTGTCCGTTATACAGACTTTACATTTCTTATCAAAGTCATTCCTTGGTTTCTTGTAGTCCGTGAGTGGCATAAGTCCGCTCTGATGAAAGATATGATTCGGACTTCCGAATTTTGTTCTCTCTTAGTACCTTTGGCTGCCACGTTGACGTTCTTAGTGTATAGCTCGATAGGTTGTAGAATAATGTAGATGCAGCAATGTTTTTAGGCAAGTTGTGATGCATATTTAAGTGTTCTCGTTATACCTATGCAAGAAATTCTCTTCTCTTCTACTTGAACTTATTTCTATCTATTCATATAATAAGTTTGTTTTTCTGTTTGTATGTGGCATTCAAGCCTTATAGCCTCACGTTGAAACCACTCACTCAATCCATATGAATTTCTCATAGAACTTAACTCGGCGCGGCATTAGGCAATAACGCCCAAGGAAATAGCGCCCAAATCGATTTGGAAATAACGCAAAAAAAAAAAAATTAATAGCGCCCAAAAATAAACAACAAGATGGAAATAAAGCCCAAAAATAATTTGCAGTTTAATACGTAGAAATACGAATTTAAAGTTTTTTGAAAAAATTTCTTTTTGGGGCGTTTTTCGGCTTTTTTATTGACACTAATGGGAGCTTAGTTGGGAAATTTGGAACTGCCCAGATAAACAAGGACATATTTAAGCAATAAAAACAATTCCTTATCGCTAAAATTTTGTAGACTCTTCATTATGATTTACTTTTGCAACCACCCAATGCACAACGTAATGGTTATTACTTATTAGTATAGCTTACTGAGTCCTTCATGTCGCCTAGTCGTTACTTACGATTCACATATCGTTCCGCAGCCGGTTAATTGCAAAATTGCGAAATGTATTGTGTATCGATCTCAGATACATTATCTCAGCGATTTAGCCAATAATCACTAAAATGCTGTAAACCTTCGACTATGTACGTTAAAAATATTTTAATATAGATATCATCATGGATAATTGTTATTTCGTATTATTTGTCTGGCCATTCAATTCACTAGAAGCAATTAGTGAGTGTCCTTCAGCGCAATGTTATCCTATACCGCATGCGTCGCCTTACCCCAATACTACCGACATCATGACGAATAATGTAACTCAATCAATTATATGAATTTTTCTAAAATGAATTTGTTGTGTCTTTTAAATTGCCATCGTTCCTTGGCAGCAATTAATTGCCGCCGGAATTGTTGTATGTAACCGCGAAACTAAAACAATACCAACGGGCAATAGTTGAAGTGACTTGATGTGCCACCGGGACAGAGCGCCGCGCCGCCGCTGTCCTGATTGAAATATCTGCCATGGACTGGATGTACGCAAAGCGCAGAAAACCAGTCGCACAATTAATTGACTAGGCGCAGTAGGCCTAGGCTAGGCACACAAACCTAATGAAATACCGTGATGTCAATTCGAGAAACTTGACGCATTAATGAATTGTGCGGTGCCTCCCCGTTCGTTGCCGGGCTCGTCTGCTGAATGGATATTTAAAATACCATGTGGTGGAACGTGAGCCTTTAAGTTGGAGATGGAGACTCGGTCTCAGTCTCACATGGCGGAGATTGATTTGACCAACGAGGCCGTATGGCCGTATAGCAGAGCTGAACACTGAGCTACTGGTTTACGGTGATCTCTCTGAGATAGCGCGCTCATCGTCGCGCATTATGAAATGCACAAACATGCTGTTATTGCCTTTTCTAGGACCACAGATGCATCTGTGGCGTTATTACACTTTGTGGCGGTGAACATCTGAGGGATGTCGAAACGAACGGAAACTGAGTCTTCCCTGTTGTCTCATAAAAGCCAAATGATGTTTCGTGAAACGAATTTGACGTTTCCAGTATTGCGAATTTTCTATATGAGACATATGGCTTATGGCCTCGTGGTCAGCCAGCTTTAAAGCGGCGCCGTTCATATATGGTTCGCTTGCTGTCTCTGATATGTCAGATGGAATGCACACGTGAACAAAAGGATTATTTAACTTCTGGCATGCAGATTGACAGTGAGTGAGTGAGAGAGAGAGAGAGGTCGGTTGGTTGACATCTGACATGTAAAAATTGCTACTTGCGTTTGGGTGGTTTTCCTGAAGCTGATGGAAATTGCAGTCATTTTGTGCAGGTGTGGAGCTAAGGAAATTACTGCCCAATTTGATTTGAACACTTCAACGATGCAGCGCTTAACAATTGTTCGTAACGGAGGTATCTCGAAATTACTACACAATTGAGTGACGTGAGAGAGTGATTGTCGGTGTGCTTCAATCCAGCAATCAAGAGGAGAAAACTGTTGACAGTGATTGTGCTCTATTTTTTTTGAGACATGTGTTGGTCTTAAAGTGGACTAGCAACCTACGTGTAAAGAAAATGTTGACTGTAGTGAATATTGTGCACAAAGTTAAGATACTTATGCATGCTGAAACTATTTTAACAGATTTGGATGCGGTACTTTAACCAAGTTTTCTATATAAGCATTTCTCTCGTGGTCATTAACGCCCCAAATTTCACAACAACTTTAGATCCCATGAGTGTCGTGTTTTTTATATAGAACGTGCCACGTCCCTTTGTCCAATTTCGGACATATTTTGTAAAATAATAGCCAAATTTCAAGGATAAATCATTCATGTCAAGACGAAGCGTTTAAATAAGTTTATTGTATGCGGGAGGTGACACGCTCCGTTTTCCAATCCTGCCCTTTCTGTGTGTAAAGGTCTGAATCAGTGTTAGGTATGGATTTCGCGTTGACGGTGATTATAACTGGTAACCATCAAGTAAAATGTAAATGTTGAGGATATAGTCGCGCATGCTTAGTTTTCGAATGATCTTATGGCCATACATGTCCAACCTCCAAGTTTAGGCCCTAAAATCCCGCGCAGAGCGGTTTTAACGCCATAGTTGAGTTCTTGATAAGCTCAATAGAAGCTATTGAATAGCTATACAGCTTGGTAGCATCTTCATTATTCTCTGTGGCAGTTTGATCGGTATTTCTTTATAAAAATCGTCTAGCGGGATCATGACGTAATCTCGAATGACAAAAATCTCAAAAAGTTTTTTTTTTTTTAATCTCGAATATTTAAATTTAGTCCATTTAGACGAGTATGTATATTACTTAAGCATTTTTTTTAATTTACCTGCCCAATTGGCTGCCACCACGACCTATAAAATATCTATTTTAAGTATCATAGAGTGGTAGAGTTAGGTTAGGTTAGGTTAAATAGGGGTATGAGAGAGATGTCTCATACGGCACTAGGCACCAAAAGGGCCCATCGCGATCCCTAGAGGGAACCAATTGCAGTGACCTACAATGGAAAAACACCTAAACACTTGCCCTTGAGAAAACCCCAATTTCCCTGCAAAAACCAAGTAGCCCCTTGTAGTTGGTATTGACTATCTCCTCCAGATGTTGGAAGAAGTACCTGCCCAGAAATTTCCTTCTACTACGACATATTGCCTCACATTCACAAAGTATATATGTGTTATGTCCTCTTCAGCTTGCAGGTCATCGCAGAATCTACAATTGTCCGAGTCTGAAGAGTGGTAGAGTTAGTATGTATGAAATTCCCCTGGTGAGGTGCATACACACAAAACTCGAGTGAGCGAATCCTCTGCCAGCCTGTCGCAGTCTCCTGGCTACACTTCTTGTTTGGAATCAAACATCGAGTGTGCATTGGAACTTCTCCAAAAGTCGGTTTGCTTCTCTCTCCTTACATCTTTACAAGAAGATGAAGATAGAGAGCCTGAACCGCTTCAAACGGGCGGCTATTCGCGCACTCTCATTATGTTAAGTTAGGCTTAATATTAAGTTGGTTTAGTTTTTGAGTTTGTATCAAGTGATGATTGAACAAAGAGCTTGGCTCCAAAAATATATTTTCCGTGTAGTTTCGATTGATAAAACTATATCGTCAGTAGGAGAGTTTCTTAGCTTTGCTGGTAAACGTATATCTCTGTGTTAAAGATACGTTTTCTTTACCAATGAAGTGCCGGCCAATAACAGAGAATGTGTTCAGACTAAACTCTTAATTCTCTAGACAAAACTTGTATTATGCCTCCGGGACAACATTAATTTTGTTAAGATGATATCTCAAGCCAGAGCGGCCTGTGAGAAAGCCCACTAGCCTTCTAATACTTTCCTTATTGAGGATTTCCTTGTATAGGAGTAAGGCTTAATTAATCTTTTGGATTGTCTTAGATCCGGAACATTTTCTTTCAGCCATTTCAACCCTAGCTAGTTGGTCCGTCGATTCGTCATAATTTGCTTGCAATACCTTGGTGGCCCAGATACCCATCCATGTTTGACCTTATTGTGTATGGATCTTCCAAGGCATCGTATCTCAACTTTACAATTGTACAATCGCACGGTCTTGGCGGCCAATTCACAGGTCCAAAACGTGAGATGAATTGCTCACCGAATTCGCCTCGCAATATGTCCAGAGCATGATTTTTGGCAATAAAATTCAATAATTTGCAATCATTGTTCGGGCGAAAGTCTATATCCATATGGTGAAATGGCAATGCTAACTGAGCATTTTTTACTTTGACACGTGGCACGAATCAAGCGTGAACTGTCAAAAAAATCTGGCTGAAAAACCAAACAGCTAAAAAATCACCCTTTAGCATTGCTGACGTTGAAAAATGAAAGGATTGATTCCAAGTGGATGAAACAGCTTTTCTATAAACCGATGCTATACTAGGAATCGAAACCAGGGAAGATATCTCAAAAAATCAAGACTGAAACTCTGGAGTCCGGGTAAGGCGGGTAGTGGTATAGGGATATGAAAATGGACTCGAAACATTCTGTAGGATCTTTAAATAGGCGTTTAGTAGGTATTCAAGTTTAAAATAAGCTCTTATAATAGGACAACTACAGGCATAAACAATTTCTCCATATGCTAATCAGGTAATTAGTATGGCGTAGCCTATTTAAAATCAACTCTTAGGCAAAAAAGATATGAGCGGTTCCTTTTTCTCTGGCTATCAAATCATACTAGTAGCCATTTGTAATTTTTCAAAACCAAATCCACAAGCTTAGGTATCAACCCAAAGTTTTGCCTATATCTCGCTAAACAATTCGTATCTTGATTTTCTTATCGAATCAGTCTGCTTTTCCCACCTGGCACTCCGAATTCAAATTCCATTCCCACTCCCATATCCTAAGCCAAGATCATTTACTCATTTCCATCTCATTGCTGTTAACCTAATAGTCGCTTAATATTCCCAGCTTCCTACCAAATTTGGGCGTATATTGCCAGATGGAAACAAAAAAAATCTACAGCACTCAAGTATTAGCCTGCGGGCGATTAATTTTCCATAATGGCGTAATCGACATGAAGAAATGATAAAAAGCAAACAAGGCCCGAACCAACATCGTCTCTCTACCAATTCTCCTCCATCGCATGACATCTAGTCGACAGCGCACCGAAAATTATGAAGATTATGTGGGCGGCAGTGCTGCCACTATCCACCATTCAAAGTAGTTTTACGGGTGCAGTTAAACAACTGTTTTTATGGCTTCTATTCGAATTAGCTTTCCATCTTTGTTTTTTTTTTTTTGCTGCCAAAATGAATGCTGCTCCTTAGTTACACGGCTAAGTCGGCATCCGATACGATAATAACCGTGATTACGACCAAACAAACGACGGATATGTTCTGTTACTGTTGGTCGCTGCCCATTACGCCATTGCGGTAGTTTAAAGCAAATTCGCTGCGATTTTTCTATAATTTTACTTGAAAAAGCCGCATCGAGGCCCAGAGAGACAGCATACAATCCGAAAGAGATGTCTTACTGATGGTCAATAATTTGGTGAAATCAGCTTGAGTTAGCTTGGGAATGGCCCATATTTGTGGTGTAACCGCAACCCTATAGCTGCAGGCCGGCAGGGTATATAGTATGCCAGTTGGCCTCTCCTTTAATTGCTCAGCACTGAGATGGGCAACCTCGGAGCGAGCGGTGGGACTTTATTGTGCAATTGCGGTGGACGGGTTTATTTTATTGGTTTTTGGCCACCTGCTAGTTCGGAAATAATTGTTGACCGATTTTGATTTGCTTTTTAACGATTGGGATACTCTCAGAGTACCTGCCGAGTGGAAATTGATTTTTCTGCCATCAGATTGTAGATGCTTTCTCTGTAATCCCGGATGCTGCATGCTGGATGCTGGATGCACCATTATGCGTTCAATTCATTACTAAACGTTTATTCGTTTAGTGAACTGACGGTGATGATAGCTACGATTAGGGTTTTATGTTTGGTAAGTGGAGTAAGAGAGCATTAAGATAGGCAAGTGTAAAATTGATTGATTCACAAGAAACTATAACATTTAGAAATACTGCTACACAGGCAGGAACAGTGTAACTCATCAAAGAACTTCAACAAGACGGAGGAAACCATTAGGTAGAAAGAGAAACATTTTAAAATGAGATCGGCAATAAGTGCGTCATGTCTTTAAGTCGAAGAACCGCATAAGAAATGTATAAAAAAGAGACCACTCTTTTATCAAACAGTGCTCAGACGAATTTGCCAACTGCATTCCTCCGCTTCGGCAATTCAACCGCAATTCTCGCCATGCTAGAATGCCCAAAAGTTTACCATTCAGCCTATCTTCGGACGTACTATGAAATATAGAGACTCTTTCATAAACCGTACAACACGAATGTATGCTTTGCCCAGTCTGTCTTTCCTCCTCAGTACAATTTACAGACATTTAAAACCAATGTGCATCGGAATCTCCTATCTTCTCTATCCCAATTTCCTTAATGGCCGCGCTTTGCAAATCACATTACACTATAAGAGTACATAGACATAACCTCTTAAGCGCGTGTTGATTGTAAAAAAAAGGCACTCCGAGGCCGACCAACATACAAAATTGCCTTTTTAAATACTTCCTGCCAGAAAGGCTGACCTACAATGCTTCAACATGGCCCCGGGATATTCGCTGATGGTTGTTAGTTCTGCACTTACATTTGTTTTAAGTTGTAGCTCTCGCAAAGCATTTCCCCAGAAGGCGAGTTCCAAAGTTTATACTTTAAGTATTTCTGAACATCCGCCATAGAAGATACTATACTTGTTGAATTTTTGACGCCTGGGGCCTATAACACAATACAAATAGTGATTGTTAAACAAGTGAAATTCAACAACTGTTGATAATTTGTGTAACACGTACTAACCAGTATGCGAGCACTTCAACAAGTGTTGTAGAGCAATTTAACAAGTGGGAAATTTTATAATTCTACTGTTTCTGGTAACTGGAAACAACAAGTGCTTAAACAAAACAGAATGAATTTGTTAGAAAGTTGATTAATTCTAAACATAATTGTTTGCAAAGTGATAATAGGTACAGGAAGGTATAATTTAAAATTTATTTAGTGAATACCTAACAATTTGCAGATGATAAGCCCAAAAAGTGTCATCAGCAGCCTCAATCCCTTCCTTGATGATGAACACTCTCTATATAGCTCTTGAGAGTTGGTGGGCGTTTGCTGAATGCGAACATACCCTATAATGTCAAATGTCTCATTCTCCTACCCAAAAACTTCCTATTTGTTAATAAACTTGTTGTCCATTAGCATGTAATCAATTTTCATGCAGGTATCCAAGCTTTGACCGCCATTATGAGAAAGCGGTTCTGGGTCATCAATGCTCGAAAATGTGGCTAGGAAGACGGTATTTTCGTGTCATCACTGCTTTCGTTACATCAAGCCGAAGCTTTTGAAGCAGATCATGGGTGATCTTCCTGCCAGCAGAGTGACGATATCCAGGCCTATAACACAATACAACAAGTGCTTGTTAAACAAGTGAAATTCAACAACTGTTAAAAATTTATGTAACACGTAATAACCAGTCCAGCGGGCACTTCAACAATATTGTTTTAGAACATTTCAACAAGTGGGAAATTTGATAATTCTACCATTTTTGTAACTGGAAACAACAAGTGCTTAAAGAAAAGAGAATGGATTTGTTAAAAAGTTGATTAATTCTAATCGACGTTGTCCGACTTGTTAGAATCAAATAAGCAAAAGTTAGGAAAAAAATATTGATAGTCTCACATTGGTTTGGAACAGGATCTTAGTACCATGTTATAAGTGACGTTCACGCTGATAGTAAAATTATCCCAACTAACAATTTAACTCGAATAAGGCCCAATTTATTAAACTTAATAATCTAAAACTTATATATTGTTTTTGTAAGGCTTATTTCGAGATGTTAGCCATTTTTCAAGATATATTTTCATTAATATGTAGCTTCTTTAGGGCATTTGGGAAACAATTTCACAATGTGCACAGAGAGGTGAGATATTCTTATTTAACAAGGCTAATTAAGGCCTGCTAAAGTTATTTAATCGAAGTCTCAAAAATAAGAGCTGATAGAAGCTTGGTATTTGAAGTCAGTTTAAATACCCTCTCTAAAGGATATTCTTTAAATAATGAGTAAATGAATACCTACTAACATTCATACAGTCAACATTGATTTTACTTTATACAATCTCTATACAATGACGTGTTAAGAAATTATTTACATATTTTAAGTTCACTTTGTAAAAACTATATAATTGCAGCGCATTCGCTTCCAAAGGTTTGTCATAAACATTGCAAAGTGATACTTTTTCTGTCTTCAACTAACCAACTTCGGCGTATCTTCGAGTGCCGATGGGGGACAGCAATACTGACTGACTTGTTGAACTAATTGAAAAAATCGAGGGAAATTTTCGGGTTCTAACAATTGTTATGGTTTTTGTTATGAGCCAAAACTCTTTTCAACAACTCATCAGTTTTATTGAACAAACCCTATATTTTTGTCCACATTTTAAGGTAAAATACTCCTCTGTGCGTTGTATTGGTCAGCGATGTCAATTTACCGCCGCAGCAATGGCTCCTGGGAAAATTCGAGCGACTTATCACTGGCGCAGATGGAAAGATTCGTGTTGCATATGAACGGATTAAAGTAAATATCCTCAGAAGACCAATTCATCGCCTGCCCCCTTTACCGAGTTCTTGAAGTAACGAAAACTCGACCACGAAATTAAATCTTTTCCAAACAAATTTTAGGTATCTACCTGATTACGATTTTACGAAACATGACCATAAACCCCAAAATTCGTCTTATTTTTTAATTCTGAACCGAAAAAAGAGCAAATTTGATACATTTTACGATTTGGTTATATATTCCGTATGATTTATGTCTGAATTTGCGTGGGGTTGAACCCCTTGAAAAAAAAGCATATTAAAGTTTATCAACCGCTCCAACTTTTTGCCAAACATTTGAAACTATTTTATGTATAAGTATGTCTTGATAAAGCTTCTCATTTTATACGCTCGGATATAAATTCGAGGACTATGAGCCTCACCTGATGATCTATTCATATTTTTTGTCAGATAGTGTTACATCGAAGTTATTTCTCGGGATTTTCCCCTTCCTGGCACGTTTATTTACAACATATCTCCAAATCGTTCGTGCGTAGCCGAAAGCTTCATTCCATAATAGATTTTAATTAAAAAGTCCAATATTGTAGCCTGTTTACGTTTAAATTTATCAAGTTCTGACCAAGAATGCTGCTATACTTCCCACGAGCAAACATGCGGCATTGCCCACTTACAACACCTGGGTAAGTCTATATGTATAATTGCTCCCCTATTGGACTGTCTTCTTCCAATTTGCAGCGTGTGATGTGTATATTTTTGGTTTAAAAATCCAAACACTCTCAGAGCCGGCCGCACTAATTAAATACTTCAAGCTGTGAGCGCAGCCTTGCCGAGGCATAACAATTTAGTTGTTCGATTCGGGATATTGCAATAATGTAACGACTGCGCACCGCACTGTCCGGGTGGTGGGAATCTGGTTAATTAAAGTGGAAAATTTTAATTTGTATTAATTTATGGCAATAACTCTGGCGATACCATTGGAGAATTAAATTGAAAATCAAAAATCTAATCTAGCGTAAGACGTCTCCTACAAGGAGCAATTATATTGTTTCATATCAACCAGCCCCAGTAGTTTTAGATACAAGATACTATCACTATCCACAGAGATGGATTGTGTGTTTGCGAGTTATGCAATTGTGCGCGCACCCCTTAAGGAGAGCGACTCTACGACAGACAGACAGACGGTGGATAGGAGGTGCTGCTGCTGCTCATGGTTGTGGTTATAATTGTGACGAGTTGATTTGCGGTTATGCGGTTGAAAGAGATACTTCACCCTAAAAGGTGTTACAAATAATTAACACAGTGTAATGGATTCGCTGTGACAGGTTCTATTAGTGAGAATGGAAATTCTTTGATCGATCTGTCTGATTAGAGGGTGGAGTATAGATATTGTGTATATATATGGAGTGAATGTTGATCCAATGGCATGTGACAGATTGGCTAAAGAAAACGGTCCAATTCGTACTTTGTAAAGGCGCGCGAGTGTGCGCTCTAATTCGAATTGAATAATGAAACTCACAGAAATCTATCGATTGGTTTAGCTATAGTCGCAATATTGAAAAATATTTACTGACAATGTTGGCCGAAAGAGTTGAGTTTTTTGATATATGTTATGTATGTAGGTAGGACTCTTCAGTTTATGAATAACCATGGCTGCATCTACTGGTTTAGCTTTGAAACTACAAACACAAAGTGCGGATGGGGTTGAAACAGCATCCAAATCCAAAGCACATCCCACTCCGTTTGGCGCTGAAGTCAGAAAGTGGCGACAGCTAAATCGTTTCAAGTTGTAGAAAAAGCGACAAATATGGAACTTTGAGAAACTGATGCTTCTGTTTGAAACCAAAAACACAAACCTCCAAATCTCAGAGGTGGGACAGACTAAAGGTGTCCACAATAGTGCCATCTTCGCTTAATAACATACAAAATGTCAAAGTGGTGAATTCCAACATTGTCATTGACAACAGAGTGGCATATACACTATAACTACGGCATCCATATTGACCCAATTTCTGACATTGTCGACCAGATTGACCCCCATGTGTGATTGTGAAAGTTTCAATCTACGAAGCAAATCTAAAATGACGATTTGAATATTCAACCATTAAACAGATGAAGAAAGCATGACTCACAAGTGATGCGTTTCATTGCAGTGTAAATATTAGAAACAAATAAAACGAGGGACGAATGTCCTCGATAATGTTACTGCCATCTGACAGAACTAACTCGTTGGTTTTCTAATATCAATCAGTCTGGTGCAAAGCCTTCGATCCGATTGTTGAAGGTCGCCTTGTTGATACAATGCTA
This sequence comes from Cheilosia scutellata, assembly GCA_955612985.1. Classification (NCBI taxonomy): domain Eukaryota; kingdom Metazoa; phylum Arthropoda; class Insecta; order Diptera; family Syrphidae; genus Cheilosia; species Cheilosia scutellata. The sequence goes on along the minus strand of OY015312.1, from coordinate 49,251,447 downwards.
TAAGCTGAAAATTTAGTTTTCGCCAAAGTAATACTAAAATTAGAAATTTCGGTCAAAATTTACGTCCGTTGAGTATAGAATTTGCAGCTCTTGTCGAATGTAATCACTGATTTGAATGTAGGTAATCGAACTGACAAATGCAAAACATATGACTTTCCCAGTTCTTGTTTAAAAGCAAGAACGATTGGCTTGTGATCCGTTTCAATTCGACGTGGAATTTGCTTAAGGGGCCATGCTCTAATATACAAGTCATAGCTTACGGCCGTTTATGTTGCCAGCTTTTCAGAAATTCATAACGCGTGAACCAAATATCTTACCACCAATCATGTTCTGGAAACCAATATAAATAATTATACAACATCGTAACCCAACTAAAGGCTGATATGATGTCTTACAGTTCGTTTCTGTTGGGTTTGTACTTGTATGGTTTAAGTACCTGGAATGGCTATCGAATAGGTTCACAAAATTTCATCCAGACTTCCAAGTGACTAAATCAGTTTCCAGCAAATTTACAAAGTTTCAGAAGCTTTTGGTAACTAACTTCCACCAAAAAATTAGCACATTTTTGTGTGGGAATGCCAAGCAATTGAAAACGCTTCTCGTTTAATGTTTTAAAGCCGAGAGAATAAGGCGACTTGGAAGGGGGCACTGATAAATTCTGCAACCGCCCCTTTAGGGAAGCCAAACACTGGAGAGACCAACTTCTACGAAAGTGAAGTTTCGGAGAAGGCTTAAAATATGAATTTCCGGGCAGAAAAATTTCGAAAAGCCCTCTACGACGGACAGATCTTGACGGACTGCTTAAAAACATCTTAAACTGCCATTCAGCCGAAATCGTATGCAGATCGCAGCCGTTCGATAAGTGCAATAAGATCTAAGGATGGAAAGGTTACTGGGCACCAGACTGTTGGATTTGTGGCTACAGTACAGTAGTGCTATCCAGGGAGAAATCTTAGCTAAACAAGCCTAAAAGACTATGACTGCTGATGAATTTACAAAGACGAAGACGAATATATTTTTTTTTTAAATACTTCTCCCGGGAAAGGCGAACCTATATCGCTTCAAAAGCGCCCCGAGATGCTTGCAGATGTATGTTAGTTCTGCACTTAAATTACTGCAAATTGTAGTCTTCTGGAAATATATCCCCAGGAAGCGAGGTCCAAAGTTTGCTTGTCCTGTAACAGAAGGAGTTTTGGAAAGTTGAAGTCCTCGCGGTTGTCAAGGTGTACTGTATGGTCATGCGCATTAGCAGCCTGTCTTGTGGGGCGCCCAAAAGTTGCATTTCGAGGGATAATGTCTTTGAGTTCCTCGGAACATCTAACATGGAAGTACCTATAGAACAAGCATAGGTCAGCGACTTCCTTCTGTGCACCAACGGTTGTAGATTCGATGTGAGTGTAGGGTCTCTAAGTCGAACTGCTCGCCTCTGTATATGCTGTCAAGTAGGTTAAGTGAATGTTTTGGGGCCGAGCTCCATATATGGGAACTATATTCCAATATGAAATTATAGCCCGCTTTTTCCGCTCCTGCCCTGCCCGTGCCAATCTGAGAAAAGCTTTTTAGGAAATAATTTTCTCAATGCAAAAGCCTTTTCGTTCTTGATAGTGGCTTGCATAATTATTATAGACAGCAAGGAATCAATCCCTTGTTTCGAACCGATCGGCCTAAATGATTTTTCATCGAGAGCCACTTTAACTAAACTAAACGTTGAGATACTATTTTATATTTAAACTGATCGGCCGAAACTTCTCAAGTTTCATAGAATATCGTTTGAAAAATGTGTTAGCATTGCAGTTGGAAACTGTTTTGTTCTTTTAGTCAACCATGCAACGAGTTATCAAAATTAATTTACTGATTGGTAACCTACATAATATATGATAATATGTATCTACAAGGTGGCGCAAGAGTTGTCACCCGATGTTCTTTGGCTGTATTTTTTTTTACGAATAAAAAACTTTGCTTCTGCTTTTGGATTGTGTTTATTTTGATATCTTAATTTTTTGTCCATTACCTAAGTCGAGAAAATCATATCGGCTAAGTTGCCGCCGCTACCAGAATTGATGACCATGGGGCCCGATTTATGACATTTTCCATCACTCTTGGCAAAAATTCTTCCGATATATCCTCGCATTCTTCACGGATATTCTCTTTGAAAACTTCAAGAGACTGAGGCTTGTTGACATAGACTCGTGACTTAAAAAAAACCCACAAAAATAAGTCTGGAACGGTTAAATCAGAATTTAAGTTTTGACGGAGAGCATGGATCTGTAGCTCTCGCCGTCCATAGTAGTCGTTTGGCCCGCGTCGTTTTCGAAAAAATATAAGACCCGATGACACCTCTAGCATAAACAACACACCCGCAGTCACTTTGAGCGGGTGTAACGGCTCTTCGTGGGTTATACGCGGATTTTCAGTGCCCCAGAAGCGAAAATTTTGATTATTTCCATATCCACATAGATGGAAATGGACCTCGTGCGTCGCTCATGATCATTTTTAATGATTAGTTAGTTGTCTCCCTCGTGGTCGAGATTCAGGATGGGTTGAGTTAAAGTTACAGGCCCTTGTCGGACAACAGCTAACAGCTAATGCACTGTCTGCACTCTGTAAGGAACATCTTTTACCAAATTGATGCCAAATTGCGTGGCATGTGTCGGCTGGTCGATACTCCGAGGTTTTCAGCGTGATCTTCAGCCACAGCTGCGATATTCTCAGCAGAACGGCTGCTCCAGACTGGCCAGACCTGGCAGCATCTTGCGTTATCCCATACTTTTCTAGGCCAGTGGCTTAAGGTCGTTGTGTTTACCCAGTTGGTGTTGGTGTCAGACGACCGGGAAATCTGCGCCGAGATTCATGCTGCGTCAACACCACCGACGAATTATTCCGCAAAAAAATCGAAAGAATTATTCCGCGTTCTTTAGGAGTATAGCGATTTATGTACTTGCTGTTTAATTCACAAATGTCAAAGTAGAATTGGCATATGCCGCCATTTGCAGAAATGATAGCATCTTCCGAAAGTGTGATGACTTTTGCGCCATCTTAATGTATCTATTTTTCAATTTAACTTCATGTTGTTTTAGCTAAACTAAAAGCAAAATTCTGATCAAGTTGGTATAAATAATTTTGAGTTTATATTTTCGGCTTCTTTTGGAATTTTTACTATAGATATTCATCATCACTGCATTGAATATAATTTTAATTTCTCGTTATCACAATATTTTGTATCTGCCGCAAATAACAATTTAAAGAGTTTTTGGCAAAAGGTTCATCGTCCTAACCCTTGAAAATTGCGAAACCTTGCATTGTGAATCAAATTTATTTTAGCAAAACCCTTTACAGACTCAAGAAGTAACAAGATGCTCAGTTCTCGCCATTTCCCTTCCATTCTCTTGACTTTTACCCAACAGATTGATCGCGATCCCAATTAATGATGATTTTTTTAAAGGTCTATAAACTTGATGGTATAACAACGATTTGTACTCATTTAATTTCTTTGTACTAAAAGGGCTTATATCGGCCTTTTTTCTCGCAGGATCGTATGAAACTTACATTGTAGCAGGGCATGCCTACATACGTCAATTGTTCCATACAATGAAAAATTCACTCACAACCAATGGAGGGTTATAAAAAGCACATTAATCAATCTCCAAATAGCATAATTCCCTCTGGCGGAGCCCTACGACTTAAGTATAAAATTAAATCTGCACACACCCCCGGTGAATTCAATTCCTCAACCACCCGGGAGATCCATATTATGCGTCGTCCGCACTAAGGGAACAAATGCACTTCCATTTACTTATTGACACCTCATTTCTTTTTTGCCTCACTGTATAACAGCAGCCGAGTCGAGTCCGCATGCAGCAATATGGCAATATCCACTGAATTATGATTTTTATTATCACTTAGCCCGTTCGAAATAGGAATGCCACACCTGCAACACGGTCTTTGCCTGCAATTGCTCGACCATTCACCCGAGTCGTGGAGTAAAACCCCTTTTTGTGCGCTTCTTCCCCCGCTACGCCTGCACCTTCGCGCTGAGTTGGTGCGACGTCTGGGGACCACCCAGCTGGAGCTAATTTAAGGGCCGCATTTATCATTTGCACTCCTAGTGCCGGATGGGAAATGATTTTCTTGGCAGGATTTGCAAATTGAAAACCGACTCGCCAGGCTCGTAAACATTCCTCCGAATGACACATAAATTCGATCATCCTGATGGGCTCTCCATTTGGTTTTATTGTTATCGCGTATATGCAAGTTCAGGATTGAGTGCCTCCTCCTTGAGGAATTTTTCTGCATTTCAATTGACGTCTAATCAGGTCACAGAATTGTTTCACCAAAGAACTGATTTCCCATCAAGATCAAACTGAATGCATATGCTCTGTGCTCCATGCTCTGTCATTCGGTATGGTAACGAAGGCAACATAAAAAAAACCCAAGCGAAGAATTAAACCTCAATCTGTATTCAAAGTGGAAAATAGTTCCGCGCCAGAGTGAGGAGTATCTACTCGTCATAGAGGTGATTCAATTCAATTGCAGTCTTCTCGACACTATCGACACCATGGTGGAGCAGTCAGTCAGAGAGGTAAAAACCAGTGGGCCCCATCTCAACTCAACACTATCGATCTCGACAGCAATAATTGCTCAGGCAGCACCACCATTCACCATTCACCAACTACAACAACACAAAACACTACAACGCTTTTAGGTTGGCCCGGGTGTTGACGAGTGTTCAGTGCGGGAGATGTTGCTTTGTTGTTATATATTGTCTTAGGCTAGGCAACGTCAACGTACATGGTATAGTTGGAGGTGAGGTCACGTAACGGATTCAGGGCTTTGAACTTGACAATGCCGTTTCAATTCGTATTCCGGGATTTGCTTTTATGAATGCATCGATTGTATGTATCTACCACACAATGATGGCGATGGATATAGTGTGGCATGATTTTTTAAGTCCATAGACCATAAGTGGTCATGGGGCCAGTAGAGGTAAGCCCAGTGGGTGTCAGGCCTTGGGGCGCCCATTTAGTGAGCACAATGAAAGACTTGTATCATTCCATGAGGTGTCTACTTATCATCGTACCTCATACCTATTAATATTAACATGGTCCAAAACAACCTGGCACGACTGGGTCGCCTGAAAATTATTCGTAGGTATACGCAAAATCTGAGTTAGGTAGGTTCACCAGGTGCCGTGACATAATGGACATGCGACATTAGGCCATCATATAAATTTGTAGGACTCTTCCATAAAATAAATAAATAAATAGGTGGCGCAACAGGCGGTAGACACCCTAGGCCTAGCTTCTCGCAACCATTCGTTTGTGTGAGTTTCTATTTTTGGGACGAATGGAAGGGACCTACAATTTTATGCCGATTCCGAACGGCTGAATTGAGAAGCTTTTTCAGGACAGTTATACTCTCGGATGTTTGTCAGACGTTCACGAGAGGTGGCGCAGTAGAAAAAAACACTAAGATGTAATTTGTGTTTTTCCGGGGATCGAACCTGGGATCCCTCGCACAGCAGTCCAGAACACTAACTACTCCGCTACTGCGCCCACTCTTCCATATGTCCCAAAAAAATAAAAAAAAATCACAAAAGCGAATGGTTGTAACAAGCTAGGCCTAGGACCTTTTGCAACAACTGCGAATATACAGTGGCCGGCACAAGTATTTTGACAAAACTAATAATTCTGCTCATAATTTGAAACCTACTTCATGTAAATTTTGGCACCAATGGAAAGGTCATTTAAATTCCGTTTGGATGATACAAAACTTTCCTTAACCCATTAAGTACCCATTTAAAATTTTTAGAATTTAGAATTTTTGTGAATGTCTACTTTTTTTACTTTTTTCCTCGGTATCAAAAAGAAAATGTTTTGATGCAAAAAGTTTCTCCAAACAATTCTAATAGCGACTGCAAACATTTTTTTTCAAAAATCTCTTCGCTAATATTTTTTATGATTTTTTGAAAATTGCTAAAAATTACTATTTTAGCCACTTTTTCCTCCTTTTCATACAAAATTTTTCTGAGATCATCCCATTCAAAAAATCATAAAAAATATTAGCGGAGAGATCTTTGAAAAAAAATGTTTGCAGTCACTATTAGAATTGTTTGAAGAAACTTTTTGCATCAAAACAATTTTTTTTTTGGACCGAGGAAAAAAGTCAAAAAAGTAGACTTTTACAAAAGTTTCAAATTTTCAATGGGTACTTAATGGGTTAATGAAAGTTTTGTATCAATCGAACGGAATTTAAATGACCTTTCCATTGGTGACAAAATTTACATGAAGTAAGTTCAAATTATGAGCAGAATTAACTTTAGTTTTGTCAAAATACTTATGCCGGCCACTGTATATTCCTTTTTGTGTATACCGCCCCGAAAGCAACATCGTCGCCTAGCAAAATCGTCCTTTCAAAGCCGCCCGTGTGCAATGTTCGCTTCATCGTTAAAACCCATAGACTCGCTGACTATGCGATTTGGTTCTATAATGGGCACCCGTGATGTTGAACTCCCCAACAAAAAGACGACAACAACCCAAGAAGTAGGTAGAGTAGTATTACAGTCAAAAAGCAATATGTTAGCTTGGGTTTCGTCTCTGGCCAAATGAAGATCGATACCCCTGTCCTCTGGATCAGTGCATATCGAGAACAATCAGCGTTCCATTAAGGACAGTCGCCCCAACTGAGGGAGTGGGCGAGGACACTCCAGTATTTCCCTCCATCATCTTCGTCGCTGTGAATTTCCTAAATTGCCATCTTTGCTGGACGTGTCTGGGTGTTTGGGTATCATCAACCAAATGGCCTGCAAAGGTATCTTCGCGCTTCATTTGCTTCCCTGGTTGCATCTCCCCTGTCCTGGGGGCTATATTGTTCGTTGTAATTATCTATGGTCGCGTTCTGATTTCGCGCGTTGTTTCGGTTTTATTGTTCCTACGTGATGGAACTGTGGATAAGAAATCGAAATCCCTCCACAGATGGCTGCTTCTTGTTCTTCTGATACTCGTATACTCGACTCGTGTGGTTATTAACTGTTCATTTGCATTGAACTGCACCAGTGCAGTGTAGATTGCTTGGCCACAACATTGTAACCGGTACTGGAACTGGTAGCACGTATAATATGGTCGGTTTGGCGTGGAAATTTGGTGTTTTCGATGGCCGGGCAGTGGTGACTCTTCTCATACTGATGTCAGTGGAGTGGAATATATAATTTAATCTGAACAGATAACCTTTTGGGTCGATTGGTCGACAATTTATATGCGCCACAGAAAAAGTGGTATCGGTAGTCCAGAATGCGAATAAGTGGATGCGAGGAATTATGGCGAAACCATCTGCATATCGGTGGTATTTTGTGGAAGTGCTGCGAAATATTTACGAACAAGGTTAACGAGGATGACAAGGATTTGGCGTAACGAGTATACATTTTGAATAAGAAAGCTTGTTATGGAAAATATATCTACACATTTGACGGTTTGCACATTTGTCAGTGAGTTTTAATGGAACAGAAATTGGTTATGTTATTCTGGTGGACTGGTATCACTGCAGATTCTACTATTTGGATTTTTGACAAATTTTAATTTATAATTTATATCCGAAGATTTTCATCCAGAAAGGATAGTTGCGTAAAGCACATAGGAAGCGAATGATTACTGGGTTGTCTAAATCCAGATTTTTGATCGGACTCGCAGGAGCGTTGGCCACCGGCCGTCATCCATTTTCAATCCCTGCCTGACTTAAAACTTATTCTTTGGGCGCGGAGCACCTAATGCGGAGTCTTAATATACTGCGTCGTCCCTCTGATTTGTTGTCCAAAAGAATCTTCAGGCCGGAGTGCTAGAGTGTCACTCTATACTATACTCTATGTCCTAAAGCAATCTCAGACGACTGATTGCTATCGCTGTCTAGTTAGCAGAGTTCGCTGTAAATGGAACCAAATCACCAAAAATTTGCGTTCAGAAAAACCAAGGATATCCATACCTACATCTGCCTTTCCATAGTTCTACATACACTATAGCCCAGGTCTAAGGATGATGAGGGTCTTGTATACAATGTTTCTCATTGTCGACAATGCTTTACGACTTAATTGGCTTCTCAGGCAAAAGAAGCAGCGATTGGCAAGCCTAATTCTTTGCTTGGTTTCTGAGGTGTTGTCATTTTCATAATTTGTATCGAAGCAAAGGTAGCTAAAGTCCCTTACTACCTCAAAGTTAAAGTTGTCTATAATGACGTCCTGTCCGATTCGTCGATGTCGTGTGCACCTTTTAGATGACAGGATATATTTGGTTTTCAACCTCGTTCACTATTAATCCCATTTTTGACGATTCTGCCGCAATATTTGCGAACGCATCAGTGACAGCCAATGACGTCAATGCCATCCGCGCATTCAAGTAATTATACAAAATTGTGAAAAATGGTCTCTCTGATGGTGTTCATCAAGTGTTCTGCACTCATTCTGCAAAACTTGACAAGTTTGACAGTGATACCAAAACTAGACATAGCTCTATAGTCTTGGCTTTCATCGTCCTGGTTGAATGGTACTTTCTGACATTCTAACATTAACTGTGACTCTATTAAAGGGTTTGCTTGGTCATCTCTATAGGTTCGCGTTTTTAACTTTCTCGTATAGGTACGTAGTAAGAGAAAAAAGTTTTGAAAATTGGCTTTTTCTCGAAAACGGTGAAAACGATTTAAAAAAAACTTATTTTTAGGTACTACATATTGTCATTCTTAACTTGATAGCAAACTCAGTTTTTCTCTAAAAAGACTGCGTCCTTTGATATCCACCCAAATCCCTAATAATAGTACTGCTCATATCTCAAAAACGCCATTTTCGATTATGATAAAAATGTAACTGCCAGGTAATGCATAGTAATACTATTTGCTCAGTTTTGAGCTAAACAGTTGCAAAATAGTGTTTTTTGAACCATGAATTCGTCCTTCGATTTACACCCCAATCGCTAAAAATAGTACCTACTTTAAAAACTGCTCAAATCTCGAAAACTCCATTTTTGATTTGGATGAAAATGTTATATTTATATCCTGAAGAATACGTCGCACTCAGTTTTTAGCAAAACAGTTTAATAACAGTGCTTTTCGAATTCAAAGTTGTAACATTTGTCAGTATAATTTTATAAAAAACCGCTCTAACGATTTTGATCAAATTCATAAATATATTTACCCTTACTGACTGTGTAACGCTAGGGATGGCGGTTATTACAAAATGCGGTTAACCGAAGCAAAATAACCTCTTTCGGCTAAAACCGACCGGTTTTTCCCATCCCTACGTTAGAGAACTCAAATTTTCAAAATTAAATACCCACCGCCTACTTTTCATATATTTAAATTTTCTACAGAGTTGAAAGTCAATTGAAGGTGTATATTGAATCGGATCCACAGCAAGGAAGATTATTAAATAACCAAAGACAATTCCCACGCAATATAGTTTTCAAAGAGGTTCTTTAATAAAATCAATTTGTTTGTCAAACATTTTTTTGCATACTATTGTGAATTACAAAATTGTATAAATGTTGGTAGGACAATATGGAAGTTAGAGACAGCGATGACACTTTACTCCAATTGGAGTAGATCTACTTCACTTTTTCACAAATTTCAGAAATCTACTCCCTACTTCACTTATTTCTAATTTCCCATTATCTACTCCAATTTCAAATTTGTAATCCAATTCTTTAATTTGTTTAATAAATACTATTTCACAATTTTTTTTAAAATGTTTTTTATGCCATTAATGACAAGTAAGTAGTATCTATGTAGCCACTTTATGGATTAATTTATTGGAATTTATCTGGAAAACTGGTAGCCCCAGGGAAAACTATGTATGGCGAATTAGTAGTTAGAAAATATAATGATCAGATAAAAAATAACTCGGGGTGTTGACAAAATTCGAAACATTGGTAGATCCAATATAATATGGCTCTTAATGTTCAACCAAGAGTACCTTACGAGGACTTGTAGTTTTCAGTTTACAATAAATTTCCTAACTACGAATGCTAAAAGCATGTATGTAAGAAATATTGATCGATCTAGACAGAAGGCATATCAGCGCGACAATAGGTGTCATTACGGGACACTGCCTTATGGGCAAGCATATAACAAGGCTTGACGTATTCTCAAACGATTTTTGTAGAAGTTGTTTGGGCGTAGGGGAGGAGGAGGAGACCGTTCATCACTTTCTCTGAACTTGTCCGGCTCTCTCCCGAAAACGGAAACTCCATTTGGGAGCTTTCTATTCCTAAATGATCTAACAAGCCTAGACATTCGTAATCTCCTATGCTTCATTAGAAGCTCAAACTGGCTCAACGAGTAGGACGGAACTTCTTCTAGATTCATGTGGTATCAGAAGACGGGACCTTATAATGGTCTAAGTGTATCGGCCTTTTGTCGGCAGACATTTCAATCTAACCTAACCATGTATGAAATATTGGTTTTAGTTATAGGATAGACTAATTTACGGACTTAGTCATGTCCCGAGCCACGCCCTTATTATACTCGCAAAATGCAAACATTTCGGCGTTCTACCTTGAAAAAGGTATGTACATTGATGCTTTTTTGAAAATCTACTCCCGTGTTTTCCTATCTACTCCACTTTCTTAGGCAATTCTACTCCAGAAATTTTTTCAGAAGTGGCATCGCTGGTTAGAGATAGATAGGAAAAGAAGATGGAAGGGTTTTCCGCTCTCTTGATTCTCGACCCTGTAACAGATTAGACGTAAGATTAGATAAGCATAAATAAATGAATTAAGTGAATTGTAGTCGCTCGGCCACATCGAGCAATAATGCTCCAGCTAAGAGGATCTTCGAATCCCAGCCCCCAGGTTCGAGAAGACAAGGAAGACCGAACCTCCGTTTCAAAGACCAAGTCATCGCGGATGCCAGAGCGCTTGGTCTCGATAACTGGAAGCAGCGTGCCCGGGATCGTAGAGGATGGAAGGCTGCAGTGTCTCAGGCAGAGACTCTTCACGGGTCGGGAGCCCGATAAGTAAGTAAGTAAGTAGTCGCGTGTTTTAATTATCGAATTAAGAAATAAAATAGTAAGTAATAAAGTGTTGTATGTAGTTAATACCTACGTATGTTTATGTAGTATGTATTACTTTTTTAATTAACAAGGGCTGAGTTACTAAACCTGAGTACATCTTAAGTGGGTATGATTGTAAACGTAAAATTTGCTGAAATAACTCTGACTCTGCGGGATTCGCAATAAACGAGAAAGTTTCGTGCGACCCCAGTCGTGCACATTTTTTTTTGCCTTGCCCTTATTACCTTTTGGTAAAACTTCCGAACACTGTTCATATAGAGTCGCAACTCTATATTTCCTCGATCGCGCCCTTCTCGTAATCTTTGTTTTTCCTACTGAAGACGATGCTATCGCCCCTCTTTGCTAGTAGAGCTTATGCGGCTAAGTCCTTTCCCAGACGTAGTGTCATGCAGGATAGGCTTTCTGATCATACTATACCAAAAATGTCTCCAATGTCTATTTTAGCGTTAAAATCATCATGGTCGATCTTAAATTCATAGTTAGGACACTGCTCTCATACATTTTGGTCTAGGAGCTGGTATAGGAACAATCTTTGCTTGCATCTTCTTTTTTTTTGCTGTGGGTCGTGAACGCATATCAGGCTAATGTTGGCGAATTTAGTTTTTATGTCTGTATCAGACGTCTTTCCGTAGTCCACTATGCCACAGCTTTTCATCTTTTTCTAGTCCGGCCAACTTTTTGACAATTTTTGGTGCCTACTTCAAACAGAACTCATTTTGGAAAATTTTCCGTACAAAAACAAATTGCCTATTCAACGGACGGACTAATGAATCGTCATCGTCCATACCTTCTTAATAAAGATAAGCCCATTCGTTATCTCTGCAGTCTGCACACTCCTCTAGCTCGTCGATAATGCAAACAAATTGCAAATCACTCGAACTTCCTTGTTCATGATCAACACGAATGGGATACGAGAAAAAAACAAAAAAAACAGCCCAACAAAATGCATCAAATATCTACAGATCCATATCTGCAGACCAAAATAAATACATATACAACGTTCAACAACTATCAAAGCGTTCAACAGAACAAGCGTCATTTGCCAATGTTGATAGCTGCGCGCAGCGGCGGCGCGGCGGCGGCTTCGATTACCTCAACAATCTGCACTAGCACTATATAGCTACAGTTGTTTTTGCAGATCTTTTTCTATAGCAAATTTATGAGATGCGTTTATGCGGTAATTGCCGACAAAGAATAAGAACTCTTCCAATCCCAATGCAATAACTTAGCGCACATGACATTTCCTCATGCGATCCTCCTATATAGTGCGCTGCCAAGACACAGACCGAGATACTCATTCCATCGCTCAAGATCTCACAATGTTTGGTTGTTGGCACTGGCAAAAGGTCGCGCTCTCGACAGATAGACAGATGGACAAGCCAGGCTCAGCAACAGAGTTCGAGATAGATGCCCGATCGGAGGTTTGCTTTCTTTGCCATGGATGGATTTGTGCTTTGGCAGGTCTCTGTGTGTCTGTTGTTTGTTATACTGTGTTCGTGGTGGTGTGCTATAGTCTTCCTACTTCGCCCCTTTGCAAAAAGAGTTTGCAACACGGGACCTAATTGATTTCAAATTACCTCTCAATGTTGTGTGGATTCTTTCAAAGTGAAATTTATTTGCCATCGTCCTGTAATTACATCGCGCTTTGTTGATTGTGTGTTCGTGCGGTCTTTTCGGACTTTGGTGAGCAATGTCATCGCCTTGTCATTGGCAACACAGTGGGTTCGGACAGTGTCCGGATTTATGTTAATTTAAACCATATTTGATTCAGCCTTGTGAAATGTTTAACAACATTGATACATTTTTCTATTGTCTATTTAAACAAACAGGTCCGATAATGGAATGAGCCAGAACCAGATTATACTGAAAAATGTCAACTCTATCCGTTGCCTAAACATCTTTAAGCTGGCATAGTGTGACGCTGTTCTAGGATTACTTGGCTTGAATATGTTGACGTGAAAATATTAAAAGTTCCATCATACAAGTGTTTATTTGAAGATTTAAATTCTGACAGTACATTTCAAATTGTTTGTTTTTCCCTTAACAGGAAGTGAACCAAACACTAGGGTGTGTCACTTTAGTATGGCGAAAAAAAAAAGTTGTTAATTGTTTAATCTAATACCTGACAAAAGTTGAATTGGGATCTTAGGCTTCAGAATATATAAAAAAAATTTGCGATTTTTATGAACTTTTGGCTCCCTCAAACCACCTGAAGTTTCGGAAAAAATGTTTTTAGTACTTTGTTGGTTTATTGTTCAGATAATGTTTAATGTAAATTTTTGTACAAAAAAGTAATTGAAATCATTAAACATAAATTGCTTTTAGGAAAAAAAAAATGAAAATCATAGATATAGCTTAATGCATTTATTTTTTATTATTACTAGCTGTAGCTACCCGGTTTTGCCCGTAGGTACTCAGGAATTGCCTGTGACGACGATCTACATCTATGTTTTAAATTTAAAACTTTAGCTCCCACGAGTGTCGAGCAATAACGTTTGCAGATTTTTATTGGAAGTGCCACGCCCCTTTTCTCAATCCCTCCCATATTTTTTTTATTGCTTTCTAAAGGTAATAAACCTATATTTACCAAATTTCAAAGCTAAACCTGCCGCAAATGTCAAAATATAGTGTAATTTGAAGATTTGGGTGTTCAGCGCCATCTATCGGAAAACTCGAAAACTTTTGATCCTCGTGCACTTTTTACTTCCTAACCGATATTGTGTAAGTTTTAGCTTAATCGACCGATTACTTTTCCAAATATCGGGAAAAGCGTTTGCAATGTTTTTTTTCGTATGGGAGGTGCCACGCCCCCTTGTCCAATTTTTGACCAAACTTCACAGAAAAAAAACTCCCGGATGAATACTTCAGATGAAAATTTGAGGTAAATTGGTGCGGTTGTTTTCGAGATTTATACGACTTTTTATGTTTTTTTTTATGGGAAGTGCCACGCCTCTTTGTCCAATTTTTCCCCTATTTGCTTCTTTGGGCCAATACAAATCCATCAAGCTCAAAATCGTGAAAATCGAACGATCCGTTCTCGAGTTATTAGTGCACAAACGGACGGCAGTCTCTTTTATATTATATAGAAGACTAGCTGACCCGGCAAACGTTGTTCTGCCTGAAATAGTTACATATTTTAAATATTTTAAGATCTAGCTAGTTTGATATTTTTTTTTTAATAAAAAATGAAGGCGGATACCTTCACTGGTTCAGCGGCCATTCTGAGAACGCCGGCTACTGTTACCATAGTCTCTTCTTGGCATCGTAACAAATATCGAACTGTAAATGATCATCACTTTGTATATAAATCGCACATAAATATTTCACTATCAATAATTTACCTTTGAAATAGACAGTGAAGAAAGTTAACGAACGAAAAAGATACTATTGAAATTTGGAAATCAATTTAAGAAACAAAACAAATTGATTACTTTAACGTTTTTTTTTCCTAAACCTTCGGGTGGCAATTACGAACAAACCCGTAGAAAAAAGTATCAAATTTGGTCACGCCCCCTTTGTCCATGTCCAGGTCAATGACCACTCCTGGGTCAATACCTTTGATTGTCTGCAAATTCGAACTGAATCGATTCGGCGGTTTTCGAGATATAAGATTTTGAATGTTTTTTGTTGTATGGGCGGTGCCACGCCCTTTGTCCAATTTTGACCAATCTCCAGAGGAGCACTCCTGGGCCAATAACAAAGATTATTTGTAAATTTGAGCTTAATCGATTTGGCAGTTTTCGAGAGATACGATTTTGAGTGTTTTTTATGTATGGGAGGTGCCACGCTCCTTTGTCCAATTTTGACCAATCTCCTTCAGTGCACTCCTGGGCTAATACCTAAGATTATCTGTAAATATGGGCTCAATAGAGTCGGTGGTTTTCAAGTTATACGTATCCGAACACATTTTAGAACTAATTTTTATATATAATAGATTTTATTACTCGAAATGCGTTTGCCGGTGTACAGAACGATTAGTTGTAAAATATATTTATCTTTAAATGTGTCGGTATTTGACAAACAGTATAAAATTAATGCATTTACATTATTTGAGCATGGCTTAACTTTAGATTTGGATATAGAATTACAAAAAAATAGAGCACCAATAGCACGTTGCCTAACAATTTTTTCGAAACTTCAAGGCCATTGAGGGAGCCAAAAGTACTAACCAAAATAAAAACTATAAATGTAGGTTTTCATTTAACTCAGCAATGTAACTTTTGAAAACTATTAGACATAAAAATTTTAAAGTTAAAAAATATGACACACCCTACCAAACACACCTCACGATAAACTATCCAAGTAGGTAAGTAGGTAGGTAGGCGTGGCGGTTTGAAACCCAGTACCACTAAGTGCCGTTTTGTTACCACAACTCACTTGATTTGGTTTTTGATAAGGGGAAATGATGTTATGTGCAGTGTTGCCACTAAAAAAAGTGAATCCGGTCAAATCTGACCGAATGACCAGATTTTTATTTTCTAAATACGGTCAAAAATTCCGGTCAAAAGTTAAAATAAGAATTTTTGACCTGAAACCCGGTCAAAAAGAGAAAATACCTATACCTACCTTTACAATTTACGCATTTTTATGTTCACCTGCATTATCGATGTTTAGAAAACGTTTATGTGAATCTTGAGTTTGTGAACTTGTTTTTTATTTCGTTTGTTTAAAATTTACTGAAACTAATTTTTCATTTTATATGACTTGTTTTAAGTTCTGAAATACACTTTTAGTGCATGGCCATACACGCCTTCCAATGAACGTCGTGTCAAGTAGATTTTGAGTGAGTAAAGGAGAAAGGTAGATAGCATAGAAAATCTACTTTCAGAAATAATTCTGGCACGTTCTTTTTCGCACCATTGTGCTTTCGATACAAATCTTCATGAGTGAGGACGTCAAAAACGGGCGTCCGCTTCGGCTTAACCATAAAATTTGTTTGTGTTTTCAATTTCACTATTATTTTACCTGCCAAATTTTATTTCATTGCAATGACGCCTGGTTTTTGTGTATAGCCAAATCGTTAATGAAAATGAAAGTCATGGGAGGACGTGTATGGCCAGGCCATGTACTAAGGCCGTGTGTCAATTGGGTCAAATAATATTATTCTCGGATAATTTTCTGACACTTGAAAAGAGTATAGTTCTCCAAACTCCAATCTGAGATTTATCGAATTTCACACTTTAATTAATTGAAATTCGTTGTTTAATTTCCTCTTCAAAATTCTAGCAAAATAAAACGTCAAGAAATTAGCCTATAAGATAATTAAATATCCTGCTCCCGGGGCAGAATTCCATGCGTGATGTTGTAGGCCCATTATTCGCATTAAATTTGGTTTCTGTTTGAACTTGGGAGCATGTTCGTAATGTATGGCAAAGTTAGGTATATTCAAATTATAGAAATCTATCTTTATTTATAGTCAGTAGGGCAATTTTATTTTTCCAGTCAAAAAAGCGTTTTCCGGTTAAAAACATTTTTCGTTCCGGTCAAAAAACGGTTAGGCCGGATTTCAAAATTTTCTCCGGTCAGAGTAAACTGATTCCGGTCAGAATGGCATCACTGGTTATGTGTCACTCCAAGAAAAATTGACTGGATACATTTGTAGGAAGCTGACTTGGCAAGTAATTACTTCTTATTTTGATTTCTTATTTTAGAGAAAATTGCGCTGCCACATTCTAAAGTGGAGTCGAAAAGTGTCCCGAGCATTGATCCAAACGTTCTATATACACTGGTCGGCATAAGTATTTTGACAAAACTAAAGTTAATTCTACTCATAATTTGAACTTACTTCATGTAAATTTTGGCATGAATGGAAAGGTAGATAATTAAAATTCCGTTATATATCTATTTGTGCAATCTATGTAGTTTGTCATTCTAGCTTTCTTCAAACACAAACCATTTTTTGCTTAAAAAAGCCGAGTTTGTTTTTATCCGCCTTTGACGAAGTCCTTAGATTTGCTTCTGCGTCATATTGCTGGTGGGAAAACTTTAGTACTCAATTGACTTGGCTAATAGAAAAGGCTATTGGCAATCGTTCGTTTCTTCTCCATATCTGTTTTAGTCTTGGGTACGTTTAGAGATAGCTTTAATTACCCCTTTTGATTGAGCTAATGGTATGCTTTCTTATCATCGTCGATGTTGAATGACTTATTCTCTATAATATGTAGGTGGATCTTGGTCTTCATCGACGTTTAGTAGTTTCTAAAGTAAAGCTTGAAAATTTTTTAGTAAAGATTGCAAAAATATTCTTATATTCGTTTGAACCTTCAGTTGTTCTTTTTCTCTTTGCCAGACCTTTCTTACCTTATTCATGGAGGATGGAGTGTCATTGTTCTATCGACTCAATGGAGAGCTTTTCGTATCCTCTAATTTTTTCTTCGGAGAAGTTTTTGTATTTTCGTTTCAGTTCTGACCAGGTGCCATAAGCAGTTTTTCAATCGACCCTGGTTCTTGTTTGCGTCATGATTGGCTGCTTGTGCCTGCTGGCACTAAGCAGCATACAATGGTTTTCTTCTTAGTGGTCGACTTCTGAAACAATCACATTAGGGACATTTATTCGAATGGCACTGCATAGTCCTCTGGAAGCATGAGTGAATCGCGGAATTCGGCAGTCTACTGCAGTATCTGCCATTCTAAGTCGAACTTTCCCACTGTACTTTATCGACGCTGAACTGATCGAGCTACTTGCAGGCGTACCTTGGCTGCTAACAGTTAGTGGGCTCGACATTTTAGTCGATGGTAGAACCACGAAATCTGCGGATACGGTACGTATGTCCTCCGTCATTTCAATGTCATTTCAATGTCAATATCAAGATGTCTGTCTCTCTATAAAGTACATATATGTACTTGTAACTGTGAAGTGCCAACAATACTAACAATTCGTATCTTTTTGGATTACCCCTTTCCTGAAGAAACGACCGCACTGTGTCCAGCTTAGTTTGTACTTTATATTGACCTTTTTGGGTCCGAGCGCCAGTCATGGTCTTAGCGTTGCGCTGTTATTTAAAAGATTTTACACTTCGATACCACTGAGTGAGAAATACATAAACAACATTTCGGTCTATCTGCCGAGGCTGACTGACCAACCGCCCATTGAAGTTCAATGGCAAGGCGGCGCGTCGCACTATGTCTTATGTACCGCACCTTCTCCTGTTCCTCCTTGGGAACATCTTCCGCCACCACCACTTCAGCAGCGACATCATCAACAATCACCGTCATTATCAACATCCTAGTTCGGTGCGATGTAATGAAAGTGACAATCATCGTGCCGTCGAATGAGTTTGTATGCGCTTGCACAATGTACGAAGATTTATCGAGACCTTTGCGACGTGACTCACGTTTTCCTTACCCAGCCCCAACATTGTTGCTGTTGTGTTCCCTCAATGTGTTCGTCGCCATATCGTTGGGAATCTCCGCACCACTCGTATCCTTGCCAACCGGTCGATTGAAATTGCGGCCATTTGTGCCCTAAAGTGTTTGCGAATCGCCAGTTGTGTAGTACATCTTAGCGAGCCCAAGGTCCTCCAAATCAAAAACCATTAATCAGCAGATTCCTTGCTATAGTCGACTGCGACTGGTGATGTTGCGTTCCACACACAGCTACTGGGCGACGCGCTAGCCATGTTACTACCCCGATCGCCATTCCGGATAAGAGCATGTGTCCTCCATACTATGGGACTCTAGGTGAAAATGTGATTAATTGATAATGATTTGTGCTGGACGACTATTATATCGTAGAGTCCCGACAAAATTGCTATCACTGGGCAATCGTGCTGGCACTGCGTCGCATATATCCGTCGACATTATTAATGTCCGGACATGAATGTTATATTTTTGTGTCAGCACGTTGGGATAGATCCTTCAGAGCCATATGGAGATCTGCTTGCTCTTGCTCTATGCATCGTTGATCTGCTGATTCTCTGTGTGTGTAATCTCATTTGTAATCTCCTTTGCAGATGTTGTAGGTATTAATTTGCTCGAGAATATATAGAGAGATTGAGTGTCCTTGGTGGAGGGTATTGTGAGCGTTTCTTCGCAACTTGGGGTGAAATCAATTAGTGAAGCGAAAAATATCAAATGGCGGAAACTTGACCAATTTGTCAGGAGCAATAAAGCCATGACCCTAAGTATATTTTGATATTTACGTTTAACCTTGGGCGTGGTTTCTCTTCTATAGAGAAATAAATGTTAAGTGGATGGGATATGTCGTCGTATACTAAGGGACTTTGGATTTCCAAAAAAATTGCCAATCCTAAATTAGGAATCTGTAATTTCTACTTGAGACACACTGAATGGCGCTCAATGTGAGGACCCGCAAAGCAAATTAAAAGTAACTAGTATAAACGCTATTGATCGTTTAACTCAATTCAATGAAATGAGCTTCGCATTTTAAAATGCACAATGTGATTGAATCTATATAATAAATGCACTTTAACGGGCACATTTTTTTTTTTAAGAATTGTATTGCAAGACTTGTCTTAGACCGAGAATCTTATGATCTTATGCGTTTCAGAAATATGACATTCGTAAACCTTTGTTCTTTCTATGTCCTAGGACCTAGAGCACATGCATCAAATAGCACTACTCTCCAGCGGTCCCTTTGAAACCCTAAGTGAACAGAGAAAGCGAGGAAGTTTAGGAAACATCGGCGAGGAACACTACATCAGCTCTCGGGCATATATTTTCAGCAACGCAAAAGTTCTCAGTTCAGTAAACGAATACTCCCAGAAGTCCTACGAATGTTCGAATGTCCGTGCTTTTTAGAATCGGTTAAAGATACTGGAAAAGTATAAAAGACAGATATAAAAATTCAGCCTGTCTGCTGTTTTTGGTCGCAAAACCGAACCGATTGAGCTGGCATTTTCAGAGAATATTAGGTATTAGCCAGGAAGTGTTGCTGTTGATATAAAAAAAACACTGCCACTCATGGAAACTGAAGTTGTTATATTTGGAACATCTCGATAGACAAGGAAATTATGTATTTAACCAAATCAATTCCTGAGCACGGGCAAAACCGATTGGGTACAGCTAGTTTCATATAGTACCTAGATCAAAGATAGAAGATGTCACTATACCCAAGTCTTTATTTAGATGCAGCATCGTTTTAGGTGATAACTGAAGTTACCATGTCCTAGGAGTATCACAACTTTTAGTTAAGTTTCCTCGCTTTTACTTTGAAAATCGCACCGGCATTATTAAGGCCAAATCAGGATTTTCGATGAAACCGTTCACCATTCCTATACCCAGGAGCAGTGAAAGTATCCGCATCAAGAAATTTCAAGTATGGTTGTATACGAACCATGTTTCGCGATTGTGTCTACTCTTTAACTTCCTTCAATCCCCGAGTGTCCATTCACCCAAGCCAATATCAGTTCCTTGTGCGAGCCGCTCAGATGTTGATGTTCGTCTGTTAAATACGCCTAATCACGGCGTGATTATTTAGCGCTATAAAAATATTCCTTCCTTGAACCAGACACTTTGCTAAGTGATTCGGAAAATGCAACAGAGCTTCTATTTCGCCTTTGTAATCTGAAGTTTTTGTTCCTGGCAGGAACTTCCTTCTGAGAAGACACCTTTTCCCGATCCATCGATGAATATGGTGATTTATTCCTCACGCCTGACTAAAATGGATCCATCTTCAATTATGATTCAGTGGTATCTTTCGGTAATGTGAAAATTTTTTTTAATGATCTCACACAAGCCCATATGATCCGCCTATGTCCTTAAAAAGTTCCGGCTGCCAACAGCACCGTTCTCGAACTAAAAATTAACCCACACTGGCAGTCGGGCAAAGTTGTATATAGGACATCAAAGTTAAGCCAGCTGTCAAGATTCATTTTAGACTGACCAGGTGACTTAGAAGTGACTTAGTTGCCACTTATGTAAGATGCAATATACCAGTCACACCGCGTCAGTTTCCTTTAGACACAAAATTTGTTTCCAAAAGTGGACCGGAATTCCGAAAAGGATTTTCAACGCTTTCCACTTTCGATGGCGTCCATCGGACTTTTTCATTGAACCTAGGTATGGGAGGTTTTCACATTTTCAGAAAACCTATACTAACCTACTGATTGCACTTAAAAATTTGACCTTCTCTCAAAAGTCAATAGAGAATGCACTTTTCGACTTCCAAATAAATTACAGCCTTTTGGATATGTTAACGTTCCGGTTTTCTTTCAAATTTGTTTTAGGAGACATTCTTAAAAGATTTTTGGTAACTTTAGAAAATCTGTTTCTACAGGGTTTTGTCAGGCAACTGAGTACGTCAATTCAAAGTTTTTGGTAAAAATATAGCCCAAGTCTTAAATAACGACTTCCACTATCCTTCTTGTTTTGAATTCAGTAAAGAGTTTGACAGATCTACCAACCGTTTCCCTAAAAAAAAGTATCAACTTATTTTAAACTAAAATTGCCAACTAGCAGTAAATGTTTACAAAAGCCCAAATGTTTCAGTGAGTTTCATCTTTTCATTGGCTGTCTCACCGGCTCGCGTCTGAAAGTTTCGCGATAAACTCATGATGTTATTTAAAATGGCTACTTAGGACCACCATTATCAAAGACAGATGGGCCTACATTGGGTTCCGTTTGTATAGTCGTTATTAACAAACGCTGTGAAAAAGACGACACCTTTCAAATGCTTCAAAACAAACTTTTGGCAAATATTTAGCTTGTAGACTATTTGACGTTCTGTAAAAAAACCTGATTGAAGCTTTAGAAAGATATTACAGTTCACCAGGTTTTTATCTGAATTTCTAAACACTTCCTCCATCGTATTCATTTCGAACTATGCGAGCTGATATCACTCAAACGACAGCCGCTGT
Source organism: Cheilosia scutellata (assembly GCA_955612985.1). Taxonomy (NCBI): domain Eukaryota; kingdom Metazoa; phylum Arthropoda; class Insecta; order Diptera; family Syrphidae; genus Cheilosia; species Cheilosia scutellata. The sequence goes on along the minus strand of OY015312.1, from coordinate 49,229,583 downwards.
TACGAAACCAAAATCGATCCGTCATCCGCACAGTCAAAAGCCAACTCCCTCCATCAATAACCAATAGACTTCCGGAAATCCAATTCGAATTATTCAAATTTCCAACCCCCACCCCGTGCCTTAGATACCTCACTTCCAGAGCTCTGGGTATGCATTTCAACTTGATCTCACCGTTGCATCGCGGCGTCGTCTCCCCCACCATTCAAGTGACATTTGAATAATCACATGAAGTCGCTTATCAGATTCCTGGACAATGAATTTAACAAATTTGAAAATTGATCATGCGACTATGTCCCGCAAACGTTGGATACAGCTTTTTCCGCCTTTTTTTTGCAGCCGCTCGCGCGCATGATCATTGTGTCGATCAACAGTGTGTGCGTGTGCACACAAAATTGTATTGAAATAAATTCCAAACTGCGGAAAAAAGCGGACAGACAAAAAATTCGGTCCGACTAATCGCATAAATAAAGCGAAAGTCACGCTCCACGGCATTATGTCGATAGTCTAAGCGCGAGTAATTAATTCCCAACGTTAAGTAAACATGATTAATAATAGCAATAATAATTCTCTATAGCTTAATGGCGTGGCAGTTGCATGCAACAGTGTATGGGATGGAAGCTGGGGTGGGCGGTCGACGGCGGCGGCTGGCATACCTGTCTGTCGGCCCACTCTGAAGAGCGAGAGAAAGAGACTTTTGTGGCACGGTGACCGCCGCCGTTCGGTGAGCCGCACATGTCGACTAGAAGATTTACGAGCCTCCACTTGTCGGCGATCGCCGAATGTGGAGTACATTTGGGCTCACTAATTACCACCAGACCACATGGGAGAAGTTTTGAAAAACTACCTTCGATGCTATCGTTCGCGGTGGGAGTCTAGTTTCAGAGGCGAAAGCGCACTCGGTTTTGGTGGACTGTCAAAATTATATACATGTGGGTTATAACCGGGGATAGGTTTGAAATGTTTATATTTTTGAAAGGTCTCTACCCTATATGCTGATCGGGAAATTTGTAACTCAATTGACAGATCGGTGTTTGACGGAGGTTGGTTCGGGGTGTGCCTTGCAATTAAAATTTGAATATCTTGTAGGGTAATGTCTTAATTAGTCATCTGTGGAGAGGGTGTCTCTGATTATATCGTTCTCACAACTCAGTGAGAATGACATTTGAAAATTATTTAATTCAAAAACTAATTGAAAGTTGTCAAAATGTTTGGTGGACATAAAATTAGTCTATATATCAGCATATTCGTCGGGAACTATGGCTAGAAGGTGCGCCTTACGATTATCTTACGAAAATTGTTTTCTTTTATTCAATTTTGAAGCAGGGGGTTGGGATTTTAAATATAAAAGAACTGAATAAGTTGATAGGGAGAGGCTTACCAAACAAAGCTTGAACCTGTAGTACATAATTGTGGTTTGAAAGAAAATTCTGGCAGTATAGTGTACAGATTGATTATGATGTTAGCAATATACGTCAGTAGATGGTACAACCAATATACGCTGCTGTCAGCTACCTGACGTGGCAGCCATGTTTTGTCTTCTTCTCAATCTGCCAGCTGACCCATCAATTTGGATTTAGAAATAGGTATACTAGATCAACTCTAGATCAGGTTCACAGAATAACTGATAAAATAGAAAAGGCCTTAGAAGAAAAATAAATATGCTCTACCATTTTCCTTGATGTAACACGGGCTTTTGATAAAGTCTGGCATGAGGGATTGGTCCATAAGCTACAAAAATATCTTCCCAAATAATACTCAGAAATAATAGAGTCATATAAATCCAGCGATTAATTAGAATTAAGCAGGAAGATGAGTAGGTACTCTGCATTAAAATATATATAAAAGCGGGATTGCCGCAAGGTAGTGTGATAGGACCTGTACTTTCCCTTATATACACGAACGACCTACCACAAAATGACGAAACTACTGTAGCCACACTTGCAGACGATACTGCTCAACTGCTGTACTTGCTGTCGAAAAAACCGTGGAGGAAGTTACAGAAAAACTGCAAAGGACAGTACCTAAGTAATACAGTGTGAAGAAGGACAATCCTTTAAGAGTCGATTCCTGAAGTTATGCCGAACAAAAAATTGTATGGCAGGGGGGGGGGTCTATTTTCATCGTATTTCCCGTTATATCTCATCAAAGTAGGTGCCTTCTAATTTGGAGGTGTTGCCACTTAAAACACTATAACTTCTAAACTATTATAAGCACAAAAATTGTTTTGGAAAGCCAATTTAATAGCGCATACAAGTCCTAAGCACTTGGGGTATATCTGTGCAGCTACAAAAAAGTTATGGCTCCTTAAACTCAAAATTTTGAAAATTTGTTGTTGCAGTTTTTTATTTAAAATGCCTTTTTCTCAAAATGTTGACTTTGAAATTTTTATCCTTGAGAAATTTTCTAAAAATTATGTAAAGCAACTTTTTTACGTACAATCAACAGAAGTTATAGTAAAAGCCATTTTTTGTCAGACAAAGAAGCTATAGAATTTTAATTTTTATTTTAAATAATAGCGACAGGAATTGATTTTAAATCAAAAATCTGTAATGATGAGTGAATGGTTCGTGACATTATACATAATTTAAAAATAGTTGCAAAAATATAGTCTTCTCGATGGTTTTTGACGATGCGCATGATGTTGATCCAATGTTGGGCCATTCGGGAATTTAGGGCTCCAATTCACCAATAGCGCGGTGAACACTAACCTCACAGCTCTGAATAAGTTGTTTTCGGTTTATACGTAATGTGACTAAATAGCCCTAAAAGAAGAAATCGAGTCGACTAAAATTGGTAGGTGTTACATAATATGTAAATTCACTGGAATAATTCGCGATATAGGGTGGTGTGTATAAAAGATAGTAAATGCTTAGAAAATTCTTAGTAAAAGCATTTACTGTCGAAATGTTGTCATTGAATCGAGTTTTCACTTTTCAGCAAGGCAACGGCCTCATGAGAACAACAACGTAATGCAGATGCAGTAAACTAGAAAAACGCCTCCATATTTTAATTTGAAAATCGTAATCGGAAAAATCGTTTTCAGTTGCAAAACTCAGTTGGCTCAATGAGGTAGTGAGCTAGCAACATTGTAGTTTGTTGAATGATGCAAATTCACAAGAGATCTACCGTGTGTCAATCTCTATCGTGGTGGATAACTAATTTTCAGCAGTCCAAAAATTACTGTTTTTTTTTTTTTTTTGCTTGAGTTTTGCTAGAATGTTAAAGAGGAAATTTAAAGTTAAAGTTAGAGGAAGGAGGGCAGATCGGTAGCCGTCAAGGAATTTACAATGGTAGCCTTTCTAGACATCGAAGGGGCTTTCAACAATATAGAGCCGAGAGCGATAATTAACGCACTTGAAAACCTGCAGATTGACGCTAGTCTAAGTCACTGGATCAACCAAATGCTGCTAAGCAGGGTTATCAATTCGGAACTTGGCTGCTGCAAACTGAGAAGGTCTGTGCAACGCGGCACTCCGCAGGGTGGAGTACTTTCACCGCAGCTATGGTTGCTAACAGTAAATGAAATACTGGTAACCCTGGAGAAAAATGGTGGTAAAGTTATAGCCTACGCAGACGATATCGCCATTCTATTTACTGGGAAATACCTCCCAACATTACGAGACTTGATGGAAACGGCCCTCGCAACGCTGGTCAAATGGGCTAACAAATGCGGCCTGGATATAAACCCGGGTAAAACAGAGCTAGTGCTATTCACGAAGAAGCACCGAATTCCTCAAATTGATCCACCCAAACTAAAGGGGATCCGCCTCAGCTTCTCTGACAGCGCCAAATTCTTAGGTTTGGTTCTGGACAGGAAACTGAGCTGGAAACTAAACCTGCATGAACGCATTAAGAAGGCCGCTACTGCACTTTACTCCTGCAAAAGGATCCTGGGCCTCAGATGGGGCATCAGCCCTAAAATAATGCACTGGCTGTATACAGCAGTAGTCAGACCGATACTCATGTACGGAATCATCGTCTGGTGGCCAGCATTAGATAAAAGAAGCTACCTCTCTCTACTAAATAGAATCCAAAGAGTGGCATGTGTCTGTGTGACCAGTGCCCTGCGGACAACTCCAACTGCAGCACTGGAAACCATGCTCCACATTCTGCCCTTGGACATACACGGTAAAGAGATGGCGGCAAAATCGGCATTGCGTCTGAGAGAATCACAGCAATGGAGAAGCAGTGACACAGGGCATGCCAATATTCTAAAAACTAATAATGTTACAACAGAAGTTACAGACTACGTAACCACGGTCCTTGACTTTAATATTAAATACAAGACCAGTATTCCCGACCGACAGCAATGGGAAGAGAATACGGTTATAGATGAAAATACGCTAGAAGTATACACAGATGGGTCTAAGACGGAGGACGGAGTAGGAGCCGGGATTTTCTCAGTTCCATTCTCCCTAAACCAGTCTTTTAGACTACCAAATAACTGTAGTGTCTTCCAAGCAGAAGTTATGGCTATTCGCGAAGCCGCTGAACTGCTGAAGGTGAGATCGATATCGAACTCAGACATCGTCATCTACACCGACAGTCAAGCAGCTATTAAAGCACTCGAATCACCAATATTAAGATCCAAATTGGTCAGGCACTGCCGCAAATCTTTAAATGAGATCTCGGATATGTGCACGTTAACTCTGTGCTGGGTCCCTGGTCATAGAGGTATACCAGGTAACTGTAAAGCAGACGAACTAGCAAGGAACGGCACGAAAATGGAACTCTCTACTGGTAAAGGAGACTCTGTCGCAGTTGCATGGATGAGGGGGAAGAGGAAACTCCGTTCCACCTACTATGTAACTGCCCGGCGCTATCCTCGATTAGAAAGCAAACTCTAGGAGAGTACTTCTTTGAGGAGCTTGCTGATATTGCCGAAACGGATATCAGTAAAATACGGAAATTTCTCCAAAATTCGAAATGGTTCCAAGAGTAGCGGAAATAACCGACTCTGCTTGTGGTATCACAATGGACCTTACTTGGTCTAAGTGAATTATTCCGTATTAACGGATAATTGCCACCTAACCTAACCTAGAGGAAGGAGAATGTTAAAAAAAAGTTACTGAATTTCAATTAAGTAATTGGATAAATCACTGTTTTAAGATTCGAGTTTGGTGAATTTCTCTTTCAGTACTTTCATAAGTGTCAGAAAATTATCCGAGGATCATTTTTTAGCCCAATTGACACACGGCCATAGACTAGCATTTGTAAGCAGAAGCCTGTCAAGTGCCATCGTGCAAAGAGGGTGAAATACAGCCAAACAAAAAGTAAAAAGCCTTTTATGAGAATCTTTGAGAGCATAATATGAAAAGGAAAATAAATAAAAAGCTTTAACGAAAGGTTCCGCGTTAAGTTTTTTTTTGCCGCCCACACATTAATCCGCGGCTTCGCTCCAGTTACAAAAGTACGTATGCTTTGCAAACAAAATTGTTCTATACCTATATAAACGGAAACCCCCTTTTCCTGTCGCAAACAACTCGTTCTCCAAGCAAAATTCCCAAATTGGGGAAATTAATTTTCTTCATCTCTTATATGTTCAAGAAAACACACCTACTTATTGTTATTGTCGATTAACTCAAGAATAGTGATTAAATAAAAAAAAATTAAAAAAATAAATAACTTGGAGGCTCCAAGGATTCGTCGTGCGGTTCTCTGTTTTTTTTTTTTTAATTTTGCGAATACATTATGAAGCCGAAATTATGTCCGACCATCTATTTACTCGAAATTTACATTGAAGAACCTTGGCAAGAAACTCGTATAGCTGCCCATCGCTCAATCATCTTCTACATCAACCCTTTCTCATATATAGGTACCTTTACGATCGGAAATTCTTGCAATACTATTAATGTCCTCAGAGCTCAGACTGCACACACATGATGAAGTTAGTAATGATAAAAATTGTGAAACGTTCGCTCAAAACACAATTTACTATCTGAAAGTGACAAATGATGCCACCTGAGGCGTCAATGCTGTCGCCCTCGTCGGCGTCGCTGTCACTGACAAATACAATAATTATGCCGACAATTTGTCAACGTGTCGACTTTCAATTAGATGCCTCACAACAGTAGGCGGTCGTGTCGGTAAGTGTGCTTCAAGAATTCAATTTCCACACATACAAACAGATTGTGCTATAAACAAAAAAATTAGTTTCCTTTAAATCCATCTGCGAGAAGGAATAGTTATAATTGACCATCACCATCACCACGGCAATAGTGAGTCAACACTAGATAGTTACAAACTGCGAATGCAATTTCGCAAGTCGCGCAACCATTTGCTAGGCAATTCCCCAGCCAATTGCAATGCAACCTCCTTGGCGAGCGATAATTATCTCGACCGATCATATTTTTATTTTTTATTTTTTGCCGGAGCGAACTCAGCGCTGTTGAGCGCGCGGCCAATAAGTTTGATATAAATTTAATAAGGCAATAAGTACAACACGAGTCATTTATCATCTTATCGTGGTCGCAGATCAATTGCATTTCGCTTATCAGGCAATTTATCTAAACCGTTCTGACGTTGCGCCGCTGCTGCTGATGTTGGCTTCGGGTGCCTATTGCTAGCTGTCGAAATATTGGCGCTCTATTAAAGGGCCATTAAGTGGCATTTGACATTATAGCTGTGCGGATGATTGTATCTTTCAGAAAAGTGTGAGATCGGAAATTGGGAAAGAAATTATCATATACCTTTAATTTGTATCTAGAGCTTATTTTATATGGTAGTTATCCCACATCCCTAAATCAAGGACAATCGCATTACACCTTTCCCAATCATCAGAAACAAATAAGCAGGATTAGCCGGTATAATCGCAGGCAATGACAACGAAACAACCTCTTCTCGCCGCAACCCAAGCACGCGTTGCATAACGCCATGTAAATGTAACACATGACTCTGCTTGCACGATGTATTGGTCTCGCTGAACCTGGCTCGTCAACATAATAACGCACAACGTACGCGTACCCAAATACAAAAGAAAGCTTCGTACATTGTCATAGATACAATATACAATCCCGCAGATGTCAATCGATTTTCTACTGATCATTATCGATTTCAAAATTAAGATCGAGACGTTGGTTAGCCTGGGCCGCCTCCGATCAATTGGTTGGGTAATGTTGAGCGTGTTTCTTCATAATCTGAGGGCGAAGCAAACAAACGTAACGATGACAAGGTATGTATCTATTTGGCTATTGTGCGTGCATTTGAAATAGATTCTCCGATGAGGTATTTGTTTTGGGGGCACTTGAAAGAATTGGGACCGACCGAATACTGAAATATTTACCTGCCGGCGCGCGGTTGTAACACTCTCCACTCAGAAGCACCAGAGAAAGCAAATTAAACGAGAGTTTGATGTAACTTCATAGGTGAGGTAATTTTACATACACTTCAGCGAGCAGGTGGTTGGGAGTTGGGATTGGGACTGCCAGTTAACAAATAATCATTTGGCTATATGTAGTTAGTGGTCGTTGTTTCTGTTAAGAACACATAGAGAAGGGTCGCGTCTTGCTAAGTGAGGCCAATAAAATAGACTTCCTTGACAGAAATTATGACTGCGATGAAAGTATCGGCTTGTCATTGAACAAATAGACAAAAGATTGTCGGTCGATAAGTCATACCTAAGGAAGGACCGCCTACTCCTTCCGGGTGAAAGCCAATTTAGCATTTACATGATGATTCTCAGGGATAGCGTCAGCTCCAGCACCAAATTCCTACATTTTATTATATCAATGGTCATGCCCCGAATACCATAAACCATAATTTCCAAACGTACTTGTGGTCATTTACTTAAACCGATGGGACAAATGACAATCACCAAAAGGTTAGATGCTCTCGATTGGTTAATCCGTTTATAGGACTACATATAAGCAATTTTTTTTCCAACTTAGGGTCGTTTGATAAATAAGATCCACAAGCGCTTTTGATGTACCTACCTATAATTATAGGACGTTTTACCTGACAGCAAATATTATAATCCCTTTCTCTATATAAATCCCTTTGTGACATCAAAGGTCTTTTTTTTTACCAGTGAGCGTTCTCCGCCGTGTATCGTTTTACACACCTTGACGAATTTGTCAACGATACCAAAACTAAACATGGTTCTATATAACTCTATAACGTTGTTTGCGGTCTTGAAATCGATGGACATATTATGGGTATAGATTTGGACTTCTTCTTTCTCGAGGATCTGCCGTACTATGAATATCTAGTCAGTTGTGGACTTATTATGGGCCTAAAACCGCACGTGGAGGGACCAATCAGCTCGTTCGTAAATGGTTTGAGGCGTTCACATACTGTACGGTCGGCATAGACAGAATCTTGTAAGCGATGTTAAGAAGACTGATGCCTCCAAAGTTGGCGCAGTTTAGAGGATTTCCTATTTTGTGGATCGGGCAAACTATACAGAGATTCTTTTCATCGGGCATACTTTCTTCCGAACATATCTTGATGGAGATGGGTTTGGTGTATGGTGTACACCTTGCTTAAACAGCTCGGCTAACAGGCTATCTGGTCCAGCAACCATGGTGAACTTGAGCCTAGATATTGCTATACTCACTTAGTTTTGGTCTGGTGGACGGAATATTGGTTTTCATCGTCCAGATTGAATGGTTCGATATGGCCTGAAAGCGGAATTTCAGTCTTCTTAGCCGTCTGCAGAAGTATTCTTTCCATGTCCTCAATGACTCACAAAATACAATGTTTGGTAAAACTTTGGAACCAACTGTATATTTCCTCGATCGCGCACTTCTTGCGCTCTTTGTTTTCCTTCTGAAAGTCGATGTTCTTCCCTCCTTTCTTTCCTGCAGAGCTTGAGCCGATTTCGTACTTGCCTGCAGTGCAGCTTTGTTTGCCAGCACTCTTCGTCCAAAGGTTTCGTGGGCTGGGTCGGTTGAACCCTAGCAGCATCTCTGACGGCTTATTATCCTCGTCGCTTGATGCTCTGGATATGGCTTCTCGATAGATTGAGGAAGGTTTTTTTGCGATTGTTCAACGTTAAATATCCTCACAGTATAGATATTTCTTTGTCGTTGTTCCTATTGTCTATAACGAGGTAGATGTCCGAGTCTATAATGGCATCTCGGAACGTTCGATCATCTAGAATACTTCAGGAGTATCCCATACGTCGATCGCAACGATTAATTAGCCAGACGGTTTGATGGTCTGGTGACTGCCATGTTCCTTAATAACTCTCCTTGCCTCTTCTTGCACTGACATATTGTCTTGAACGTCATACACTTTGGACACTGCTCATATGAACAGTCTTTAGTACCTACCATCACCTTTTTCTTCTGTTTCATATACTGTCTTCTGAAGAGTCTTCGAGGACAAGTATATGAAAGGAAAACTAATCTCAATTCAAGACTGGCTCATACAAGTTTTGACAACAACATAGCGCCAGGTCATATGGCATTAAAAGCTCAAACTATTCGACTTCCATAACATTTCTAACACCATCAAACTGCAGCCTTCGCAGCAAGGCGCCTTAGTTAATTTTTGATTGCCAGCTCATAACTTTTGGCCAAGCCCAAATCGGGCAAAGGCTTGTCATGTCAAATTAATTAACAACATACTCTCAAAATCCAAAAGGTAATTGCTTAATTATGCAACGAGGACATTCCTCTCGCATTTCATCACAAAAATATCCATACCCAATAGTGGACGGACTATAATACGCCTCATAACGACATCGACGTAATCCGATACATATAACTACCTTCGGTTTAGCAGGAGGTACACACAAAATAGCCTGATAAAATAATTAATCAGGACCCTCATTCCAACTGGCTTCTATCTCCATTCTCGATTTGTATTCCGCTCTTGTGTCGTGTATATATAGTAAACGCACATCGAGATTTATGCAACGCGTTTCGCTATCTATATACGGATACCTATCCGAAGGCTTGCAATCGGTGCCAAAACTATTTCGAGTTATGATCGATTTTAAATGCGTTTCCCAGACACCACCGAGATAGACAAAACGTGCAGTTATCCAAACGACCCTAAGGCTAAGTAACCGCACCTAGCCTTGTATAGCTGCCACCCCCTCACCATCCCCAATCAACACTTCATAACTTATCACCATCTATCGGACTTAAACGGGCCGAAAAATCTGTCGCCCCATTTGCCTCATTGGATTATGTCATTTCGAGCGGCCACTAAAAAAACACTCCCACTATCCGAGTGCCGTTGCAATCCTACATTTGCTCCCATACTATATACCATTGCAAGTCACTTTCACTTTGGGGCACCACCACCGCATGTGTGCGACGCGACACAGTGCTCCAGTATCTGGGCGCAGATCTTAAGTGGTATCACAACCGAAAGTAGTTTGCGCGCAATAGATCGCATTAAGGCTTTGATGTGGTGGCTGTGGTGGCTTTTGGCTGGCCTTTGGATAGGTGTTTGCCGCAGTTACTTCCTTCTGTGTGGCAAGCGGGCGGCCGACCGGACCCCTTCTTGTGTCCACCCTCGTGGGCAGCAATTTCTCATATATGTGAGCGAGCTGATCAAACGTCTTGTTTGTCCAGTGGCGCATTTGTCTTGTGCTGCGCTGTCCTCATCGTATTGTGAATCAAAAACGCATTCGAAGTGGAACGCATCATTAGGCGAAGCGGTTTGCTGAACACACAAACGAATAAAACCACTGCGATGGCATTCTGAAGCCGTTTAAGCCAAGTAGGGTCGTAAGCCGCTTACGTAACCCCCAAAGACATATGACGATAATGAAGTGGATACATTTTGGCAGACAGATCTCCATCTATACCGTTTGATGGAATAGAAACGTATCCCCGCAGTTAATGGATCTAAAATGAGGTATCTACGCAGAGGTCCCGTCAGCACACAGATCATTCGGGTCCTCAGCAGGAACAGTAATGCATGTGTCAATATTTAAAAATCGTCAGTAGTTACAGTTAAATTGGATTTCATTCAAATGCTCGTTTGCTTGTGCGTGTGCGCTAATCCTGGGACATTGCGTTATGAGAAAATCTGGCGATGAACTCTTGCAGCCATAGCGCGTGATGGATGGATGCAGATTTGCTATGCGCTGTCGCGCAACTGTCCAGGAGTGTGGCTGGCTTGTGTGTTGGATTTCTTGACGAAGAACCCTCATTAGGAGAGAAGATGTTCTATGCGCTGTGGAATTTTCTCATGACCCAGATGTTTTGTGACGAGAACGTAGGATGCTATTGAAGGTTCGTTATGTCTTTATAGTTTTTCAATCTGTATGGCTAGCTTCATTGCGATTAGCAATTAACGGATGCATTTAGCTAACATGAAGTCGTTCTTAGATCTTTGGCCATTACCAGATGCGATTCGCTTAGATGCAATCATGGTCTGTCGGAAGGTTGGCGAACCCAAACATTTAGGGAAAAAGCTCTTTTAAAGAAGTGGAAGGCCCTTAATCAGAGCTGTGAATATTTATGCAACAAGAAAATGAAAATATAAACAATCCAAACCTACCACAGAATAGTGCTGCTCACTCATTCCTTTTAAACGGACAGCTTAATCTTACATTTGGAAAAGGTTCCATTATATTTGTGAGAAACTTAGACCAAAGCTTATGCGAAATGGATTGGTGAAGTGCGTTCCATGCAGGTGACTTTTTTTGACTGATTTTTCAAATGGAAAAGGATATGGGAACTGACCAAATTGCGAATTGGGGGCTATCGACCACGATCACCGGGATATTGCTAGTCTAGTCTAACCGACCAGTTATTTACTCTCAGAATGGTACTTGAGAAGGTTTGGGAATAGGCTACCACCTGTGCTCACATGTGATATCCGCTAAAGATATCCGCATCTTCTCGGATATTCAGGCTGCAATTAAGTGCCTGGAATCAGGCTCTATTAACTCTACTACAGCCCTAGACTATCGCACGTCTCTTAGAGAGATGGCGGAGCAGTTCAACATTCACCTCTGCTGGGTGCCGGGGCACAGAGACATTCCAGGTAACTGTAAGGCTGACGAACTTGCCAAGCTCGGAACTACACTACCTATCGTACAAAGCAAATGTACTTTAGGTATCCCAATCGCTACGTGTAAACTTATAATAAAGCTGGATGCCATCCAAAGAACAAACCGTAGGTGGACATGTGGCACGACATGTCTAGCGACAAAACAGATCTGGCCAAAGCTAGATCTCAAACGTTCTAAGAATTTGATCTCTCTCGACAGGAGGCATATCGGCGCCACAATAGGTGTCATTACGGGACACTGCCTTATAGGTAGGCATGCAATAAGGCTTGGCGTACTCTCAAACGATTTTTGTAGAAGCTGCTTGGATGAAGAGGAGGAGGAAACTATTCAGCACTTCCTCTGCACTTGTCCGGCACTCTACCGTGATTCATGTGGTATCACAAGGGACCTAATTGGTCTAAGTGTGTCGGCCTTTTGCCGGCAGCCATTTCAACCTAACCTAACCTACCTATGCATGGTCCAACAAATACGGTCGCGGCTCCAACTGTTGAAATGAGATTCCTTCGTTGTATTTCTGGGGTGACTCGCCGAAATCGTATAAGGAAATCAGAAATTCGTGAAGTACTACTCAATGTCGAAAATCTTTTCGGGAGAGAGCGGTCCAAGGTTTGGTGGTTTGATCGTTTTGGAAGCATGTTCCCATCTCGAATTCTAAGATGTGCTATGTAATTTGTACCACTAGGCAATCGTCCTCTATATCTATAGGAAAATACATGATGTGGTGGTTAGATCAAGTCCGACATCTCTATGGGGATTGCAGCTATATTATACAAGCTTTCTTAAAACATGCAAAGTACATCTGTGACAAGTCCACTGTCTCTTTGGATACTACAGTTTGTCCATTTGTCCATTTGGTCCTGTAAACGGCTCTGATCCCCTCAGTTACTTCTGGAAACTGGACACAATAGAGCAATTAAGACCCTAGGTCCTAGTTGGCTCGAAATTGGAAAAGCGAATTTGTGAAGCTGTTGGCGACTGCCACAAAATCATCCATTTACCAGCCTCGAGGGCTTTTTTATGGCTGACCTTTTTCATTCAAGAGGTCGAATTTTGGTGGCCCCAATCTCACCAATGACTCGAATAACGTTGTCTTCAATGTCAGCATTTGCTGCTGGCTTATTGAACAGCACTTAATGTAACCCCAAAGAACAAAGTTTAAGGGCACCAAATCGCATGATCTTGGAGGCCAATTTATGTGGACTCTAAGTGAGATTATTATACGCGACCCAAGAGCTTCGTCCTCAATGTTTGGCATGTCCAATAGGTCAAACCAACTCGATTATCATGCCACGGTACCTCTCCCCGTGGTCAAGTTCTAAAGAACAAGGAAAAATTAAGACGCGCACAGTCTGTTCCACAATAACATCGAAATATTTTCAAATAAAATATTAGAAATGACAGGCTTTGCTATACCTACAGCTCTTAGGTTAGGTGGCAATTATCCATTACATACGGAGTAATTCACTTAGACCAGATAAGGTCCATTGTGATACCTCAAGCAGAGTCGGTTATTTCCGCTACTCTTGGAACCATTTCGAATTTTGGAGAAATTTCCGTATTTGGCCGAAACGGATATCAGCAAACTCTCCGAAAAAGTACTCTCCCAGAGTTTGCTTTCTAAGCTCTACAGCTCTTACAATTAACTAGATCGTGGAGTCTTTTTTTCATTGACATGATGGGGGATCTGAAAAATAAATTCGGACTCGGAGGTGTATCTGGGCGTAAACGTAACAACGGTAAGAACAGTGACGTCTCGCAATTGACAGTTGTGTAGAAAATAAATGACAAAAAAACTCGATAACAATCTATGCTTCTCAAAAAGATGTAGTAATTGCGTCGAATCTTTTGCCTAGAATATTAATAATCATTGGGGTATTCGATTGTAGTTCGATAAAGATCGTCATTCGTCAGCATTGGCCATTGTCATCTCGTTCAAGTGTTGCTTGATTTCGGCAACGTTATTCGACTTCAAATTGAAATGCAAATCCTTGAATCTGAAGTTTGGCTGAACAAAATAAATCCATCAACCGACATTTTTGAGTGATAATCTCCACAGACCGAGATTTCAAGTTTATATAGTGCCACACGGACATCTAATAAATTAACTCCACGATCCATTGCGTTGCGTGATCTATCATCAGAGGCAACAACGTATTAGTCGAACATCTGTGTTTGCAACACCTTTCGCGAACCGGTCTCGAAGTCGTGCTGCAGAAATTCAAATCAAGACATAAGAAAATTTGCACTCACATATCTCTATATGAAGATTCAGAAACGGACACTCGGATCGGATCTCGAAGTATTATGAAATTCCATTGCCAGGCGTCATGATGAAAAATTTCCAATTAGTAACCATGTCGCGCATCCTTGCGCAGTATACCCTCGCAACGATGATCTTAACGAGTTCTCCTGTATAGCCAGCACACATAGATGAGCCTAGCTGCATTCGGCGTGCACCAAATCACGACGCGCCAATGCATCTAACACCACTAGAGGCAAAAATCGAGATTTCCATCATTCCCATCACCTGGAGTCAGTTCGCAGTCGCAGTGCACGTCGAATGTTCGTCATCTATTTTTGGTGCCATAAAGCGATTTATTATTGACGCCGAAAGCTAAACAGTTTGCACCTCTGCTCCACCATGCCACACATGTGTATCCAATGGCATATACTCGTACTCGCATCGCAGTGACAGTCGAAGTGGCTAAGGTGGCTAAGAGCTAAGTTGGCTAAGGTGGCTGAGATGGCACATAGCGTGCCATTGCATGCAATCTGTGTACACACTCTCCTTCTGTCTCACTGTCATCAATATTATTATGCCCGCTCAAATGATTTTCCGGCACCGCAACATGAGTTGCAATTATAATTCACTTTAAATCTAACACGATTCCTCGGAGCTGCCGCAACCGCCTCCACCATTGAAATTTGTTCCATCTGCGCAAGCGCGCATGGCGGCTATATGGGCTGCGCGCAAAGTGGCGATCACCAAGTGATCGAATATCGAACGTCCTCTAGAAGTTCGATGGCTGCACGAAAACTTTTGCGGATTGTTCTGGATTCCAGCTCTGGCATGGCCACCGCCACCACACCGTCTTGTGCATTCGTAATCATGGGAACTCTGGTGGTGATTATCATTCAGCTCACGATCGATTAATTCCATAAGTTTTATTACAGCGCTCTATTCATGATCATCAATCTTTCGCGCTGATTGCTATATTGCCTTTGGGGCCCTACTATACCAGTTGGTGTCGTAGTCGTAGCTGTTGCGCACAGATCCATGGATATGGAGAGACCAGCTTATGGCTCTCAGTTCTCGGGAGATTCTGCGCGCACAACAAATTGGAAATACATCTGTGTATGCGTTCCGCAAAGTATTTTTTATTGTGCAAGACCCTGCCGCAATGGGTTTAGCTCGCTTTCAGCGCAGACACTCTGCTCCGAATGGCTCTGGTACTGTACTCGAACTGACTACATGGAGCTTCCTCATCACCTATATTCCAGGTTAGGCTATAGCTGGGAGAGTTTTGGTTTTTCTTTAATTAATTAAGAACCGATTGGTGTTGTCTTGAGGTTTTTCCTTTTCTTTGCACGTTTCCATCGTCGTCGTCGGTTGTCGTCGTTTCGTGTCCTTAGTAGGCGCAATGGAGTGTCATGGGATTTGATGGCGCGATTGCGTTAGATCAGCTCTAGGTATATGGTATTCAATTAACTGTTGTACATGGTTGAAATTAGGAAGAACATCGTTTGAAAACGCAATGTAAGACGTGATTTAATCGAGGTCACGCATGGTAGACGGGTTTGCAGCAGTCAGAAGGTGGTAAACCACAAAGGATAGGCTGGAGTTGGCTTTAAGATGCCGCTAAGTAAATAGACGTTTGTCAGTGGAGTAATGGTTTCTTCATTCTCTTAGTTCATTCAGTTTTTACAGACATCATTATAGGGTACTCCCCGTAGGCTCTTTTATTTAGAATTCTGCTATAGGTATAGACCCTAGAGTTGGTCCATTCCAGAGATTTTCTCAACAGACAAACAAGGATGTTTCCTGAACCCTCTTTTGGATAGGGCAATATAAAGCAGACCACTGGAAAATCATTATCCCTAAGATCAATCCCAGTAAATTTTAGTGACTATCCCTGAGCCTTGTTAATCATCATGTCTTATCTGAGAAGAGACATCCGTTTGGTATCATTGGAAGGGCTGCGTTTTCTGCTGCAGCTTCAGTAAGAATTTAAGCTATTAGATTGTTGTTAGTTAATTTTCTATCCTAAAGACCAGCTTACAATGTATAGGTATGGAAATGCCATAGGAAACTCTGGCCACAATACGAAAAAGCCAGGACCAACTTCGTCTTCGCTATAAAGGAGTTCATTATAGAGGAGTCCGACTAATGGAAGTGACTTCGAATTTTTTTTGCAAACGCTACTGGGACCGGGTGAACTACAAAAAGTTATCATAGACGCGCGTATTTTTATTGTACAAACTTGAATTATGCCCGTTAACACAAGATTTTCTAATTCTACCAGAGAATAGAAAAGCCATTTGAGGAAAAGTTGCCGCCTCCATCGAAGTTGCAACTCATTCTCAGCTTTTCTGATGGAAGACTTTTGTCTTGCGAGTATGACTGATCCATCTGGATCTGGATCATTAATTAACATTTTTTAAACTATTTTTTCACTAAGGAGAACACTTCTCCGGTTCAGCTGATGTGACTTTCTGTCTTATGGGCTGAGCTGCATTTGAAGGTGGTTTCTTGGTTTTTTTTTATAACCAATATTCAGAATTGTTGTTGCTTTTAAAATTTGTTCAACGCGTCTGACCATTTCATTGAAAATCAATTAAATTTTACGCGACGTACATTTTTAAGTTTCCGTTCCCATAGGGACAAAAACGGATGTCTGTTCGTCTGTCCGAACCCACTAAGCCAATTTTGTTCGTAGGTCTATCTCAAGAAAAAATCGACATAGAAGGTTGAAATTTGTACACAACATCAGGTATAAACTCTAGTTAAACGATACCAATGATAGCGATCCATTGACTGGTTTTGGAGTGATTAATAATTTAATAAAAAAAAATATTTTTCTTCATACAAAAAACTGTTTAATTTTGTACTTTGGTCTATCAAAGAACAACCGACACACTAACGTGTTCAAGACACCAACTTTGTCCAAGTATACGGAACCTTCGGTGCACGAGTGATACTCGCACTTGGCCGGTTTTTTTTTGTTATATATAGATACGCATGGTTTTAATTTTTTTTTTCTATATTTCCATAATAATTGTTACTTAATATAAAAAAAAGTTATGAATTAGTGTATTTTATATCCCAATCTCTCTTAAAGGTCTGGATTCAGCTGTCATAAAATCGTAGCTGGTCCTGAAAACTTACATGACCATCTACGAACTTGCAAAGAAAAACCTAGTCATCCTACACTGGGTTCCAGTTCCAGCCCACAGGTGACTCACTGGCTAAACTGACAATACACTTGTCGGACCCGAACCCTTCTGTGGTGTCAGCAAGGGATGTTTCAGGAAGTATATTATGGGCTCAGCCCAAATCGAATCTAATGAAGGCTGGTTTAAAACACCTGGGCAGAAATAGTTCTTCCCAAAATTATCCCCCAGCAAATCCTATTTTCTTAGTAATCTGGACAAAAATAACCTAAGAATCCTCACAGGTATAATTACTGGCCATAACCTTATGGAAAAACTTCTTCAACGAATTGGAGTTTCACCAGACCCCACCAATGTGGACTTTATCTTGAGAGTGACGAATCTTCTCTTCACATTCTCATAGAATGTCCGGCTCTCTTTCGTCTCAGAAAGAATGTCTTTGGCGAAGAAATCGTTACCACATCAAAACTTCTTGACCAACCCTAAGAGAAGATACTTGTCTTATTGACTGTCTCCGGAGTAAAAAGATGGCTCTAGGACCTCAACAGGGAAGGCACAATAGGCCGCAGTGCCACGGCTTCCTACCTTTTAATCTAATCTATGTAGGTAATCTCACCCCAATTTTTCTGGCAATGAATTAGTTCTTGTTCTTCAAAGAAGCGACTTTCCTCGTTGCTTTACGAAAATGGAATGGATGAGCACAGTGGCGTAACTATAGGGTGGCAGGGCTGGCAAAATGCCACGGGCCCCCGACCCGAGAGGGCTCCGGCCCAAGAGGCCGCGAGCTCAGAAATAACCTAAAATTTTTGCAAAAATGTTGTACCTAAGTTTAAAAAAAAATTATAAGCTCTAAAGCACTTCAGTCTATAGCCATCGATCTTGCAAATGCCTTAAAACGTTTGAAAATGTGTCTAGAAGAATTGGAAAGGTATAGACATGAATTTGTAAATTAAAAAAATGGAAGCAAATAGTGTAGCAGAAAAATGGTCCTTCAACCCTGAATTTTCTAAAACTCGTCAGAGGAAGGTAAAACGCCATTTTGACGAACTTTGTGAAGATGAGCGTCTCCAAGATTTGTTCAAAGTGAACATATTTTATCTAGTATTGGACATCATTATTAATCAACTGAAATCGCGTTTCCTTCCAATGAATGAAATTGTTTCCAATTGGTTTCCAAAAGGTAATTGGAGTATTTTAAATTTAAAAAAAAATTTTCAATTGTGTTTTGAGCCACCTTCTGCTCCAAAATTCACACCTCTCCGATTTGTAAGGGATGCATACACATTGGCCAAATAATTTACCGAAATCGAGCTCTAAGCTAATTCGATGGTTTGGACTAGTTTAGATACAGTCGTAATAATGTTGCCCCGATCCACAAACTTGACGTATCAACCATTGCCAAACATTTTCGATGATATTCAAATCCGGTGAGTAGTCCGGTCAGCATTAATAGCTCCGCATTTTGGCTCTATATTGGCGCTTTATCATGTTGTTAGATCCATGGCAGATGTCTAAAAAGGTTATGAAAATATGTTAAAGCCTTATCAGTAAGACAACGCATTCATTGTGGTTAACAAAAATTTTCGGCTGCCATAATACGAAACGGCCCCCACACCATCACACCTTCAACTTCAACTCTGCTATGCAGCCGATCCAAATGATGAGTTTCTTTGCGGAGGTTATGGAAATAGTACCTACCTAGCTATAGCCATCGGGGCCTTCCAAATTAATTTTTTTTCGTCGGAAAAGACCACACAGTGCTACTACGAAGTCCAGGCCACAAAATCGAAGGCGTTGCGCTTTTCCAACCGGGTTAAGGGGTGGCTACGTAACTTGGCTATTCTATTGAAAAATTAAACTGTTATTTCATTATAAATATGTATGTATAAACCTATGCTCTTGAAAATACAATTCATCAGATATTTAACTAAAATGCATACAATATTATTAATAGTGTTGGTTAACTACTTAAGTGGTTTATTAAAATTAAATTACAACGTTACGATTTTTACTGGGAGGGCCCCATCCAAAGAATTTGCCACGGGCCTCGGATGGTATAGTTACGCCACTGGATGAGCAAGCATATCATCTTTCATTTTAACATTAAAATTCAGTTTGACAGTAAAAATAAAACGTGCTGCCAAAGTAGAGTTAGTTTAACGCAAAACAGCTTTCGCTTTTCAAAAATCCAAAGAAATCATGCAAAAACGAATATTTGCTCCTTGTAGGTTAGGTTAAATAGGGGTATGAGAGAGATATCTCATACGGCACTAGGCACCAAAAGGGCCCATCGCGATCCCTAGATTTTTTTTGCTCCTTGTAACTCCTTTCGTTTTTTTTTTTCTCGTTTAAGAAGCAGTTTAGTTAAAATTTCCTGCTTTTAGGGTAATTTTCACATTTTTGAGAAACTTTTGTTGCTATTTAATTGCGGTATTTCGTCGCTGGGCGGGAAGTGGTAAATTTTGTGAAGGACCGGTAAAGTTGGATAATCCACATCGCTTTAAAAAAAATTTACGGTATATATCTATATCTGGAGAAAGTTAAAAATAATTTCGATCGGACCAGTCGTTCTACTAAAATTTTCATAGGGTTGAAAACCACAGTTCGCACTCCAACTCTTTTGTTTTTTCAGGA
Organism: Cheilosia scutellata; assembly: GCA_955612985.1. NCBI lineage: Eukaryota > Metazoa > Arthropoda > Insecta > Diptera > Syrphidae > Cheilosia > Cheilosia scutellata. The sequence continues at coordinate 49,209,581 of OY015312.1, read as the reverse complement.
GAAAAAAATCGATTATGGTATTCAACTGTGGAAATAATCGAAAAAAAAAAAAAAAAATAAAAAAGGTCAATGAAAAATCTGTCATTGTTTCCCTTTCGCACGAAACGAAAATGTCTTTAGTTTTCAAAGTTATATGAAGCAAACAAAAAAATTAAGACATCAAAAAAATAGATTCGTCCTTTCGCTTTCGAAGTTATATGAAGCAAAACGTTCGTGCAAGCGTAAACGATTGAACGTTTTCGTCTTACAGAATTCTGCTTCAATGCTGCTTTGAAGGAAAATTCCTCACTTATACAAAATAAAACTTTATTGTTCACCTCCCGCAATAAAATTCCCCTGGGTATCATCTCTGCAACGCATCCTCGTCCAATAAAACTTCACATGCATCCATGAAATTTCAAATTCGCAATCATAATTTACGTAATGATCCTTGCAGACGTTAAGAACGTAATCCACGTCAATTAGTGTGGCAGAGTAACAATTCCCTTGTGATGCCAATAAAGACGAATCCCTCAGTACAGCTGAATTATCCTTTTGTGATCCATCTTCATCCATTTGCTATATGGGCAACGGGTAAAGCGAAAGATCACATTTACGATCATACACTCTGCGTCGGTCGCCGCGACCATCCGCACAACAAAGTCCACCCAGCGAACGCGCGCATCTTCTCATCCTTTGGTCCGAAATAGCTCAAAAATGACACGTAGTTCTGAACGATTATAGACGGTGCTTATTAGGAGCGATCATTCCCAAGTCCTCGTCGTGCGTCTTGGATAATCCCAGTCCCAGTGCAATGGCTGATGCCCTGCCATTAGGGTAAAGTGTTTGTTTGGATTCCATAGCCACGCCAAGCATACGGAGGTGATTATTGCGGCGATGAAGTGCAGAGGTGCGATTTATGGGAACGAATCTGTATATGAGTGCCCCCATGATGATGGCGGAATTTTTCACGCGAGCGTACCGCGAATCAACCTCAATTTAGTGTGTGTGCTCGCCTTGATCTTCACGTGCGTTCAATAAAATTCGCGCACACAATCGATTAAGTGGAATTGCTCGAACATCTCTACACAGCATATCGGGGCTAAATTGTAGCGCGAAGGCGAAGCTCCATCGTCCACAGGAGCAGAGAGTGCAGACCCAATGATGCATGTGATTGCGTGTGATTCCTTTGTTTGTTATTCGAATGGGCGATGAAGGAGGGGTGTGGCAATGTAATTTATTTTGACCGAACAATCTTAACAAGTAACACCTTTGTGATGCATGGTTTTCTGTTTTTCTCATTTCAGGTGAGTTACACAGTTACACGCAAAAATTGGCATTGAATGGGATTCTCTCGCGAAAAGGTGGTAAGTGCATGATTTTTAATGGCTGGACATCCACTTTATATTGCATTTCCGTGGGGTTGTATATCATTTTGCTGGTAATGTGAAATTTGATTCATAACAAGTCATAGTATAACTGCGCCCTTATACGGGACTCTATAGATCAAAGTCATATAGATCATGGGTGTCATACATAAACTGCTTGTTTAGCTTCTTTCACCACTTATATTTATAAAACCGACAGACGTTTGAAAAAATATGAAAAGAAGTCCACATTCGCACTTCGTTCGTTGTTATAAGTTTCTCCTCCAAACCATCCAAATATCTATACGATTGCATTCGCTAGTGTCCATGCTTATAAGTCATAGAGCATTGATGAGGAGAGTCGCCTTAGTGTTTTTGACACTCACCTTTTTACCTTTTTAGGCCAAAGCATTGCAGCGATGGACAACTTATGAAGTAGCGAGCGTTCTCAATTGTTATCTGCACATGCACAACCTGATGAGTTTGACAGACATTGCTCTATATAACTTGTCTCTATAAAGGCTGTGTGCGGCCTTGACATCGATAAACAGATGGTGGCTATCTGGTCATACCGAACTGGTTGGGACCAATCATTTCATTAACAAATAGTTTCAGGCTTTCCAACATTACAGCAGACAGTATCTGCTGATGGCTCTATAGTTGGCGCTGTTTATAGGGTCTGCTTTCTTTTGCACCAGCCTGCGGCGGACTTTCCTGCCCTAAAACAACACTGATAGGGCTCGCTCAGAGAAAATACTTAACTTTTTAGGCGTTGACACAATATTGCAGATAGGATCTTGTTTGTAATACTAAAGAGACTGATACTTGTTAGGTTGGTGAAGCTTAAGGAGTCGCCTTTCTTGTTGACCGGGCAAATAATGCTGAGATTGCATTCATTAGGCGCGCATTCTTCTGACCAAATTTTGAAAAGAGTTTGTGCATGCTCTTAGGCGTCGTTTATAGCTATCCGTAAAATGCATCCGTAAAAACACGAAACAGAACAAAACTGACACATTTAACCATAGCATATCATAGGAATTCAGTGGAATACTTCGTGAAACTGATTGAGAAGTTGAACAGAAAAAGTTTTTCGTACGGAAAAATTTATAAATTCGTTTTCAAGAAAAGTTGTAGATCAATTGCTTATTTTTTTTAAATGAACTGACTTTATAATTCAAAAGCAACATTTTAAGACCAAGATTGAGTTCAACGATTAAGTTTAAGTGCTCCAAAAAAGCAAACAAATATTTTTTCGGTTGCATTTTACTGATAGCTATAATTGAAGCCTAAGGCTCAGCAAAAAATGCTGCCCGAATTGTCGTCTCGGCCCTGTCTTCAACACTTTCCATGTGTTGGTCTACGACTCCTTATTCTGCATATGGAGTTTTTCGGGGTAAGTATAGGGAAGCGGAACCCAGACCTTTGGGCCAAATCTGCCACAGACACACACTTGATTTGAGCCCCGCTCCACACTTCACCTATTCCCGACACAAACTCCCTGAGGAAGCCAACAGAGGCGTTGTTCCCACAATCAACAACCTTCCCACCTAGCGTCATCAAATTGAAGATCACAATCCTCTGTGGAGGACATCTTCTTCCACAGAGCATCCTGAAACTTCTCCTCTATGGTTATCTACTGTTCCATGGTCAGGTGACCGCTCGATTCCTGTTCGTTGACGATGCCAAGAAGAAGCTCGTTCTTTGAGTTGAAGATGCGCCGCAGGCGAAGTACCAGCCTTCACCTTTTTTACTGCGCTCATTCGACGACGTTATCAGATCTGCTCTTTTTGCTCTGGAACTTCTTCCTGACTCCCGCAGTAACAGCCTCTACGCATTACCTGCTCCCTGACTATTGTCTGGGCTATGTCCACTTGTGCACGCCTGACTAGTTGCCCTAGCTGTATTGCCCGCTTCGGCTACCGATGTACTGGCAACCTCCGTGGTCAGGGAGCACCAGCCACCTTACTACTACCCCTAGCTTCTAGAGTGAGCGTACCGGCCAGCTCACTTTTGCCCTGCCCTATATTGGTGGGAGTACTTGCCTGACCACTGCTGCCCTTGTCTACAGAAGTGAGAATACCAGCTATAGTGTCAGTGAGTATGCAATCCGCATCCTCGCTGTCACTAGCTAGCAGCACCTCTTCGAGATCTCTTTCCAAGCCGGAAATGAAAGAATGGTACCTTCCGCCTAACAGGAGGGGTGTTCTAGTCTTCGTCGCCATTATAGAGTATACAAAAACCAAAAACCAACCAGTCTTAAGCCTCTGTTTACTTTTGGCATATTCTTATTCACTGGTACAAGCATTTCACATCGATATGCTTTATCCATTTTAAAGCAAAGGACGAAGATGATGAAGACCAGATGGACCGACAAAACTCTGTCATTCGCTCTGTTAGTGTTCTGTTGAGAGTTGATGGTCGTCATCGCTCAATTGGCACAACGCACAAGTGTTAGACTCTCTTATATCGTTTTGCCAATTGGTGCGAATTGTCAAAGCGTATATACGCAGTCCACATCATTAAAACGCGTTTAATAAACTAGCGAATAAAACATTCGTTCGAACTTAACCTTAAATTAGAAATTGCTGCTAGAAACTGATGGCTGAAATTCGAGAGCTGCCACGATCAAGAAAAGTATTCATGTGAACGGACTATCAAAACTCGCGAATATTGATTGGTTAATTTCGTAGGTAGTTGGTCGCCTATACAGAAATTTACTTTTGTACCTACCTTTCGCATTCCTAAATATTTCAAAACCAATACCTACCTTAGTAATCCTTTGTAGAAAGGCAACGCTGTATTACCAAATCTGTGACATTTACACCAAGAATCCGGGCCATACTACCTACAATAATACTCTAATAGTGATCCATTTATCCTCTTTCGGAATGCTTCCTGAAAGTCGTCGAACTGCAATTCATAATCATAAACAAATAAACCGCATAAATACTTGCCTATTAGGTGTCTGAGTCTGACTGGTCCCATTATATCCCAAGATGCAATGGTGCAACACAATTCAGCACTTTCATGGCAGTCACCCTCGCGCCACTCTGTCTCTCATTCCGTATAGCCACATAGAAATCATTTACAGTTATTTCGATGGCACAACGACATTTATCTGATTAATATTCGAAACCGCATATTGCCACACCATATAGCTCTTTTCACCATAGCCGCGAGTGTTAGCCCCAGTTTAAGTCCACCGCAGTATCAGCCAGAGTATAGGGCTGCTCCAAGGAGTCCTCTTCCCTATGATTATCCCCGTTCCCGACAAACATCCAACACCATCTCTTCTCACTGGCTATATGTGTCTTTGGCATGTGCAGAGATTTACTGGCAACGAGCCATGATTAAATTTGCACCAAATTCAACATCCCGGGATTTATTGCTGGCCAAGTGGATATATTGGTCGATCTGGGGAGATGGGGCGCAGGCGTGTGGCACTGTGGGTCCTGGCCAAACTTAACAAACAACTGCGCCTTCTATTTTCTTTAAATAAAGCCACACAATGCATAATTGTGCATTGTGCAACTATTTCTACAATTTGCCGGTTTTTTCGGTCAGATTCGAGAGAGATTTCTTGAATGTGCGCCCAGACTGGGCTTGTTGTGGTTGTGGTAGCTTATAACACAGTCCGGCTTACATCAAGTCTGCGCGGTACTTTTACTCTACGACGCAGATGTGGATACAAAATCTCGGTCTTTTTGTTTTCCTTCTTTCGCTTTGAGAGTCTACCACCAACCACCTGGTCGAAAAAGTATCTTAAAGATACACTCACTGTGCGGTTAGTGATGGTGACTGGGCGACTGGCCAAAGCCGTCCCGTCCGTTCTGTGATGGTGGTGGAAATTTATTGCACTGCGATATTGATCACAGAGTGTTGCTGTTGTTGTGTTGTATGTGATATGTGCAACTGCGGTGAGTTGTCGCCGGTGTTAGATCGTGAGGTATAGGATTTTCGGTTGCTCTGATTCCGGGTTACGCCTTCGGTTTTGGTATACGATTTTGTCCGAAAATTGGGATCTACTGCAATACAGATTACAGATTCGGTCTGGAATTTGAGATGAGTGGTGTGGTGAGAGACCACTTTCGGAGAGAAGTAGGACAAATCACAAAATTTGTGTGGTCTTGTCGTTGTTTGTTGTGGTAAAATGATTAAGTAGGTTTGATTTATGAACCCCAAGGGAATTCATTCGAATTTGGGAGACGTGTTTGCTATAAGACAAAAGAGTTGGGCATTTGTTGTTAGGAAGTTGTTTCGGATGAGTTTCGGCGAAATAAAGTGTGGGAACTGCTGGCGTTATCTGGAGGTGATGAGAACTTGACAAAGGGGCATTGTTTTGAATGGAATTTGAGACGTTTTTGGTGAACAATGAAGGGTTGTTCCATAGAGAACTTCGAGGCAAATCGGACTTACTTTATGTGAAACAACAATCTTATCAGATAAGTATAATGATCAGGATAACTATAGATTCTTTCCAGAATGCATGTATGTAGAATGATCAGGCCCTACTCCAGGAACAAACCTTGTACATATAAAACTTTTGAGATGAGGATGACAATTTTACAGTAGAGTTGCATTTGGTGTTGACAAATGACAACTATTTCTGTCCGCTCTTTAACATTCCGCTGTTTGGCAGCACGATCTATTCAAAATAGACTGGAATAGCCGAAACCGTCCATTCACGTGATCAAAACCAAGTGAACTAGGTAAAATTAAAATTAAAAAAATCCGGATATCTGGATATCGTACAAGACTCAACGAATTTGGAACTATTGACTGACCAGAAGTTGGTTTGAACCATCAGTATCGTTCAGATCATGAGATTTTTCTACCTCTAGATAGTTAGGGTTTATGCACCGATAACAGGGTACTCCAGACATGTGATTAGGGAGCACGGCCTCGGGGATCGCAATTACAAATTTCTGCATCACAAATCGGGAAGTCATTGGAATAGGGCAGGACACCATGAAATAAGCCGGCTGTTAACTGACTGCCGTATAAACTCCCAACCAAATTGATCATTTATCGATCAGCCGACATTTTAAAAGATATCTCGTCCGACACTGAAAAGGAGCCGAAGCCTATATCGGTATGGCGCAAACACAACATATTGTGCTAGCTACTGTGGCGTATACGTATGCTGTGTCAGTTTAAAGACTGCCCAATATAAAAAAAAATCAACATCGATCTGCTAAAGAACCGCTTAATGCGACAAAGGAACACCTTTCGCAGGGAGTGAAAACAAACCTTAGCTCAAGTCTGCCAACCATTAAAGAGAATTGGGGCACTGTTGAAAATGTCCTGGATCTGGGGAAGGCATAAGCATCTGGCTGACGGAAGATACCTTGTGCCTGATAGACTGACGGAAACATGCGTGGCTATGTTCTTGAGTCAAAATATGCCTCCCGAGGTAACAGATGTCCAAATTCCAGTGAAGATGAAATCAGGCCGGTCTATGAGTCTATGCGTCCTCCTGCGCCGATCCTATCAAAACATTGCCGATTGTTCATCTCTTTATCCGCTGTTTATCTATCAATTTTAAAAATGCTGCATACCTACGGTGTGTAAGGATTTGAATCGTTCGAACATCGAACTCCAAGGGCACCCTACAAAAAAAGAAAGAGGAGAATAGCTGTCAGTGTCAAAATAACATGTGATTCAAAAAGAAGCTTGTATTTGGACACCAGTATATCTAAGAGCAGCAAATGTTAATTCAAATGCAAGGTAATGAGTCTCGAACATAATATTTATTGTTTTTTTTTAAAGAATTTTTATTTTATTGTGAACTTGCATTCTAAGACACCCCTACCCTGTCGAGGGCCTTATTGCTTGAGCTATACAATCGATCAAGATAAACACGATCCGTCGCCCCACAGTACCACCGATCAAAGTAGACCTTCATAGGGGCAGGTTTTGAGTTGTCTCTCTCTTTCGCTCTTATAGATTCTCTGCTTATTGCGTTTATCGCAGCTTTATCACCTATTTTTAATTGACTTGATTACGAAAAAAACTCTAAATAACGCCTCTAAAAACGCCTTAAAACTCTTAAAAAAGCCCGAAAAATACACCAAAAACGCCTAAAAAACGTCAGAGATATTTTCAATACCTTTTACAAAAACTACCGAAAAATAGCCCCAAAAATTCCCAAATGCAGCTATACGAAAAACGCCCAATCGGATTCCTATAGCACCGACTGGTGTTCTATCAATCCATTGCTTATGTTTGAGGGCTTCCCTCTAAAAAGAGATTTAGCTTTTGGTGGAACTTTCGAACAATGCGTCTGCTTTACAAAACCTCAATTGACACGACCGCTCGCATATACTCGCTCCCTTTCTTTTTCCAATTGTGAAGTCGCTGTCCCGACTTTTTTTTGAGCTTGCAGATTTTCCGCCCCGCTGCAAAGTCGGTTAGCTTAGGTCTGTTTCCGAAGGATTTGTCGTGCAGGACATAAGCATGTCCTGACTTTAAGAACCAACGATGTTCTTCTTTCCTTTGTTGACGTTAAAGTCGTCAAAAACAAATCTTAATGTCGTATTTCAAACACTTATGATGTGTCAAAAAAATCAATCATCATTCCTTGTGAGGGTGAATCAGTGCAACGTTTTAAAATGTGGCTCGGCTGGGGCCTGTGGGAAAGGCTTATGTTACGGAAACCCAAGACTTCCCTTAAGTGGAATCCGATTCGAAATATCCGAGTAACTGCGACTGCCACAGTTTTGCATACTTCTTGCGACTTCTCTGCTTCTCTACAGCTTTGTACTATTCCATTCTATTTAAGGTCCGAAAAATTCCTTGTAGTTGCCCAATTTTGACGCTTTAAGCCAACTTTGAGGTTGAGCTACCGCAAAGAACATTTTGCCGGATAGTATCTTCCACCAATATAGCTAACTACACCTATCATCATGTCCTAAAATAAAATCTAAAATCTTCAGTTTTGAAACCCCCTATCTATGGCACCAACTTAATGTTGACAACTTGGTTTTCGGCCATGTCTATAGTCCACCACCCTAACCCTCGTCATTAGTTCAATCACTTGTGACCCACATGTACCGTTCGGCATCCAACAAGCCGCAACAATTTGATTTAAGGCTCGGAATTCTCCTGCAACGACATATGGTCGAAGACAAAGGCACAATGCCGCCGCCAACTTGAAAAGATTATTCCAAATCTAACACTAAATGATCCTCTAGGAGTAGCCATTAAGAGCGTATGTCGCGCTTCGGTATACGCAAACGCACATGCATCTTAAGCATTCCTCACTTATGGCCTCGCACCGCGCCGTTCGCTGATCCTGCGTCATCGTTGTTGCAGTCGCCTTGTCGACCATAAACAATGTGTCGTTGCCATGTCTAAGCCTGGTAATAACACATAATAAGCATGTTCACTTGGCCCGATATGCCCACAGATACAGTGCACATAATGTTGAATCTGATCTCTCTCCCTTATTGAGATATTTCATTTGAAGAGTGCACCTTCACCCGCATACCTATCCCCAAGTTGGAGCTTCCCTCGCACAGCCCGCGGTGTGTGATTCACTGAAGATTATGTCGCAAAAGATTTCCTCTTCGATGGTTCGATGCAATCGTCGTCGTTGTTGTCGATTCACTGCATCTCGAGCCATCGATGATCGTCGGGGTCCGCACCGCACACACACACACACATATATCGACACTGTCGTCGTGGGCATTTTTATTAATGAAGCTTCAAAGACATTAAGCATCCTCGCAGCGACATCATTCTTTGTCTCTTCGGCAAAAGTGTATAGATTTTTTTTTTCGTGCTGGTGTTCACGCAGTCAAAAGGTCTTCCGCGTACGAGGGATCTGGTGCAAAATATGGCCAGTGAAGCTCATTTTTGCCTTTTGGGGCAGAAAATGTTTATGTTATGTTTCGTGTGACGACGGCGACGGTTACGAGTGCCTCGACTGTGCAGCGTAACGAAGCTACTCGTGCTGCTGCGCTGCCCCTCACGTTGACGCTGAAAGTTTTGTGTTGTGGCGGCATATAGTGCACATGCCGCCACCACTGAAGATGCATTAATGCATCCCGTCGACCGGGAAGAGTTAAATACAACCAATGGAGCATAATATTTCTCTCGCCGTGAGATTGCCCATATTCCGACGAGGAGCGGTGGTCGGTGGATAGCGTGTTCTTCTGGACGGTATCGCTTTTTGTTTCGTGATTGCCATTGCACTTTTGGTGCGAATTTGTGATCTAGAGCGAAAGTGATTATTTGAGCGATCCTTGCCGAGGAAGTATATGGTGTCGATGGAATGACTTGAATGCATCGTATTTCATGGGACCATCATCGATCGGTGCGGGTTATGTTGGGAACTTCTTCGATTTAAGAGGAATCGGGTGATGTAAGTACTCGTTACCTCACGAACTTTAAAGTTACTCAAGTTTTATGATGAAACTAGGTATGCTATTGTGTTTTAAACTGAAGATTGTTTATATCGCTTTACATATAGGTCATTTGCAAAGAAGGCTTCCGACAGGTGGCAACCTAGATAAGTGCGGGCATATGTGAAATATGATGGTCCGAATATACTGTATACTATACTGCCAACTCAAACCGGACCTACTAACAAAACATGACCTTCCTCTTCCTCTTTGCATTTTTATTGAAGGGCTGATCGCCTCTCAAACATTATTCGGAAGCATTGAAATAACTTCAACTATATATACTGACAGGATGCCCACAAGAAGGGGTAATATCAGCCCTAATGTGGATTCTCAAGTTATAGACGATTTGTTAGCAAAATTAATTAACTTTGTGCCGGCGGACAATACATATTTTTTGACAGGGGAAAGTTCCAAAAAACACATCGATGGATTGAGGTGAGGACTGATGAAGCAACTGGTGCAGGAGAGTACTTACAAAAGACAGTACCCAGTATCTTTCAAGTCAAAATATGCTCACAAATAAACATACAGGCAGTGCCCATAGCCCAGTGATGCTATTTCGGTATTTTTAATGATAGCTAGCATCCCATTTTACTTTTTTATACCCTCCACAGGAAGGTATATTCACTTTGTCATTACATTTGTAACGCCAAGAAGGATTCACCGGAGACCCTGTAAAGTATATATATTCGGAATCAGGATGACATTCTGAATCGATTTAGCCATGTCCGTTTGTCTGTCTGTCTGTTGAAAACACGATAGCGTCCAAACGAATCGATCTAGGCGAATGAAATTTTGTGAGATGACTTCTTTTTATCGTCGTCAGGTTGGTTTTGAAAGTGGGCTATGTCGGTCAAGTAGTTCTGGTACCTCCCATACAAAACCACTATTAGACCTATGTATGTGTCTCTCTGTCTGTTGAAATCACGATAGCGTCCAAACGAATCGATCTAGGCGAATGAAATTTTATGAGAGGACTTATTTTTATCGTCGTCAGGTTGGTATTGATGGAATTGTCTATGTCGGTCAAGTAGTTCTGGTACCTCCTATAACAAACCAATAGGCATGGCAAACATTTTGCATGACTTTTATGCAGTGGAGGGTATCAAAGCATCGGCCAGGCCGATGATAGCACTTTTACTTGTTTTTATTGAAATTTTACAAGATGCGCCAAATACTAGTTTTAAAAATGCAATCAATTGAACAAAATTACATTTTTCCATGTATTATGGCTTTATTAGTAAGAGCAAACATTCCCATTAATTATGGAACATAACGTGTCGTTCAAGTGGGTGCCTCGGCTGGCTTGGCCCATTCTGTCACTCCAATTTCCCAAGACCCTGTTGATGGTCTCGTGCTGTGCTCACGGATTGCTTGGATGATATTCGCCTTAAGTGCTTGAATCGTTTCCGGATTGTTGGCATAACATCGGTCCTTCACGGTTCCCAAAAAAAAAAAAAAAAAAATTCCAAAGGGGTCGAATCGCAGCTCCGAGACGGCCAATTGACAACGCCAAGACGGCTGATAAAACGATTTGGGAATATGGTGCGTAAAAGATCGATTGTGGCATGGGCTCTATGGCATTGCGCGACATTCTGCATGAACCAGAGGTCTTCCAAATCCATGTCTTCGATTTCTGTAAAAAAAAGTCGGTTAACATAGCTCTCTAACGCCCACCGTTGACCGAAACGTTGTTCCCAGCCTCATTTTCGAAGAAAAATGGTCCAATGATGCCACCGCACTCCACAATCCGCACCAAACTGTTACTCTCTGAATCAATTGGACCTTGTAAGCTGAATAATCTGAGATCTTTGTGCAGAATTCTCCTCAGTCTATAGTGCGTGAAATGTTGAGCTGTTGAGATCGATGGCGAGTGAATTGAGTGTCACACTCTCGGCTACTACAGCCACATTCTCGTCTGTGCGCACCATACGACGGGGAAGAAAAAGTATTGGGGACCATAAGTATTCTCCACTAGCATACCAGTCTCACGACTTGGTGCTTCATTTCGGCCAAAACCTATTTTTAAAAAACGCACTGTTTGGGCTACTCAGCACTCACTTTGGAAATAAGTTTTCAATATTTCTAACGTTGTTCGACACATTTCGTTCCGCGGAGGAAACAGCTGTCAGTGTCAAAATAGCCTATGATTTAAAAAGAAACCACTAGATGGCCCACCGTTTAGTTAGACTCAGAAGTCAACCAATGGCATCACACCATTTCGTTCGACGCGAGTTCATGACTTAATTAGGAATTGAAATTATTAAACAAATAGAGCCTTAGGCCCCAGTTATAGCTAACATTGAAATGCATTTTTGGAACAAATCAGTTGAAGTGAAACCACCACATTTTTTGACAACTCAGTTATAGCAATCATTAAAAAATGTATGTCAGTGAAAGGCCCTTTTAGTGAAAGATTCTTTGGTCAGAGGAAAACTCGAAAAATCGGAAAGCAAGTGAAACTATTTTAATAATCGGATGTATATGGGATTGCATAGAAATAAAATGTTATTATTATTATATTATTATTGACAATATATAGAACAGAAAAAGTTATAGTACGCGAAAGCAAATGTTCCAGCTAAATCCTTTGTATCGTTTCCGAAAACTCGAAGGAGAATACTCTGAAAACCACTAGAGGTACAACCAATAGTTGTCAAATCGTTACTACATACTATGCTGCTCTATTTTGCACAATTTATCTGCAAGTTGCACAAACCCACCAAGAGACAAATGATTTCCTTTTGCCTAAACCACTCGTTGATCACACAACAAGAATACAAAGCGCTCAATCTGGCAATTCTGAGTTTAATTATTGTGAAGAAGAACATTTGATTTAGCGTTAGCACTGAGGTCATTCTTATAGGGTATACGCTTTCGCATATTATTTATGAAATGGCCGGATTGGCGATTCCACCACAATCTTTATCGTGGACGTAATTAATTTGTCCCTCTCAGTTTCAGACAAAACTGTCAAACAAAACTAATTAAATTTCTATACAAATTGGCAACAATGTCAAAAGTTACCAGTCAACGTAGCAATTACTAGGCGCGGTCAGATAACAATTACAGATAGGTACGAACATTCAACATCAAAACAAGTTCATCGATCTACATCCGCTCCACCCATTACCATTTCAATTTTACATGAGTTTCCAATAAATCGCCTTCGAAATACCATTGCATCCTTTGGCGGAAAGTCAACCCAATGCAGCCATGCCATAGATGATTTTCATTCCACAACTGAAATGCATTTCTGATCCAAAGTCAAAGAACAAATGCAGCACCGCACTATCAGCCTTGCCGAATGCCGGCTGCCACTAGTATATGCGGCGAAAAATGATTTAAAATCCAACTCCATTTGTGCGCAATCAATTCAATTACTGCCACGCCCCTGCATCTCTCGAATTAATTTGCGTGTCTGAAACAATCTGTATCTGGAAATTTATTTATATTTGTGGTCGCGGAATATTTGTCTCTTGTTGTTTCATTGAATATGCATTGTCGCTGTCGGAAATCGGTGGCCGGAGGCCATGTGCATCCAGCCCCAAGTTTGGGCTACACGTTGACTTGAAGTCTGACTAATGTCCTCAATGTTCGATGTCATCGCAGTCGAGTTGTGTTGTCGTTACTCATTGTCGGTGGTGTGCAGAACTGCAGAACTGCGCGTGTATACATTTTTTTTTTAATTTCTCACATCAAGCGGCGAAGACGAATATTAATTTTGGATTCGCAATGGCTTCAATGGGAATTTTATGCATGAGGCACGCCCACTAGAGGGCATGACGTTGCAGCAAACCACCGAAAGCAAGGTGTTGACACGTTACGGCTGCCAAGGGAAGGGCAAAAAGGAACATGTCTGATGTGCGATGGGGTTATGTGTGTGAATGCGACTGATGCGCGACAGGATATTTGGCTTATTATTTATTTGTCATGGATAATAATCGCTCTTCCTTGGATGACAGGCACAGGGTGCGTGCCTACGACGAATTGGTCGGATGCGCTGATGGCTGCACTTTAAAGACGCTTATTGCAGCGTTATGGATGGGAATGCTAATGAATATTGGTGCACACGTGCATTTGCATTTCTGTGCGCAAAATATGACAAAAGGTGGCAGTGGCAGTGTTGGTATTTTTCTTTTCGTTTATTCTGAATCTATTTGCATGAAGATTTGCAGTTTATTTCGCATTCCAGTGGCAAAATCATTTTTCTACACCTACGGCAGAAGGTACAAGGCTGTTACTCATCAAGGAAAAGGCTGTCTGTTGATTAAATTGCAAATCAAAGAGATAGACGTACGAATACGCGATGTGTATAGTACCTACCTGCAACTTTTTAAATTCGATGAACCCAGTGAAGTTATCGGTCTACCAACAATAGGGTGACCTATTTGCTGGAGCAAACTGTGCGGTCTCGAGAAATCATAAAATGTTGGTCTTATTCAAAAGGCCCATCCGATTTAGCAAACAGTTTGTTTCAAAAAGTGCCAATTTTTTATGACCATTCACCAAATCTATATCACTTCTCGAAATTAGCGACTGAGAATCCCCAAAGCTGCATTTTTCAGAGTTTCAACGCGGTAGAAATCATTTAATTTTTTTTCCTAATTTTAGATAGATAAATAGGTACTTGCTTTTATCGCGCTCCTTAAAGCGAAAATCTCAAGCCAAACATTAGAGAATCCAATCGACTAGTCTTAGTATTTCACGTTATAGTCATTACCGCCATTTACGCTGACTTATCTCGACATTCAAAAGCGTTTGACTCATCTTATGTCGTAGTTCCTGGTGGGAGTACCTATATACTTACAAGTTGGCGCAAAAGTTGTCACCCGATGTTCTTTGACTGTAATTTGTTTTTTGAATGAAAAACGTTGGTTTTGCTTTAATGGTTTTCCATTAAGATGATAAAATAATACCGATTTCTTGCCAGAACTTCCAGTAAAAGTATAGGTACAGGTCCTCGAGGGCTTCAAGAGTCTCAGGCTTTTTAACATAGAATCGTGAATTCAAAAAAACCCCACAAGAAGACATCTAAACCGCGCGATCTTGCCGGATAGTGCTAATCGCTAAAACGAGAGATTGGGCGACCCGGAAATGCAACACACACACAATTTTGTGGACTGATTACCTACCTAAAACTTCTTTGGAATTTTCTTAGAGAACAATTGGCGGAGCTACTTGAAGACGATGTTCCTCTTGTTAAGAAAAAGGTGATGTTCTTTCAACAAAATGGATCACCTTGTTACATTAGCAGGGGGATAACTCCATTCCTCAACCATACTTTTAACGAACGGTGGACTGGTCGATTTGGCCCCAATATTTACTTGACCACCCGGATCTTCTAGTCCTAACCTAACACCCGTGGATTTTTTCTTTTACAGAAATGTCGAGTCTCTTTTTAACCATTTTTGTGTGACAAAAAATGGCTATTATGTAAAAAAATTGCTTAACATAGATAATATTTAGGAAATTTTTCCAAGGATACAAATTTCATAAAAACAATTAAAATTTATAAAGTAAAAATGTCAAGAGTCGATTTCTGTTTCGTATTACAATATTGAATTATATTCAGTGTCCAATATTGGACAATAAATCAAATAAATTATTACAAACTGTTTTGTAAGTGCTTCCTAGTTATTTTTACCATTTGGGGTAAAATGGGATAAATTGTAAATCGACTGAGAAACGCAAAATATACATGAGTCACCATTATCTATTCGTCTCTACTCAAATTAAAGTTTCACTTATCTCTTATATACTTATAAAACACAGAAATTTTTTTTTTTTTTAATTTTGTACGGTACTACGAACAGAGCTTACGTTTTTATACCCGGTACCACACTGTGGTGAGGGTATATTCACTTTGTCATTCCATTTGTAACGCCCATAAGGAGGCGTTGTAGGTATGACAAACTATATATATTATTGATCAGCATCACTTTCTTAGTCGATCTAGCGATGTCCGTCTGTCTGTCCGTCTGTCTGTCTGTCCGCACGATTACGGGCGTAATTTATAAGATATCGACTTGAAATTTGGTACGTAAGCTTTTATCCACCAAACTGAGGCTAAGTTCGAAGATGAGCAAGATCGGATGAAAACTACTACTACCTCCCATACAAAAATATCAGATTTATATAGCTTTTTATGTTAAAAATTAAATTTAAATAGCTAAAGTAAAGATAGCAAGTTCAAACTTTGCACATATTGTTTTAATAATATTTAAAAAATTTTGACAAAAAATGAGCTTGGTCGAATAAAAAGTACCCATACCTCCCATACAAATATATAATTTTTTAATACTAAAATATTTTTTTATTTTACAATAATATAGTACCGGGTGTTTGAGCTTCGGCATAGTCGAAGATAATTGTCTTACTGTTTTTTTTTGTCACTTTAGTCTTGAATACTAAAAGAGCTAAAGTCTTAAAGTAACTAAATATTGGTACCTATTGGGATGGCTGTCGGGGCGGAGTATCGATTAACTTCTGGTAACATTGAATTGCAGATTAGCTGAAATCCGAATATGCCACTCGTACTCGTTGTATTACCCAAAGCGGATTGCGATTAGGGCATTTAACCATTGGTGGTCTATAAAAAAATCCAGCTGAAGCGGCCGGAAAACTATTTTTGTAAAAGCTGCAAAGAAAGGCGAGACAAACTCTTCATCTTCTTTGTCCATGTATACCTATAGCTTTCTCGCACAGATAAGGCGAATCTTAACCTTATCCGGTTTGATAGGACCGGCTAACATACTGTCTATAGATGCATCGAGGTCAGCAGCACGAGGGATATCACCACCTTCAACAAAAATTGAAAAAATCATATAGAATTCACATGGTATCTGAAGGCCAAATATTGTGTTAGCATACCTATATGTTCATGCTAACCCCCGAAAATCATCGGCAGATGACTTAATCGAAGTTAATTCAAGAGTTCCCATCATAAGCTGCAAACACACAAATCTGGCAACCAAAAACACAACCACAGACATTATACAACCGCAGAAATGACTTCATTGTGAGGTAGTAAATGCGAAATTCCCTGCTTGCTGGCCCTCCCCTTTTCTGTGTCGAAGTAAACATAATTTCAATTTGTTCACCGCGATTACCGTTGCGAATTAAACACGAAAATCTTTTCCAGATCACATTGGAATCTATCGAAACATTAATCACTGCAACTCAAGCGTAACATCATCAAAGAGCAGCAGTTTCGGTTCCTGTATCTCGAACCATAACTAATAATCTAATGAGATTTCTCCAGATACAAAAGCGCACTTTAACACAAGCACACACTCGTCGTCGCGTCGGTCGGTCGTACCCCATGAATTATAGGTATCTCTACATCTTTTAGAGACATTATGCCTTTGCCGTGTCTTCACTTACGTTACGAGATCACCTCGACAAACGAATCGGTTGCAAGTTATGTTGTAACATCGGGTACCACTACCAATACCAAATACTCCACTAAGCCAGGCCATGTGCGCACGCAACAAATTGGCCCAAGTTGGCAGCAGCAGCGCACAAAAACACTATTCTTGCATGTGACCGATGGTATTACCTATATTACTGTACCGAGTGCTAGCTCAGCTCCCTCTCTTTGTAGGATCACCAAACAGCAACAACATCATCATCCTTACTTAGGATCACACTGCCAATACTACTGCTCTGCTATAAATTGCCCAGATCGTGCACTAACTATACATCTGCTCGATATATGAGACGAGTTGCGGTACCATTTCGCAACTACTTGCCCAAACAAAGATGGCAAAGGTATCTCAAAAGTAGGCCGGATCGATATTTCGTGGTGCTGTGGGGGAATCTTTTTGATTTACCGTGCACAGTAGCAGCATCAGTGGCGGCGGCGGCGGCAGAAGCAAAGGCGACTTCTCACGAACGCTCAGATGGCTTTGATATCTTAATGTTGATTCGCGTCGCTTGACAGCTGGAGGACCATAAACATTCTGACACTTTTCAGCTGAAACGAATTTTAAAAGTTATTGCGTTCAATCCTCTGTCCAATCACTGCGACGACGTGGTCCTGCTGAGGTCTGGTATGATTAGGTGTCGTCGACTTTGTCGCACTAGATATACTTTGAATTTAAATCGGATTTAATCGAGTTTGGAACAACAGGTGCCGACGGCCGGCGTGTGATTGGAAACAGTAACACGCTGTGTATCTAGAACAAAGAGCAAATATACATGAACATGTGTATATAAATGGGAATGATTTGAATATTTCCCTTCGAAATAGAGCAATCAAGGGAAGCCTTTGTGTGTTGGACATGGACTGAAGAATGTCCAGTCGGCGATTGGAGAGGCTGTTTGACTGCCGGCGCACTGTAGGAGGGCTTTACAATGCCAGTAGCCCTGGCTGTGAAATGTAATTAATTCCATTGAGCGAGCGGTACATAGTGACAAGGTTATCTTGAGGCTGAGGAGATATATTCTTTTTTTTTTACATTTTGTGGGTGAATTTATGGAATGAACTTGCCGATAGACACCTTTATCAATTAATACTTGTCCGGTGGGTTTTTTTTCTGTTGGAGGACCACTCGATGAGGTGAAAAAGTCATCAATAAAATTGAGTGCGGTTTGAATATATGAGCTTTTCTTTTTAGATATTTCAAAGATTGCTTCATCATGGTTGGTATCTGAGATTTATATTATTTTTGTTGTTTTTGCTAGAGAATAACGGAAATTCTATACCACATGGGGGGAACGGAGACAAAAAGGGGAAGTGGTGAAGTTCTTAAAGATGCTGCTTTTGACAATTTCAAATTCACATAATAGTTTTGTAGTTTCTTTTTAAATAATATAATATATAAATGTATTTTTTTTTTAATACTTCTCCCCGGAAAGGCGAACCTATAACGCTTCAACAGCGCCCGGAGATGGTCTTTTGACACGGTTGCTGGAACAAAAGTGTAAACAAAAATAGTATCTATCTATTCCTACGCATTTTGAACCCCAAAGTCTTACTTTTTGAAGCAATACCAAAAATTACTGAATGACTTTGAAGCGAAGTTCGTAACCACAGCCCACAATATAGCGCCCTGACTAACGTGTCAAATATTAATAGGTACTGAAAAATATGTAGGTACATACAAACTCTGCTAAAAATGATATCACATCATCAAACGAAGAATTAAACTTGCCAATAAGTGCTGGTTCTTTGACCTATAAAGACAATTGAGTAGTAAGGTTTTGTCAAGAAATTCCTTTTAGAACCCTCATCATGTCAGTCCTGATCTATGGCGTAGAAGCACGGGTAGAGTAGCTAGAGTATGGATGAAGATATCCTTGAACGTTTTAAAATTCTTCGAGTTATTTTGTGTCCCGTTTTATTTATTTATTTTATATCAACAAACTTTGAGTGTGCATAACTGGAGCTAAGTATAGACAAAACCTAGAGGCGTTCTGGTCTAGGCCGTCCACATCGGAGTGTATTGCTATACCTTAGAAGATTGTAGATTATAGGGGGGAGGTGGTATTCTGAATCTCAGATCACTATAGCTAGTGGTGGGCCTATTGTGATATACTCCATTTAGATATCTCTTTTCATGATGACGCAGTTTGTTATAAAAACTACCTTAGTAAATAGACTCTGACGAATGTATCTATTCTTTCAAAAGCATATGAAGACACCTTTGAAAGTTTGGACTCGTTCGCGTTGACGCGTTCTGGACGAGACTATTTAACGACAGCTCGTATAACGGTCCGTATACGAGCTGTACACAGTACAGGGACACCGACCTAGGGAAAATAAAGTGCACGACTGAATCACACGAAACTTTCTCTTTTATTGCGAATCTCGAATACTCAATTCTCGCTTAATGTCAAAGTCATTTCAAATTTTTTGTGGTTGCTATTGGATTTTCATTGCCACTGAAGTTTTGGGCTTAACAAAAATATACAGATGGGGATTTGGGTAGTCATTTTTGAGAAATATTTATTAAATGGCTATATTTGAGTTTTTTGAGAAAAACTAATTACGTGATTGTTGGCGGAATTAGGTCCATAATATGAAGCGACAGTTTATATTTATTTTATTTTATTGAGGCACTATTTGTCATTTAAATATCACATCTCAATTAATCAAGGGCTAACAACAGAATAAAAAAAAAAAGATAAATCGAACATTTATTTCAAAGTAAATATCTTTTCTTGTATTTGTGTGTGTAAAACATCTTATAGGGTATAGGCAATGTCCTTTTTGCACATCACATAAATTTCATCCATCATGTGCCGCCGCACATCTGCTCAACAGTGCACATCATCCAACAAAATTACTGTGCATTCAATAGTGATCTTGTTTAGAATCACAAATCAGAGAGAAATAGACCGCCAGCTTCGACCAAAAATGAGAGTTTCATAGAGCCAGTTTTCAAATAAGTATCCCCACCTCTTTTTCTATCTGTGAATACGTGTGAATAAGCAAAAAAAATAAGTTCTAAATGGCGGGAGGTGAAATAATTGAACTGTCATTAAGCTGTCATAATGCCGTGTTGAATTTTTTCCCGGTGACAGTTCGCAGAAATAAAACAATTTTTTGGGCAACCAGTTGCGTATTTTGCTCAAAAGTTATTTTAAATTGTGGAAATCATAAATCATGGAAGATCTCGAGAAGAATAATGCGACATCACATAACCACTGGGACGAGTAAGGGCTGCAGCAGCAACAAATAAGGACAGAAAGCTAATGAACATGGACCTAAACAAGGATCAAATTGAAGTGCAACAAAACATTTCTGCTTTTTCCCCCAGCTAATAATGGTAAGTCAACCATATCTTTTTCACATAAACAATAAAGGCCCTTTTGCAGATACATAAAAACTACAGCCATACAAGTCTCACAGCAAACGGACAAGAGTCTACCTCTACGAAAGGGTCGTATACCTAAAAAAAAAACTCATCCCCATCGAATAGGAAGTCAGAAGAGAAATCTTCAAACAAAAAACCGCGCAAAGTAGCGCAAAAAAGCCAATTGCTAAATGAGTGTGTCGGAATAAATTCCCCTCCAGAGCGAGATATTCCCGCAACATCATCGGAGAAACCTCATACTTCACCAGATGGTTTCTTGGAGAACGCACAAAAGCTATTCAACGAGTTATATGCCAACACCTGGAAGTGATGCGTTCCCCTAAGAAAAGTACAAACCGAACCATGCACAAAGAGGCAGTTTCCAAAGGCAAACGAATGTAACTTAGAACCGCCAAATGCTCAAAGTCCCAGGAAACACGAATTGGAATCGAACAACGTTTTTTTGTAAAATTATGCAAACAAATATTACATTTCTGGGTTCGAAAGACACTGTTCTTCAACTGTTTAGCTGAAAAGTGAAAACTGAGTAAAAGTTGCATTTTAATCCAAGTCGAAAATGGCGTTTTCGAGATATGAGCACTGTTTAAAGTACCATTATTATAGCGATTGGGGTGAATATCGAAGGACGCAGTCATTTTAGAGGAAAATTAAGTTTGCTATCGAGTTAAGAATGACGAGTGCACCTTAAAAATGAGTTTTTGTTAAAATCGTATTGGTATTCCGTTTTCGAGAAAGAGTCAATTGAAAAATCTAAATTGCTTAATATTTTGTAAAATTTTTATATGGGAGTACCGTTAATATTAGGGCTAGCATAAAAAAAAACACCTAATAGCGGTGAGCCCACAAACTCGAAATACGAAGTTTGAAACAAATTCGTTTAAGCATTTAGGCTGCAGGATTATGGGACAGACAGACATACGGATGGACAGAATTGCGAGACCCACTTTTTTCCAGATCTCCTATCATCGTAATATCAGTATTGGGCCTTTTTGTAGCCTGCAAAGTCTTCGATTTTCACCCAAAAGGTCAACCCAGTAGAGAAAGTAGCTAACAAGTAGAAGCGCACCTCTACCAACCAACATGGAATGCGCAACTGGAGGTAGTTGACTAAGTACCAGACTTACTGAACCGATGTTTGTTACTTGAGACCCTGGTGCACCTTAAATTATAGTGGCGCCTAATGTACCAATTCCAGGAATTTTTGAACAGCAGGCGCGGGATGGTATTTATTTCTGTTCTAGAAGGCCGTCCTTCCGCTGGTGCAATGACGTAGACGCTACATAGACGACCGACGAACGCGGTACATGGACGAGACGACGTACGAACTCTCCTCTACGTAGACATCGAACTGACGAGTGACTGGATTTTGGTATTTAGGGGCTATCTCTCGGATTCCTCGGCCATAGAGATAGCCATGAATGTGTCCCTTGAGACATTGGGTGGGTAGGCCAAGCCAGTGCCAACATCACCTGGCACGTCTCTGGAACGAGACGAACCTCACCATGGAGCGACCGTGGAAAACAGTTGATGCAAAGGAGTAGAATAGGATAGATATAAGTTAGAGTAGATATATGTAGATATTAGGGTTTAACTTACGGTTTAGGTTAGCGTAGATTTAGTCTAGGATAGTTAGGTTATTTTGGGATATGCATCTGACTTTCTGGCCTCTCTCCGTGGTGAGGCAAAGGTTATTAAGAATTTCTTCTTCCGCTTTCCTGTCGCCTTCTTCTTTCTCTTTCCTATCATTTTATGTCCGTCCGATGTCAGTTAAAGATAGTTCTCTGCCTGTCCTTCTACAGTATTTTTTTGGCACGATTTTTTTTTTTGTTATTGAGCAAGTGGTTTAGTGCGAGTGGACAAGAACTACCCCGTCCGACGAGCGATAGCCGTGCAACCGCGAGCGTGCCACCGTCCTCCTCCACTACTCCGAAGATGCCCCTGTGGCCATGCTCGACTCATAAAGTCATAACACAATATGACATCCAGTTTGGGAAAAAATATTCGCTGTATTTTAAAAATGTGAGCATTTCTTGACAGGTGTTTTTTTCTTTGTTGTTGTTTTTTTTTGTCAGCGTTCTAAAAAGTCATCAAATGACGTGCGGAATTTGTGAAACGAGGTTTGTTCGATTTGACAAGCTTACAAAAAAGCAGTGATCAAATTCAACATTTCACTGAAATCTAACAATTCGAAATGTTGGAAGATACATATAGGTAAAGGCGAAATGCTGAACATTTGGCCTGAAATGTTGAATTTAGCCGAAATGAAAAATTTGGTTACGGTACCTACTATAAACAAAGTGAGAAGAATGCGCCATGAGGCATTGACGAGATTTCGGTAGGTCCACGGTTTAAGATGTAGTTTACAGAAATCGGCTATAGGACACGTTAAATATACGACTTAAAATTTTAGTAGGTAGTAGGTACCAACTTACCCTTCTCATTATCAACTGAGGTTAAAACTGGAAAACTAGCAGCAGATTTCATCGAGTTCACTGTCTCACTTTATATCGCTGTTTTTCGTATCGCTCGTAGGTGGTTTTGGTTAGTAAACAATATGACACTTATAAAAACCCGCTGACGGTCCTCATAGTGCCATCTATGAGATTTTCGCCAAAAATGTTACATATACCTACTTTTATAGGTAGTACCTATTCTGTCCAGTGGCCTCTTTCACCAACTTACAAATTTGTATTTACAAGTATTTTTTTCACAAAAATTGTAGAAAAATTACAAATTTAATTGTGGTGAAACAGAATTTGCCTCTTTTTCTAACAAAATTGTCAAAAAATAATTGTAAATACAAATTTGTAAGTTGGTGATATAGGCCACAGGTCAATGACCGGATAGCTCTAAATGTGATGGGTGGGCTCGACAGTTGTTCGATATTTTCCGAGACTTTTGATTTTGCTATCAAAAACCCATCGCATCAGGCGAAACGCATTTTTGGATTAGAGGTCATTTCTCATATTAGATGACTAAACTTCAACAATTATTTATTTATTTATAGATACCTTTGATTGTCACTTCTGGTGTGAAAAGTCGCTTGGTTATAGACTGCATTTGTAACTCAAGGTGTGTGGACGTCGTATGTCAGGGGCATCATTTCGATATATTTTGACTGCTTACATTCTTGGTATTCCTGCTTAAAGTCAATATTAGCCAACGTACAAGTGATTTCATAACGAAATACATCATATAAAAAAAAATTGGTATAGTAAAAGAACTGTCAGTTGATCTCAAGAAACGGTTCTTAAAATAGAAAATTCAATTAACAGTGATAAGTGCCCTGTTTTCAAGTCATTAATCCAGTCGTCATTCAATCCAGCTACTGACCATATATACTTGAGCCCTCTAAATCACTTTTTCTTGGTATACCCACTATAAGCACACAATTAAGTACACAATAGATAAGCAAACAGTATCATCCGAGAGCAAATACCTCGTGTCAGTCGAATAAACAAAATACCTGAATTTATTTACCAAAATAAACAAATGAAATCCTCCTTCAAGCCCATTTGGCTTTTGCTAAAATTATCTCTGTCCGTTTCTAATCTCGTTCTGTCAGCATTTCAACTACCAATTTATTTACTTTGCCAAAGAACCATCCAAATCACGTATGCGTATACGCGCACAGCACATCCGATCCGAAATTAATTAAAAGTCAAGTTTCGAGCGTGAGTACCCTCACTGGACAGAGAGCTAGGTGCCCACTTGGCACTGGCAGGTATACCTAAATGCCAATCTATTTGCGTAAAATCATCAACACCACGAAAATACGGCAACAGTAACACTGTCAGGGCAGCGGCAGTTATAACGAGTAGGTGCGGAAGGTTCTTATACCAGGTCCAAGACAGCATTAGGCTAATGCTCTGTCTCCGTCAGAGTCAGACGCGCCCCACTTTATATAGTATGTAGCTCTCCTGGTGAGACATAACAAAAAACTAATTTGCTTACGTAAAGGGGTGAAGCTGTGGCAAAAAACCCACAAGTGCGATTGAAGCATATAAAAACATTCCACAGCTTCTGAACCAGCTACTTGTCCGTTTTTCCCCTTAGAGTGCTGGGCTATATTCTAGTTGAAGGCTGTCTGTGGTGTTGCCAGGTTGTCTGAAAAGTTTTAGATCAGTCTTTTGCGCATGCATACCTAAGTAAGTTATTGAACCAAGGGCCTTTTTCGGGATTTCAAAGGCGCGCCTGGAAAAATGACTTAAATTTCTTGGCTGCATGCATTTATTTTGGACTAAAATCAAGCGAAAAGTTAAATATGTATTTATATTTTAAAGAAATAATCTTTAGCTGTCACAATTTACTGCCAAGTGGTGGATAATATAGTCCCTTTTGAAATAGCTAGCTTTTTGACAGCGACTTATAAAAAAACGGCTATCATACGTGAGTCTCTCCTTGGACTCCAAAGGAATGATCAACAGTTCACTCTTCAAGGACATCAGTGGGGCTGCAACACGTCCCGGTGCGCTTCATCTTGATAAGGGCGATTTCTTTTTTTTGTGGGTTTGAAATTCCGCATTTATGCCAAAGACTTGAAGCCCAACATACGGGCAGAAATTGCTAACATACCCGCTGCTGCACGCTGGTAAGGGTCACGACTCATGGCAAATGCCAAAAATTGGCTTATTCTGTGTATGGGCATTGGTTGTGCCACCTTTAACTGGTATGGTTTTTAAAACTGTGTAAACTCAACTCTGCTGGCTATCTTTTGCTTACATCCACAATTGGTTGAGACAAGAATTGAATTGAATTGAATACTCAGGGTCAAACTTTTTGATTTCCCTCTGCCTGTTTTCTATAGCTCTAGGAACGCAATGACTCTAGACGTTAAATTTCTTCTAAGGCTATGGCATACGATCACCTGACTACCTTTTCTGGCTTTCTGTAATTAGGTGCACGTGCAATCTACAAATCCTAAGGGAGCGTTAGCATACTTTGTAAGCGTGTTCATGATGTTTGAGTTGAGAAAAGCCACCTACGGCGAGGTCTTCCTTTACTGCGTTGTCCCTATGTAGGTTGAAGTCAAAGAGCCTTCATTATAGTCATTTTTATTAGCTTTTTTAGCTATCGGATGTAACTTTTATGTCAAAACGTGACTCCAAATTGACGCTATTGCAATTTACTTGGTAATTGGTTCTCGCTTTCGGCAAAAGATACAAATTAGGTTCCTCAACGCCAATGCATTCGTCGAGAGAATCCAAACGATTATTGTATTTGCATCGCCCCCAGGAATCGTTGTAGTCGCGGTACCTCATTCTAGTCGTTTGCATAATGCAAATCCATATTCTGTACGCCAAACCAACTGATTCGAAGCAAATTTCCTTTGTATATCTGGCAATACTATTCGTATTTATTTGGAAACACAGAACAATGAGTGGGCAGTCTAGATAAGCAAAACTTAAGAAAAAAAATCAATCAAATCTAGACGCACAAATATTTTCTCCTCTCGAATAAGCAAACCAAAATAAATAATCAAAACACGAACCCGTCAATTGCGGGACACACTAGCCACAAAGAATACCAAAACCAAAGAGGAATGAACCAGGCAAATGCCCACCGAAAGCGAACTATAAACCGCGAAGAAGAATGAAACTCCGCGATATAATGTATGATAGAGCCAACAATATACACAAGACCCAACACATTCATCGCCATCACCATCGAACAACCTTGAACGGCATTGAGAAGCTGCTGCCTTGCGGGCAGTTTACAGCCCCCATTCCGCCACCACACGCCGTCCGTCCACCGGTTCTTCAAGAAGCCACAGAGTTCTATGGCCCGACGACAAGCTAAGGTAGCATGTTCGTTGATTACAACCGAACTGAAGCAACGCACTCTCCCGGTGCCGGTGCCGGTGCCGGACCTAGGCGCATGGTGATAGTTGATTTTCATTTGAAGCTAACTACTGTGTGTATCTAGTATCTATGAAGCTTAAGCCAGCGACTTGAGATAATTAATCATTCTTTGCCGGAGCCTGTGCGTTTTGCATTGGCAAATGGTCCATGCAAAGTGATAGTGAATGTTTTATTGCAATACAGTTGCTGGCTTTTGATTGAAAGTCTTTTTTGAAAGTTGGCTGCCATGTAGGAGTAAGGAGTCTCTGACTCTAGCAGATTTACTTGCAGCGCTGCTGAGCAGATAGAGGAAGAAGTAATCTGTTATATCATTGGAATCTTCGATAGAAAAATAAAAGCAACGCAATCAAATTAAAAGTGAATGCATTTGTCGTGAGGAATTTCTCCATTTGCAATGTTAATACTTTGAATAATTTAATTGAAACGGTTTCTCAAAGAGCCAACAACAACAAAATACAAATTCAGGCAATGAGACGTTAATTGTAACCGTGAGGCATAGATTTACCTGCATTAAAATACGTTTAACGAATCGAATAACAAATTGCGGTTAGATGGATTGCAATAATTTAGTTATTAACGTGAAGCGTTGAAAATAAACAGGATTGAATAATGGACAGTGTATACAATGTACATTGTACATCATCATCATTTGAATTAGAAAAGTCCTTGTTATGTAATTTGTTAATGTAGATACTGCGAGGAAATTGCTTCATTCTATTGTTGCTATTTCATTTAAAACCGAAATTAGGATTAGGAACTCGACATAATTAAAGCGACATAATTTGTATAGCTTTTTTAGACCACTTAATGATTTAACTCAATCTTGGTCTTAAAATGTTGTTTATGACTTCTAAGGTCAGGTCATAAAACTTTAAATTTTCTAGAAAAAGGATTTATTGTCGGCTCGTTGTCTGTTCAACTTCTCTAACAATTTCATAAACTGTTGCACTGAATTCCTATGTAATATTTGATTTAAATGTTACAGTTTTTTTTCTGTTTCGTGTCTTTACGGATACATTTTCCTGATAGTTGGATATATCTAACTGAGGTCTAACAATCATTTGTATACGTTCCTTTTTACTACCCCGAATAAGTTCACATTTTAACATAAGGGTATAAACGGGTTGGTTGAAGATTGCTAAGTAAAAGTGGAAAGTTGCCGACTTTTCTGGAGTGTTTTGTATAGGTTACGTTTTAAATTCACCATCTATGGCTGGAAAACTGAGTGAAGTTCTTTCTTACATATTTAAAAGAGCTGTTGGTATTTGAAGTAAGATGTTAGCTTTAATTGGATATTAGAAGCTATTTTGATTGGGAGCCGTTTTCGAAAAAGGACCTCAATTTTTGTTTTAATTACCACAGATAGATTCACTCCCTACGGCTAGATCGTCTTGAATTTGTTCACTTCTTGTTCAGTTTGCTGTTTTAAAAATGCGGTTTGCCTTGTAGTTTATACAAAAATAATATAGAATACTAGTGAACCCCCTGCAAATTTTCGAGTTTTTGAAGCGTAGATACAAAAACCAACTAAATATTTGTAGAGATTTTTACGTCAATGGGTAGGTATATTTTTTGCAGCCTAACATAGTAGATATTAGGTCAAATGTGAAGTAAAGCGGAAGTGATGTTTTTAAACTCAAAAATCTAGAGGTGCTTACACTACAACCCCGTAGAAGCCTAAAATTAATTGTTATTGTGCAGCTTTACATTCAACACATGTATTCAAAATGGCAAAAAATTATGATGAGGGTCATTTTCCTTTGAATGGGACTGTATATAAAATAAATTGGCAGTTCTAAGCATGCATTACTTCACGAAGAATTTCGTGACTGTTTGGGCTGGAATTTTTGCGGGAAAATCCATTGAACTGTTCTTGTTTAAAGATGATGCTGGAGTAGTCGTAACCGTCAATTGAGAGCGTCATCAGGCCTTAATAAGGGATTTTTTTTCCAACGCTGACTGATAACGCCTTTGACAACTTTTAAGACTCGGTCTCGATGGCGATATAGCTCATTCAGCCCGAGCCACGATCGGTTTCTTGCTGCTTTGCTCCTCAGATGTTCAATTTTAAAGTTGATGATTTTCCGCGATCACCCGGGTTATACACGCTTCTTACAGACCCCATACAGTAAGTTTGAATTCCAAAGTTTAAGTCAACAAACCACTGCCCATATCGTACATCAAAGACAATATACGACAGAAAATGGCCGCTTCTCAGCCCGAAAGATTTCGAGAAATGTTGAAAAATGCCGAACAAAGAATACATTGCGCCTTTTGCTTTAGCGGCTAGCGGCTACCATTTGCGCAATATCATACTCAAAAAGTGATCAGAACAAATAAGCAAGATTGAAAATTAACGAACAATTACGGACAGAAAATATAGTTTGTGAGTTTTTTTTATAATTAGGTACCAAATAGCCTGTACAAAATTGATACTAAGTATATATCTATTCATGCACAAGATTATTAACGAATCCGTGATCGAGTATTAGGTCACTGAATTCAACCAAATCCAGTCACGCAGACGCAGTACTACATACTTCACGGATGCCGTATTTTGGCCGAAATTCAGTGGCCCGCCCTAATTTTTGTTGAGTGCTACCATTCAAGCCATTCCAAAATAAAACTTATTTTATTATCAAATGAGCGTAGCGCATGATAAGTTTGCACGCGTTGTCCTGGCGTTAATCTATTCATCGTAAAATGGCTAAATGTACTAACCATAAATCAACTTTCAACTGGCAAATGGACTTACTTACTTACTTAGATGGCGCTACAGTCCGGGGTGGACCTGGGCCTCAACCAACATGCCTCTCCAGTTAGCCCGATCTTTGGCTAACAGCCTCCAGTTGCGCACTCCAAGTTGGTTGAGGTCCCCTTCCACTTGTGCGCGCCACCTAAGGCGAGGTCTTCCTCTACTGCGTTGTCCCTCCGGGTTGGAATCGAAGACTCTTCGGGCCGGAGCGTTGGTGTCCATTCGCTCTACATGTCCTAGCCATCTTAGTCGACTGATACGCACTTTTCTGACCAGGTCTATCTCGCTGTACAGCTCGTAGAGTTCGCTGTTAAACCTTCTCCTCCAAAGCCCGTCAACGCAAACGGGACCGAAAATCACTCGAAGAATTTTGCGTTCGAAACGACCAAGAAGATCTTCATCCGCCTTTGTTAACGTCCATGCTTCTGCGCCATAGAGTAGGACTGGGATGATGAGGGTCTTATATAGAGTCTCCTTAGTGTTTCTTGACAAGGCCTTACTAGTCAGTTGCCTTCTTAGGCCAAAGAAACAGCGGTTGGCAAGTGTAACTCTTCGTTTGATTTCTGCTGTGGTGTCAATATCAGAGTTTATAGCGGAGCCGAGGTAGATAAAGTCCCTAACCACCTCAAAGTTATAGCTGTCTATCGTGACGTTCTGTCCGATTCGCCGATGTTGTGTGTCCCTTCTTGTTGACAGCATGTACTTTGTTTTGCCCTCATTCACCACTAAACCCATTTTTGCCGCTTCTGTGCTAATACTTGCAAACGCACCAGTAACAGCTCGCTGCGTTCTGCCAATTATGTCAACGTCGTCAGCGTATGCAAGTAGTTGCACAGACTTTTGGAAAATTGTGCCCCTGGTGTTGGCTTGCGAGTTTCGCACAATTTTCTCAAGTATGATGTTGAAAAAGTCACATGACAGCGCATCACCTTGTCTAAATCCTTTTTTGACATCAAAGGTCTCGGTGAGATTATTTCCGACCTTTACGGAGCAGCGAGCGTTCTCCATCGTCATTCTGCACAATCTGACAAGTTTGGCAGGGATGCCAAAACTAGACATGGCTCTGTATAGCTCGTCGCTATAAATGCTGTCATACGCGGCTTTAAAATCGATAAATAGATGGTGAGTATCGATTTGGACTTCTTGGGTTTTCTCCAGGATCTGCCGTAGTGTGAATATTTGGTCGGTTGTGGACTTACCGGGCCTAAAACCACACTGATAGGGACCAATCAGCTCGTTGACGAATGGTTTCAGGCGCTCACACAGTACAGCAGATATGATCTTATAGGCGATGTTGAGGAGACTGATGCCTCTATAATTGGCGCAGTTTAGAGGGTCTCCTTTCTTGTAGATCGGGCAAACGATGCTGAGGTTCCAATCATCAGGCATACTTTCCTCTGACCAAATTTTAGAAACGAGTTGGTGTATGCTCTCTACCAAGTCATCTCCCGCTGCCTTAAAAAGCTCGGCCGGTAAACCGTCCGGTCCTGCAGCTTTATTGGACTTCAGCTTAGATATTGCTATCCTTACCTCATTTTGGTCAGGTGGACGGAAGTCTTGGCTTTCATCGCCCAGGTTGAATGGTTCATTCTGCCTGACAGCGGAATATGTGTCGTCTTCGCCGTTTAACAGTCTGCAGAAATGGTTTTTCCATGTCCTCAGCACCGACTGTGACTCCACTACAAGGTTTCCTTGTTCGTCTCTACAGGTCTCTGTTCGGGTCTTGTTCCCGTGACACGTTCTTTTTACCTTTTGGTAAAACTTCCGAACATTGTTCCTGGAGTAGCACCTCTCTATTTCCTCGATCGCGCGCTTCTCATGCTCTTTCTTTTTCCTCCGGAGAAGCCGGTGTTCTTCCCTCATTTTTTGCTCGTAGAGCTCACGAGCTGCTCTCGTCCTTCTCTGCAGCGCCGCTTTGTAGGCCAGTTGCTTCGCTGCATGTGCTTGCCGGCACTCTTCATCAAACCAAGGGTTTCGTGGTGGTGGTCGGGTGAAACCGAGCACATCAGTTGCGGCTTTTCTGACGGCTTCTTGGCATCGATGCCACTGGTCTTCAGCACTTGATGAAGGCTGCAAAGGACTTCTCGAGAGGTTGAGGGAGACGCGATCGGCAAAAGTTCTGGCGGTTTGTTGCGTTTGTAGCCCTTCAACGTTGAATCTCCTCACAGTATTTCCTCGTTGTTGTGGTGTCTGGGATATCCGCCGTACCTTGGCTACAACAAGGTAGTGATCCGAGTCTATGTTGGCCGCTCGGAAGGTTCGAACATCTAGAATACTGGAGGAGTGCCTTGCGTCGATCGCAACATGGTCAATTTGATTGACCGTTTGATGACCGTCTGGTGACCGCCATGTTCCTTTGTGAATATTGAGGTGAGGAAACCGTGTGCTAGCTATAGTAACATTACGTCCCGCAGCAAAGTCGATTAGCCTAAGTCCGTTTCCAGACGTGTTGTCGTGTAGGCTGTACTTCCCGATTGTACTACCAAAGATGTCCTCCTTTCCTATTTTGGCGTTAAAATCACCCAAGATGATTTTAACGTCATACTTAGGACATTGCTCATATGTTTTGTCGAGGAGCTCGTAGAAACATTCTTTGGTAGCATCGTCTTTATCTTCGGTAGGGGCGTGAGCGCATATCAGGCTGATGTTGGCGAATTTAGCCTTGATGCGGATAGTTGTAAGGCGTTCACTAACGTGTCGAAAGCTCAAGACTTCTTGCCTAAGTCTGCCGCTTACAACGAATCCGCATCCAAATAGACGCTGCTTCTGTTCTCTGTAGCAATCACCGTAGTAGATTTCACAGTTTTTTATCCTTCTTTTGCCCGGCCCACCACTGGAAAATGGACAGTCTGTAGAAACAGTGTTCGTAGTTTAAAAACGAACCTCTAAACAATCACTCTTTACTTGATGGAGGAGCAAGCCTTTATATAGTGTCTGTCAAGTGTCACTCACTAATGCCCAGTTGCATAGTCATAGTTTAAACCGAAGTTTAACTAAACCTGACCGAGAGTTTAAACTTTTGGTTTAACTCGTTCACTTTCACAGTTCAAAATAATCTGTCAGTTAACTTAACGCAGTTGTGAAATTGTTAACCAAAAATTTCCCTTAAGGGGATATTTTTCTACCAGCGCACTTATGATCAAATAAATGTAAAATATTGTAAAATAAAAAATAAATATTGCTTTTCTCTACTTTATAACGAAGTGAATTAATTTAATTATACAAAAATGTAATCTAGATCTTATACAAAAATGGTATGAACTCCGAAACCTTTTAACTGAACAAGCTCAAATTTACGGGCATTGTCCCGATAAGTGTGTTCAAAATCGGACAAAAGAATATTGCAATGTATAAAGCATAAAATGTCGAAGATTTGAGTACCTATCTATAGATATATTTTGTTCGCCAAGAATCTAAAGAAATCACCAGTAGCATTACTAGACAATTTATTTCTTTTATTCTCTCTCTCATCTCTCTGTATAAAATAGCAGCTGTCGAAATAAACCTCAAAATGTGAACCGAAAGTTTAAACGGGAGAATGCAGGCGTTTAACTTAAACCGACTTTTGGGTTTAAACGATCACAGTGAAACCGAAAATTTTTTGAACGAAGGTTTAAACCAAAACGAGAGTTTAAACTCTGACTGTGCAACTGGGCATTAAGGATTTCACGACTCTGGGTATTGTCACACGGTTTTTCGTGTATTTTCACGAATTGTTAACCAATTCGCATAAATCTATCTTCTGAAATAATTTCCGTCGACTAAAAAGAACATTAGCAAATATTATAGCATTAAGAAAACCGTAAACAAAATGCATATTCAATCATTACCCTGCCAGGTTAGGTAGCACTTTTTCGTTTGATTATCTTTAAAAGTGCCACTGAGTGCTCAAATTATGTACCTGCACAGTGCACAGCACATCCCACGACCATCATCCACTGACATGTTCTGATTTTGTGAATTTAATTTATCTCAATATAGACTCCACTCTATACTGTCTGTCTGCAACTAATAGGGATCCCATCCTTCCTAAAACCACACATACTTCATCTATTACCTACTTTGTTGCAGCAGCAGCAGCAGCATCAATCTTCCTTAAAGTTCCGTAAACATCCCAATGGAGAAGGTACGCACGTACGTAGACGTAGGTACATCCTCATCTCATATTACATCTCGGGGCTCTCATGGCAGCATACATTCATAAATCAACAGTCCGACTCTGTTCCATGCTCCACTGAGCACCAATCGACTCCTGAGAGATTAAAAATCCCTTAAATGCTTGAAATTAATGTTGAAATATTGTTAATTATACCTGAATTAAGGAATTCGATCTGTAATCCAATTCATTTGAATCTGCGCTCAGAGTCGCCCTTTTTCTCCATTCATTTGTTGGATCCGACAACGACGACGGCGACGTTGTCCGTCGTCTGGAACTGGCTACCTGTAATCAATTATCGAGATACAAAAAAAAGGACAACCACAGACATAATATACTGAAGTGGAGTTAGTACCACTACCACAATGAAAACAGAGTGTGACGGCAATTATTGCCTGCCCCACGAAAGGAATTTGAATTTGTTTAACTCGCGAACGGGCTCGTAATATTTTGATAATTAAACGTTCCGAAGGATCTGTTGAATGGATTTCATTGTTTTGGTTCGGTTTTTGTTTGCTGGTTGCTCCACCAGAGACTGGCAATCGAATATACTACTTACCAAAGTGATTTATTGACTGTCTGAAGCGTTAATTGCTTGCAAGACTAAAAATGGTTCTTCTGAGATTGATAAGGATTAATGGTAACACAGACGAAGATGGTATATTATTCAATATACCTGAAGGAGAGCATTAAGTTCAAAGTGGTTGGGAATTATACCCAAGAGGTGTTTAAAAAGTTAATTGCTTGGCCAAGCTTAAAATCACATCAATGACGAGTTGTTTTTATTCTATTCAGAAAGGCGAGAAGGTACTCTTTATAATAGGGTTCTCTACAACGAAGGACACTATCCAATTTGAGTTAAAATAGCATATATGATCACCACCTATAGCTGCCTTGTAACGGCATGAGTTGAGTATACACTATACAATCTTTTTATTTGTTTGGCTTCATGATATTGCACCTTTAACTCTTTTCGAAATGCTGTTTGTAGACATCAGCTTTATTAGAAGCACTTACAAACTTCCTTATAAAAAAAAAGGAATATAGTGGAGGCAAAAGACAACCTAAGCCTAGCTTCTCGTACGTAACCATTCGTTTTGTGTGAGTTCTTAATCTTGGGACGATCGGAAGGCATATACAATTTTATGCCGGCGGCTGAATTGAGAAGTTTTTCTAAGGCAGTTTTACTCTCGCATGTTTATCAGACTTTCTCGAGAGGTAAGTAAGATGTTTTTGTTTTTACGGGGATCAAACCTGACACCCCTTGCTCGGTAGTTTAGCACGCTAAACAACTAGGTAAGGCACTGCGCTCAGTTTTACTGTGCTAATTTTCTCGACATTTTACGAAAAACAAAGCAATTCCGGGCACAAGCAACATAAAATTTCTTTCATCGTTTTTCGTCTGCAGCTATTTTAACTGTAGCCATGAATTCAATTCATTTGGGTCGCTTATGCTATACTACTTGGTTTCCTGAGGGGAGCGGGGCGGGGCGTTATCCTATATTCCAAAATTCAGTTTTACCAACATTTTGTAAATCTTTCAAAAATTCTGCATATCTAATAAACATTTTGTTTTTTTTTAATTCAGTTTTTCAAAATTCAATTTAGGAAAGACTAAAACAATTTCAAAAAATTGTGATTTTTTTATTTTAACTAAATAACAAATTTATTTTTCTATTCCAAAATAGCAGAAACATTAATAAAAACCATACCGGGAAATTTAAACATATTTTTATTAATACAAAATTAAGTACTTTGCTTTTATTCTCAGATAAGCATAGTGTGACTTAAATTTATTCTTTTTTATAATTCCCTTGTCTTGTTTGTTTTTGATGTCCGTATTTCGATTCTTTCCTAACTTTTCCCCATTTCGAGTTCGGTCGAAACATTTTCACTTGTGCTTTCGAAAATAGAAGCTCTTTCTTTAAAATATCTATCAATTTATATAGACCGGCATTGCTTCCTCCTACCAATATTTTCAAACGACGCACGATGCCAAGTTTTCGCGCTTTGGGTCCTTAATGGGAATATCTTCCTTTCTTTATGGGAATTATTGTAAAACGACCAAAATTCGGGCGAGTATTTTGGCTTCATTGGAACATTCCAAAACAAGTTGCAATTTTTTGAACGTCGATATCATTATCAAATTATCTACTCAGACTGGCCTAGTTATCACACATTTGCATAAATCCCTTCCTCATTGAAAAAAAAGAAAATAGTGGTTTTGAATATCAAAACGATTTTTTTTAATTATTTACAGAATTTGGAAAAAAAACAGAACGCTTCTTGAGTTTGCAACCACTCCAACGCAATTATCACTATCTGCGGTTAATAAAGGTCTTTCTGGATGATGTTTTGCGAAGTTTTCCAGGCTTCATGGATTTCACGTTGGATTCGATTAGTCTCAACTTATTGCTTGATGTAGTTTCGCATCGCAAGCTTTATTTATTCTAACGTGTAGGTTCATTCCGCCATTGATACCGAACTTCCCAAACTCCAAACATCGAAAATGTTTCCACATCTAAGTGGAGTCCCATGCCAGTCATCCATCCATTACTAATGATAGTGAGCTGATAAAATCTCTAACTTTGTTTTTCGTCGAAGTGCTTGCATTCCACGTTCAGTTCGTGAGCTAGAGATTTGATTCCGGAAATAAAGTCTATAAATCGACGCCGACGAAGCTACGAAGACGAAGAACCAGCAAAAAGGATTCAATGTCTCCTATATGACAATGTCCCTCCATTCACGAACAACGATCCCATCTCAGGTGTCCGGTTCTTCGAAAACCTGGCGGCTTTTATTTATTTTTCATTTTAGCCCAAAGACTTCATAATTTTTGGTTGACAGCATAATAGAAGTTGCTGTCAAATAGCAAGATTTCTGCATTTCGTCAACCATGGTAGACGTGTATTGTTGCAGTCGTTTGATTCTTTTTCGCCAACAGGGCGCTCCTATTCCGACATTTTGGATTCTAATTTGGTCTTATTGACCAGTTGGACGCACATTTAATATTTTAATTTAATGATATTCGTGTAAAAGAAGGATTTATACCGTTGTTCGTTTACTTTTAGCAACTTAGTTCTGTTTGACATTATTACAATTTGTAGATTTCATTATCACTATCCCTGAAAGATCAGCGAATGTCGTGGACTGGACACACTGTAGCCACAATAGTTGGAAAACCTCTCTAGTGGTCTCTTTTTAAATCATAGCTTATTTTGACACTGAGTTGTTTTGAGCTCGAAAACTTGACAGAAAGTCAGTATATCATACCTCCGCGGAATGAAATGAGTCGCTTTACGCTTGAACAACGTTGGGAAATATTGAAAACTTATTTCCAAAGTGAGTGCTGAGTAGCCCAAACAGTGAGTTTTTTGAAAAGAAGTTTTGGCCGAAGTGAAGCACACACCATGCCTGCTGTATACGCACGTTTGTGTAAAAAGTTCGTGAGACTGGTATGCTAGACACACTCATGGTCCCCGTCGTCGTACGGTGCGCACAGACGAGAATGTGGCTGCAGTAACCGAAAGTGTAAGACTCAATTCACGAACATCAACTCGCCTTCGATCTCAACAACATTTCACGCACTAGCCTGAGGAGAATTCTGCACAAATATCTCGGATTATTCGCTTACAAGGTCCAATTGACTCAGCAAATGAAGGCGCATGACCATCCGCTTCGTTATCGCTTCGCAGTTTGGGATTTAGAGCAGCTTGAATTGGACAACGATTTTTGGTGAAAAATCATCTTTTCGGACGAGGCACTTTTTCATCTCGGCGGCTACGTTAACAAACAAAATTGCCGCATCTGGGGCTCGGAAAATCCGCACGTTATTGTCGAGAAGCTAATGTATCCACAGAGAGTGACAGTTTGGTGCGGATTGTGGAGTGGTGGCATCATTGGACCATTTTTCTTCTGGGAACAACGTTTCGGTCAACGGTGGGCGTTACACAGTCATGTTGACCGCCTTTTTTTTACTGAAATTGAAGACATGGATCTGACCTCTGGATCATGCAGGATGTTGCGCAATGCCATACAGCTCATGCCATAATCGATCTTTTGCGCGCCACATTCCCAAATCGTGTTATCAGCCGTCTTAGCGATGTCAATTGGCCGCCTCGGAGCTGCGATTGGACTTATTTTTTTAGTGGGGAACCGTGAAGGACTGCCAACAATCCGGAAACGATTCAAGCACTTGAGGCCAATATCATCCAAGCAGTCCGTGAGCTACAGCCCGAAACCATCAACAAGGTCTTGGAAAATTGGAGTGACAGAATGCGCTACTGCGAAGCCAGCCAAGGCAGTCACTTGAACGACGTGGTGTTCCATAATTAATAGGAATGTTTGCTCGTACTAATAAAGCCACACATACATGGAAAAAATGTAGTTTTGTTCATTTTATTGCATTTTTAAAAAGAATCTTGTATTTGGCCCACCACTTTGAGAGAATGCTTTTTCTCCCCTTGGCCTTAACGCCAAAATATTTAGCAATTTAACTACACAAACAATCAGTTCGCATACTGTACAACGTCCTTGCCAAACCTTTATGCAACAACCCAATTTATTACATTCAATCCATAACTAAACCACCTTTAAGGTATCCAAATTATTTTGCCCTGATAAATCGATTCACTTGGGAAACCCAAATTCTTTGCCCACAGAATTCAAGTCACATTCGGACTTTCATTTCCTCCACGAGAACCCGATAACAAATCCAATAGATACTCCTGCACACTTATGTAAGTGTATCAACGGTTTAATAGCATCTTGCGTGCCGGCTCACCTACACCTCAAACTTGGCAACACAGCCATATTGTTAATGGTAATCCCATCTCGAGTGAGTTCGATCCCAGAGCCGGATTGTTGTGCTGCTCTCTTGTTGTCTCTACGTTTTTGTTTAGTTTCCTTCTGATTTTGTTTACACATCATCTTCTCGGTCGATCTTCGATCAATAACATAGCTGAGCAGTGAACAGTGAAGTGAGCAATGAGCATTGAGCCAACCTTCGATCGAGTATCGAAATTGAAATGCAAGAGAGACTTGAACATTTTCGAGTCCAACTTTAACCGGTTACTTCTCGAGCTCGATCCATGTTTGTGGCCACCACTGTAGGCTCAGTTCGAACCTGGTTACCTCACCTCCGCTGATCCTCTGATTGGAACGTTTATACGCTTCGTTTACCTGCTGTGTGTGTTTGAGGTTGGTTGGATCGTTTATAGATCGTCATCGTGTACGGTGTGCCATTGTAGAGCAAGCTACGAATGAAACGACCGACGACGACGACAGTCTCCAGCACATGCAACAGACACCGAAAGATTAACTGAGATTTTTCCACGCCAACTGAGGACCGTGGCTGCGCTAGCGTTTTCTTGGTCGATCGCACCACAGTACCACTTTGACCATCGCGCTTGATTAGTTCAACGCGCGGACTGAGCTAATCGGGTTTTTGCCTCCTCTGAATTTCTGGCGAGCCGAAGAAGTTGTTGTGCATTTTTGACCGATTTTTTCGAACGTTTGTGTCGTTTGCTTTGTTTTTTTGTTGGTTTCTTTTGTGGTTGTCCGTTTTGTGCGTTCTGCAGGATGTGAATGGGATTATTATTTTGATTGCCGACAATTATAGTGGGAAATAAAATGCTCAGATTTTACCGATCGTTGGAGGGAGTCAAAAAAAAGTAACAGGAGCTCCTAGTGCCATTACAAAGGATTTACAGAATTCCTTGTGAGGGAACTCCCCAACCCAGATGCGATTTCAGATCGCTAAGTGAATCGAAAAGTGAAGAGTGATCCCCTTAAGTGCACTTAGATACATAAAGGCTATCGTAGATATTTTTTTCTGTTCTTCTTTTTTTTTTTTTTTTGTTCGACCACGATGATGGCCATCCCATATAATTCAGTGTAATCTGTTTTTTTTTTGCCTTGAGTGATTGATTCCTTTGTGGTTAGCTGTAAAAATATTTTCACCCCAAAGTGATCGGGATCTGTAATGATCGATTGTTGTGTAATTATTTCGAGTGAAGAAATCCAAGCCCAGTGCGGGTGAGTTTTCTGAAACACACATACACAAAGGAAGAGAGTAAAAAGGAGTTAATCTACAAAAAATAGGAAAAAAAAGGATAACAAAAGATAGAAGAAAAAAAAACAATTAATTTCCCATGAGATCAGGGATGATGGATACTTGAGAGGCACTCCTGTGTAAGAGCTCATCTTTAACTCAAAATATCAACAACAACAACAACAAAAAGAAGACGAAGTTTGAAGAGATAGTTTCCTTTATGGATTTAATTACCTGCTTCAGACGAACACAGACAATTTCACAAGGTAAGTGCCCGAGTGATGATGGAGGATATGGAAGAGTGTTGAATTTCTTATGGGAAAATATTTCGCCTTGCGGTGTTGTTAGAGCACAAAAAGGGACAGTGTGGTAGTAGGAGGGGTTAGTGTACCCATTTTTCTGGAATGTGAAGCACGTTTGGTGGAGGATGGCAATGAATTTAAATTGAAAACCTAAAGAAGTTCGGGGGGAGGAACATAAAAATTAATTCTGAATTTCAATTGATTTTTGAGGGAGTTTTTGAATAAAAATTGGGTCACCTTAAAATTTATTTATTGGGCAATTTTCAAATAAAATTTATGCAAAACTTGTAAAGTTTTTTTTTTTTTAATAAACATAAAACGCTTCATCAGCGCTTTACGAATCTTGTAGATAGGTTTCCACTTTTAATGTTTTTAACTTTTGGAAGGTTTTGTAAAAATTATAAGTTGTTCGCCATGTTGTTCGCATCCATAAGGGGGTTGGTTATATGTAGTTCGACAAGTCTCCAGTAGAATGATGGATGCGAAATCCATATTGCCTGTCGTTTATTAGCATAGAAAGCTAAGCTATTTGACGGTAGTTTTGCTGCAGTATTTCCATGCTTTTGAGGATTGGTTGATTGGAAGCGGTCCTTCAGCTGGTACAAAGAAGGTTTTCTATATATAGATTTCGGGTCCTTTTCGTCTCTCTATCACTATAAATCTTACCCAGAGCGACTCTCTGAGTTTCTTCAGAGTTCTTCCCTGGGTTCAATTGCAATAGTGTGTACGCTAGCATCTGTTTATGTGAGATCTGTTCCATCCAATGGGTCTCGAACCAATGTTCTCCTTAGATCCTCATTCTTCTGGCAGCCAAAGCTGGACATTGACACATTAGATGTGCCGCTGCCTTAGATTCCCCCAGGCATAGCTTACAAGTATCGTCCTCTCTAAGGCCGATCTTCCTTAAATGATACCCGAAATTACCATGTCCTGTAGTTAACACCACCATCCATTTAAATGTTCCTCCAGTCATGCTTAGAACCCTTCATTGAGTGGAGCAGGTCGGCCATTTAGCCTGTTTACATTGTTCAGTGTCCTCGTACCCAAGTCAGTGTTACTTCATTTTTAGATGATCACTTATTTAGCTTGAGCTTCTATGAGCTTCTAGGGGTGAGTACCTACCTACTACGGCCAGAGTTTGTCAGTCCAGATTTTTAAGCTCGTGGTCGAAATATTACATCCGTCGATGCCATTCTTCTTTAAATTAAGAGGAAGAAAAGAGCAATTTAATGAATGTTAGTGATTCTCTCATCATTAATAATCTTTGCTGCTTCTATAGTTTGCTTTTGTACCTTTTTGTGAGACTAACGAAATTAGATTTCAATAACTCCCGTGAAACCGAACCCTCTGCAATGTACTTCTTCAGTCAAGCGTGTTTTATTCGCTACTTCGTAGGAGTCTCTCGGTCGTGGAAGGACGCTAGCTTTTGTTCGCTAGTCTTGTGGTTTTTTCCCTGCTTCAGTTCAAGCTTGATCGTGCAAGTCGCGATATGCACAAACGGATGAGATGTCGAACATTGTTTTGCTAATTTTTTCGCTTTCTCATTGCCTGGAATGCCTTCATGTCTAGGAAGAGACCCAGCGCCTTGAATTCAGAGGAAGAGCATTTCACATTTCACCTTTAAGGAAGGTGATACCTTCTGATGATACTGTATCTACTGCAGTTGTAATGACTTCTATTGTCATATCCTTTTGAACGACGCACGCCATTATATCTTTATGAGACATATATTGATATGCCCAGCGAGAAAATGCCTGACCCTAAACTGATTGTACCTCAGCTTCTGAATGGGGGAGAATGATGATTTAGGTACAGCTCATATTTTTCTGGAACGAATTTACAAAATGCGGTTTATTTTGCTTTTATGTCCAACTAGCTGACCCGGCAAACGTTGTTCTGCCTAAAATAGTTATTTTAAATATTTCAAGATCTAGTTTGATATTTTTTGTTCCATTATTTTTTTTTTTTAATAGAAAATGAAGGCGGATAGCTTCACTGGTTCAGCGGCCATTCTGAGAACGCCGGCTATTGTTACCATTGTCTCTTCTTGGCATCGTAACATATCGAACTGTAAATGATCATTTCACGCACATACATTTTTCACTATCAATAATTTACCTTCTAAATAGCCAGTAAAGAAAGTTAACGAACGAAAAAGATACAATTGAAATTTGGAAATCAAATTGAGAAACAAAACAAATCGATTACTTTTAGGTTTTTTTTCCTAATCCTTCGGGTAGCAATTACGAACAAACCCGCAGAAGAAAGTGTACAATTCGGTCGCGCCATGTCCCTTTGTCAAATTTTGGCCAACGACCACTCCTGTGCCAATACCTTTGATTGTCTGCAAATTCGAACTGAATTGATTCGGTGGTTTTCGAGATATAATATTTTGAATGTTTTTTTTGTATGGGAGGTGCCACGCCCCATTCTTCAATTTTGACCAATCTCCAGAGGAGCACTTCTGGGCCAATACCTAAGATTATCTGTAAATTTGAGTTCAATCGATTCGGAGGTTTTCGAGATATAAGATTTTGAATGTTTTTTTTGTATGGGAGGTGCCACGCCCTTTTGTTAAATTTTGACCAATCTCCTTCAGTGCACTCCTAGGCTAATACCTAAGATTTTCTGTAAATATGGGCACAATAGAGTCGGTGGTTTTCAAGTTATACGTATCCGAACACATTTTAGAACTCATTTATATATATATAGATAAGCTATTATTGAATTAACGATATATTTATAAACATCTCGAAGTTCTTATTCATGAAAGGCGAAAATCTGAGTTTGCTTGTTGGATTGGGCTAACTTTGGGGCGGTTATGTCAATGTGATATCAGGATTACTGAGCTTGGTGTCGAAGCTAAGTTTTCGGTCTCTTACATAATATGATGCTTGCATCAACTCATACC
Organism: Cheilosia scutellata; assembly: GCA_955612985.1. Lineage (NCBI taxonomy): Eukaryota > Metazoa > Arthropoda > Insecta > Diptera > Syrphidae > Cheilosia > Cheilosia scutellata. The sequence goes on along the minus strand of OY015312.1, from coordinate 49,166,967 downwards.
TATGGCCATAAGACTTGGGTACTTATACTGACTGAAAGAATTTAATCGCCTATCCAAGCTTCGAAATAAGATTTGTTGGTCGTTGCGCTGAGGTGACTCCCAGAGATTGTTTAAAGACTAGTCTAGTCAATGTCGAGCAAGAACAACTAATTCTCTGAATGAATGGTCTATAACTCGTAGATATCAATTGTTAACACTCGTATTTATTAGGGTTAGGTAAGCATCGCTGCCATTACGTAGCTTTACTGAAAACGGTCTTTAAAAATATTTTTTAGTTCAATAAACCAGGTTGGTGTCTAAATAGGTACAAAAAATATTGAATAAAATATTATGCATAAAACAACATGCTGTTCTTTTGCTCACATATTATTAAAGAAACGAACCTTTTTCAACAAAATGGCCCTGTTTTTTACTTACATGTTTTTTCCATCTAAAAAAAAATAAGTAGTTGGCTCAACAGGCGTGTATACAGACACTTTAGGCCTAGCTTTCACAACCATTCGTTTATGTGAGTTTTTATATTTGGGACGAATGGAAGCGACCTACCGAGTCCGAACGGTTGAATTGAGAAGCTTTTTCAGGGTTGCGCCCACGTTTTTTCCATCTATCCGAGCATAAATTATCTTTCCCAACTTCCAGACGCAAGTTTTTTTGCTTAAGTTACGCAACCCTAACCCAAGGTTTCCTTGGTTTATAAGTCACATTTTCCCTGATAAAGGACATTTTCAGATTTGCGTTGCATAAAATTAAGTAGAGTCTATAAAAATATATAAAAACTAGTTTCTTCCCGCGGCTTCGCTCGCGCAGCCCTCAGGATTTTAAATACATATCACGAAGGAAACCTTCCTATGAAAGTACCCAAAAGCAGTTAGTAGATCAGTTATCTAAAAATATTGTATTGATTTAGATTTATGACTACATACCTACAGACATTTTAATTCTTTGCTAAATACGCCGCTCGAGCGAAACTAAATTTTAGGTGCTCTCCAATTATTTTCTCCAAACATTAGCTAGAATCCTAGCTAAATTTTGACATATAGTGCGCTGTGGACTATAAGTGTCACAAAAAACAACTGTTCGTTGAAAATAACTTTCTTCAAAAATTAATAGACGCGAAAAAGTGTTATATTTTCTTTTTTCCTTGACTGCTATTCCTTGATTTCAAATTTATCACTTTCAAAGGATTTCACATCAAAGTATTCATTGAACCCTTAGGTATTAATTTTCCGCAACACAAAAACACAACAGGAAAAAAACTGACATGATCTGTTAAAATTTAGCGTAAAAAAATGTGCTGACTCAGCAACATTTTGGGGAGGATTTTGTAGGGGAGTTAAAATTTAGCGCGAGCAGCGTACCTACTAAGCTTTATCAATGTACCTACAAAATTTCAAATTGATACGACGAATGGTTCGTGATGTCTCATTGGGATCATTGGCAATAACTCGGCAAAAGCAAAATTTCCAAAATTTAAAGGTATCCTCGTGCAAAATTTCAGCTTTATAGGACAAAGGATTTGGGCTTATTTGCTAATTTCCTTGCCGAGCATCAGTTTCACTAAGTTTGAACGTTTGAACCATGAAGAAAATTTAAATATATGAAAAGTAGGCGGTGGGAATTTGAATAATGAGAAAACTCAAATTTTGAAAATTTTAAAATTTATTCAAATACCTACGGCCTACTTTTATATAATATAAGAAAAATATATGAAAAGTAAGGAGCGTTACAGAATCAGTAAAGGTAAATATGTATATGATAAGTTGTATTGTGTTTGTCGGTAATGATCTCTTTAATGTGTGAACTGATTTTGATTCTTGAAATTTCCCATGAAAAGTGACGTTAATACCATGGTTTGTAAGTGTATACGGTCTTTGTAGGTGTATTGGTTCATGAGTTATAGGGGCGTGGCACCTCCTATACAAAAACTTCATAAAATACATATGTATTTTGAAAACCACCGAATCGATTGAATTCAAATTTACATACAATTTTCGGTATTGGCCCAAAAGTATTCGTGTGAAGATTGGCCAAATTGAAAAAAGGGGCGTGGCACCTCCCATACAAAAAATAGATAAAATACATATGTATTTTGAAAACCACTGAATCGATTGAATTCAAAATTCTATACATTTTAATCTTTTTTAATCTTCAACTTAAATATTTTGACGGTCACGGTCTAATTTCATATAGAAACTTTCGCCAACTTTCGACTTCGTAAAAGTCTGAACACTAAAAATGATTATTATTATAAATGATTATTTATAGTACCACGCATTGTGTATTGATTAACGATCATCACATTTCTGCTAAAAAGTATGTAGTAGATCAAATTTTCTTTTCGTTGTTAATGTGGTTACCTTTCAAAAAGGTGTAAATGTTATTAATGTCTATCCACAAATAAATATTTTCTTCACTTAATTTGCTACATTATAGACCACAGTGGTTTTCATTTTTTGCAGTTAGATTTATTGACCAACAGTAAAAAATGTTGAGTCCATGAAATGGACATAAATTAAGATAGAAAAATGTACGAATTATTCGCATTAATTTATTTTTAGCTTCAAGGTCCGTAATAATCTTTTTAGCGTAGGCTATTGTTCCAATTGAAGAAATATACTCGAACTTTTCTATAAATAATACTCGTAGGTGCACACATTTGCATTACATGCTTTTAGGTCAGTCCGTAATACCATAATGATGATGCATAGTATAATGATCCTATAAATAAGTGAAAGAATAAATTACATACTCGTATTTTAAAAGTAACACTTAAGTTCATACTTTAGTGGGTATTTCTGTTGTCCAGCTTTTGTCTACATTTATTTTTTAATAGACGCAATTTCGATTTGTTTTCACACTTAAAATCTGGTCATTAAATTGAGCATTATTACTGTAATTAATGAAGTAGGTTAATTTTGAATTGGTTTCTCTTAGGTGCATAATAACATAATAAACATATGAATAATAATCGAGTTTAAACTCCGAGTACGTACTCCTGAGCATGAGCGTGAAGCCGTGAAGTGATAGTTTGTGCTCCAATTTATATGAATACAAAATTTTTGTTTGAAGAGTAGGTACGTGCAACGTGCTCCTGTACATGTACATATAGGATACTCGTTGATACTCGTCATTTTATTTTCAAACTAACGAAGTTTATGATAATTTTTGGAATTTTGTATAATTGAAAATCTAATTTTAAATTTAAGACCTTCCGCACACGAAACATAGCAATAAAATATAATAAACCCTTGCCAGAAGACAATCAATGAAAAGGCAGGTCCACAGAGCGGGAAAGAAAGCGACACCATCTCTGAAGTAATTCGAAAGCGGTTCCGGAATAGATGATCGGGGGATCAAGATTCAAGATGTCTCATAGTACTTGAAAATTTAAATAGAGCGGGACTGTTTATAGTGTCCATTAGAGTTCTCCCAATACCGAGTACAAGACCGGATTTATAGACGAATTCATTTTAAAAATTACGCTGCAAGTTTATAAAAAGTAACATCATTGCCGGTCGCTGCATCCACAATACTCGAAGTTTTAATTTTCCTATAATATTGTCTTGAATGTCATAGAAAGGGGAAAACATATTTCAGAACTTCTGGTTAAATCGTATGGCTACATAAAATAGCAAATTGTGGCAGCTAGTCAGCTACCTTTTCACGACTAAATCTGTGAACAAAAAGTAATGCAATTTGGCAAACAGATAGTCTGGGTCTGCTGTGGGACTTAAAGATGGACATATCTGACTTTTTATATCTGCTAAATATTTATGAGTTAAGATATTGGCGAACGATTATATCAATGAAGTTTGTAAAACTGGAAATATAGCTGCAAGATAACATTGATGTGGTATATCAGAGCAAACTACTTCGCGTGAACAGCAATGGAAAAATGGGCGCGGCACTTCCCTTACAAATAAACAAAAAGAAATACTGCAAACGCTATTTTTTGACACTCTATGGAAGCTAAAGTTGTAAAATTTGGAACAATGATGTGCATTGTCCTAAAAGACAGGAACATATTTAAGCATTATACAATTTCTAGGCACAGGCAAAGCCGGGCTACAGCTAGTTTTAGTTTATAAAAACTTGGTTGCCACTCAACTGGAAAGTCAGAGAAATTTAGGAATTTTGAACGCAGTCAGGGAAAATTTGGGCACGAGTACGGGAGGGGTAATTTAAAAAAAAAAAATAAAGCATAAAATGAAAATAAAATATTAAAAAACAATGGCAACGCCTACAATTAAGGATTTTAGGATTTTTGAAAGCCAAGAGTCCGTTCTTTCAAATTATTTTTAAATCAAGTTATTTTTATTAACAGTTTTTGAAAAAAAATGCTTTCAAAGTTGAAATTTAAGGAAAAAAATTAAAAAAAAATGTTGTATGTTGATTTTATCAATATTGAGAATATAGATAATTAATTTGTTTGTAGTTTTTACTGCCTAAATCAATTCTTAATCGAACACTGAAAACTAGATTGAATTATGTCTTCTAATTTTTGAGAAAATGGAAAATTACTTTTATATGTCACATGCTTAGAGTATAAATTGTTACCTTTGCACCTTGAAATGGGTATGGGGGGGCATGCTGCCCACCTGCAACCCCCCTGCTTGGGGTCACTGTTGGATTTTGGGATGGGTGCAAGGCTGAGTATTGTGGCGTATGGCCACAATTATTAATTAAAGAGAGTATTTTTGATTTTAACGAAACTTAGTTCTTGTTTGCTCTCTTTTGTTCTTTTCTTCCGGCTTGCTCAGGGCTGGGGGTGGGAAGAACTAAGTTCCAATGAGAACGTGAGGGTTACCGCCGTTGTGGAGAAGAAAGGAGAATTGACCCGAAATAAAATATGTAATTAACAATTCATGATTATGTATTTACTACTTAGATTCAAATTCAAATACATAGTTCTTAACTTAGGACAACAGAATACAATTTTTATGTACTAAACACTTATAGGTTTCTTATATATGGAGTTGTGGGTTGGAAGTGATGCTTCCCTGGAACTCAATACTGACTGTGATAAGGACTGTGATATTAGCTTAGATTTTTTTTATACTTAGACGTAGCATATGATTTTTTATAGTTATATAGTTATAGTGTTTTTTAGATAAATATACCCAATTATACTTATAAGATCTGTGATATTCGTGTGCTGTGATAACATGTGTTTTCACTTTATGTGTTTCGAGTATGCGTGTTTGTGTAGCTTTGTAGATGACTTTTAGCTTATTTTGTGTGTTGTTTTATACGATTTTGTGTAGCTTGAGCTGTGTTGCATGCCTCGTTTTATTTCAATGTTGTAATTATGTATCTTCGTGCACGTGTTGAATTATCTCAGGTAGTATATGCGGGTGGATAAGTAGACTATGTCTCACTTAATCTAAGCTCTCTTAAAGAATTTATATATTTTTTACACGTCTTAAAATAAGATTAGGTACTTTTAACGAAAAAAACTTCTTAGACTATGTCACTTAATTAAGGCTGGATGCATATGCTTATGCCTTCAGAACTAAGATTGAAATGGCAGATTTCTCTGAAAGGAAATGGATGATCACCTAGCTCACAAAAGGGAAAGAGGGAATCTGCTAGAATAATATAATTCAGTGCAGCCACTATCCAAGGATCAATTGTACTAGATTTTTCAGTGCTAGCTAGAGATGTGCAAATTGAATTAGTTTAGTGCGTGATTAGCTAGATGTTTCAGTATATGCAAACTTTCTTTAAATTATATTAGTTTATCCAATGTCAACAAGATTCTTCAATAACAGTCTCTGGCCTAAAACTTCACATTATAGACAAAATTTTGCTGATTTGCACTATAGACAATTTAGAAGAGATTCCTAGCTATGAAAAATGCTATAATACTTTGTTGTTAGTGTTGCCATTGATTTTTAATATTTTATTTTAATTTTAAGTTTTATTTTTTTTTAATTACCCCTCCCTCCTAAACGGAGCGAGATAGACCCGCCCTCCCATAGCAAAAAATGCTTGTATTTAACCCCTCTACATATGTCCATCATTAGTTTTCATCGCCAAAATTATTGTACTCACCCCAATTTTTGTCCTTGAATTTCAAGTTTGAAATTGTTTTTTTCAAAAACTATTAACAGAAATAACTTGATTTAAAAATAATATTCAAGAACAGATTCCAGGCCTTCAAAAATGATATAGTCTTTTATTATAAGTGTTGCCATTGTTTTTTAATAATTTTTTTTTTTTCATTTTAAGTATTTTTTTTTTTTTAAATTTCCCCTCCCGCCTAAACGAAGCGAGATAGACCCCCCCCCCCCACCTCCCATAGTAAAAAAAGCTTATATGTAACTCCTCTACAAAAAACCGTTATCAATTTTTGGCGCCTAAGTTATCGTACTCTCCCCAAAATTTTCTTCATTTATTTATAATGATACCAAAATTGTGTTTATACCAGCGAAAAAAAAAAATGATTTAAAATGTTGGTAAATTGAGTGTCTGTGTACAAATAAAAGTGTTTTTCGGCAACTTGACTTATCCTTTTTGCTGTTGAAATGTGAAGGTCATGGCCAATTTTGTGTTTGTAATAGTATCCGAACAATATCGCTAGTATCGAAACAAAAGTCCGAAATTCCGCAAAGTGAGAAATTAGATTTTGTCTTTTATTTATTTCGAACGTGGTATCTACATAATGAGTGCTAATTCAAGTTATATCCGAAAAGCACTTTTGAAATATTTGAACTTTAGGAATTAAACTCTGAGGAAGGCCCCTAAACTCTGGAAACACTTTTTTTGCGTTCAGTTGGGTCAAATCGATCGGAAAAAAATTAAAAAAAAAATTTTCCGCGCACAGATTTGATTTTTTTTATTACTTTCAAGCATAATTTAAATTCTCTTATAATTATTATATGATATGCTGAACTAACTTTTCCACACGTTTTAAAAAACACGAGAGAACAGCTGAAATAGAAATTGTACATGTACATCCCTTCTATTCTCTCAAATGTGGCACATTCTCTATTTGAGTAGCTAATTCTCCTACCTCTCAAAATAGGCACATTCCCAGCCATACAAAATCACTAAAGTCACAATCTCAAGACAACACAAGATATAATACAAAATTAAATATCAAGATCAAGATCCATTATTATATTCTAATATCCCTTTAAAAAAATGAATTAAATATTTTTTTTTTGCTAAATGTAAACATTTTTTTTTTGTAAGGGAAAACTTGAAAATTGGTCAGGGAAGTTTATTTTCAAAAATAATGGCAACTCTGAAAAATTCAAGTTAGTGAATTTGACAGATAAATTTGATCAAATTTGACAAGTATTTATTTCACTTAATTTATTCGATTGTTCTTTTTCCTGTTCCATTAACAGGTTTCCCTTTGACATATACAGTGTTACCAGAATCAAAACTTTTGACAATATGTAACAATTAGAAACTGGGGTAATATGACCAACTTGGAAAGATTTACATATCTAATCTTTTGATCGTTTGATAAATAATTTAGGACTTTGTTCATTTAAATGATTCATCTCTAAAAGCAACTATCAAATATCAAACACTAAAGCTGAGAGTTTTAAAGAATATGCTTAACAATTGGCGGGAAAATCTATGAACTCTAACTCAAATTCAGAATAGCCTCTGGTCATTAAAGTTTCAGAAACGATCCACCCCTTGGGCATTTACCTTTGGTCATACAAATTAAAATTGGCATGTAGTCTAATGTGTTACCCTTAGAAAAGACTAAATCGACTATAAGATTAAGGATCCTACATGCTACATGTCACAGATCACTGATCAGATATATTTAACGAACATGGAAGCGCTACAATTTCATCTGTTAGCCGTCTAAAATCATAAAATTCATTACTCTGTAATATATAAGTATAGTTAGTGAACAAATTGCCCCTCGAATGACACATATTTCCTTCACATGATTTCCTAAAATTAAAAAAAACCTACTTATTTGTAATTCGTGAACAATTTCGTATCTACTTCTATCTTAATGAAACATATGTATGTACTCACTTTGTTGAACCATAAATCAAAACCTTGAAAAGCATGATCATGCAACAGCACGTAGCATCTCAGGTGCAAAGGTACCTAGATCATTAAATTCACATTAAACGACTTTAATTGCATTTTGTGAAATTGTTTAAGTTCATACCTACCGGTGACCTGTATTAACAAATTTTTATTCTCTCTCTATTATACCATCTCGATCTCTGCCTGTATAACATAAAAATATTTTTATCTTTGAGTGAAGTTGAATTATAAAAATAATAATACCCTCAGTACGACTACGAGTTCTTTCACAAAATTAAAGATGGGATTTTAATAAGCCATGTGTATGGTATGTTGTATTTGTATCAGAGCATGTCATCATCGGTTTTATTCATTAGCATGGATGTGATAAAAATCACACTAACCGGTCAACTTTACGAATTATTTTGTTTATAAGCGGATTCATAGTTGATGTGTCATAAAAAATTATCTCGACGCATAGTTGACTGGAGTATCTATTAATTGTTTGAGACTTAAATGTATCTATATATGAAATCGGCAAATAAAACACAAACAACATCATGTAGAGCTATTAAATAATGCAATAAAACTTAAAAATTGATTCGGTTGTTTATGCTGACTTCATATAGTGGTATAATATTTTCAGTTTGACATTTGGATAAGATATAATGCAGGAATGTGACCGAACATGACGTGGGGATAATGGATATCACTTTGAAAAGCTTAATGAAGTCTGGTAATATGACACTATGTATGTCTGGACCTGTTCTTATATGAATATTTGTCGCAGTTCGCAGTAAAGCAAAGTGAAGTAGAATCTTAACCATGCAATTACAACAACCACAATCTACTTGACACTGCTCAGATTTACCAGTAGAAATAATTTGTAAGCAGCTAAATTCTCGGCGCTTTTGAAAATGCTAATTTCCCGATTTCTCTAATTTTTCAGTCCACTTCGAAAATTTGTATTTTTCGCCCATCCAAGCTAAAGTTTTCATGTCTACGGTATATTTCCCTTCTGGTAGGATATGAACAACTTTCAGCACCATTCACTTTCAGCTATTGGGTAGTAAAGAGAACACTGAATTGAACCTCCTCCAAAAGTGGAGACATGCACCACAATATCGGTATGAGCCTTATTATTAATCATTTTCAGCTTTCAGTTAAAGTTTGTAGTGTAGGTCACAATAGATAATTTTATATGGAAAAATACGCTACTGAGAGTTCGTCAAACTTAACGTGGACTACTTACCTAGTGGACCTGGGCCTCAACCAGTACGCCTTTCCAGTTAGCGCGATCTCCAAGTTGGTTGAGGTCTTCCACTTGTGCGCGCCACCTAAGGCGAGGTCTTCCTACTGTGTTGTTCCTCCGGGTTTGAATCGAAGATTCTTGGGTTGGAGAGTTGGTGTCCATTCGCTGTACATGTCCTAGCCATCTTAGTCGACTGATACGTACTTTTCTGACCAGTGTCCTATTTCACCAACTTATAATTTTGTATTTACAATTATTTTTTGACAATTTTCTTAGCAAAAGAGGCAAATTCGGTTTAACCACATTTATTTTAAAAGCAAAGTGGAAAAATACTTGTAAATACAAAATTGTAAGTTGGTGATATAGGCCACAGGTCGATGTCTCTGTACAGCTTCTAGAGTTCGCTGTTAAATCCGAAGAATTTTGCGTTTGAAGCGTCCAAGGAGATCTTTATCCGCACGTCCATGATTCTGCGCCATAAAACAGGACTGGGATGATGAGGGTCTTATATAGAGTCACCTTGGTATTTCTCGACAAGGCCGTAATAATGAATTGCCTTCTTAGGCCGAAGTAACAGCGGTTGGCAAGTGTAATTCTTCGCTCGGTTTCTGATGTGATGTCATCTTTGGAGCTAATAGCGGAGCCGAGGTAGCCAAAGTCCCGAACTAACTCAATGTTATAGCTGCCTATTGTGACGTTCTATCCGATTCGTCGATGATGTGTGACCCTTCTTGTTGACAGCATATAATTTTGTTTTGCCCTCATTCACCATTAAACCTATTTTTGCTGCCTCTTGCTACTTTTTTGTTGTTTCACAGACTTTTGGAAAATGTTGGCCCTGGTGTTGGCTTGCGAGTTTCGCATAATTTTCTCAAAAATGATGTTGAAAAAGTCACATTACAGCACATCACCTTGTCTAAATCCTTTTTTTGACAGTAAGTAGTCTCGGTGAGATTTTTTCCGACCTTTACGGAGCAGCGAGCGTTCTCCATCGTCATTCTGCACAATGTAATAAGTTTGGCCAGGATGACAAAACTAGACGTGGTTCTATATAACTCGTCTCTTTAAATGTTGTCATATATCTTTTCTTTTCTTTGTGTCAAAAGTTAAATTCACGTGCGAGATTGGGCCTGAGAAGCTATATGAACAAGAACATATCAACTGATTGCTTAGATATTACCAGACGATGATGACAAAACCACTGGTCGAACAGCCTTCTTCTTGTCGGATTTTTATGGAGCCAACGCGTGACTTTAGACAGAGGTTATAATATTTTTCCATATGCCATTAGGTTAAAGCACAAAGCCAAATTGGTCAGATTGGGTGGATATTAAGTTTGCTGCTTCGAATTCATGCATTCTCATGCAGACTCAAGCTCAAACTATGAAAATGGGCGTCTGCCCCTTTTTACTTAAGGAGTTTGCCATATTATTCTATTAAATAGCATATATGACAAAATTACTCCTACTTACCTTATGCGAATACAAACATACATACAATGTCCTTTTTCAAAACTTCATACGTTCGGCCACAGCTTATAGGTCACCAATAAGTTATTTTTAGAAAGGATATTTTTTCAGCAGCTAATAATTAGAACTACCAGCAGTTAAAATGTGTATACGATGCCTTACGACGAAAATATGACGTACTTTTTTGTGTGACCAGGTTTTTGACAGCTTTTTAGGTCATCAATATGTCAATTTATTCTTTACTCTTTACATTTGTTGTAGGGTATTTTTTAGAGGTTGGTGTCTAAATTGGCAATACTATTTTCAGTAAAATTCAATCTGACAGCTGGCAGACGATTTTTGTGCTCAGAATGTTATAGAGTTATCTACGTCAGATCAAAATAACGCTTGCAAATTTATTTTGAAAATCGTGGGTTCATGCAAAGCAATTGGAGTTGTTTCCATTCACTTTTTGGAAGATCTTGGTTTACGACCTTTCAAGAGGAAGTTTGTTCAGGAATCAGGAATTGAAGCCGCGAGACCATTTTGTCCGACGTAGGTGAGGTAATTGGGCCAAAAATAATATTGAAAACTAGCGGACCCGGCAAACGTTGTTTTGCCTGCTTGAACATTTTCATTTCATTTTTATTTAACCGATGTGTCCAGACTGATTCTGTACTCCGTGTGATTCGACCGATATGTGCCCACGAATTGTATTGTCTAGACAAATTGTTTCCCATGATTGTCGAAGAATAACGTTTGAAATGTATTTTTTTGTTATGAGAGGTGTCACGCCCTTTTGTCCAGTCCCGCCAGGTTTTATAAAATGCTTCAATCAGGCAATGTTCAGATATCGTGATTTAAATAACTTTTTTTGTAAGGGTGGTGCCATGGCCCGTTTTCCAATCCCACCCACTTTAGCTCCCATGGGTGTCGATAAATGGGATTTAAAATGCATATTTTTTTATACGGTAGGTACCACGCTCCTTTTTTGTCCAATTTTGATCAAACTTTCACAGAAACACCTTTGGATCAATAACAAATATTTTCTTAAAATTTGATTTTTTGGTTTTTTTCGTATGGGAGGTGCCATGCCATTTTGTCCAATGTTCACCAAATGGATGGCTTAGATTCATCCTTGGACCCACTCAAACATACACACAAAATTTAATTAAAATTGGTCCAGCCGTTTAGGAGGATTTCGATTACAACACACGTACAGAAAAATTAAATAATATAGCTGTACCCGCCCGGCTTTGTCCGTGCACAGAAATTGTATTGCTTATAGTTCTTAGATAATAATGTTCTTTTGTAAAATGCGAAAAATGAGAAAAATCGATTTTCTGGAATTTTCTTTCTGCGTAAACCTGAAATACAGCAATACGAAAAAAAAAAAAAAATAAAGAATCATGAAAATCGGCTCAGCGATTATCGAGTTATAACGTCATCGAGTTTCACCCCATAGAAGATGTTTTTTGTATGGGAGGTGCCACGCCCCTATGTCCAATTTTGACCAATCTTACAGCAACACTCCTGGGCCAATACCTAAGATTGTCTGTAAATTTAAACTCAATCGATTCGGCGGTGTTCGTGATATACGATTTTGAATGTTTTTTTTTGTATGGGAGGTGCCACGCCCCTATGTCCAATTTTGACCAATCTTCACAGGAATACTCCTGGGCTGATACCTAAGATTGTATATAAATTTGAACAATCGATTCAGTGGTTTTCGAGATATAAGATTTTGAATGTTATGGGAGGTGCCACGCCCCTTTGTCCAATTTCTCACCTTTTAAACCTTCCCTGGACGGACTTCCACAAATAATTCAAGACCAAAATTAGCCAAATCGGTTCAGCCGTTCTCGAGTTTTAGTGAGACTAACGAACAGCAATTCATTTTTATATAGAAGAAAAAGATTTGGAAGTCATTTGGCTTGTTATTAACGATATGCAGATCGATAAAGTCGTCGGCTGGCTTAAGTGAAGCGTGGTCTGCATATGCAATGCATATAGGCCCGAAGTAAAAAAAAAATTAATTTCAAAATCTTATATGTACATATCTCGAAACCACCGAACCGATTAAGCTAAAATGTTTAGATCATTTGAGGTGTTCGCCCGGGAGTGGTCAAAATTTGACAAAGGGGCGTGGCACCTACCAACCAAAAAAAAAACATTGCAAATGCTTTTTCCCGACACTTCGAAAAGTAGTCGGCCGATTAAGCTGAAAATTACACAATTTCTGCTATGCAGTTGCGAGTTCACGTCGATCACACCTAAGTTTTCAATTCTTCCGATAGATGGTGCTGAATACCCAAATTTCAAATTCAAAATTAAGTACACTTTATTGATATTTATGACAGATTTAGCCTTGAAATTTGGTAAATAGACATTTATTGACTTTAGAAATCATTTAACAAACTCTGGGCTGGATCGGGCAAAGGGGCGTGGCACTTCCTATAAAGCTTTAAATTGATATCAGATGAAAATTTACAAGGTCGCCTTTGGGAAATCTTCAATCGGACAGGACAAATCCATTCGTCTGACTATTGTGTTCCCGTGTCTAGCTTATAAATAAGAAAATAACATTCCCGTACTATTGATATACAACCTATAGTATTTAGCAAACATATGTACTCAAAAGCAAAACCATTCTGAGTTTCCTTTAATCTTCAACTTCAGTTTCAACTTCGTTTGCAAATGGCTTACATTTTTTGTTACATAACCGATAACCTAAATGTCTCATCTTAAATTCGAATCGGCATTGAAAACGTCGATGTCATGTCGACCACACCTCATTTGTAAAACGGAACAAAACCGTCCAACCAAAATCCGGCGAAAGTTATTTCCACAGTGAAAGGACACAAAAGCGGAGACTTGACAAAACCCAATTCATCCAATTATGCAATTTGCTGTCGGATGTAACTGCAAAAAAAAAACAACAACAAAAAATCACCTTTCAACAATTTAATTATCATCCTTCGTCTTGTTGTATACAGCAGAAAAACAAAACTCATCACATCGCACATGTCACCCTTTCAAAAATTACTTTGCCTCATTCCAAAGCATTTTTTTCTTTATTTATTCAATCTTGTTTGTCTCGTTTTTGCTTCAATTTTAATCTGCCAAATAATTACCGCATTCCTCGGTCCATTCATCATGATCGATTCGCACACAGATACTTCGTATAAATGACTCCGAGTCCATAATATGTATATAAGCAAAAAAATGCCTCGGAATGGAAAGAGAGAAGCAAAACGGAATAATAAGAAAAAGAAAAGAAAAAAATTAAATTATCTGTTCAACTCTGCGGCCTTGTCTGACCTACTTAGCGACTTCGATTTGCAAAAATAGCAGCAACTTACACGAACAAAACGAGCACCACAGCCAGCAATATACAGAAGTATCTGCAACAGCTTATGCAACAAGATATGTACTTCACTTGGAGATTTATTTGAATGTTTTTCCTCGCTAAGTGGAGAGATAAAAAAAAAAATAAAAAAAATTAAGAGGCTCTTTTGGAGCCTCAATATGGTGACTGCGACATATGGTCGGGCATTTTGACAAACGCACCGGTACCAGCATCACCAAAAGCAAAAATGGCGACGCGACGATTCAAATTAAACATTTTTTTTTTTTTTCGCCTAAAAACATTCAATATGGACATGAGCCGTGAGCGTGTAAAGTAATTTGCCGCAACTTCATAAATCATAGCTTCATAAATCAGTTCGTGCGGTATCTTGAGAGCCGTAAATGACCGCGTGGTACTCATTGAACAAGTCTCTGTCTAAATCTAGAGAAGATTGCGCCGTATTTGTTGTCGATGGGTTTGGGGGTTTCCTTATGAACGTTTTTATGGTTTGGTATAGGTATCTAATGTAACTTATGCTTAGAGTTAAGATTGCTAACATGTTGGGGACATTTCTCTATTTATCTTAGTTTTGCCATATTTTGAGTCCCAGCAAATGAAGTCGCCAAAGCTTGACAAAAATCTCGGAACGTAACTGTGCTGAGAAAGCTTCTCTAAATAAGCTTCCCTAAACATTTCAAAAATAAAAAATTATGCCTTCCACATTCACAAAGGGACTTTTCAGAGCCTTCCAAGTTTCTCTGCTTTATGCCTAGAAATCCGAAAGTTTAATAGTTCAGTTGAAAACAGTATTTGTGTATAGGTTGGCCAATTTTACTTGTTTAAGGTTTGTGCATTTGTCCAGCGCTGTTTTTGGATCTAGAAGTCCAGTCGGCTGAAGCTACTTTGTGGCTTGTGGCTTTTCTCCTTGACCGTTTTTTTTAAGGTTTTAAACGACATCTACTGGCAAAGAGAAGAGCCCAACATTCTAAAAAAACTCGGTTTTTGGTTCTCGAAACCAGAACCTTCGTTGGGTCTTCCTGCGTCCTCGGCCAGGGCCAATATTGACGACTGGGTTTCCAACGAACACAATTGTGTAATGCTGGGTTTCCACTTGTCGATTTTAAATTGACAATTGACGTATTTTTATGCCAATTATAAAATTGGCAAGTGGAAATAGCCAAAAATTGCTTGTCAATGAATGGACAAACAGCGTTTGCCAATAACTGACAAAGAATTTGAGTGACAAGTGGAAATTGCTGAATTGTCAAACCAAATGTCACTTTGTCTATAATTGATAGTGAAAATTAATTGACATCAAGTTCATAAGTTTGACAATCAACTGACAAACGATTGACATAAGTGGAAATGAACTGACGGTGGTGTCGTTCAATGACATAAACGGGAGATCTGACGGACTTTGTCCATCAGCCGACATGTGGAAACCCACCTTAAGGCTCTCCAGGATGTGGGCAAACTAAAACTAAACGCATTTGTTCCTGAAAGTCAGTAAGAAGTCTGTTCCTAAACAGAAAAGACTGTAGACAACTTATAGGTGTTCTTACGGGACACTTTACTTGCTAAGCATCTTAGTGTGTCATAGGCTAAAGTGATACCACTGTTTGCGACACTTGTGGAGAGGGCGACAATACTTCGGATTATTTCCTTTTTATTGTCCTGCCTTTGCTCAGCTGAGGTGGCAGATCTTTGGCAATGATTAGGGTTACCATACGTCAGGATTTGGCCTGCGTCCGGCTTTTAGGGTCTCTGTCAGGCTCAGGCCAGGCCTCACGCTTTGTCAGGCTTTTTAATTTTTTGTTAATTTATTTACATCAATAGATCATTTTGGAATGGTTTCATTTATATTTGTTCAGTAAAAGAGACAATACTATTAACGAAATGACAGCAGTCACATATGCAGCAATTCAATTCCCAATTTATTATACATATACACAACCTACTATTCGATCTGGGAGGTTGGTAACCTTACGTAAGTCACAAAACCATGGTCAGTATCACTCAAATGCTTTTTTGGATGCAATTGTCAAATGATATACAATACATATATTCTTTTGATTCTGTATTTGAAAGTATAGAATTTTCAAAAGAAACAATATAACACTAAATTGCCGCATCTGGGGCTCGGAAAACCCGCCGAGAAGCCAATGCATCCAGAGAGTGACATTTTGGTGCGGATTGTGGAGTGGTGTGCACTTTTCTGTTTATAAATGCCTAAAAAGTGGTTTGTTCGCATTTCATCAATTCGTTCGTTCGCTCCCATGTGAATGGTCCTTTACTAATAAAGCCATAACACCTACATGAAACAAATTTAATTTTGCTCATTTTAGCATTTTTAAAAAGTAGCTTATATTAGGTTCACCCTTGTACCATAAATTGAAAATTATATTATTATTAGGTATTATTATTATTATTATTATTTTTTTTTTTTTTTGAAAAAAACAGGATAGGTATACAATACGTTTAATATTTTGAATATTGGAAAACCAATCCTACGGAAATAAAAAAATCCCATAAGCATAACAAATAATTTTCTCTCTTACAACCGCACAATGGACAAAAAAAAGAAATAAACTTAATTTAGACTCAGTGAAAGCAAAGAACATTTAAAAAAATCTTGGGAAGAATTTCATAGGTATATTTTGAAGAAACCAGAAGTTCTAAATCAAATATATGCAACTGAGAAATATAAAAAATGTCAGGCTTTTTGCTCCATATAATCAGGCTCCAATTTCGTTTCCTAACTGTCTTGCTTTTCGATTTTTTGTGATGGTAACCCTAGCCCTGATGTAGTGAGTGCTGATACTGAAAGCTCCTCATTGCTGAAAGTAGAAGAAATATTGGATTTGCTTCCTGATAGAAAAATGGACTTGTTGTTTCTAAGTGCTCCAGTGGAGTATTTCCTAACCCGACCCGAAAAAAATTCTTAACAACGTGTTCGAATAAATTTTTCTTATTGAACGAATGTTTTAGCACGGTTAAAGTTAAGGTACTACTGTGTATTTTTGTAAATGCCTCCCTGAAGACCGAGAAATTGGAAGAGTGGTCACGCAGGAATTTGAAGTTTCAATTTCGTTTTATCTCGCAAACATTCAGTAGTCAGTGGAGGAGCACTCTTTTTCATAACTTTTCGTTGAAGGTTTGAAGTTTCCCATACGCAGTCGTATTCTTCTCCGGCAATTGATTTTAAAGTAGGTGGTTATTTGCACACTTGCAAACCGCTGTTTCTTTGGCCTAAGAAGGCAACTGGCTAGTACCGTCTTGTCAAGAAACACCAAGGAGACTCTATATAAGACCCTCATCATTCCAGTCCTGCTCTATAGCGCAGAAGTATGGACGTTAACAAGGGCGGATGAAAATCTTCTTGGTCGTTTGGAACGCAAAATTCTTCGAGTTATTTTCGGTCCTGTTTGCGTTGACGGGATTTGGAACTCTACGAGCTGTACAGCGACATCAACTTGGTCAGAAAAGTACGTATCACTCGACTAAGATGGTTAGAATATGTAGAGCGAATGGACACCAACTCTCCGGCCCGCAAAAGTATTCGATTCCAACCCGGAGGGACGACGCAGTAGAGAGTAGAGTGCTAACTCGAGAGGCGTGTTTGTTGAGGCCCAGGTCCACTGTAGCACCATCTAAGTAAGTAAGTAAATAACCTTATTTGGACACATTTAAGAATATGAAAAATATATATATAAAAAAAAAAAAAACTATCGTACTGTATAGGTAAGAGTGAATGCGAAATATTATCCATGATTCAGTAATTTTTTTGTGGACCGTGCTATATACTCGACATGCCTAATATCACTTTCAAAACGGTGTCACATAATGCTATACATTTTCCTTGTTTTAAACAATATCAACTAAAAAATTAATATTTCGAATAATGTTGAGTTTTTTTTCCTATTTGAAAAATCACAAATGCCGCGCGTTACCATGTAGTGCACTTAAAAAAAAAAAAAGGTTTAAAAAAAGGCCAGTTATTCGAATATGTTTGGAAAAACGTTGGACGTCACCTTATGCAAATCCATGCATTTTTGTCGAAATCGATCTTACGACACCGTTCCTCGGTTTTACGCTTTTATAAATGCACTATAATTTCATCAAAAAACGGGTACAGTATGTATCTTCTCAAAACCGAATTTCATATCGACATTTTTGAAGCCGTTTCCGAGCAAAATATAAGTTCATAGTCTAATTCTACCATAGGTCGATTTGTAAATTCTTTAATATTGAATTTGAAATAAATTCGTCAAGTTCTAGCAACAATAACAAACAACTGACATTTTCAACATTTTTCATAAAACCTCATTTCTAAGTCAGGTGATCCATGCGTAAATCTGTCAGGAACTGAAATTCGAAATATGACATGAACACACATTGTGTATCTCGACATTTCGTTTATATTCTCAGTTCTTATTCAACCCATTTTCGGTAGCCTTCATCGCACTATTTTCTTAGCTAATTCTTGCGTCATCAACTGTCTACAGATGTACAAACATCTGCGCTGAAAAAATATTAAAATACAAATCACACGGTCTCCTCAATAAGGTTATGAACTTTCGAGTACATTCTAATAAAAGTATGCGTCTTAAAAATTAAATTTTCACTGGAATTTGATTGCATTTCATTGACAGTCCGAAAGGTCATTGTTCGACGAAACGCGTCTATATCGCAAAGGTACATCTGTCGTTCTCCGATGACAACTCACCGCCCCCTTCTTTAGAAAAAATATTAGAAAGACATTTCTCAGCAATATAAAAAACAAATAAAAATATGAATTGAATACCAAATCGTACAATATTCATTATGCCCAACTGCTTCCAGCCCAGAGATACATGCGCCCATCACAAACGGTGACAATGCGGGAAAACCATTAAAACAGGTGGATAACGATGAAAATTCAAATTTTCCAATTTTTATGTTCTTTTCCTGCGATAGCGAGATAGACATGAAAACGTTTTGTCCCACTGACTATGGTACGGCTTCTGTGTGGCAAATAACCTGTTCAACAACAGTTCCAAACAGAAAAAATACTTGATTTTAAACGGTCTTGCATGTAATTTGGGAAGTACATCCATATTTAAACGAGACGCATCTCCAAATTAAGATGCCTTTTGTCAGACCCTCACACATCCGTGTACCGCATAATTATGTTCTTCTCGTCGCATTTTTGGGAAGAGTTGAAACAACAAAGTGTTTCTCACAACAAAGACGCGCACGAGACCCTCAAAACCTACATAAAGTTGTATAGAAGCGGACGTCATTCTGGCCCACGCGTCTTCACATCAGTTTTCAATCAGTCGCAGCGATCACCGAAGGTGCCATACTCTGTTTTGTATTTGTATGCCTCAAGGCAACATCATCAATCGATGCTGTAATAGCCTCTCATAAATTCTTCTTTATAACTTTATAGCAGATTTGCCCAACTCATGCCCGAGTCAGATGTCAAGATGACAGTTGAAGTCATTTTCCACAGATTAACTTGTTTCTTTCTTTTGATGACAAGTTAAAAGACCCTAAAATGAGTCGTAAAGAGGGTTTAGATGCATCTCTAAGCCGGTCTTCTGATCTCATTCTATACGTTCGGTTGCTGTTTCGTAACGATGACAATTTTACGCTGCAACCAACGCCTCCGCACAAATATAAATCTCTTGATTTTAATTAGATTTCAACGTGATTCCGTTTTGTGTTGTTTTGTTGCAGTGCAAACATGTAAAATTTGCTTAATTGTTATTATAGCGAGTACTCGTATTCGTATCTGCATGTGGTTCTTACCAACGGAGTTTGATGTCTGTCAGGCGACAAGAAGGCGAGGTAGGTAATTGACTTTTTCGTTTTGAATTTGCCTAATATGGCCATCCGCTAAGCGGGTAACGCATTTAAATGCACGATCGTAAAATTCAAATGCCATTTACCTGCATAATTCTATTAAACGTCGTCTGTTGAAAAGTGACATAAACAACAGTTAATTGCATAGTATGACTGTCAGTTGGGGAGAGGTGGAACTGCTTTACGAGGCGACAAATATTGTTTTTTTTTTCTTATTTTTATTCTTAACTTATTAGTTGGGAATTTATTTGAGACAATATATCTACATAGTTAGATAATGAAAAAAATGGATAGTGCGAGGTAATGTATGATAAGCTGCTTAGGAAGGCAGTACAATTTGTATCTATATGCTATTGTGACAGGAATGTAAGTCTCAAGGTCCCAATTAATGACTTTTGCCTTTTTAAGATTAATAAATTATAATTTTATTAATGTCGATATTATTTGTCGCTTGTTTACTTAAGCCTAGTACGCTGCTGTTTCGGAACGAAAAATCCCATACAAAAGTGACAGAACGAAATCATGAACGAAAAATTTCGCTCTCCTTTTCGTTTTACAGTACGCTGCTGCCGCGAAATGATGACGAAAAGTGGGTAATTGTAATAGATTGCTTGGTACAATTCTCCACTCTCTTTTCGCACACAATTTATTGTCCGGGACATTAATTGCTTGCAAAAATTTGACGTTTCATTTTTTTCGGGGTTGTTTTTACAAAAAAAAAAACAAAGTGAACGATATTGAATTTATATATATAAGAAAATTCCTTTAGATCCGTCAATCCCAGTATCGAAAATACCCTGCAACGGTTGCGGAGCTCATCTACATTGTGCGAATTCTGGAATTCCTGGTTATATTTCCATGGAAATATTCAAAAGCCGTACCGAAAAGGAGCTGAAAGTTTATATCGTAGGTCACTGTGTACATAAAATCTAATCTCAATTTTCTTTTGTACTGATTGTTGATCTTTTGGACTTTCCGTGCTCAATTTGGCCAGAAATACAGCAGATACTGCGACGAGATTAAGGCAACGAAATAGGCAACATCAAAGCAGCGACTCTAATACGTAATAACGAGAAAGTACGTGTGCAATATTTATTTCAGTTTAAGTTGTATTTAAGAATAAAATTCGTCTAAACTCATTTGTTCATTCCAATTTTTTTAAAAAGCTTTTCATTGGCGATTTGGGCCCATGAATCAGCTCAATCGAAGCCCCAGTCTCTTGTGGCCTTAGAGAGCTTGTCCTCGGTGCGCTTTTCGTTGACGTCGCCACCTAGATAATGAAACCAATGGGCGATTGCATTCAACTAAAGTAAAGCATCCCACAGACACTTGTGTCTGAACGATTGTCGGTGTACGGAAACGTGTGCTGTGTGTGGGCTGGTGCGCACACCGATCGATGTCAGTCGGCCGACTTCTTTGGCAGAATCAATATAAGCAGACATGTATTTCGTATGCTTGCGATTGAGCATTGACGCGAGTCTCTGTGCCTTCAACAGACAAGCCAAAATGCATCCATGAAGATCTGAAAGGCACAAATTAGAAACCAAAGAATATTTTGGAGTTTGGCAAAAGCAAACCATTGTCTTCGACTTTGCCAAGCAGCAATCCCATGACTTCCAATGTTCCACCCGAACGGGCAATGATAACAATTTTTAATAAGGACAGTGCTGAGATTTTCACAGAAGAAAAAATAAATGCGTATAAGGAAGATATTATTGTTGCTGTAATGATATCGTTTTTAATGTGCTCGTTTTACTTTTTACAAAATTCTATAATTTTAATTACCTATAATAATTGCTTTCACTTACAAAATACAAATTCGTGTTGTTGTCAAATGTTCATGTCAGTTGTGTAGCAGCTGATGCTACTCTCCACAAATTATTTTCCGCTGCCTTTTCGCAGACGTTTCGCTCTGCAATTGGAGACCACCGGAAAATTTCGTTTCGCAACAGCAGCGTACTAGGCTTTAAAGGCAAATGAGATAAACATCTCTGGTGGAAAGAGACAACTTGTAGTAAAAATGTGCGAGTGCAGAAATTCCACACACACCTTGCACACAAACTATACGTATCACTAGCAGCTCTCCGATACATTCACCTAATATTCAGGTCTGAAGAATTTACAAGGACGTTGCCTTGATAATATGGCCGATTATGAGGAAGACTCTTCCTTTCAGAACTCTAACTTCTATGATGAGTATGAGAGATATATTTACAGCATCTATCTACTCCAAACTTGATAATTCATTGCACCTTTTTATGAGCCCTAAGCTACATAATTTTAAGCTTTGATTACTTTTGTAAATATTTTGAGGCATATACTATATCTCATGCACAAGCAAAAACTATACCTACATAATTATCCAGGCCGTCAACTCCGCCCACAAACGGGACTTAGCCTACAACTGCCTGGTGTACGCAGGATTTGTTCATGGCTTGGGCCTGTACAAATCAAATGTATAAATCAAAGGAGCGCCATTAGTCTACGCATACTTATAAAAAATCCTGGGGTCTCATCGCGTAACTTTTCGGACGATCATCGTCTCGACGATTGAACAAAACGACGTCGTTTTAAGTTAGCTTCATGTAACAACACAATCGCGTCGTTCAATCGAATCGTCCATCGTTTTCGTTTTGAACAGTTTGAGCAGGGCTGTAAACAAACTGTGACAACTGGAAACCAATAAAAAGGGTATATAATTTGTGTGTGTTGTTGTCTTTTATGTGGAAATGTATGTATAGGTAAAAAGGTAAACATTTTTCGTTGCAGCAAAAATTTTATTGATAGGGGTTGTAAAATAAGAGAAAATTGGTGAATGCATTTTTCAAAAACCATTTAATGAATGCAATTCTATGATTGTGTACTCCAACAAGGGTGTGATGTGAACTTTCTAGTGTACCAATTTTGATTAACTAAAATGAAGAAAATGGATATTTTTTCTATATTTTTACATTTCACCACACTAATGCAAAATGGAGTGTACTATTTGTCGAAATTATGAAAAATTTGATTGAAGTAATATTCTTTAACATTTGTTTTGCTTTTAAAAACCCTAAATGGAAACAAAATATAGTAAAAACGATGAAACGATTGCCAAAGAGCCATCGTTCAATCGAATCGTTTCGACGACGCTACTTGACAGTTAAATTGTTTACGTGAAGCAACAAGAAACGATGACCGTTCAATCGTTTCGACGATCATCGTTTTTTGGTTGTTACACGAAGTAGCAGCATCGTCGAGACGACGTCGTTGGATCGTTTTAGCCTTACGCGATGAGACCCCTGGACTCACAGTGGGATGTCCACATCAATTGTGGGGGTTGTGCTCTGGTGGTTTTGTCTCTTTTGGTTACACTTCCTTATACCGCAATAGCAACACTATAGCACCGTAGCAGCTTTTGCGGCCATTCATTTTAACATTTCACACGTGTTCACACACAGGGTAATTAAGAGGGGATTTTTCCGGGAAGGATGGTGTCGGTGCATGGAAGTTGGCGGTCTATTGTGTATTATATAGTTTTGGGGTGGGAGCTTTAGTTATGGCTGACGAGGCGACGGAGCGCACACTGAACTAAAGTGTTTGTCACTTGGTGGCTTTAGTTCCTTTTGTCATATTATGAAACAGAAACTGAAACGCAACAGAAAGCTCCTTCGTTCTGTAATAAATTCTAGTTCTATTTACCTTGCTCGCTCAGTTACACAAAACGTAAGCAGATCCAGAAAAACATAGCTGCCGTCTATTGTGTCAAACGCTATCATGATAGTATTTTGTCCCTTAAAAAATTTTTTTCGTCTATTATAGTCGATTTTGCTACTCAAACTACCTAAAGCAGGCAGCCAGATGATAGATGCAGAAAAATGCAAACAAAAAAAGTCTTTTATGTCGCTGGCAGCAACAGAAACCATCAATATAGACTTGTTTACGTTCTGTCATCAAACATCAATTTTTCAGCCGCTAAAGTCTGTTGCTGAAAGAAAAATATGTTTCTGTTAATAATTCTGTTTCTGTTGCAAATGTATGGGATTCTGTTTCTGTTCTTTATCAATTGGTGCCATACGCGAATCTCGGATATTGTCAAGCCTTTTAGATTGGAACGGTCTTTAGCCTTTTATGACGCTCGGCAAGCCAACCGGTCGGATTCAATTCGAAACGGCTACGAACGAATTTCTCGTCAATGCAAAAAAAAAAAATTAATGGTGGCCAGAAATGCTCAAGGCCCTAGGGGAAGTAGAAATTAAATAGCTCTCTCGTGTCATTAAAGTTGCCTGGAAATGTGGGGAAACACTTGGCAATTGGTAAAATGAGGTAATAGTGCCTATTTTTAAAGAAAGGGTATACGAAAGAGATGGCTCCAATTAATAAATAAATAAATAGTTAGCGCAACAGGTCCGTATAGGTACCCTTAGACTAAGCAGTGTTGTTTTTGTCCGGGTAGAACCGCGTCTGACCAGTTATTTACGCCTCCGAAGAATGGTATAGTTGAGATTGAGAAGGCTTGGACATCTGCTATACACATGCTTTACCTATGGACTTGGACAATACATGCAACCATGTACCTTGAGGTATACTCCAGAGAGTACTGCAGTGTTTGCTTCTGAAAACCATTGAATCTCTTTGGCACTACAGGTCGATTTGGGCCTCAAAACCTCATCCAATAAGGCTTTTGCAGATATGTTGTTCCCTAAATGACTAACGGCCTTCATTTGTGCACGTCAATTTGATTGATGTCTTCTTTAAAGTTAGAGCCGAAGACTCTTCGGTCTGGAGCACTTGTGTCCATTCGCTCTACATATCCTAGCCATCTTGGGACCAAAAATCAATTGAAAAAATAAAAATAAGTTTAAAACGAGTCTTTCTTAATAAGGCCTTACCAGCCAATTACCCTCTTTGGCTAAAGAAACAGTAATTGCCAAGCCAAAATTTAACTTGATTATCACGGTGATGTCTTTTTCAGAGATTTAAGCTCACCGAGGTAGATAAAGTCCCTAACTACCTCAAAGTTAGAGCGGTCTATTATGACGCTCTGTCCGATTCGTCGATTTGTTTATTCCTTTTTTGTTGACAGCATATATACCTACTTGGTTTTACCCCTGTTCTCTACTAATCCCATTTTTTACCAATTATGTCCCAAAATTTGCAAATGTACCTACCATTGGCAGTGACAGCTCTTTGAGTTTCACCAATGATGTCAGTGTCATCCGGGTATGCAAGTACCTATAAAAACAGACTTGTAAGAAATTGTGCCTGATGTTGAAGAAGTTACATGACAGTACATCACCTTGTCTAAATCCTTTCCCGATATGGCCCTATAGAACTTGTCTCTTTAGAAATACTGTCATATGTGGCCGTGAAATCTATAAACGGAGGTTGGGTACCGATCTGCACTTCATGGGTTTGCTCCAGTATCTGCCGTAGTGTAAAAATTAATATTGCTGACTTGCAAAATTAACAACAATTTGTGATTATCCAATATGCGCTATTAATAGTCGTTTCACTTGCGACTGCTGTCATCGGCGCACCCACCATACATTTTTGTATATGAGCTTTAAATAAACATAAAAGTCTTTAAAAGAGTCTTCAAAACTCTAAACAATTGTGTAAGTTTGTGGGCGCTAAGGTCAATCGAACAACGCCCTGAAACATCAACATTTCAACATTTCCTCAAAAAAGGTGCGTTACAAATCCTCTTATCTTAGTCAATTTATAACATACAATTTTAATCAATGAAACTCAACAGTATCAATCTTAACACATTTTAGGAAGTAACCCTATAGATACTAAAATTCATTGCTACCATCTCCAACCGATTGCATAACTTTCCAGAGAGCCGCATCGAACATCCGTTTCTTCGTCTCATCAACCTGTGCCTTAAGTAGTTTCAATAACAACATGACAATAAATACTTCAACATCATGTGCCAAAGTAATCAATCCTTTTAACCAAACCATATGCAAATTGTTATTGCTACAATTCCGCCTCAAATGAACAGCCACTAAATTTCACAAATGCGGTGTTTTATGGCACTACCCATAAAAAAAAAATCCCGCAAATAAACACACATTCTTAGCTCACTATCCATCAATCCATGAATACGCCACATTGTCTGAAATAAATCGTTAAATCTAATTTACACCCAACAGTAAACAAATGAGTTTCATTTATATACCAACGCGGAACTCCAAAGTATCTCACAAGTATCGGCGAACTTATGCGACGGTTCCAAACTTGGCTAATTTATCCAAATGTTATTTATTTTTATTCTTAATTAATGCCTGTCTACTAAATTCCAGTCAATCGATTCGAACTTCTCAGTCCGACCATTCCAGTTGTCGGGGAAGACAAATCGATCGTTTGTCGCCATAATCGTTTGGCTAGTGAGGATACACGCTTAATGTATGCTAACGTAAGTCAAATCAGATACTATACGGACGATCAAAAGTGGCAACTTTCCTTGGAGTCAACAACTCTTATTAGCAAGAAGAAAAATAGATAGCCGTACAAAAGATACAAACTCACTTGGGAATTCTCTCATATCATTTTTTATCTGCATCAATAAGATGCGTATCTAATAACGAGCGAATTTCCCATACTTTTCATTAGGCCAGTTGCGTAATAAGTCAAGAGTGGTGACCACGGCCCCGAGGGACACTTAAAATTTAAAACCAACCCAAACGTCTTAGTTGTGTTGACGTTTTCTCTCTCTAAAACTAACTTCATCCACATCTCTCTGGAACTATTATTTTTAACTTGACGTACGAAAATTATGTCGAGTGACCGTTTTGTAAATCTTACACGTTCCCGTTGTCCAATTACACCATGGCAATGGCGTGGGATAGAAAGTATACTTCTTGTAAACATTCGCACATCACACGTGTCATAACAAGCGAGTCCGACATTAATTGTCTGAAGGCGTGAACCAGATTCCTGTGACCGATCTCGGCTTGTTCTCTGGCTATTGTAAGCCGTAAGTCCATTTAAGCGAATCGTGTCAAACAAAATTAAACTCAAAATGTTGATTGATGGACAACGCAATTTTCAAAATAGCACACGATGCCGATGCGAGTATCTGAGTGTTTTGGGATGTTTAGATATTTTTTTGTTTGTTTGTCCGTCTAAATTCTTTTCCTTTGTGTCCGGTTTTTGGCTTCGCACTTAATTAGAATTGTTTCATTAGAAAAGAAGAAACAAATTATAGAGAAGGGAGTACTTGAAGGTGGCTTAGCCAAAAGTTAGATACATTATGTTCTTGTGATTTGAGATTGAAATGGAAGTATGTCATGTGCAGAGTTCAACGAGCCGTGGTAGGTTTGTTATGTACCTATACCTACTCATCATTCTCACAGCTTTTGTAAATTTAATTATTGATTTGGTATGGTTGTAGGTACTCTGGGAAATCAAAGTAACGCATTTAGCATTTTGTCAAAGTTCATTCACCTCGATGGATTTAATAATGTAGTTACCATATGTAGAGCGAATTTTTAATTGGAAATTAATTGGTTCGACAAAGGTGGGTAGTAGAACATCAGTATCTGGGGGTACCGATCATTTTTATGCCAGCGTCTTTCTTGATCATCATGTAAATTCATCAAACCAATGATGATTGCAAAAAACTGTAGGTACCTTACCCATATGTACCTCGCTCAGCCGGCCTTACCGTAGTTCACACGTTCTATAAGCAGTATTTGGCTTGATAACTTATTTTCCGTTAATTGAACAAGTGTTAGATATGTATCCCAACACGCGATTAAACGATTACCTACGCCGAAAGACTGTAGAGTGTAGGCATCTATGCCTGCCTATATAAATCGAATTTTGCTTGGCCTCGAATGCGATTATATGGAAAAGATTAATTTATCATCGACAATCTTATTCCTATATTTCCAAATACATACATAATATGCAAATACTTATGTTCAGAATATTCTTTTGAACTTACCGAACGATTTGCCTTACAACAAACTGTTTTAGATTGATTAAACTATCCGCAAGAATTGATGATGATACAAAGCTTATATAGGTAGAAAAAAGGTCGATCACTTAGCAACGGTAAGCGAAGAATTTTGAACTCGAAATGTTAATATTTTTTACACACACATTTAGGGTTCAGTTTCAGGTAACAGTTACTAAAAGTGACTAGCGATGGAGATATTTTTAGGGAAGTTCAAGGGCCACGTTTGGATTTTTGAGACTACCACAGAAAATTTTACATATTTGCATCTATGGAGCAGCGCTGTCATTTTCTTTTGAAATTTTAAACGCAAACTAGTCTGGCTTGTCGCAATTATTCAGGGGAGCGAATAGAAGGTACTTACAATTTGATGCACTGTTGTTGGGTTAAATTGAGAAATAAGTGACCGCTGTACAGTTGGATATTTCTCAGACGCGATTGTGAAATGAAAAATGACAATGACAACTGAAAAGACAATCGCGTCCATAAATAATTTTTAAAATGAGTTTAGAACGCAGATGCCAATTCAACTTATCTATATCTATACATGTAATAAAACTGTAGGAATTTTCTTTGTCAGTTAAAAACTCGAAAACTACTGGACAGATTTCGATGAAACTTTTTTTAAAATGTTCCCTATGACTGTGAGACTGCTATAGGCTATGTCCTTTATAGCCACATCCTTAGGAACAGTATTTAGGCAAAATTTTCTTTGGCTCTTAAAAACTCGAAAACTACTGGACAGATTTCGATGAAACTTTTTTAAAATGTTCCTTAAGACTGTGAGACTGCTATAGGCTATGTCGTTTATAGCCACGTTCTTAGGAACAGTAGTTAGAAAGGAAATGCAGTGTTATGAACAAGTAGCAAATTCATGGAGAGGGAGGGCGATGCAGAGGGTGCACATTAAATTGATATCTATACTTATAATAAAACTGTAGGAGTTTTCTTTGTCTCCTAAAAGCGCGAAAGATTTCAATGAAACACTCAAAGTGTAATCTTAAATGGACCAAATATAAGTTTGTTTGTTTGCTAAAGGCGAGCACAGGTCAGCTAGTATAGAATAAACGACTATATCTTTTAGACTGTCTGTACAAACAAAGTCCACCTGATATGGATACCAGTACCGATGAATTAGACAGAAAAGAATTCGCATCTCAATTCATGATTCCAAGACCATTCTACGGGCTACTAATAAACACTATAAAAAGTAGTGTCAAAACCTGGCTAGAGGAAGAGGAAAATAAAAACAGAAGCCAAAAACCTTATGCCAAACAATTCCCACAAAAAATGAAACAACTATGTACTACAATTAAGTAGAAGTCAGATTCGAATGGTCCCATGGGTCAACAGGACACTGGCCGTGTCAAAAGGCACTTGATGACGATGATTATGCAACGAGAACGTAGAAACAGCGGAACACATATTGTGTGATTAGAACTGTTTACTAAAAACACGCCTAGGTAAAACGCCAGGGCCAGCTCACCCAAAGAGCTAGTCGCTTTCTAACAAACTGCGGCATCATACAGATGAGCTCTAAATGTAGGATATTCCATAATATGCCCACTTATGGCCGCAATGATTTGGGATTTATTTTACTACCTACCCCCTACAATCTAGCCTGCCTGAATAATGTAACTTTTTTCAGGCGGAAAGTGATGGCGAATAAGGCAACACTACCCTGTCTTAAGATTAGATTACTTACTGTGTGAGTTCTCCGGTTCAATCCGCGAAAAAGCTCAAATTACATCTTAAGGAACTTTCCACAGCGAAACCTCTCGCGAACGCCTGACAAACATCCGACATTATAACTGTCATAGAAAAGCTTCTCAATTCACACGTTCGAACCCGACATAAAAATGTAGGTCCCTTCCAGTCGTAAAAAAAAAGGAAACCCCCCAAACAAACAGTTGTGGGAAGCTATATAGGGTGTTATAGGACACGTTGCGCGAGCTATATCTAAGATAGCTTACATGTCCAAGCTGTATATCCAACTTTTTTTGTCGTCTATGCAAGAAAACGATGGGAAAATTTAGCTGCTGTGTCAAAATTCGGCAAGAAGCCTTTGATGGCGAAAAACATATACCTAAGACAAAGTGACGCCCTTTCATCCAACTTCTTTAGCATCATTTTGGCAGCAATTGAAAGAAGTTCCTAAACCCACATCAGGGCTTGGACTTCTCAAAAATCCATTAAAATTTTGTTTGTTTTTCTATAAATTTTCTAGGGAAAGGAAATCTTTAACAATAGCACCATAAGGTCTGAAAAGGTGGAGTTTTAGCTATTTTCAAGTGTAATATTGAATCATACGCAATAGTTTCATGTATTGTCCAGCTGCTGTAGATGTGAAGTTATTGTAGCATTACATTTGTAATTTTAACTATATAAATTAAACATTATAGCATTTTCTACTGTATGTTTACTTTTAATAACCAATTTCCTTTTTATATCATTGCAGGTACGTCCAAAATGCTGATTGGTATTGTATAATAGAATTGCGCAATATTAAGACATTGTTGGAACCAAACAATTCACGAAAATCTATCAACACGCTACCGGTGTGCTTGAAAATTCCGTCCACCTCTAGTTGACCTCAGCGCATGTGCAACTTATGGGAAAGTAAACCTACTCTCGCACTCTAAAACATGATTGAAACCTGAGCAGCAGCATTACCTACTTTTGCCTCCAAAGGCGAAGGAGTCAAGTCGAAAATGTGCCTTTCGCTTCTGATAAATCCCCTACCCCACCATCATACGTTCGCTGTGCAACTTTGAAGGAAAAGTAGGAAAAATCTCACGAACAATTTAAACAAGAGAAAACAAAACCCAAAACATTATACTATCCAGTATCCACCTCACCTCACACAAACAAGAACTGGGCGTTGTTCACTATATATACAAATCGATCGCTGCGATCGGGAGCAACAACCACCTTCAGCGCAGTCCTCGGCATCTGCCAAGCCAACTGCCATCCATTCCAGATTATATAATGACCAAATGGAAAATTATGATTTTCAAGCGTGCAAAAGTGATGATGCAACCAAGCCTCTCTATACCTTGTTGGATCACTCTCTGGCACTGGGACTTTGTGCCAGTGTATGAGTGGAGATTCCTTTTCAAATCGTTTCTAGCTCCAGGCCGGTTTTTTTTTTTGTGTTGCCTTTCCTTAGAAAACGAGCGAAAGTTGTGTTTCGCCTTTTTTTTCCGCACGACAATTCGATCGCCTACACAACAATAGGTGGTGCGAATGCTTGCAAAAAGTTATAGATTTGAACGCAGTCAGACGTCTGAGATTCTCATCGTTAACTCTGGAGATGTCTTAAAGTATCTTTATAGCTCATTATACAGTTTCATAAAATAAAATTCCCATTCATCGATTATAATGACATTTTATTTAAAACTGAGCATCTTTTATGTGAGCATCAATGGATTTTCTTTTTGTTTAGATGCATAAATTTCCCTAACTTTCGCTCCGCGCGGCAGATATTAGTTACACTTACTTAGTCGAAAAGTGACATTAATGCAGCCATTAGTGTTTATTAATTGCTAAGCGTTCGACCTTCGTTACTCAAACTTGAGCTTTCGTTTCTCTAATGGTCGACGATGGTTCATTATAGTTAGTATCTATCTTTCGATGTGTATAATTATTTGGGAAAGTTTTTATTAGAAGGGCTTGAGATGGTTTAGAGATACCTGCGACTACTTATTAACACAAAGATTGGCTTTTTCGGTTCCCAATTAAATTTCTACTTTTCTGTAGATACTATTGGTAAAGGTTATGGTGTTATGAAGCTTCAGCTTGAGGACCATTAAATGTGATTATTATGGGTATCATTTAATTACGAGAAAAGACTTACGCAAGAAGCCTTACAGGGACAGCTTGTGGAAGCCATCAAGCGGTTTAGATAAATGTCAGTGGGCTGAATTTTCTATTAAACATTTAATGATTATCAATTGCCAAAGGAAGGTGAAAGAGGCCCATTTTCGTAGCACACTAGATGTTATAGATAACTCGGAAGTTGTACAATTTTCTAGTTGTTATTAATTAGTCCAGTTGTGTTACACAAATGATCGATGTAGAAGATTGCCCCTCCGGGTGGGAATCGAAGACAGGAGTGTTGGTATTCATTTGATCTACATGCCCATTGCCCAAGCAATATTAAATGACATATGAGCTTTTCTTATCCGTTCGGTGTCGCTGTGTAGCTCGTTCACTGTTGAATCTTCTTCGCCAAAGTCCATCAAAACAAACCGGACCAAAATCAGTCGAATATGTTTGAGTTCAAAACGTGGCCGTAATTAGAGTAGAGGTAATTTTAACTTGTTATGTCTCATTCAGTAGACCAGAATACTAACCAGCATGTATAAGAAATAGATTCGGAGACGGTAGGTTAAGTAAGAACTTATGTTGCTTACCTAGATGGTGCTACAGTCCGGGGTGGATCTCTACTCCAAGACGGTTGCCTTTTCCACTTGTGCGCGCCACCTGCGCCGAGGTCTTTCTCTATACTGGGTTGTCCCTCCGGCTTGGAATCGAGAACTCTTCGGGCCGGAGCGTTGGTTTCCATTCGCTCTACATATCCTAGCCATCTTAGTCGAGTGATACGTACTTTTCTGATCAAGTAATATCGCTGTACAACTCGTATAGTTCGCTGTTAAATCTCCTTCTCCAAAGCCTGTTAACGCAAACGGAACCAAAAATCACTCGAAGAATTTTGTTTTCAAAACTACCAAGAAGTTCTTCATCCGCCTTTGTTAACGTCCATGCTTATGCATAAGTCAGAGCTGGGATGATGACGATCTTATATATAGTGTCCTTAGTGTTTCTTGACAAGGCCTTACTGTAGTTAGTTGCCTTCTAAGCCCAAAGAAACAGCGATTGGCAAGTGTAACTCTTCGTTTAATTTCTGCTGTGGTGTCATTGCCGAGGTAGACAAAGTCCCTAACCACTTCCAAGTTGCAGCTGTCACTACCCTTTAAATGCTGTCAACATTGACATTTTATAGATACTTCGAAGTGGTAAAGTTCTATTCTATTCAGCCTTTCGCAAGTCATTTCTTCTGTGATTTGAAAATTCTAGATTCCATCAACTGGACGAGTTAGGTAGGTAGGTAGGTAAACGGGTGCTCTTGTGTTGGTTGCCACAGCTTCATATAGACCACCAGTTGGGGGTCCATTGTGTCCAGTCACGGGGGAACGCTCCATTGCATACCTGTTGGAAACATTTTATTTGAGCAAATTTATCCAGCTTGCCCCAAGAGTAACCGAAAGTGTGGATTTGGTTTACCTACTGGAATCACCCCGATTTAAGTATAAATCTCAGGAGCTCCTAAAAGAACAACATTCTCCAGATCTTCTATTTCATCGAAGAAGAAGCTGATAAGAATTCTCTGTCCACTGTTTTTAAGGGATGGGCATTCGCAAAGCAGATGGCGAACAGATTCTATTTCCTCAACGTCTCTACAGCTTCTACAAAAGTCATTATGCGGTATGCACAGCCTTTCGGCATGTAGGCCTATCGCGCA
Organism: Cheilosia scutellata; assembly: GCA_955612985.1. Lineage (NCBI taxonomy): Eukaryota > Metazoa > Arthropoda > Insecta > Diptera > Syrphidae > Cheilosia > Cheilosia scutellata. The sequence continues at coordinate 49,133,592 of OY015312.1, read as the reverse complement.
GTTGCCAGTAATGACCCCCCGTGAGTATGCGAATATCCTTGCGGCTCAGTCGGATCATGAATTTGGATCTCTGTTTACTCACCTCTGGCCATAATTCTTTTGAGTGCTCGCAGGTTTTGAGATTGGTCCAGCGCAGGTTTGTTCTATTCCAGGATTCAATGTCAATCTTCCTTGGAAGAGTGCTTAGTGAAGTTCTTACAGATTCTAGGACTATTAAAGCGTTCATTTTCGACCCGTTTCTTGCAATCTCACCCGCCTGTTGATTGCCCGGAATACCCATATTCCCTGGTACCCAGCTTAAGGTCACCGTGTAAGCTTGTGATAATTCATCCAAATATTTCTTGAACTGAACGAGTTACATCCGTCAGTTGTTGTATAGGTAACAGCTGTCCTTTCATATCTGGTACTGTGCCAATCATAATTACAACACTGACTAACCTTCTGCATAAGTATCGTTCTGTCGCTGACGCTGATGGATATAAATAAATAAAATCAAGACTTAAACAATGCAAAGCCCAACCCTAAATCGAAGTCCAAAAACAGCTCGTTTACTACCAGATAAGTCCACCGCCCCGAAAATGTGCTATTTTAAATGCAATTCGCTTACCAAAAGTTCAAAGCCTCGTTATAAAATTTAAGTTAGCGAAAAAATAAACCGCCGCCGATTGTTCAACGTCATGTATCTACTTAACAAAGATACGGCAGCATCTTATTCTTATATGTATAAGCCTACCTATACCGACTCCTACTCGCTTATAGTGATAGCTTTAGTAACCCGCTCTACAAATTAATATTGTGCAATAGCTGGTTACTAACGGCTGCTGCTGTTAGATGATAAGTTGAGCAGAGGTTTGGTGATGGAGCACAAAAACTCAAACAAGGAACCCACCACAAACGACAGACAAAAAGGGTAAAAATCTCCAAACTCCACTCTGACATAACTATGGTCAGCTGCCTTTGTGAGCGCGCTACTATGCCCCTGTGTACTAGATTCGATGACGGACAAAATGGCAAAGCTAACTGCTACCAACAACAACAGCTAGGTTTCTTGTCTTATTTCAGACCATGATAGGTTATAGGAGCTGCCCGGCTGCAGCAACTATGCACACTTTTGTATCCAACCAATCGACCATATTGCTTGCGTTTATTCATTTATTGGCATCAGCTGCGCTTGCGCACGCGCAAAAGTTCCCTCATACATTTAATTCCACTTGGAGTGCAGCAAAATTAGATAGCAGCGAGTATGTAACTTACCTACCAAGTAAGCTGCGGCTGCGGCAAAAGAAAGACAACAAGCAAAATCGCATCCAAGTCAAAACGGCCTTACAGGCTAAACAAAACCGGAATGGCAATTGTACATTCAGCGAATATTTCATAGGTTCATAAAATATTTTCATGGATTGGTTTCTTGAAGACCAGTTGTAGTCTTGCTTTAGGTTGTTATGTTTAAATGGGTTCCTTTAAGTGATGATTATTAAATTAAAAGGTTGAAAAAAGGTTAATAGTCAAGATTTAATCAAATTTAAAAAACACGTCTTTATTGTATGAAGGTTTTATATTAAAAGAGACCGAATTAAGTTCAAAGACCACGATTACCACGAGCCGAAAAAGAGGATGGGCCAAAATGACATTTATGGCAATCGACTTCTTCCGTGGACAAACGCCATCTATGGTTAAATTTGTCTCATTGAGGGATAGATTACATTAAAGTCAAATAGTAGAAAGGTATTTTAATGTTAACACTAATAAATAGTGGCGCAATAGGCGCAACCCTAGGCCAAGCTTCAACAACTTTCGTTTGTGTGAGTTTTTATTTTTGGGCCGAATGTTAGGGACCTACAATTTTGTATGCCGAGTCCGAACGTCTGAATTGAGAAGCTTTTTCATATAGTTATACCCTCGGATGTTTGTTAAACGTTCGCGAGAGGTGGCGCGGCGCATTTGTGATTATTTCCTCTATTTGGGTGCCACCTTTGAAAACAAAATACCCACTCTATGAACTTCTTCACTATACATTTATTTTTTCTCTATAGCTTGGTCTAAATCTAGCCATAGACTGCTGCAATATTTGCACAAAGAGCTGAAAAATGAGTCTAACTTTAGGTGCATGTTAAAATACTACTCCTGCTATGTACTGAATTATAAGGAGGGTTGTATGGAAAACGGAACACACTCAAAAGTGAAAAAATGAAAATTAAAACCTCCGTCAGGCTTCACAAGCCTCAGTCATAAAAATCTTCTTCGCTTCTTCAAATATTTTAGATGGAAATAACCAAATCCACATTCAGAAAAATTTAGTTTTAAGCTTAAGGAACATTGTGTAATTGATCCACTTCAATGTTTGTTCCTTGTTCGTACGTTTATGGGTAAATGCAAGAGATTAAAGGCAACTGTCGACAAAAGGCACCTGTTATTATGTTCTGCAGCCTAAAAAGGGAACCATAATAGGACTAAAAGGGGGTTATCTATCTATATTGAACCAAAATCCGATTACATTGGAATTGTATTATGTCGTGGCTATAAAATGATTTGTGGTGATAAGTGATTGATCGTTTGACAAAACTGACTTTCGTCCACTTTGACACTTAAGCCTACACTATTCTCGTTTGTTTGACCATTGGCTCCATACGCTGACGTCAAAATTACGTCAGAGTCACATATATATGTGGCGTGCTACATACCGTGTACTAACACCTTTAAAGACAAGAAATCATAACTCGTCCTTTCCGGCCATATTTTATCCTATTAAATGAACGAACTACATACTTGATACTTCAATTTTAAAAAGAATAAATTATTCAAACTTGTGGTCTGAGTGAATTTGTTTGCCAAGGGTCGTTGGAAATCTTGAAAGTCATTAGAGAAGCTAGTACTGTGGTACCCTCCACCGTTCTAAAACCGCCTTTAGGTTTATAGACCCAGGAGCATAACACGCATGTTGTAATTTTTGTTTGCACTTTTTGTCAGCTTTTCTGAGGATAAGAACACGCTGGAGAAGGTCAGGGACTGGCAAATATTTATGACTCAATTCCAAAATTACACTAAGGTTGTACATAGCGAGACTCATCATGACTTATGCCACTTCCATTGGGTGACATAGAATAAAATAAAGGCCTACAAAAGCCAAGAACAAAAAACTACACAAAATAAGCCGTACATTTGTCTGGTTAGTGTGCTAGACTATTGGGCAAGGGGACTTAGGTTAAATCCCCGGAAAAATCACTGGAGTTATGGGAATGATACGCACAAAACCCCACCACTTCACCATTAAAAGCATGAGAAAAGACAATCATGTTAAATGCCTACACGTTCTGCATACTTAATTCTAATTCCAACTTATTTCATACCAATATCATAAGTCCTAAGATCAATGCCAACGAATTACTTTGTCAAACCTACCTACTTTAAATACCGCCGCTTTACAAACAATGCTTAATTTACTTCGACGTCGTCAATGAAGGATACGCCACAAACGCCTGGCATCCTTCTATAGACGACCAACCTGCCCATTACTACTGATTACCTGCCTACGAAAATCGACTTCAAAAAAGGCTTCACCCATGAAATACCGGACAGGAATGGGATTCACAAAATGTCCTACACGACAAATCACTGCCAATATTCACAGACGGTTCTAAGACACTGGATGGAATTGGCGCCTCAGTCTTTTCAGAAGAACTGAATCTGTCTTCCGAAACACTGCAGTGTCTTCCAAGCCAAAATTACAGCTATGTATTCGTCAAGCTACAGCGTGGCTGTCGATTAATTCGGAATCACAAAGGGATATCGTCATATACATTGGTAATCAAGATTGCCAGGAGAACTATTTTCTCAATGATATCAGTGATCTAGGTAATACCAGCGTCGCCAACATTCTTAGCTAAAGGATGCGGTTGAGAGTCCAAGCTGCCTCATTGAAGCTGCAGATGCTTCATCTTCTATAGTTTATTTCATCTGAAATCTGTAGTATCTATTTGTAATATTTTGTGATTTTTTCCTATTGCTACTTGTGGGTTTGTGTTCACTTTAAATTATTGTCCTCATAAAAAATCCAAGTGACTCTATTTGAATGCTTCGACTGTGCCGTCAAAGTATACCTACTGTAGCATAATCAGCATTTGTGTGGAGGTTGTTCTGTTCATATTACTCTAGAGAGGCTTGGCCATGCTGCGAGATAAATTTTTAGCGCTTTTCGACTTGATTGTGCACTGTTCACTGTATTGATTGTTTTTGTTGCCTTTTCTTTATATTCTTTCCAATTATTTATTATTACCGCATATGCGCCGCATTAATTCCATTCGAGATAATTAAGCAATAGATAGTTTAGTCAGACACCACCACCGCCATCGCTGCACCTCTTAGTTGCAACTGGATTTGGATTTCCTATACCTATTTAGAATCAAGTTTCAATTTTCACAGCTGTAGTTTAATTTGTATCTGCGAATTTCTCAATACAATAGTTCCATGATGAATGTGATATTCGAGTTCGATTTAGAGTTCTTAATGCTCCTCAAGGACGAATGCTCAAAATAATTGATTTTTTTTTTTTTGTTTTTTGAAATATAAACATCTCTCAGGTCTCAGAATCTCAGATTCAATTATAACCGATCAGCGGCAGCTGGCTTGCTCTATTATTACGAGACAAATTTAATCTGAAATGATGGCGCCGCCGCTGTAGAACTGGTCAAGGTTGTTCTGTGTGTTGTCGTCCGTGCGCCATGTCTGTACGTATCTATAAAGCTGTTAGATACAGATTTAATGAATTTTATTCCCTTAATTGCATCCCAATGTGTTATTTGTCTTATAGATCGCGCGGGGGGGTTCACATTCTATTGCATGTGTGGTGGAATGAATTTTTAATGCTGCAGGAGGTACCTAGGTATGTATCGATAGGTGTAATGAAACGATCAATCTTATAGATCGTTGTCAGATGGGGAGGCTGAGGGGTTGGATTGAGTGAGTGAAATATTTGCACAGATAAAAATAGACAGTGTCGCCGGATCCTGTCATAATTACATTGGCAGCAGTTTGTGTTGTCTATTTGTTTTAATTAGAAATCGATAAAAATATGTTTTAAGTTGAAAAGTGTTACGGTTGCATGTAATTACAATGGTTTGGGCGGACGCGACGCGACGGTTTGCGAAGAATGTTTTGCGATCGAATGGCGCTAGTCGACTGTCAGATCTAACCGTAACCGGTTTGTGAATAAAAAAAATTCGTTTGATTGATGGTAGCGATAGTATCGAGGGAAGCGTGGAGTCGTGCAGCAATTTGTTATATAAGTCGGAAATATTTAATCGATTTGTATTTGCAACTAAAGTGGTAGCTAGTTTTGTATATTTTCAGCACAAAGCGCTGCTATTTGGAAATCCGATTGAAAAATCATTAGTCACGCTTGGACCTAGATTGCCAGTTGAATTCGATTTTAGATTGCTTGATTGATCATTGATCACAGGAGAATACCTATGTATTTTTAAATGCTGTTGAAGTGTTTACTTAAATTATGGTATTCAGTGTATATCTTACAAGGAATTTGTGATCAGATGGGTTTGCCTGACATCAATTAATTTACTCGTGATACAAAATTTTTTTCTAATGCTTAACCCTGGAAAATGAATGCACCTTTTGAAAGCTTTGGGGCTGAATCGCCACATTCTTGACTTTACGTACGATTCAAAAACAAATTCCATCATGTATATACACGTATTGCTAGTTCAAGGGTAAAGCGATTGGGTCCTAGATCTACCTACTAACTATGGCTATTTCGAGGTTCATTAAGTAAAATTTTAGGGAACCATTTACGAACCATTTACTTTTTGTAGTCACGGCTTTTTAAACTATTTTTAGTTTCTAATAAATGTAGGTAGATACATATATGATCCCTTTTTATATATGATCGATTTAACATCTTCGACGTTTATGGCCTGCGCAGACATTGTCCATTCGGTTTACATGTCCTAGCCATCTTAGTCGACTGATTCGTAGTTTTCTGACCAGGTCGATGTCGCTGTACAGCTCGTATAGAGTTCCTCCTCCAAAGACCGTCAACGCAAACGGGACCGAAAATCACTTGAAGTATTTTGCGTTCGAAGCGACCAAGCGACATCTTCATCCGCCTTTGGTAACGTCCATGGTTCTGCATAGATCAGGACTGGGACGATGAGGATCTTATATAGGGTCTACTTAGTGTTTCCTGTTAAGGCCTTACTAGTCAGTTGCATTCTGAGGCCATAGAAACAGCGGTTTGCGGTGGTGTCATTGTCAGAGTTTATAGAGGGCAACTACATGCTACTAATGTCATCATATGGCTTGGAACCTTATGTAATGGAACCGACTCGTATCACAGACTCATCTCAAACATGCATCGATCATATTTTTGTAAGGTTAGACAAACATTTTTCATTTAAATTATCTGCTGAAGTACTAGATCACAAAATTACCGATCACTGAATGACTAACTTAAATATAGCTAAACTTCATTCGAATAGTTTTACTAAATATTTGCCTTTTAGGGCAACTAAGAAAGTAAATTTTAATAATCTAATAGGTTGTTTGATGTTTGAGTTTTGGGAGCCTGTGTATACAGAAAATGATCCCTCGGTAGCATACGATATTTTTCTTAATATTTTAAAAAATCATATTGCAAGTTGCACTGAAATACTGAATCCAAAGAAGTGCAATTTAAAACGCCTTAGGCCGTGGATAAGTAGAGAACTACTAAACAAAGTTAATGAGAAAAATGAGATACGGAAAAAATGTTTACGCCATCCACTTAATACGAAGTTAAAGAAACATTATTTAAAGATAAATGAAGATGTAAAAAAACAGGTGCAGTATAGTAAAGATAAATACTATGCTGATAAACTTTCAAACTGTAGAGGGAATGTGAAAGAAGAATGGAAAGTCGTGAATAATATCCTTAGCAGTCAAACTGATAAAAACGAGATTCTAACAATTGAATTGAATATCTGATCCAGTTTCTATTGCTAATCATTTTAACGAATTCTTTGTGTCTGTGGCAACTCAACCAAAGCAGCTCCCTCCACAAAATAATTGTAGTTGTAATTTATATTCAGATGTAGTTGATGACATATGTATCTCAAAACAATAGTTTTGTATTTAAACCGTTTACTCCGTTTGAAATTCATAAGCAAATCATGTCGCTTGATAACAAAAACTCCAGTACTTCTGACGGTATCACAAACTGCCTTCTAAAACGTATCACTGTTTATTGTTGATGTTTTGAGTCATTTATTTAATTTGAGTGTCAATTGTGGTAACTTTCCCTCGTCTCTAAAAGCGGCTGATGTTATTCCCCTGTTTAAAAAAGGTGCTAGAAGTTTAATGTCGCAGTACAGGCCTATCTCTATACTCCCAACATTTTCTAAATTATTTGAAAAACTTGTAAAAGTGCGCATAATTTCTTTTCTAAATAAAAATAACTTTTTTAGTGATGATCAATTTGGTTTTCGAGAGAGGAGATCCACTGAAGATGCCATACTTAAATTGAGTAGTGAAATTAATAATGGTTTTAATAACAATAGTACTAGTATAGCTCTCTTTATAGACATGACTAAAGCATTCGATATGGTTAACCCCAATATACTTTTAGACAAATTTATTATACAAAGCTGGGTTCAGAGGAGTAATTTATAATTGGTTTTCTTCGTACCTGTCGGGGAGAAGTCAACGAGTAAAAATAGATGGAAATTACAGCGATGAATTAAAAATTACTATTGGTGTACCCCAAGGATCAGTCTTGGGGCCAATTTTATTTTTAATATATGTATATAAACTCTTTGTTTATACAAAACTTTAGTAGTCGTATAACAGCTTTTGCTGACGACATCACATTTACGTATACAAACAAAAACTTATTTGAATCATCAGTAAAGCTGCATATGGACTTACAAATACTACGTCAATGGTTCGCCAAACATGAGTTACTTATTAGCAACAAAACGAAACTTATGGTTTGTAACTTAAAAGGTTCATGCCCGACTGATTGCGACATAATCTTCCACTCCGCTGCTTGCACAAAATTGTCCTTAGCTGTTCATGCTTGCGGACAATGTAATTTTTCAGTAGATTCTGTGTGTAGTCCAAATTGCTTTAAAGTTGAAAGTGTTAAACGCTTTAAGTATCTAGGGGTTTTAATTGATAAGAATCTAAGCTGGAAAGCGCATGTAGAGGAGTTAAAAAAGTATATGTTATCTGTTACGCGAAAATTGTATCTTTTGAAACCACACTGCTCAAAAAAAATTCTTTTAATGATATACTATGGACTTGCGCACTCGAAATTACAATATGGTATTGCAAGTTGGGGTGGAATATACAATTCGACAATTGAAGTATTAAACATTGCCCAGAAACATCTTATAAGAATTATTTGTGGAGTAAACAGGTTAACAAATAGCTGGCCCTTATTTTACAATCTCCGAGTATTACCAATAAGACATCTTTACATTTTTAAAGTTCTAAAGGTGTTTTTCTTGCGAAGCGGTTATAGCGCTACTCTCAGAAGCTCAAGTGCTTACGGGTTAAGAGTAAATAATATGGCAGTTTTAAACATCCCTGTAGCTAGAAAAACTCACTTTTTGAAATTTTATACGGCGGCGGCGCCTAGGCTTTTTAACAAATTACCGTATGAAATAAGAATAATAACACAACCCGCGTTATTTTTCAATAAAATTAGAAAATGGCTTTTTAGTACATGTCGTGTGCTCCTTTTAATTGACAGGATATATTTGGTTTTCAACCTCGTTCACTATAGATACTAAGCCCACATTTACCGCTTCTGTGGTAATACTTGCAAACTAATACTAATACTAGTCGCACAGACTTTTGGAAAATTGTCCCTCTGGTTTTGTCATGCGAGTTTCGCACAATTTTCACAAGTACAATGTTGGAAAAGTATAGTAGCGAGCGTTCTCCATCGTCATTCTGCACAGTCTGGCAAGTTTCTCAGGGATGCCAAGTTTAAGTTAATTCGCAGGAGTTTAAATTACATTTCCATTACAAGGGCCACGGTTGTTGAATGCTTCTCGATGCATTCACTGGTCTAGCCCTTGAGGGAGGCAGGAACAAAATATTAAGCTTATGTACTGGTTGACCTATGTCAGCTATGGATTCCTTGAAACAAACTTGAAACTCTGAAGCTTAAGCCAGTTTGTCCGCCTTATTATCAACGACTGACTTGAGGTCCATGGTGTAGTAGTTATGGTGTTTACTTGTCATGCAAATGGTGCAATTTCATTGAACACCGAATGCCAACAATACATATAGTTACCCGACCAGAGTAAATGTCTGACTGCTTCATAAATTGACCAACTAAACTCTGAACTTTCGGTGAATGTGGCCACGAACTGGAGTGAGGATGATGAACGTTTTGAGGTACCTATGTGTATTAGGTAATCAGATAGCAGTCTCACTTCCTTCTACTCCACAGAAAAACGGACAAAAATGATTGAGCTACGCGCACTCTTCGATTTTCGAGCTTATCCTTTTCTAATATTTTCCATAATAACTTCAACTTGAGGGTGTTTTCATTTTGTTCAGTTCTCTTGTCTAGAAAAAAACAACTCAAATCTTAGCATTTGATTTGATTCCCATATATCGCAACTCAAAAGTGAATGTTCTCCGAAGGAGACGTGTCATGTATTGAAATTACAAATGCAACGGTGCCAAAGTTGCTTTTGTAATCCACATTCAGTAAACAAAAAAATGTAGGTTACACGTGTTCCCGTCAAGTGAATGTACACCCGAAATTTATATCGAGCTCCCAAAGTGATAGTAAATATTATTATGCAAGACGCCTTAGATATACCCAACAGAAAATTAAAGAGAACAAAACACATTCCTTCAGGATCACCCAACATCAGCCAACACCAACAAGAAGCAGGTAACGTTTTTTTCTCTCTTTATCGCCAATCGTGATTTGTATTTCTAACGAGGCGCAAATAGTTGTACTTGCTGCAGCAACCAAGAGTCGATTGTCAGCCATGAAAACAGCACCACCACCGCCTTCGCAGCCGCACCGCAACTCATCCATGACCAATTGGAATTGATTCTCAGGAATTGAAAACTGCACACGGGGTATACAATATACAACAAATCAACGATCACAGTCAGAATATCAAAAACAAAACGAACGCGAGGAGAAACTGACAAAGCCTCTGAAGAATGAAGTGAAGACTCTCGCCAAGTCTCCAACGAACCTGTTCAACTGATGCAACGTCATGTTGCCATTGTATATGTATCTATCTATAAGCGAATTGCACGAATAATTTCAGGAACTCACCAACACTGATGATTTTCCAACGAACAAGTCTAAATCTATCGCTGCGCATCGGAATGCCCGTTGAAGTGCAGGCAAAGTGAAGGCTGTCATTAGAACAATTTTCGAATTTCAATTAACGCCCTTTTTCGCGCAAGCCACTCACTTGAGGGGTTTTTATTGGAGCACAAGTGCTGAGTGAAATTAATTCTAATCACTGGGAGTGGCTGGATATGCTGACAGACAGACTGCTTGACCACAACAACGGATGGTCAACGCATAAAAATGTCACTATCTGCGAATGCCCGCATTGTATCTGATACAATAAATTTATGAAAGACGACCGCGTATCTATACGTTGCATTGGTTGGAACCTGGAAGAGATATATTAGCCACAGGAAAGGTTTCAAATGCAATTAAGCGGCTGAGATGCGTGGAGCGAAAGTGTTTCATTAAAAATAAAATCCAGCGGTGGCATAATGCTTAGATTTTATGTCTTGCGGATATGTATCTGCGAATGATGTAACTGCTGCTGTGCATTTGATTTATTGGCATCTGAGCATCCAATTAAGATTGAACAGCAGAATTCGATGTGCGATTGCCTGATTGGGGGAAATGGATAATTTTTTTTTAACTATCTATCGATCTCTGCTGAGATGATCAAATCTGTATAGTTTCCAATTAAGTTTGAAGAAGGTCCTCAATGGTTTGATTGGACTTTTATGATCACATTTACAACCAAGAAATACACCTGTATATGAACATTCTATATTACTTCCACAGTTGATTTGGAGCTGTAATAATAGGTCGTCGTATAAACCGATGTTATTTTTTTTAACGAGTTGGGGCAATAAAAGATCACAAGGATTATACATAAGTTGGCTATGTTCGTGGATCTCTAACGATTACTTCCTATTATTTTCCATAGTCAGAAGTGAACATGATGATTTTGAGAGAGTTTTTTTTTTATTCCTGGTTCGGAAAGCTTCTCACTGTTTTTTAATTACACTATCTATAGATTCAAACTTTAATGTGCCTATATTTGTTAAAATATTCACAGCTGAATCCAGGAAATGGAATGAGAAAACACAAGCACACACCTGTAATTAACTCACTTTGAAACTAGACTGTGCCCTTGTAATGACTTATGAAATTATGACCATACCATTTGCAAGATATCGACCTTATTATGTTTTTTCAAGCTATAGGTACAATAGAAATACAAAATTTAAAACGTGTACTGAGTTTAAGCCGCGAAGGAATGATAGTCATTTTCAATTTTAGAGGTTAAGGGCAGCCTTTAGTCGTATAGTGGCATATAAAGGGTGTTTTTTTATAGGTTTTGTTTTTAATATGGCAACACTGTTTCTACAGATTGTCAATTTGTCAGTTGATTTGTGGTTAGTTAGCCATTACCATTTTACGATGAATAGATTAATGCTGGCTTTACATTATTACGCCACGCAATTTTGCATGACTTTAGAGAGAGAGATCCGTTTTTTCCACAGTGAAGGCTAATGATGTGTAGGAGTGAGACCATAAGCCTAACAGTTGAATCTAGGCTGCTATAACTTTTTTATGGAGATTTGACAGCTCAGATGTAAACAATACATTTTTTTTCATCGGTTTTGTTGTGGTACTTATTAAATTAAAAGTGAAAAATGAATTTAATAAAGGCAACGATATTGATATATTTATTACTAGCTGTACCCGCCCAGCTTTGCCCGTGCACAGGAATTGTATTGCTTAGGTCTTAGATAATAATGTTCTTTTGTAAAATACGAAAAATGAGAATAAATCTGGAATTTTCTTTCTGCCTCAACCTGAAATATACAGCAATACGAAAAAAAACAAAAAAAGAATCATGAAAATCATATAAGATGTTTTTTGTATGGGAGGCGTCACCCGCGTTTGTCCAATTTTAGTGTGGCGATATCGATAATGGATGTAATGTATTGGATATCTAATGTGCACCCGCTCTTCATCGCCCTCCCTCTCCTTGATCATGCTACTTGTTTGTAATGCTGTATTTCCTTTCCTTTGTTTCCCTCTTCCTATGGAATCGAAAACAAATCAACCCTTTTCGAATGTGTAGTATACGTATTGTTTTTGTTCGACGATCGCAAAAGTATAAACATCCATTTGTAGCAAGGTATATGTGTAGGTATGTATATATTTTCACTTCAGAAAATACATTTTGGCTAAAAACTGTGCCTAAGGACGTAGCTATAAACGACATAGCCTATAGCAGTCTTACAGTCTTAAGGAACATTTTAAAAAAAGTTTCATCGAAATCTGTCCAGTAGTTTTTGAGTTTTTAGCTGACAAAGAAAAGTCCTACAGTTTTATTATATGTATAGATTTTTTAGCAAATATTTAAGCTTCACATAATTAATTTATTAAAATAGAAAATAAAGTACAAAAAACCAATTATTAATGCATTAAAATTTCCGTTTGCACAAGACGATTATTTTTATCGCCTGGCATACGGTATGGAACTGTGGCTGCCGTGTTTGTCAGTGCTTTCGCCTTTTCTCTCAAATGTGTCAGTTGCTAGAAGAAAAAGCACAATAATCTAGCAATCTAGCTGCATAATTTTTAAGGAACTTACCCTATCTTTACTGGTGTCTATAAAGCCTTCCTTCCCACGAACACTCTTGTACTGACTGTACAAAATGTCCATTGTTGCCGAAAGAATGTCGGGATAAACCTTACAGATCTCGCCTCCAATGCGCTTAAAGTTATTTATAGAATCCTTCAAATCATTCATGGACATTGGCACAAGATTTGTATTGGCCAAAACTTCCAGTGCGAGGTGATATTTCTTTTCGTGATAGAAGTTACCCCAGCGATATCGAACATCTTAATGGCATCATCTAACATTCCCTTCTTGACCAAGTGTTCGGCTACCATGTCAGCTGCAGTTCGAGAATCGAATTCATCGCAATCGAATTGTTGAAACAATCCACTACAAAGAGAAAAGACATTCAACTGTTGTTGTTTTGATTGTGGAAAAATTAACTTACCCTTACTTTACTTACATAAAGGTTCCTGGACATTTCGCGGCCCACCCAGCAGAAACAGCTTACTCAAAGCGAGTGCAATATGTACAGCATGGGTTCTATACTTCTCCGTGCGCGAAAGAAATTCGATGGCAGCTTCAAATTGTCCAGTCAGAGCCAGCACTTGGAAATACAGATGACGCTGTTCACCTGTTCCTTACTTAGGAAATGGACAAAATGATACTTTTCCATCTGCTCCTTTGGATAGGAGCATGCTATCTAAGAGTTTTTGGTATCCCTACGTTCGTCTTTATGCATGCTACAAGACTGCATTAAAATTTTAATGATTAAGCATATAATTTAGAATTTTTTAGTACCAAGACATAATTAGCTCGGTATTTTAGTTTACGAAATTCAATCATGCGACTTGTACTACAAAATTCTAAAATATAAGCATCCCTGAGTTCGTCTTTATGCATGCTACAAGACAACATTAAAAGTTTAATGATTATGCTTATATTTTAGAATTTTGTAGTACAAGTCGCATGATTGAATTTCGTAAACTAAAATACAGAGCATCGGCATCTTTTGCAGCTACCATGTGACACTGTCTTCGCCCGACTTTCCTCTTCCAACGTCAAACCAGCATCTTGAGCCTTTTCGCCTGTCATATTTTTCTTCTTTTTTGTTCTTCCCCGCCTTTCAATTGGAATTTCGAACTCAGTACATACATCGTTCTCTTGCGTATATTATGGCTTTTTTCACGGTTTCATCACGATGTTCATGAAGTAAACTCGCGAGCGTCTTAAGTTTTATTGGCCCTTATTGTCATTGTCGATCAGCGATCGTCACAACAATTGCCGATTGCGTCGATTAATTTTAGCTATTCGTTCGTACAAAATGTGTTCACTTCCAAGAGAAAGCATTGACCAGACATTTGTAATTGACTACCTACAAGTGATTGTCAAATCTCCAAATATCAATCGCAATCGACAATCAAAGTTGTCTATCATTGATCACCGATCAATACTATCGACACTCACATTATCTTCACTTTTTTCTAGAGTGAACGCGGATTTTTGCAAGCATTTCTGTGTTGCATCAACTTCTTCCAAAATATGGTTGCAGCTCCTCTTGTATCTAAATTTTGCTTTTGAGGATCAGAAAGGAGTTCAAGAGTTGAAACTATCTTCACGAAATTTTCCTTCAATGGCTTAACAGCCTCGTGATGAGCGCTCCATCTAGTGTCTACATGTCTCTTGACTGACACACCTACATTTTCTATGAGAATATCCCAACGATGGGTAGATGCTGAGAAAAATGTGTGTAAAGTCTTTCCACTGTCCCAAAAAACCTTGTACTTGAAGGAGTAGGTACTTCCCAAAGAGTGAACTCCACAAAGTTTTAAAGAATGGTTTGAACATGGCGTAAACAACGCTTTTCAATTACTCATTTTTGAACTCCTCCATGAACACACGCCATAGTCGCAGCATTATCATATCCCTGAGCCCGCAAAGGTTAATGTCAGGACTATCTTCATTGAGTTGCTTTAAGATATCGTCGGTAAGTCCTTTGGCAGTCTGTCCAGATGAAGGAAAAACGGTGCCATGAAATAAAGTCTTATTACGTAAAAAGGTTCAAAACGTCCTTGGACATTATTGCACTCAGCTATTTAAAAGATAAAGACGAACAGAAAATATTCTCCACTGATAATGATCTTATTTACTTGTATTTTTAACTTTCTCGTTTTTTCATATAATATACATATGTATTTGTATATATATAACAGTGGGATATTTATGGGGGGCATGCCCCCCCCCCCTGCAACCCCTAGGGGTCACTGTAGGATTTGGAGTGGGTGCGGGGATTTTTGTATATAAAGTTCGGAACTACACCCTTTTTCTCGTTTTATTGTTCTATTTGTGTAATGTGCAAAATAGTTATTTTGCTGTTACTGATGGCACCCCCTATTAGTCTGCCCCCCCCCCCCCCTTAGTCCGCCACTGGGTCCAGGGGTGTTCCTGTATGGCGCCTCCCATACAAACAAAAAACAATCAAAATCTTATATCCCGAAGACCACCGAATCGATTGAGCTCAAATTGGCAAGTTGGCAAGTTCCTGAAATAAGCCGGCATTTCAATAAAAGTCCCCCAAGGCTCGAACGAGCATCATTTACTACACGGGTCCGTAACTATTCGGTAGGTTGTCGACGCACTGTGAGGTACCAAAGTCTTATACAAATCAGTCTTAAGCGTTTATAAAAAATGAACCAATGTAAGTAACACACGTTTTAAATAGAAGTTCAGTTCGATTAGTTCAATTGTCGGAGTTCATTTTTTTACTCTCGCCATATATGACAGAAAAATGATACACGTAAATTCAAGACATGACTTGGCACCACTGCCACAGTTTTGAAGCTACAGGAACCGTTTACCGGTCGACGTAAGCGTCTATTTCTCCTCTATCCAGCACAATTTAAAAAGTCAACCTAGGTGTTGCGTGTTGCCATTCTATTATCAATGGTCGACTAAGTAGTAGGAATTGAACTAAGAATTGTTCCGTAGTTAACGAGGATATAAAGAAGCAAGATCTACTTTCTATGAACTCTAAAATTTCACGTCACGTTGAATTTGAAGTTCGAATTTACAACATGCTCCGTCACATAAGACTTTACGTGGAACTTAAATGTCTATTCAACACTCTTCATCAACGAGACTTTTTTCGGAACTTAGGCAAACAAATTACTGAACTGCGAGGAATGAAAAGCTTGAGAGTTCCTATGAATTCTGTAAAGTGGTAGCAATAAATCTTATATGTATGACCTTATCTAAAAAAGTTACCAACAAATTAAAGACGCATCTTTCGAGTTTTAATAAATTCTTATTAGAGTTCCAAAAATTGCTTGCAAAAATCGGTAATGCTTCCCCCTAACAAAACTCAAAAATGCAACCAATTTTTTCTTCAAAAAGTTACTTTGAGTTCTAGAAATTACTCGATCAACAGACAAAATGTAATTATGAACAATAATATTCCATTAGATATACAAATTTCAAAAAAGTTGGACACGAATAAGAAATTCAAAAATTGTATTCTAAGAAGCTTGCATGCGTTCTGAGTGTAGAGTCCTGAAAAGTAAAGTGCAAAATTGTAGAAAGCTTGAAGACAGAATCAGAGAGAGAGATCAGTTCCGGAAAGTAGGTTCGAAGAACTATCATGAAAAAATTCTTCTGAAAACATGATATAAAAGTTTGGGCCAAATGAAAAACAAACTTCAAAGTTCTCATTAGTTCTGATTACAGTTCCAGACGGAAATTAACAAACTCAAAAAAAAAAAAAAAAAAAAAATCTTATCTAAACATCAAAAAAGGCAGAGTTTCCATGAGTTGTGACTTGTTCTGATTAGAGGTTCTGAAAAAGGTTCTAAGAAGTTGAATCGTTATGGGCCTCAGTGCTTTACATGGCACTATTGGCAGAATACATTGAGGATATGAGGTGCAATCACTTGATTTACACACATATGCTCCTTTTCACCACATTTATAAGGCAACCTTCTCTAAATGGTTATCCTTATCACTATTGATGGCTAAGCAACAAATTTTTATAGACCTACTTGCTATAGCCCCATGGCCATGGGTTCATAGCCAAATATCTCGTTGGGTTTTGCGGGTTATCTCATTCAATTTTATTAAAGTTTTATGCGTCGCACATTTACCTCTTGATGTACCTATATGTCTTAAACTTGAAGCTGAAATTTTGTGGTTTCTTGGTTTCCGAATTTCTAACGTGTTAACAACTTTAACATACAGTTCCGCGTATGTATCGTTACACGTTGGTTTTGTAACTACTCGAAGGGCCTAGCTCTTTTCTGTAGCTCTTTTTTCGGGGTCAAATGAGCAGCTTCTTTCGTAACACTGTTCCGCGGTCTCATAGCCTTATGCACGCCACCTTTCCCATTTCCCTTTACTTGAGTTTTCTTATTCGGGGTCTAATAACCTTTTGGCTATTTTTATTTGTTCGTCTCGCAGTATTTTATATTCCCTCTTTAAGGAATAAAAAATAAAATGCGTTTTCGAAATTATGTCATTATTTGTTCTTCATTTTATCGTTTTGGACTACGCTGATGGTCTTTGGGCTTTCTTCCTAATATCTTAACACCTTGCCCTATTGTTGGGATGTTCATTTAGAATCGATATCTAATTCCCTCGTTACACACGTTGTATGCATCTGCTCCCCAAATTGTTGGCAGTTGCTGGTATTCTGTCAACCGTCTCGTTCATATTTTGGAGTCATACATAAACCCAATAATGTGTTCAAAAGCACATCTTAATCGTATTTACTTCTCGGATCTATGGTATTGGACAATCTTCGAATTCTAATAATGCCCTACAAGCTCCTTCATATTTCGTAAGTTTTGATTGAAAAAGAACTGTCTATATAAATTTATAGATATAGTGAAATATGGCAGAGTGTCTAGCTCATAGATCCGCCCGCCACCATACATCATACGAAGGCTTCCACTTTACCTGCCTGTTCAATAAAACATTAACTAGCAATAAACGTCGTAGTTATGACTATAGCTTTGATTACCATTGAACATAGTAATTTCATTAATTACTACCACACCTAGTGATGTGGTACAAATTGCTCACACTGTGGATGCATTCATAATTAACCGGACAACGTCATAAATGTACCTTTTGCCATTAATCAAATTGCTTTTAATTATTCTTCGATAATTTTCACACCTGGGCTCTGAATAATGCAACTACTACTACTGTCGAAGAATCCGATCCAGTTGGCGACGATGAGCTAAATTCACTTTTATCTACTTTGTCTATCATTCGACCTCATTGCATCACACTATTCAAGACTAGATCGCTTTATTAGTTTGTATAAAATTTAAGACAAAATCAAAAGACAATCTATGCCCCGGGCGCCATTAAAAGTGAATGGTCGGACTATCTACGCTATACCCCATATCGTGGCGCAAAAAAAAAAACACAGTCCACCGCGTGACACACGCAAATGATTAACCATCTAATGGTGCATCTATTTTTTAAATTTGTATCTGCTTAGAGATTATAGGCGCCTGGACTTTTTTTCCTTCTGCAAAATTTATGAATTTCACCTGACAGCTGGACGAACACACAATTTACCACATGCTTAGAACGATTTATCCTTCTGCGCGACCGCATGATTTTCGAGTGCGCACGGCTTCTTAATGCGATTCTGCATAGACGCATATACACTTACACACTTCTCGAGCTCATGCCGCGACTTTCCATAAATAATAAATTTATGTGCATCCAAAATGCAGCATAATTCCATGCCACTGCCACATATTATAGTGGATGGAGTGTTTTTGCGCGACACGGATGTCATAGACGAAGCGTATGTTGGAGCTTGGGGGGATGCATGTGTGGCATGAGTTTGAATTCGGTTTGGTTGCACCGCAACAAATAGTTTTACTTTATATTTGCCATCAAATTAAGAGGAAAAGTTATGGAAGGCGCATATTTAGTGAAAGTTTCTCAACGACTTTGGCGCCACTAGGAAGGATGGGGTTCGAGACGCGATGCCGCAACCGCAACAACATTGGCGGCTGTGTTGCTGCGTGTTGTGCAATTAATTCGTTTGTCGTAATTGTTGCATGGAATGCAAGGCTACTGTGCGTGGACATCTGGGGAATGTGATTCAGTGAGGTTTAGGAATTCGCTGACATTTTCAGTTTTGACAGCGGCCTTTGGACTTGCGAAGGAATTTCGCAACTTAATGAGGCAACGCGAGCACATACGTTTAATGCGGATTTTATTAAGCGCATATTGAGTAGATGTATGAGAGGATTGGTGGGAATATCTTTGATGAAGGTATCTCCGTATTTGTAAGTTGCAAAGGGAATTGTTTGCGGCCAATTTTAACAGTTATAAAGAGACAAAATATTTGTATGTCTAACTGGAATCTGCCTTTCCTTAGCTACCCATATTATTGGCAACTTGTTAGATTTTCTGTCTAAAAGCCAAATATTTCTATGATACCAGGGACTTGAGCAGGAACCTAACCAAATTTCAACATTGTTATACTAATGGGCACGAGTAAATATTTTCCCGTCCTTACCTCTCACTGCTTCCATATAGAAGTTGTTAACGAAAGCCATTCAAATGGGTACGGTTCGACAGTTGTAGAGCGATAAGAAGATTTTAAAGGGGTGTAAGACTCAAATACTAGATCGAAAATGCATCATATTCTCATCGCAATATAGGAATTCTGGAAAAAAACTCGTACCTACAAATTCGGATGGAAATCATTAAGGTATCGACTATGACATTGCGTAGCCTTGACAAAGATATCTACACATGATCCAGTCCAGTTTATTTTTTAACTCTAAGAAGGAGTGCGGTCCATATATCTTTTCAAGTTGTGAGAATTCCTATATCCCCCACAATTTGCTATCCAGGTCAGTGTAGCTGTACAGCTCGACGAGATTACTGTTAAACGTCATTCCCCAAGTCCTGCATAAGCAAAGGAGACCGAAAATCCCTAGACGAATTTAGCGTTCATAATGACGATGGTTATCTTCACCCGTCTTCAATAATGTCCATACTTCTTCTCCAGGACTATGATGATGATATAGGCTCCTATTTACTACGGCTTTCTATTAATAAGCCCTTACTACTCGATTGTGGTCTTGGGCCAAAAAACAGCAATTTGCTGAAGTAATTCTTCGCTTCATTTCTGATTTGACATAATTTTCAAAGTTTACAACGGCACAGACTTTTAAAAAATGGTGCATCGTGTTGAAATTGGATGAAAACCTCTTAGGATGCCTTCAGAGGAAGATCATTTTTGTGATATACAGTCCAGTTTGAATTGATGGAGTGTATGGAAGAGGGGATTCAATGGCGAACTTTAGGGAGTATACAGCGGGGGATGGTAGGTACTTTTCCCCGAAAATTTTTTGGCGAAGTGCATTTCGCCGGGGTTCACTTTTAAGCTCTAGAGCCAGCGGAACGAAAATTACATATTGTTACCTTTATTTTCACTTTAAAAATGTATTTTCCATAAAAAAATATGAGTTATATTTTTTTTCGAACTATACCTACTATAGACAATTGATTTTCCAAATTTCTTTACTTTTAAGCGCATCGCATTGACAGCAATTTTTTTTTTGTCTCCAGCGGGTAATTTTGCGCTATATTTAGAAATTTCCCTGAAATGGATATTTCAGAGGTTTGGTTTTTAAACTGGCAACGAGATTGTCAAATTGATAGTTGAAAGTTGATTTGTGGTTAGATCTTGCCATTGCCATTTTATGATGAATAAATTAACGCCAGAACAACGTGCAAATTATGCAAAGTTATTTTGAAAACCATGGTTCGGTTCGCTAAACTTATTGTCCATTTTACGGTTGACATAATCGCCCATCTGAGCAAGTTATTCGGAACAAAATGAATCGTTTTCGCAAAACGTACACTCTACTGGATAATACGCATCCCCAAAGACGACAAGCAGTGCGAACAGAAAAAGTTATTGCCGTTGTCGAGCGCAGTGTTGAGGAGAATCCGAATGAGTCGATTCGCCATCGTACACAGCAATTGGAGCTATTCCCATCAACTTTGTGGAAGATTTTACGGAAAGATCTTGGCTTAAAAGCCAATAAGATCCAGCTTGTGCAAGAGAACATTATAAGCGTCGTACGTTCGGCGATTGGGCCGAAAATATTATTCAATTTCTGAACACACGTTGAACATTTTACTATTCCAAAATTAAATGAATTAAATAAAAATAAAATAAAAAATAAGTTTATAAAAAAAAAAAAACAGTTTTAAACAACGAAATATCGAATTCCAAACTTTTTGCCGCAAACGAAAACAGCCTCGGCGCGAATTGTCAAAGTTTATTCCACATCATTAAGCCGCGTTCCACAAACTAGCGAATAAAACATTCGTTTGAACTTAACCTCGAATTAGAAATTAAAAACTGATTGCTGGAAATTCGCGAACTGCTGCGTCCAACTGCTGCCGTGTTCTTGTAAACGGACTGTCAAAACTCGAAAATATAGATTTTTATTTAGAAAGCTTAAATTTTTTATTGATTCATAGAGTACATATTATACAGATTGGGCAGGCACATAGCCAGGGAGGGGGCTTGAGGGGCTGAAGCCCCCCCGAAACGCTAAGCAAAAAATTAAAAACTAAAACTTTGTAATATAAATTCAAATCTTCCGCAACCATTCAAATGTAAATATAACTTTAAAAAATGTCATTAAAAAACACGCACCAGAGAGCCGAAAAACTCGACTTCTAAGCGTTTGTGAAACGCAAGATTCATTGAAAGGTATGACAGTATTATTTCCTTTGTAGAGCTCTTCAAATGCATCTCAATAAGTCTTGAAGAAATAACCAGCAGAACGTGGGCAATGTCTTCGAAAGCATCAACACTTTTGGCATCGATCCAAAAAAGTGATTTCCTAGTAAGCCTCGTTGTATGCGAAAAACTATTCAATTTAACGCTACCATTATCAGTTTTCCTACAGACCAAATCCTTAGATTTCGACCGCACAAAAGAAGTTCTGAATTCTCTTAAGAACATCAGAGAAAATGCCGAAGATTTTTTCAGAGAGGCTTTGCAATCCGAATCCCAACTTGCCGAGGACTTATTTGAAGTTGAATTAAGAGCCCCAAGAACTTCATTGAAACAAACAACGTGTTCCAATCCAGAAACCTCTTCTACTGGAGCCTATTTTAGAGTGACTATACTGATTCCTTGCATTGGAAACATCGTTAAAACAAAATCTTACGGACAGGTTCATGGTCAACGAAGACGTTCTACGACCATCATGTCATGTCAAAAAAAATCAAGACTTCGTCTTCTGCTTTGAAAAAAATAATTTTAGTATGTTCGTTTAGGTACATACGATTTAAAAACTAATAAGAAAAGGAGCTTCGGCATTTGTTCTCTAAGAAATTCAAGAGAATTAATTGTTTGTGGAAGAACGTGCGGGCCTACTAAAGTGTTTTCAAACATTTACGCTAAACCTCCTTTGAAATAAGAACACAGTTTTCTTTATTTTTCATAGAGAGTACACAAACCGAGTTTGGAGTCAATCGGATGAAAAATAAAAATGGTACCATACAAACTTCGACCCCCCCCCCCCCCCCTTTTACCCCTTTAGGGCGCAATCTGAAGTGCCCCAATATCTTAAAATCATTTTCATATAATGTGTCCTCCATGGTAAAAAATTCATGCTTTCATCACAAAGTGCATAATTGTTATACAATTTTATACTATGCCGCCTCACTATGTGTATTTTAATGGGGATTGGGGTCTGTCAGTCCACAGAATGTTCTTGAGGAAGTGTCCGTACCGGTGCTAAATGGGAAGGGTGTAACCTATTACTCTGGAGAGTTCTGGGAAGTTCCAATTGCACAGCTTGTCTTCGGACCTGACTAAGGGCTTGACTTCCACAGCACGCAAAATCCCACCCTCAATTTCTGCCGCCGCCGCTGGGTCTGAACGTGTTTTTTTTTATTTCGAGGAGCTCACCCGGTATCAACAAGGCGCTGATAGGCATCAGTACCCGGCTACGATTTGGGTATCGGCCGGCGTTGGACTCCTATCTTGCCAACGAAGCGTTTCCATGGCAGAACCCGTTTACAAACACTATGTCCGCGTAATCACGTTTTGAATACGTTTTGTGGAGATCAACTTATCAATGTTAAGCTTTTTTTCATATTCGACAATTAACTATTAACCGTTGCTCATAATTACGTTAGTTTATTATTCTGACTTAATTTTGTTTGACCATTTTTTTTTTGACAAAAAACGGCTTTTACAACAACTTCTGTTGATCGTACGTAAAAAAAGTTGCTTAACATAATTTTTAGAAAATTTCTCAAGGATAAACATTTCATAAAAAAAAAATATAAATTTATTAAGTAAACATTTTGAGAAAAAAGAATTTTAAGTAAAAAAAAATTAACAACAAATTTTCAAAATGTTGAGTTTAAGGAGCCATAACTCTTTTGCAGCTGCACATATGTACCTTATGACTTGTATGCGCAAAACAATTTTTGTATCTCTAATAGTTTAGAAGTTATAGCGTTTTAAGTGGTAACACCTACAAATTAGAGGTCACATGCTTTGAAGGGCCATAACGGGAAATATGGTGAAAATAGACCCCCCTAGCATACAATTTTTTGTTCTACGGAACTTCACGAATCATCCCTTAAAGGATTATTCTGCTTAACTAGGACACCCTGTATATAGTTTTTTGTTCAAAGAATTCCTCGTAAGATTTGGAAGCAAGCCCCCCCCCCCCCCCCCCGAAACAAAATCCTGGCTACGGCCCTGAGATTGGGGTTATACCCTTTTATTGACGTACCCTTTTATTGAAATTTTCTATGACCGTTTCCAATAAATTGGCTGAATTTCATTAATACACCTCCCAATTTCCAATATGGAAATTCCCAAGAATGGTCCAATAAATGCCTCCAGGCCAAAATCCACATCAAACAGTCACGCGTTGTGGATGCATTTGTTTCTCAACAATTACTAGTGGGTTTTCTGCTACAATGTTGATTAACGAAGCCATCAAGATGAAAATGAGCTTCATCACTGAAGATGATTTTGTTCGAAAATTGCGGACTGTATCTGACAAGCCTTCATTATTTTTAAAATATTGCTCAACAATGAAAATGTTAATATTCTGGAATATAGCCTCGGCTGGCCTTTAAAATGTTTATATTAGCTAATATCTATCGAACTACGTATGTAGTTAGTTAGTAGTTCGATAAATGTAATTGTCTATTGTCAGATATTCTTTTAAATAAGCTGATGGAGCTCAACACGCTCCAATATGTGCTTTTCAATACATCGCATTTTTTTCTGACTATTTCCTTAGTCGCCTTGACAGTGGAAAGAAGTTTAAAATTCCATATTTTCCTATCGACCTACGAATGTTCCCTAATTCTTGAAACTTGATAATTAATGTTATTTTTTAAGCAAATATATACAAATGTAGTGTTCCCTAAAAAAATGCTCCAATACCTCTGGGCGGGCATAAATTAATATGATGGAGTAGAGGAAATTCAAATTCGACAAGACACTCAACACTCAAGGCCAAAGCTTGAAACTGTATAGGAAGCATTCGAATTTAATGACATTCGAATAATCCCGACAGAGTTGATCATCGGAAATAATATCTTTCTCTATTGGCTTGAAATCACTAAACTGACCGCATAGCGATAGCCTATTAGGAAGTAGTAAATAAATATTTTTTTTATTGAACCGCATCCGTTTGACACTGGGTACATTCTAAAAATAAATTCCATTAAATTTTTCATTTTATGGCCGAACCGAATCTTTCCCAGCCACCTCCCAAAACAATAAAAAGTGCAATAAAATTGAGAAATTTATTAATTTATTCCAAAAGTAAACGAAATAAAAATGTTAAAAAAAATGTCGCCAAAAAGTCCTAATGTCCCCCACCAACACTAAAACAATAAAAATGAATATTTTTCCATAATTGGTATCAAATTGAATTTCCATGTTCGTCTGTCTGTCGCATCGATTGCACTCACATTTCTTAATATTATTTATGCATTCTCAATATACGTGTAGTATGTATATAGATACCAACAGCAGTATATAGATACAAAAAAATGCGAACAAAATTGTTTTCCTTCTTCGGCACGTGAACGTGCTTAGGGTTAGTAAAACGCTGCCAGACCAGACTCCATGTCCATTCCATGTATCGAACAATCAAGACTCCCCGATCCGAATGTGGTGACATAACGAACGAAGAACAACGACAATGCCGTTAAGAACCTGAATACCATCGTGATGGTATGATTACTCTGTGGCCACCATCACTTTGTGGCATTTTTATTATTTCTCACCGCGGCGGCGAGTAGTCCAAAATCAATACCCAAAAGACGTTCCGAAATTCCACTGAATTAATATTGTGTCGCATTTAATCGGTTTTTGTCCTTTTTTTTTGGCCAAAATGGCCAAAGTTTTGCCCAACAAAAAAATTAAAGAACATATTCAAAGGTTTTATGAGAGGAGTTAGGAATTGTTGTTTTTTTTTTTTGCAACATTTTGTCGCTTTTTTGACACAGCTATCCCACTGTGATTGACTGAACCATGTTCGATCTTAATTTTAGATAAATTCAAAAAAATTAAAAATACTTTTGAAGGTTATACCGACTGAATGGCGAAAACAACATAAAAACGGATCGAAGAGCGAATTGATTTTCAGAATTCTACCTGCAGCGCTCCTACGCATCGAGTTAACTGTCATAATAAATCACTAGAAGGCAGGCTTATGGTCTAAACTTGAATTTTGGGTGGTTTTCGATTATTCGTCGAAAAGGGTCCAAATCGCATGCCTGATCACTGTTATTAGCTTTCAATGATAAATTTTTTGACTTAAGGGCAGTGATCGAAATAGGCGGTTTCCAGATATAGGTACATAGCGCTTATGCAAGAGGTTGTGATTTATGGTAGGGACTTGTAATGGCCCTATTCATAAATTGTGGCAAGAAGTAGTCCAATAAATCAATACGCCTACTCGGGCCCACGTTACGTATGCGTGTATACAAACATTGGCAACATTTAGTTTTGTTGTCTGGCCATTTGCATATGGTATACATTTCTTATTGGAACTTGTCGAACTTATTACAATATTTGGTTAATTAATTTACGATTAAAATTTCCATCAATTTCAGCTAGCTAATGACGGTCGAGTTTTTATGATCACTTTCGATTATTGAACGAACGGATTACGTTTACGATTGTGGTTAGCATAAAAAGTGGGTTGAATGAGACACAATGGAATTTCGGACTTTGATTCTTGATTTAGTGCTATGAATAAAAACTCAGATGAAGCATCATTCGAGATAAGTTGCATAATAGAAACATAAGGCGTCTATGGAGGCGTATATACTGAAAAGCTTTAATGAACGGGTTTCTGTTGGCCAAAGATATCGCCAATTGTGCGATATTTTTGGGGAAAGGTTTAGGAGAAAAACCTGCAACTGGTGGATTATGTACATGTATTGTGTTTGCAATTTCAAGTTATTGCGCGGGTTGGCGAGGAGTACTCGGCGCCATGATGGCAATAGGTACATACTTATGTATTTTATTATTATTATTTTTTTTTTTTTTTGCTTGCTAAAGAATTTGTTTCTAGTGTATTGAAGACCTTGGCAGTGTCTTATAGAAAATGGGTTGTATCCTCAAGAACTCCTTCGTCACCTTAGTCTTTGCAAAGTTCTTCCCTCAGGCAAATTTTCTTCATGTGGTATCGCAGAGTATTTGCCTCCTACGGGATTGCAAAGGGAGTGCCTATGCTTCCACATGAGTATTTTGGACCTCGCCTCCTTGAAGGCCGGCAATAGCTTTCTTGTAGTAGTACAAGTATATTAATGACGGTCCATCTAGTCATATCGACTCTCTTGTTTCAAGCTTGATCAAGCTTGATCCTGTTGTAGGACAGCTATTGAACCTTATCTTGCTAATTCGTCTGCTTTCTCATTGCTTAGAATACATTCGTATAAAGGGATCTAGTACAGCAATACCTTCTGCGGTGTTCCAAGAACTTTGAGCTCTTTCCGACAGCACTTTACAAGCTTCGATTTTATTTCTGGTCCAGTTATTGCCAGCTGCCTAGCCATGGGTAAAAAAGGTAATACATTGCATTGCTTCACGTGCTGCTCTTCTCACTGCCTTGGCCTCCGCTCGGAAGACACTGCTATGGTCCGGAAGACCTCGATTTGGAGAAGATTGGCATTTCATCATTATTCCCTGTTGCAATAGGAGTTAGAGAAAGGTCTTGCGGCGTTATGTAGTCCGTATGATAGGTGTAAGGCCAAAGCAATTCTCTAGATCGGCGAATGGCCCGTTTCGTTCAGTTTCCAATTTACTGATTATCTAATTCTCACTAATGGCGGTTTATGATTTCATAAAGATCGAAAAATAAGCCTCGTCGGTAGAAGATGCAGCTCCAATTTCAAAATACGCCATAACCTGTCGTAAGTCATGCACCGGTGCCGTGCCTGCGCCTATGCGGCGAAGACTACTGATGCCGATTCTGTGGAAAATAGGAGGAGGAGACAACGGAGCAAATACTATGAGAATGTCCTGCTATAGGAAAAGGTGTTCTGGAACATAGAAGAGATATATATCATGCAACACAGAAGCTTACAGAGTTTTATCTTCATGTGCCAATTTTTTGGTTGGCTAATAGCACTTAGCGGCCATCTTGTTGAAGCCACATTTCGTCCAGAATATTGCCATCAATGTCTTTAAATAAATAACTATTAATCGTGGCGTTGTAACCGTATAAATTAATCCTCATATTTTGAAGTTGAAATAAATAGACCAAAAAGTAACTCCACGCCAGATGACCTGTCATACTTAATCAGAGTTGCTATAAATTTGACACCTAATTCGAGCTAAGGCAGGGATGCAGATTGTGTGGTGTCGAAAAGTACTTTCTGATGAAATAGCTTTTAGAAGGTAATACTTGTGGTATCAGGGGTTAGTGTGGTGGACTACTGAGAGCGAAGTGTCTCAGGTCTGATCCCCGGAAAAACTCAAATTAAGGTCCACGAGCCTGACAAATATTGCAGAATAAAGAAAGTCTATTAATTCATTCTTAGTATAGATTAGTGTATAGTAGGTCCCTTTCCTTCGTCCCGCATAAATAAAAGCTTACACAAATAGTTTGAGCGAAGCTATAGGCCTAGGGTCTTATTCGGTGCGTTCTTTATTTTTTGGTCAGTTAACAAATTCTGATTGCCTTAAATTATAATTAGATATCCATCCTTTGCAGAAATCCAACTACCTCCTCCTTGAAACCCATCAAATGACACCACTCGTAGTCCTATAGTTAAAGCAGCTTATAAACCGCTTAGTACGATCTCACTAAACGGTACAAATCACACGTCCATATCCATTCCCCGTGCTAATGACGTTGACACATACTGACTGTGTATTTTAGCCACCTATTTCGTAATCTCGCCTAAGGCAGAATTACCTACTCTCTTCCTCCGCCCCAACAACAAGATTCGTAATAACACAGTTGATGAGATTACAAGAATCACACACACACACAGCACACCAACCCACTCATTGTTTCCCACTTTTGAAAGCCCTGCCAGATGTCACCTACCATCCAGCGCATTACCCATACACATCCTTCAAAATGTCTGCACGTCTAGTTTGTATTCAATGTGAGGAGAGACTCTGCGCGACTAACTAATTCTAGGGTGGTGCGCGCAGAAGTACCTACATAGTTGGTTAAACCCCAGCACCTTGAGGCCCCGTCTCATCATCAGTAGAACTTAGAGTGCGCGTCGTGTCTCAATTATTTCCAGCGAATTACGGTAATAAGCGCATATCGACCAAGGAGGCTATAGAGCTCGCACCAACATTTCCATCGGGTAGACAATTCATCTGCACCGAGTTGTAGATACTATTCCTACGGGTGACGGTCATACGTACTGGCACATTATCCCTTGATGTTGATTCCCCTTCATCCATCCACCGACCGCTTCAACACTGACATGTGGATGGAGGTACGTACTCGTATATATCTCTGTCTCTGTATCTATGACGGAGGAAGAAATAGCATTTTTAGCCATGACCATTAGATAGGAGTCTTCAGTCTTTCTTCCCAACTTGACGGCTGTGATGGTATCCCTCTGTTCGCTTGGACTCATGCAGTTGAATACGACGACCTTTGCAATCATTCCCGACGATCTTGGGATGAAAACAAAAAAGAATGCACACACTCACACAGAAACTGCGCCAAGAACGATGGAGAATGTGAGCATCATCTCGCCTACCCACTCTGGAGCAATAGACCAAATCCAAATTGGCCAAGTAGTATCGCCTTGTTGTCGTCGTGGCTAACAAATTCGTTTGGCCAGGTACAAATTCGTTTCACTGTTTCGAGAGGAGGAGAGGGTGGGGACGAAATCAGAAATCACAAGAGGAAAAACATTCCACACGACTGACAGATTTACAATCGGTTTTTTGTCTTTTACAATACCCGAAAAAGGATTGACTTTGGGGCCATCCAGAGACCGCTGCGCCTCTTGATCTCGAATCAAATTTGAATTCTGCCCTCGCGACAACATTTTTAATTAAGCGATTCGTAGGGAACGGACAGATCGAGAAATAAGCACTGAGCAACCCAGCCATACCTTGCCTATTATACACGAAGTGTTGCACGACGATTGTGATTTACCAGGTTTGGCATTAGGCAAACCAACTCTTTCGCTTCGTTCCTCTGGACTACGGGATGTGAGTATAGAAGTCAAGAGAAGACCCCCAGTAGCCTTTTTCAATCTACGATAAGATTATGTGTGTGCTGCTGGACGCGCTGTATTCGTGTTGTATATCGTTATCTTGAAGCTGCCGAACATGCGCGGCTACTCTTTGGTGGTGCGGACGAGACGCAAGCCACCAGCACCACCGGTAGATGTGAACCTTTTCGAAAAGCTATAGCAAAGAAAACAAGAAACGTTGACAGATATTACTTCTGGTATTGCACCGATAAGGCGGTGTCAAATGTCAATTTTTTTTTTTTACTACCTTTTTAGCCGTGTATACTTGAATTTATGTGTTGCACCATAGTCGTATAGGTTCTGGCAACGCGTATGTAGTGAAGTGTTAAAAACGAAGTTGACCACACGGTCGGTGGTGGGGAAAGTCGACGGGGAAAGTTTTTTTTTTTGCAATTGGAATACTTTATGTTGATGGGACTGAAGTTTGTGCAGTCCAAACCAGTCTTAGAGGACTTTCTTTCTTCATATATTTTGTACAAAAGAACCAACAATTTTGAATGCGTCCAATGCTCAACTCTACTCCAGAGGAACAACGCGGTAAGGTCTTCCTCTAACCTTACCTAAGTCACAGTTGAAAAGAAGACATCCACAAACATAGATCGAGCTGCGTAGAGAGGAAAGGTTTCTTGAGAGACCAAGCCCAACTGAGAGTATGTAGCCCCAAAGTATATTAAAATTTCTTGAGACAACACTTTTTAAACGTTCGGTTACTAACTAAGGAATTTCAAGTCAAAACTTATACACGGTGGGGTGCAACGCAAAAGGCTTAAATACGAGCAAATGACTGGGGCGGCGCATTGTGAGGAACGGCACAGATGTGAAATTTTCAGAAGAGTACCTATTGCCTATGCAAGAATATATAATATGCTCAAAAATATATTGACCAAATAGCCACTTGCAATTTTTAGAAATATAGACGCTAAGAAAACAAAATATAGTTTTGAAACGGGCGCAGCGCCAAATTTCATGATATTTATGCATTTGGCCAGTCACAACGACACATTCAAATATCATTTGGCATTCAAAACCTGGTTTGAAATCGATACAAAAAAATATACTCAGTAAGGAAATGGATCCTTGGAAAGAGTAAATTATCTAAAAAACGACTTGTAAAAAACAACCCCTTTTTTTATATTAGTGGAAATGTTCGCCAGTGATGAATCATGTAGATCGAGCAACACAAACTCAGAAATGTCAAATCGAATTGAAAATAAATTAATTAAAAAGACCCAGAGCCCGCAGTAAATTTTGGACGTGAAAGGCAACCGGATGAATTTTACATAAATACGTTGCTCTGATGCCCAAGATTTCAAATATGCCCGTCTGGCAGCGCTCAATGGCAGCTAAAGGGTGCAACTGCATATGAAAAATGCGCTATGATTCCAAAAATGAATAAATTGGTGCAACCGCTTGAATCTACACCAAATAATAGAGGATGCCTTTCACGTCCAGAATTTACTGCAGGCTCTTAGACTAAAATGTCTGTCTTCCTGTGTAATCGAATTTCTAACACGCGCAAACAACACGTGAGCAAACAAAATGCACATTATAAATCCCAACGAGCGCTGTATGGACATTATTCTAAACAATAACTCATCCTTTTCCTCATCCAAGCAATGCTTGAAAGTGTCAATCGAAAAAGACGAGGAGAAAGTATTCGAACGAGAGGAAGCAAATAGGGACGATGCATTTTTGGGCAATATACACTATTTTTCGTTACGTCACCCTGTGTTCAAATGAAAACAAATTCAAAACCAATGAACATTTTCTGTTTTTTTTTTTTTTCAAGCTACTCTTACGCATATCAAACATTTTTGTCTACACACAACGTTAGTACAAAATTTGACGTCATATTCACTTTCTTACATATCGGGCTCCCGACCATTGAAGTGTCTCTGCCGGAAACACTACAGTCTACCATCCACTACGATCCCCGGCATGCTGCTTCCAGTTGCCCAGACCAAGCGTTCTGGCATCCGCGATGGCTTGGTCATTGAAACGCGGAGGTTCGGTCTTGCTTGTCTTTTCGAACCTGGGAGCTGGGATTCGAAGATCCTCTTAGCTGGAACATTATGCGTGGATCTAAAGAGCAGCTACTAAGAGCTTGAGAAGCTTGAAGAGTTTCCTATACATTGGTTCTCTATCACTTTCAAGAGGCACCCTCGAAAGATGAATTTAATTGCATGGGATTGCTAATCAAACCTGATGGCACAACTCTTCAAACTTTTAATACCCTTCTTTAAGTTCACTTTCCTGTATAACTTTATGAGCATCTCGCCAAAGACTCCAAGAAATCAAGAAATCTTAAATGAATAAACAGTTTATTCGGTAAACTCTTTAATCCGGATAAGGTTAAATAGGCTATCAACCAGGGACCGAACCCAATTGACCTATTTGTTGAAAAAGGTCTGATGAAACAGGTATTTGTTGCCCAATTTAATTAGTGGTGCATAGTGCTTTTTTTCTCTACAATCAATTTTTTTTGGGCAAAGTAAATGGTTCATTCGACCCAATTTTTTTTTTGGGCCAATGAAACCTGGTACATAAAATATAATGTACATTTTTGCTTAACAAATGGGTTAGTTTGACCCAATAGTTTTTCGGGTTTAAAATATTGGGTCCAATCAACACAATATTTTTTTGGGTTAAGCCGCAAGTTTATTCTATTAGAATAGCCTGAATAATTAGTTTTATCCACATTATGTAACATTATACATACATTCATATGCCTTATCATCTCTTCAGTTTCCATTCTTTCTAATTCAATCGAGAAGAGCGAAATAAAGAAACAAATGAATGCAAGTCATAAAAATAGTTAACGGCAAATTAAGCTGCATAGCTAACAAAAAAGTAATCAAGGGCACGATTGGGTCAAACGTACTTGCAACTTGCACATACATGTATGTAGGTAATATATTTTTTGTAGTTAAATGTGAATTAAGATACGAGTACACGACATGCCAAACACGACATACGCATTCTAGACTGACGTCAATTCGACGTCAGAATATTTCATAAAAGGGTGCATGTCGTGTCGTGTACTCGGCATATTATTGACGCTTACATTATTATGTTGGCATGCGTCCGTCAACTGTCACCCATATGTCCGACTCAGAATGGCATGTAAATTTCGGAGAATAAGAAAAAATCGTTTGAATTGAAGATTTCTTGGACGTTTTTTAATCCATTGACATCGTAGCCATCCTTTGATGGAATTTGTTACTTTATGCATTGATAGAAAGAAGACGAACCATATTTTGGGATATATACTATATTAGGAAAAATTAAGACCTTAGGGCTTTCTTGTGACATTTCGAAATAAATATAGTATATATCTTAAATATGGTTCGTCTTCTTTCTATCAATGCATAAAGTAACAAATTCCATCAAAGGATGGCTACGATGTCAATGGATTAAAAACCGTCTAAGAAATCTTCAATTGAGGCGATTTTTTGCTCTCCGAAATAGCCAATAGCGATGCAATTGCGTCACATTTACTGACGCTTTAATATCAGTTAAATAATATTTTTGTTCAACACCTTACATATTATATTTATAACATATTACAAAACACATGCCAGTCACCGTCGACATACGAATATGCCAACTTGAGACAAAACGTTCATGCCATATAAAACATGACATATTCTACAATATGTCGAGTAATTATCGTGAAGTCAGAGTGGCATGCGTATGTCGTGTTTGGCAGCTTTAGTATTACATTTTTTAATTTTTTTTTAATTGTCAAAACGTAAATTCTTTCCTTGTTCCCTCTACCAGGCACTGAAGTGTAAAATACCCTTTTATACTACCTAAAATATGTATTATACATATGTGTGATGTATTTAGCAGATGAAAATTTGTATATCATCATAATAATAAGAGACCTAATATTTCACCCAAAAAAATTAAAAGCCTCTATTACCCATTTTCTATGGCCCAAAAAAATATTGGGTCTAATAAATCAATTTATTTTCACTAGAAATAATATTGGGTGAAATAAACTTTTTTTTTCGGCTAGAAAAAATAAATGGTTGAAATAACTGGTTCATTTGGCCACTTATGTTATGTGGCCAAAAATACTAATTTTATGTGGCCCATTTTCAAAATGGGTTAAGTTCTTAAAGGCATAACAGGAATCGACAGGCAGCTTCATCAGCATCAACCAGATGTACTTCTTTTTATTTTACAACCTTAACTACTATTTTTTGCAGAAAAAAAATCAAAATACCCGGTATTTTCGATCCCTGCTCATCAACTCATTTAAAGCACACAAGGTACCAGATACAGACAGTTTATTTCCATCCCTTATTAAAAAAGGCTTATACCTCATTGTATCCCAAAAGATTGCCTTACAAGCAAACTCTTAACAGCTGACTTGGACACTTTTGACGAGTCGATCT
Source organism: Cheilosia scutellata (assembly GCA_955612985.1). Lineage (NCBI taxonomy): Eukaryota > Metazoa > Arthropoda > Insecta > Diptera > Syrphidae > Cheilosia > Cheilosia scutellata. The sequence goes on along the minus strand of OY015312.1, from coordinate 49,099,556 downwards.
TAACAAGAAGTAGAACAGTTTTAGACGGCATTTGGAAAATAGAATGAAAACAAAGAAACCGTTGCATATTTATAGGCTAATTTGGAAAAATATTATCTCACCAAAAACATAAATGTAGGTACAAAAACAGCCAAGTTCTTTTATATACATAGAAAACAAAAATCAGTGTGTAACTAGACAGCCACGAAAAGTAATGAGATCTAAATATACACCAAGTCTTAGTTTAAGAGAGTTTAATGTTAAAAAAATTGGCAAAATATATTGGCTTGAAAGTTTCAACACAATAATTAAAAATAAAATAAATAAATTGTTGGCACAACAGGCGTGTATGTATACTATACATACACCCTAGGCCTAGCTTCTTATAACCATTCGTTTTGTGTGAGTTTTTATTTTTGGGACGAATAGAAAGGACCTACAATTTTATGCCGAGTCCGAACGGCTGAATTGGGAAGCTTCTTTCAGGACTGTTATACTCTCGGATGTTTATCAGACGTTCGCGAGAAAAAACCTTAAGATGTAATTTGTGTTTTTCCGGGGATCGAACTTGGCACCCTTCCCACGGGAGTCCAGCACACCACTGCGCTACTGCGCTTTCACTATAATTATCTGTTGTAAAAAATATGGCACGATTAACAGCCCTAGCGAGATTGAGGTATCCGTCGGAACAGAGAATTCTCCGTCGGAGGCTCAAATAACATTCGAGGTATCCGTTTTCGGAAAGAATACATAATTGACACTTGACATCTATTTTAGGTCATGATCATGAATATACTACTTCCCAGGTCACTTATTCGGTAATACAGGACATGTAAGTCATGAATAATGCGACGACGACGACGCATTGATTTCACATGATGTTGTTTCGTGCTACATCGGGGTTTTCCTATTTGTTGTTTGTTTTTTCGTTTGCCAATACTTCACTGCAAACAAATTCCGCAACCAATTTCAGTCGGAGCATATCGGAAGAAAATTAGTATGAAACTGTCAAAAATATCAGTAAAAACGCACTTGATCGCCGCACTGAGACGCAAAGCGACAGTTCGCGTTACATAGTTGTCGGAACGAAATTCCGAAAACCTGTTCGGAAGAATACCTCGAAGCAAAAATCCTCCGAATCATAAGAAATCGTAGAATTTTCCGTTCCGACGGATGCCTCGCTAGGGCAGATTGTATCTCTCATTCTTTCTACCAAGCGCTATGCACTCGTCACCGTACGGTCTACTCGCACATAGGCTGCATCACATCATGCTTCGATTTCCCCCCACCACCCCAAAACAGAGCAACATTAGAAAATTATTGGTTTAGCATTGATTTCGATCTGTCTGGCATACTTTCCAACATTTTTGGCACATTTTCCATTTTTAAGACAAAAAAAAAATGTTCCGGTTCGGGTAGCCCCCAAAGTCATTCGGAAAACGACATTACACCAACCCGGTTTCAGTCAATGAGGATGAACAAAAACAAAAATGTTTGACGCAATTGGTCCATATTGGTACGAATGGAAGGGACCTACAATTTTATACCGACTTCTAACGGCTGAAGGTGTTTGTCAGACGTAAGGCGGAGAGGTGGAAAAAAGGCTTTTTTTTTTTTGGTTGAAACTGATACCCACCACTCAGCCACTGCGCCCAAGACAATGCTTACCACATATTTTTTAAGTACGCAATCGTTTTGATTAAAATGTCGATTGCTGTTCGCAAAACAATGAACGATATTGTTTTTAGAGGTTTTTCTGTTCTTGAACTTTGATCAAATTCAATTCCACGCTGAATGATCATGATTTCAATACATAAATATATTGCGGCCTTATGGTTCTAATCATTTTATATTCAAATTTGCATACCTAGATATATAATGTGCTTTCCCATCAACAAAACCTATTAATCTAACGCAACTGGCGAAGTGCAAAAGTTCCCCCATCCCATATAGAACAGGAAAATATTTTGATATTCGGCTGTCAAAACAAAAAAAAACTGTTGACGTCTCCCACCCACCGAGTACATGCAATACAATTGATCTGTGAATTTATTTTTCATTGTTCGCGCACCCGTCGTGCGTTCCAAAGATGTGTTCTTATTCAGCTTTCGTATATAAAATCAATAGGTCCATGTCACGTCGAATCGAAATCCTGGTTGTATTGAATAAAATTAGATCTCCCACGATTCCATAGCCAATGACCATCAAATTATCTGCCGATTTGTACACTCTCAGCGAATCGTTTATTTCCAATTCGCTCGTTCGCTCGCCACAATGTATTTCATCATTATTTCTCATTAGCTTGAGCTGCTGGATATCCGGCCTTTGAGGTCATCGGATGAGACGTAAGCCGAAGAAAGGATCGACCGCCAAACACCCATGTCACTGTAGTAAATACAAAAGCACCGGTTCAATGCTCCTATACAGCTATACATTTCTCTGGTTGGGTAATAATTATTTCATCAGAACACACAATGAGATTGGTCCTCGGATAAGCCTAGCAGACCGCTGCGCAAACAAATAAACAAATCTAGGCTAATTGCCCTTTTAGATCCAGCCACAGTCAATGGGTACGGGCTTAATTGGAAACCATCTTTGTACGAGTATCGGTGTGCCTGATTCGGTTTAATAAAACAGCAGATCGCGACCGATACCGGCAGAAGGCAATTCACAATTGCATCCCAAGTAGATATCATCTGCCGAAACACTCAATAATTGAGTGCATTGAGCCTTCCGTTTATGTGCGGAGGGATGTGCCTGCAGTGGACTGACCTCAGCTCAAGGTATCTCTGTCTATGGATCGTTAGGGTACCACCCAAATAAAAATAGAAGAACCATAACAATCCTCCACCATCACCACCACTACTTGGATAGATCCTCCAATCGGTATCTTAATGATTGCACCACCTTTGCACCCATGATGATGATGATGCAGCGTATACACTATACAACAGTCTGCAGCGCACGATGGATGATCTATCGCTCCAACCATTATACCACGCAAAATTTCATGCAACTTCCTAATTATAGGTGCTTCGGTGGGCAATCAACCGCACTTTAGAAGCCATACCGCTCGCTCTCTCTCTCTCGTAATAGAATCTGCTACAGCACCACACCGGTCGATGCAACAGCAACATCCGCCAGTGGAAACTTGGAAATCACGAATCTCTTCGATACTATCGACGTCGTCGTCGTAGTTGGAAAGAGGCTCAAGATGCGCTCCCCCTCTATAGAGCCCTGCTGCGCTGATGGCATAATAAGGAAGGAAAAGTATCTATACGGTCATATCGTTGCTGCACTCGTATTTTTTCTCAGCTCTACGTTTGGGGGTCTTATAACATCTGCACCTCTTTATGCGGGAGCCTTACACTGTTTCGATTCGACTTGGCTTGGTTTCGTATATTGGCGCTGACTGAGTGAGTGCGCGTAGTGATTTAAAGGTCCGGTCCGGTCGGTCGGAATAGATTCGATCCTAGTTACAGGGGACGACTTAGGAAAAAATGTGCACTATGCACGCGCATAAGAAATAGAGGAGGACAGCCGAGCAAAACGGTTTATATAACCTGCACGCTTGACCGTACAGAAAAAGGGACTCTGTTTCGCGTACATTGACGTTGGCCGAGAGCCAATTGTGAATGTTGATACTGATGATGATGATGATGATGATGGCGATGGCCAAAAGGTGAAATATTTGACCATTTGCGTGGCTGATGGTCATATGTAGTGGGTGAGGGTGTTTACTTTAGAATTCTAAAATCAGGTTCAATCTAAGTGGTCACTGGGGTTAGATGCAGCAACGGAATACATAATGTGTTAGATGTATGGGAGAAAATGCAGTTTGCCTTTGTCTAGCAATATCTGGGCCACTATTATGCACGTGACATGAAAAAATTGAGTTCAATTCGTGGCTTAGTTAGAGGAATGTGTATACCTATGAGCTTTCTTTATGAATGATTTCAATCAGCATCAATGACATCTTTCGCAAGGTGATGCATATAATATATGCATAGTAAGGTACTGCTTCAATTTTGAGTGAGCCTTCCTCGAAAAGAAATGAGAAAAAAATGCGCAACGTTCTTTGATTAAATATGGACCAAGAAAGTTTAAAGCGACAGGTCCTACCTACATGCGCATAGTTTCTTAGCCTACAATCCCTTGATTGGAATATCACTGACTTCACTATGGGACCGTTTTCAGGTGGCAGGATGTCTCGATTGGGAAGATCAGTACTTTCTATGATAGAGAAGGTGTGACTTTTCTACGGAGAATTGTTATCGGAATAGTCTTTGTTGCGTGAGGTGCACCGAATTATAGGCCTGTCAAAAGTATATACCTAAAGCTTAGACAGGGGCTAGAGTATTCTAAAAGCGATGTTAATACCTAGCTGGACAGCGAGTCTCTTCTTTGCTCAGACAGGCCCTATGAACAACGTCCCAAATGATCTATCTCCCAAACTTATGAACTAAGTCCCACTGCACATTGGGTGGGACTTAGTACATTTTGGCTAGCGGGAGTTAGTTCCATGTGGGACTTAATTCGTAGGGCCAATTTATAGGGAACAAATTCATACGCTTTTTCTCGACACTTTGTCGGTCGATTAAGCTGAAACTTATAAAAGTTTTGAAGTTTTCCGATAGATAGCGCTGAACACTAAAAATTCAAAATTACACTATCTTGAGATCTACTGCAACTTTAGCCTTAAAATTTTGTAAATAGACGTTCATTGCCTTTAGAATAAATTAACAAAATATATAGAGGGAATCGGGAAAAGAGGCGTGGTGATTTTCAATTAAAAAAAAACTTCCAAACTCTATTTCATATACACTGTAGATGGCTTGTACTATAAAAACCAATGGCGTTGATTGGACACTCGGGTTAATCAGCAACCCAGCCTTGTAAAAACTGGTCTGATTCTTGTCATTGATGGAACAGCAGATTTTAAAGTGTGACGCTTTGTTACAAGCTCCATAATTCTAAAAATATTATCACCATTGGGTCTTCTTACAGTGAGAACTGCTCCCGCTCGGCTTTGCCCATACGCAGAAATTGTATTGTTTAAATATTATGCTTTTGTCTATTAGGACAATGTACACATCAGTGTAATCCAAATCTTACAACTTTAGCTGTCTTGAGTGCCGGGAAATAGATTTGGTGGTGTATTTTACTGATCCGAATACTCAGCGCCTCAGATCGCTGTGGCTTACAAATAGTCCAATTTTCGTCTTTGTGCAACATGCAATTTACCATGTTATCGGGAGTTGCCCATTCCCCAAATTGATCCCGTAAGGTAATCCTCTCGGTTTCGTACCGCATGGGCAGTGGAAGAACACGTGTTTCGCATTTTCAGAGACGGTCTCGTAATGTGGATAGTTCGGCTTGGTTTCATGTCCGCGTTTAAAGAGATATTTTCATTAACAGCCATGAAATTTGTTTCGCTATGAGTTCGTTTAATCCATGCATCGATCACTGGTATGAGACGATGTGTCCAACATCCCTTCAACGATTCGTTCCATTGTTGTTGCCAAGTTACGATACATAGGTACTAAGATTTCTTGCATACCTCCTTTTTCGTCATCTAACCGACCATTTCGAACTCCCTCGGTTCTTAGTGTTTTCATTTCTTCGGCGAGTAAATCGTATAGCATTGAAGATACGACGAGTATAGCATCGTTTGAAACAGTTCTGAATGCACACGCTACTCTTAGTGCGCTAAGACGGTAGACGGATTTAGTTCCGCGTACATAAGACTTAACTTTCGTGGCACTTGACCATATTTCTGCTGCGTACCGTTGAACCGACAGCTCCTGCAAGAAGTAGTCTCTTATTCTATTTCGGGCCGATGCTACTCATCAACCTCGAAAGTGCACTAACAGTTTTTGCAGACATTTTGCGTACATGCATGCTCTAGGTCTAGATGGTATTTGAAGCTTAGACGAGCAACACTAAACACTTCTAGGTATTTAATAAATGGTTGAGAAACTACTTCATATGCCCTCTCATGCTAAACGTTATCGTTTTCCGAACTTTCCTACTCGTAATAAGCACTGCCTCCGTTTTATGATCTACGAGTTGCAAACCTGCATTAGCTATAGACAACTACGTACAGTCAGATGCAACTGTACAGTTGAACCTCTTCTATAGTTTTTGCCACAATCACCACATCGCGAGGTCATCTGCAAACCCGATATTGACGCTTCTCTTGGAATCGGTAGGCGCAAATTTTTGTCATACATAATGTTCCACAGCAATGGACAGACAAGCAATCACAGACAAAAGGCGGGGTAAACTCTTTCTGTTGTCCTCCGTCCTTCCCGAAGAGAAATTGTCACTCTTTCGACGTCAAGCATCAGTAGAACATATTGCTCCAAACGCACCCTTTGCAGATATGTATGTACCATGTCACCCTCCTTACAAGCGGATTATCAGGGTCCACAAGCGGAAACTGTTTCGTTTACCCATCGTCAAAGTCAAACAACAAAGTGGGTTGATTCCTGCACTTCTGGTGCAGGAAGCAACAGATTTCCCAGCTGTAATGTCCGGATTATAGTTTTCCTGACCATTTTTCAAAATTTTGACTGGAGCTGGCGAAGCCCGTAAGCAACCGAGTGGTGGCATTTTGGTTTCTTAAGTTTTCGCATTTGATTTGGTCCCGTTCATAGATTTTTGAGCGAAATTCAAAATACAGAGTGACAGTGGTTTTCCGCTAATGCACAATTTCATAAAATAACTAATTGCATATTATACAAGAACTTATTTGCCAAGAGCCAACGCCAATCGGTGGATGCTTATCACTTGTCAGTTGCCCAGCCTACAATCAAAAAGACTATAAATTCCAAATATACCTACCTACTTACATTTTTAACAAAAAAAATTATACCTACCACTTAATCAACAGCAATTTCCAAATCCCACCACCTCAATCATGCAGTGATCTTAATAAATTATGTAAAACAATCTCAAGAGTCCATCGTAAAAAATAACCGCTTACCATAAATTTAATTACACGATTGACGGTATCACTAGCCGCCATCGACTTAGCCGGGCTTATGTTAAACAAATCGTTGCTCGCTGGCGCTATACTAATTTTGGTTAAACAATTTTTTGAGCGATTTCCCAGTGACTCATAATCGTAGGTAACCAAACCAAAATGGGCGACAGTATAATTTACAACGCAGGCGCCAGTCCTGAGGAAAACTCGCTTAGAACTGTATATAGCATACATATACACGGGAATAATGTCACAGGGGTCCCGCCTGCTCGAGCATTGGTATTTCAGCCGCCGCAGTCCATTGTGTCAGCACATTCATAACTTGGTCCATTGTCAAACCAACTCCAACTCTCAATTTGATTGTAATAATTCTTGTAGCACGGCAACAAGCCTTTTCACTCTGCAAATGTGGGGCCATAACTTTCCGCCCACCCGGAACGCTAAATTATGATCTTGTTTGCATCGGTATCTCTGGGATACACACACGTAGATACATCGGTATCCATGCATTTTCACACCTCGTTTTCGCTCGATTCTCGATCTCGACGCAGCTCTTGGCATTTTGACTTTAATCTGTAGGCTGCGGTTTGCTGCTTCAATCAAGAAGCGAAAAGCCCCCCCTCCGCCTCCTGATGTGTGCAATGTGCATGTGCAGTTGGGTTAGGTCCATCAGACTGTGAGTTGAGTCGGAGAGTGGACGTCGCCGATTGCTTAATCTCGCGTAATCGCGTAAAACGTGCCTCTCAACAGCACAAATTGATTAAATGCAAATTTTCCTTAATTAAATTGGAATTAATTTTTGCATAGCATTATACGCTAAACGCTATACGCGCTGAGAACGGCGCTATGCATAGCTGCGCCACCTTATTTATTGATGCTGTGTGTTAGATAGTTTATTTTTTGCTGACATTCCATGCCCGCCATAGTTGTACAGATTTCAGGGGGAGGCTTTGGACGCCCGCAGACGCATCTGGAATGGCATTTGTCTATCGAGAAATTATTTGCATTGGCAATGCGATTAGAATCGTGTGAAACAACGACGAGGCGAGACTGCGACGACGCGACTACTGATGGGATGGCATGGCATAGAGATAATATTATTAAAATGATTCCAAAGGTGTCAGGTGTCAAATGGGCTGCTGATGAGGGTCTGCGATACCCGAACCCGACTGGGGAAAAGTCAGCCAGAGTGATGATGGTGTGATGATTGTTTATTCTGGTCACGTTTTGGGGTCGTTGGAGGCTTCTTCCGTTTTGGGTACCTACTATGGCTATTCCCTGCAGTTGGCTGATGGATTAGGTAAATTTGAATATCCTCGATTTTGAGTACAATTTATTTGTGCATTTAGTTGGTTATAAAAAATAAAAAAAGACATTATTCAAGTCACGCGAAATGCCAACCAGCTGCAATTAATTACGGATGCGAGTAAATGAATGAATTTATGAGTACGCAGGACAAGTTTACCATTTCCTCTTTCATTGTAATACATATAATAGGAGTCTTTTGTCTTCCTCTGAAGTTGTTACCTATACACAATTTGTTGAAGTCTATGGGTTTTGTCGCTACTATCGGTTGGGGTTTGGAAAGAAATAAATGTTTGTGTGGTGTTGAGAAAGTCAAGGCGGTTGAGGGAAAGCTTTTGAGTTCCTTTGAAGTGTCATATCTAGAAATTATACGCACCGCATGGTAAATGGTAAATGTTAGATTTTTAAGTCACCTATTTGTGCTCCATAATCCTCAGAGTATAGCCTCTTTGAATTTCGTCACGGGGTCTAAATCAAGATGCAAATAGGGTGAGACCTACAACTTCGAGGAGAATGACACTTTTTTTCCTTGCCTTCCAGCTAAAATTTGTTCCCTTAAAATCATTAGGTTTGTGGCTTTCTTCTTGCTGCACCGCTGTATTTTTTGTATGTGGGACAGTGGCTCAATTAAGTCCTTCGGATATGGCAAACAAATTGTTGTTCATTTCGAATTTACAAGCAAGTGGTTGTATGTACATATGTACCTTTTGGTATTTCGTATGACGCATAAGGACCAAGCGTTGAAGTCACCTGCAATGATGACAGAATTTCTTGCTCTGACAATAATTACAATGTTGTCGACTAGGGTTTCAAATTCTCCTTGGCTGAGGCAAGGAGATGGGCAAAAGTAGCCTGTTTGATGTATATCCACTTTCTGATTGACGTGTCACTAACTGCCTTAAGCATCTTCGCGTTTGAGTGATCTTTCGATGTCGTAACCACCATATATCTGGCTTCGTCTTCCTTCTTATGAATCCCTTTAGGGCAAATCCTGTTACTTTAGTAGCACATTCTTTAATTATGTCCTTGCTGGGTCAATCCGTTCAAACATCGGCGTTATCTCAAATTTAGAAAAACGCACATAAAATCCAGTTTACATTTGAAGCTAGTTGCTCACCTCCCCAGGGCTTGTAACGTTGTAACTTCTCTGCCTTCATTCGAACGTAACTAATCTAAAACCACACCTCAACATTTTTCCGATATCCTCGTACGTCGTACCCGCAACTGAACCGCTCCCATGCATACATTTATTTCAACGATACACATACAAAACACAAAATACAAATCCGACCATGCACAAATGCCAATAATAATCCATGGCTAATATGATTTATGCTGATTTTTGTCACCGGATATGTTGACAGTATTAGCAATGATAAAAGCGCAAGCAACTCGCATTGCAATCCTCCGCATCCACATCCCGATGACAGAATGATTAATAATCATTTTTTTTTTTATTTATTTTTTTTGCAGAAATGGCTTCCAGCAGCATACCCCCATCACCAGCACCGACACCGCCACCATCCCCATCACAATCACCTCCGCCATCATCATCATCATCATCTGCACAGCCGCCATCACCATCTTCACGACAACGCAAAGCGTTATTCCTGCCTGCAACAACAACACACCGAATACTAACAATCAGCATTTTAATTGGCGTCCTCTGTTGGCCAACGCAAATTCATTGCGTCGATCCAAAGTTCGATCCATCGACACGAATGCGTTTGGTTCTAGTGCCGGCCGATGCCCAGGTGGGTTCTGTGATATATCGATTGCGTGCCACCGACGAGGAGTTCGACTATCCTTTGACGTTCGAGCTGGTTGGCGATGCCTCAGTGTCGACAGTGAAAATCGAATCGCTTCCATGTACCAAGTACAATTCCGTATGCCAAGCGAATGTGATTTTACAACGGCGATTGGAGCCGGGACGTTACTATGACTTCCAGGTGTCGGTGAAGGACACAAAGGGTGGTATGACAACGCAACGTTGTTCGATAACGGCGACAAATTTTACAACACCACACGACCTCATATTTCCCCATAAGCCGGGCATCATTATGATACCAGAGGTGAGTTTACTTTTAAAAACATTTTTTTTTTTAATTAAAACAGGGTGTCGCAAAAGTCACTTCTTAATGAAAAATAAGAAAACATGTTAAAGATTAAATTTAAAAAAAAAAATATTTTAGATCTAACAATGGGAACGGTCTTTAACCCTAAACAATTTTAGTTCGCACTTATCAATACCCGTTTGCTACCAAGACTAGACACTTTTCAGTCCAAAAAGACGAATCGCAAAATTTTGATATATTTCTCAGCTAGTTATGGAATATAGTAAAAATTAGGAAGTGACTTTTGCGTCACCCGGTAGCTGTTCAAGTAGGTATATATTCACAGATGGGCAATGGAGTTTTAGTTAAAAGGGATTTTTTTTTAAATTCATCACCTGGGACTGGTTACTTTTCGTCGGTTTTTAACCTCTTCTATATAAGGTCGTGCCTACTATTAATTATTTTTTTACTTTGGAATACGAAAGGAAAGTACACATCTCCCTACTATCTTCTTTGTATAGTGGAAAGAGAAAAGTGAAAACTAAACGACCTATCACAAGAGTTTTGCTGGATTTATATCCCATCTCCGTCAAAACGGGATCACTGTCAAATATTAAATATTGCGAGGGGTGGTCTTATTCTAACTCTGTTATCAGATTCATTCACCCGCTGTCTATTACGTTTTCTGAATCAAATGTACCCATCAGATCACCAAAAGATGACGTTCTTCCTCGAATGATCGCCCAAGCAGAATTTTGACAGACGGTAAAGGCCGAAAGTACTATAAACCTTAACTACTGTTTACTTCCCTAATTTAAAAATACAAACTTTAAAAAATTGTTAACCTTGTGGCGGCCATGTTTTTTTGGTGCCGTCTGTCTAATCTTGTGTTTATTATTCTGTCGCTGATGCCAATGCCAAATCACCATAGGAAGTTGAGCAGCACTTCCAAATGATAGAACTTTATTATCAAAATGAGTGGTCGTCAGGATAAACGTCGCGCTCGCCATTTTACATCAGACACTCTTTCAAGTGGCGGACTAAGGGGGGGGGGGGGCGGTCCGCCCCGGATGGCAGACTAATAGGGGGTGTCCATCAGTAACAGCAAAATAACTATTTTACACACATTACACAAAATAAAACCACAAATAAAATAATAAATTTGTTTCCCAAATACCTACGTGCGCATGAACTTAGTTTCTGACCTATTCCCTGAAGACAGATAGACTGTCAAAGAACTTATAAGCAACTCAATGTAGATAGTCTTGACTTGACATTAACCTTTGCCGGGCTCAGGGATATGATATTACTGCGACTATGCGACTATGGCGGGTATTCATGGAGGAGTTTTAAAATTAAATCGGCAAATAAATCCAAAAGCTTTGTTTACGCCGTGCAAACCATTCTCTAAACCTTTGTGGAGTTCACTCTTTGGGAAGCACTCCTTCAAGTACAACGTTTTTTGGGACAGTGGAAAGACTTAACACTCAGCATCTACGCATCGTTGGGATGGTCTCATAAAAAATGTAGGGGTATCAGTCAAGAGACTTGTAGAGACTAGATGGAGCGCTCATCACGAAGCTGTTAAGCCATTGGGTCGTAAGAATAAAAACTGGCATTTGCTTTGAGTAAAAGGTTGTAGCAAAGTAAAAGCACTTTGCAATTGCTCCGATTTTGATATTTATTCTGAGTAAAAGCAATTGCTACATTTTATTCATACGACTCATTGAAGGAAAATTTCGTGAATATAATTGCAACTCTTGAACGCCTTTGTGATCCTCAAAAGGAAAATTTGGATTCAAGAGTTGCTGCAACCATACTCTTATCTTCTGTATGTGACTTTACGTTTTTGTGTTATCTTTCATTCTGGTGCGATATTTTGGAAGAAATTGATGCAGCACAGAAATACTTGCAAAAATCCGGGCTCACTTTAGAAAAAAGTGTATTAAAACTTGAGGCGCTCGCGATGTTCTTTATGAACATCGTGATGAAACCATGAAAGAGGCCATAATATACGTAAGAGAACAATGTACTGGCTAGAATTTCAATTGAAAGGCGGGGAAGAACAAAAAAGAAGAAAATTATGCTAGGCGAAAAGGTTGAAGATGCTGGTTTGACGTTGGATTAGGAAACACGAAGATCCATTTTAGAATGTCGGGATACATTTTGCACTGAACTTATTCATCGCACTAAGGCCATATGGAAGACATTGCGTTAGACATTCTCAGCTCTTCAACCAAAAATATTGCTGTATGGAATGAAAGAAGAACTGAACTGAGTGCTGTTGTTCCAATGCTTACCTCGAAATTTACAGAACTAAACAACAGTATCATATTGGAAATCGGGCGAATACAGCGTCGCATGGTAGCTGCAAAAGTAAATTTAAAAGATGCAGAAATTTGGACAGCCTTTGCTTCATTGTTAAGTGGGACTTTTCTAACTGTCGTTGGCGATGAGAGTTTATTTAACAATTTGCGTCACAGTGGCATCGTGTGAACGATATTTAATTTTTTAAATTAAAATTTATTAAGACTAATCTAAGATCAACAATGAGGCAAAATTGGTTGAATAATCTAGCTATACTGTCAATCGAAAAGGAGCACACAAAAAATATTTTAATGTTTTAATCGAAACATTCATGCAATAAAAGCTCGAAAGCACCTTTAAATAAAATCTTTGTTCGTGTTTTTTTCTTAAATTTTTTAAGGGGTGTAAGCTTGCTTTACCGCCCGGGTGCCACTGCCTCTTAGTCCGCCCCTGACTCTTCGACCCTTCAAAATCGACTCTCCAACGTTTGGTGGTCAAATTCGAGACAACCGGTTTGGTTAACAATCTGCCAACAAATGTACGTCAAAGAAACGCAATATTAGCCGAGAACATTGCTGCGGGCCGTGAAAGTGTACAGGATAACCCAAAACAGACAACGGCCTTTCGCAGCCTTCAACTTGGATAATTTTGCGTCGGAGCTTAGGCCTACACCCGTACAAGATCCAACTGACGCAGAAGGTAAAAGTCAATGACCACAGACAACGCCGCGTGTTTCGCTGACTGGGCTTCAGAGATTTTGGAAGAGGACTTTAAATTTGACCGAAAATCATGTTTAGCGACGAGGCGTATTTTTGGATTGTTTTTGGATGTGATCAAGCCAAATAGCCGTATATGGGACGACTCCAACCCACACGAGGTGCACCAGGTGGCAATGCATCCACAAAAAGCTAATGTTGGGTGCGAATTTTGGGCCGACCGGCGCGTCATCCGTACTACTTTAGTGAATCCATCATCATAAACGGTGAGCGATGATAACTAACTTCTTTTGGGCCAAATTGAACGATATGGGAGTGGATGACATGTGATTCTAGTAGGAACTAGGAAGGGGCTACGTGTTATACAGCAGATGCAACGATTGACATTCGGCTTGAACAATTTGAGCATATGGTTATCTGTCCCAGAGGTGACGAGTTTACTGGCCAGCTAGATCGTGGTATTTGAACCCGCTAGACTTTCTCTTGTTGGTTCCTTAATTCCAGGTCTATCGTCTATGCCAATAAGCTGCAATCAGCCGATGCCCTTAAAGCCCACAGTACACATATTAAAGGTAATATATTGCGCATTCTGCAATGGTGGCCTATGTGACCCTAACAATAAACGTATAGAAATAATATGCGCGCGCATGAGTTTTAATGGCTGACAATGTGACCCCATTCGTATCTCTATGGAAAAGCATGCCTTTTTGACAGATGCGCAGAACGAAACCAAAATGAGTGCTCGGATTATATTACCTTTAATGTGGATCCATGCCATCCATGAATAGACGCGGCAGACATTTGAACGATGTTATATATAGAATACCTCACACACAGCTTGTTTTTTTCCGTTCCAACATAGACCCGTACCTACTTATTGAGCAGAGGGACTCAACCAGCTTTCGGAAATACAAATCACTCCATAATTTTTTTTCACAGCCTCACCTCGCGCGAACTTCGGTTCTGTCAAAGATCCGAGAATACCTATAAGAGAAAGCGCAGTATTAAGAATGCCCTATCCATATGTGTACGTTTTTATAAGTTCACGGAAGAATAAATTGAGCCAACATTCACGATGCATCGAAATTTATCCCACCTACCAATCAAAACGCAAAGTTTGCCAAAGGCTTGCTTTTTTCTGTCCACTCTTCCAATAGCTACCTGATTCTAATATCGTTATAATACGCGGGTCTAGTAAGTTGCATCAAAAAACATATTTCAGGACAAAGCTATAGGTATGGTTCTATAAGTTTAGGGCACAAGCTTTAACAAGCTCTCTCGGCCTAACAGAAGCGTATTTCGGTCTTTAAAGCAATGTACACCCTATAAAAATACAGTTTATATCCCCAAGCTTAAAATGATTAAATTCCAAATTGCCCCTATTACTTTGACCTCAGACCTGGAGTCCACAGAAAGTGTATATACATCTTGCTCAGCTATACTGAAAAGTACTCCTTTCAGATCGAAAATCAAACGAGATTCGTAAGTAACCTCAAAATTTCACCTTCATCACCTTGACTGGTCATAATCTGCCAGGCCTTGCCAAACCACCACATGGTCCGAAAGGCAAAACCGAAACCATACCATCAATCGGATCACATGGATGAAAGTTTCCTGTTCAAAATCAGGTTCTGTCCTGTCCTGCTGTTCTGTATAGATGATTATGCGAGAAACATTTGCAGATACGCAAAATCGATCTTCTCACTTCTTCAACTCGAACAAGAACGACGAACGACCCCTTGCGGGTATACGTATCTTCTGCGGTTAAGTGATTACCACCGGTGGCCTTTCACTCTTGTTTATCCTCTTTCTTTCTACAAATTTTCTGCCTGCAGTTGATAAACAGGTTCAAGCTTCAGCATGATGGACAACCTGCTGTGCTACGCCGCCGCGTCCTTGTATTTCTTTCACTATATCTCCCCCTGTCTGTGGGGGCAAAAGCAACATCCCTTATCTTTTTGAAGCCAGGTGAGGATGACATTGACGATTCACGTGTATACCGATTGCATCTTCAAGCAATTAAGGATAATTACACGGTACAACTGGCGTGTTAAATGCAATGTCTCAAATTAAATTGTTTTGACACTTTTGGTACCTAATATTTATATTGAGCCCACTCTCTTGACGCCCGGCCCGGTCCGACGGAAAGGTGCTACTATTTCTGTGCCCGTTGTGTCACATTCTTGGTCTGCGCGTTTGATTGATTCTCCTTTTTGGCGTCTGCGTGTCGCTTGTCAGGCACTTTTGCTTTGAGATAGGTGTAGTAGCGCATTGGAATGCCTCCTGTTGCTGCTGCTGGCCATTATTGCTATGTGTGTGGTGCCATAAATCTAATGACATGCGTGAATGTGGGCTGTCGATCCAGATACACATAGATTTTCAGGCGAGCAGTTTTTATTTCCATTTGCTAGTTGGTATCGTGGTGTAGCTAAGGGGATACAATCTGGTGTCACAGATTTCGATGGAGTTCTTTTGGAGCGTGCGGCCTTTGGTGGTGGGCATGGAAAATTGCAACGCGCCAATGTGTGTGGTTTGAAGGAATTCGCATGTGATGTGTGGAGAGATATGAAAAATTTAATTTCCACCAGAAGGTCATCCAGTTTTGATTTATTTTTTTATTGCGACACTATCTGGAGTAAATTGCAAGTTCTAATGGATCAATGAATTGGAATTGGCAACAGAGATTGGAGTGGTATAGCCTAGTTGGACTCAAAAATTACTGTCTGATATAAAAGTGTGATAAATACTAGGTAGACCCAGATTAAAACAAGTAAGCAAATGTATGCAAGAGCTTGGAATCCCATTTACACTTAAAATGCGTATAAGTTTGGTTTGTTTATTCCTTTTATTCCTTCATTTGACAGAGTGGACTTCATACTTCTAGTTCTAATCTGGGCAGGTTTTCTAGGAATCCCCCAAAGATCATAAAAATTTCAAATAGCCCCAATAAGCTTTTCAGCAAGTATAGATTGCTTTAGAATTGTAATAATGACCGTCAAACGCCATGAGCTGTCAGGTTTTTCTGTGAAGTGTGACTTTGTTGAAAGCAGGTCTTTAATTGCAAGGTCTGCGATTTAGGTGGCACTTCTTGCAAAATTTGTATTGCCTGACCTATTTTTTAAAGTAGGCATACCTTCTACGGTAATACTTACTCCCTGAGGAGACTATTGTAGGTGTAGGTGTAGGTAGATTATACAATATTTTTCGGCTTGAAAAGGATACGAGGGTGCGGTCGATGAGTTGCTAGGTTAAGGTATGTTATCCCCTCTACTCTGTAATCCTGACAATGAGAGTTCAGTAGAGAGAACGAAATAATGAAGTCAAATAACAATATCGATCTCGGTGCGGGCAGTTCAGGTCGCCTCTATATGAGATAACCATGCTCTCAAATCACTCATGCGTCATGCAGATTGCTCATTGTGGCATCAGCTTGAAGCATGTTACGACGTCCTGTTGGACCGACATGTTGTTCACATCCATATCATATAATTTGGTATAAAAGAAATTTGTTGTCATCGATCGGTAGCGCTCTCCGATGATTGCCATTTTCGAAGAACGAACCGATGATGACGAAAAAAACTGGAGCTTGCTGGAAAGGCTACTCATTACTCAATATCGACTAAGTATACATAGTTGGTGTCTTTTTCACAAAGAAAAAGGTTTTTTAAAACTGGACCTTGTGGGTGCGTGGAAATACTTCATGTCAGGATTAGATGCCTGCTCAGGTAAGAATGGAGATACTTTACTTACTAGTTACAAATCCCAAGCTGGCAGGCAGAGTGCTGAAAACGCGTCACGAAGCTGCTGTTAAAATTCGGTGACCATGGTGTAGTGGTTAGAGTCATATTGATTGTGAGTTTGTGACCTGAGCGGTGTAGGTTCAAGCCCCGGCGAGCGGCGGGAGAGAGCAATACTCTGTCACCGACCATAAAGATAAACTCAGAGTTCCTTTGCCACTACATCAGAGATCGGGATTGGTCTAAGTGCTACGGTTGAGGGTTGGTTCACGGTTTGAAATGAGAAGTGCGGTTTTCGTCTGAGCAAGAGTAGGTACAACCGATAAGTTATATTTACTCTCAGAATGGTACCTACAAAAAAACTTGGAGGTGTGCTACATTTGCAAATTGCTTAAAGGTTTGCCCCTATAATAATTAAAAGTCGGTTATAGAGAGTCCACTATAACCATAGAAATGGAAAGAGCGGACAATGAAAATATGTATGGATTAGGAATGTATCAAAATGATAGTGGCCATGGCCTCGTGAAGAAACATCTCCACCGAATTAGCGTCTCACTACCGGACCCTACATGTAGACTCTGCCTCCAGAATGACGAATCCTCTCTTTACATACTCATGGAATGTTTGGCTCTTTTTCGTCTCAGAAAGAACATCCTTTGCGGGGAAATTGTTACTTCAGCAAATCTTGCTGACAAACCGAGAGAGAAAATCCTTGTCTTCTTTTTTTTTTTGTGTGTAGCTGGATGAAAGCTTTGCGATAGCGAGGCACTTGGCTTATCCACTAAAAACGCCCGGAGGAAGCATTGTGTTAACATCCTTTCCTCATCTTCCTCACTGTCTCCGGCGTAAAAATATGGCTGTAGGACCTCACCAGGGAACTCACAATAAGCTCCTTTTGAAGAGACCGCAGTGCCAGAGCCCTATGAATGCTCTTCTGACTTATAGTCTATGTCTAAAAATTTACTACGATTGAGCATAAAAACTTAGACCATTAAACCCCTTCTCATGTCGAAAAAATCTAGTTTCGCGATTTGACAATAGGAAAACTAAAATAAACTGACGCAGATATTAGACGAACGGATGGCAAATCTTGTCCGAGGCTACAGCTCTTTTCTGCGTTGATCGATTATTGCTGTCAAATGCCTTCTGGATATTTGATTACCGCAATACATTTTGAATGCTTTTTTCATTACTTTGGGAATATGGCAATATCGTGGACAGTAAAATTTTGAATAGATCTCATATTGCAATCGACAGTCTTCACAAAGTGCCCCAAAGTAACCACTTCTATAGATACCTATATGTTGATGCAATTTTCCAGTTACAAATAATTTAATTAACTTTATTGTGAGACTCGAAATTATTTCCCGAACTTCAAATTGAACAATTATGTGCTCGTGAAAATGACTTTTTCTGTCTCGTAAATAATCATTCCCATAAATTAAATGGTAGACAATTAAATTCCGTTCAAAAGATACACATATTATTATTTTACTCAAATAGCCCCGCTCACAGTTAACGTATCCATTTCGATATAAAATCTGTTAAAGTTTCAGCATGTTCTCCTACAGCCATGCACTTTACCAAAATCAACAAAACATAAAATAAAACCAACAGCTTCAGGTCAAAATGCATTAGACTGCACCTATCTAATGTTAGTTAAAGCCAAAACCACATTTAATAAATACAACATAAACATTTTGGATACTTCTCCCATCCTGAGGGACAATTAAAATTTTAATTACATCATCAATGCTTAAAGCCACCACTCTGCGGGATGTCGGGGAGGAAAATGCCTTTTAATGATCATAAATCCCTCTTTTGGAGTTCTTAACATCACTTCCATCATCATCCATTAGTTTCTCCCCAAAGAATACAAGTATACCTTATACCTACCACGGTATATATAGGAATCTCAAACAAATGACACTTGCCTATCAATCACAGATAAAATCCCAGCCATTAC
Organism: Cheilosia scutellata; assembly: GCA_955612985.1. Taxonomy (NCBI): domain Eukaryota; kingdom Metazoa; phylum Arthropoda; class Insecta; order Diptera; family Syrphidae; genus Cheilosia; species Cheilosia scutellata. The sequence goes on along the minus strand of OY015312.1, from coordinate 49,080,504 downwards.
AGCTCTCTAGACTCCAATCGAAACGCCTCTGTGCGCCTATACCATCCCGTTTTGATGGATGGTCAACGTACTCTATCGATGAGATTAACGCCCAACTAACATTTCAACTTCCTTAAGGCACAAATGTTTCAGATTCGACAGGTCAAGGCTTCTTTAGAGCTTCTGTAAAGCTTCTAGCAGAAGCAAACTCTTTACCGAAGTCTTGACTTCTATAACAACTTCATTAAGGCCTTTTAGAAAAATAAGATGAAGCTCTAAAGAGCAATTAAATTCATAGCTTCGTTTATTGTAGTTATCGAAAGAAGAGGAAGTTAAAGTTTCTATAAAGCTTCGATTAAATATTATTACACAAGCTTCTATAAGCAAACTTCTATAAAACTTCCAAGAGTTATTAATCGAAACTTTATGGAAGACTTCTTTGTGGCTTGCATTATTTTACTAGCGAAGCTTTATAGGTATGAAGGGAGGAAGAATAAAACATCGTAGGCGAACATTTCTTCAGTTTGGTTAAAGGTCCGAAGGTATATATTATGTAATGCTTCCGAAGGTAAATATGTAATGCTAATGGAACTCTTAACAAAGCTTGTTTTGATAATAGAGAAAAGTTTCAACTGGTTAAGTTTTAACTTTGTAAAATGCATATTACAGGTAGCGCATATGATGAGTAAGGTACTTCTGATACTTAGAAGTCTGGGTTCGAATCCCGCGGGAGTTTGGGTTTTTTTCTTTCATTCTATAGATTTGTTATCTCTTTTCATGTTTCATTCCAGGCCTAAAAGAATCCTAAAGAGACAGAATAAATCCAGTACAGAATAACAACCCCATTCATAAAAAGAAATACTTAACTTACTTACTTACCTACCAAATAAATGAAAAAATGAATGGAATATGAAACATCTTTTTTTTTTTTTACAAATTCGTAGTTTCGGTAAAGCTTCGATTATTGAGCTATAGAGTCCTAATAGAAATCGTTTTAGAGGCTTTATAGATAAAATACTTTCGATAAGTGTTCGCCTTTCGGACCTTACCGAAGTTTTATAGGATTCTTTTGGAAACTAAAAGTAATCCTCTATTGAAGCTTATCGAAGCTGAAATGTTAGTTGGGCGTGGTAGATCACCAGACATGAACCGGCTACTTGGCTTTGGGTTTGATTACTCTTGGTATGGTATCTCGGTGTATGTATAGCTCTACACACTGTTACAATGGTGCTGATGGATTGAAGGAATTCTGGTTTAGCTCTTCCATATCCTTTTGATCGCCCTTCACTTCACTTGTTGCTTCATTGATTAAGCATTAATTAATGACGTCTTATTAGGGACTATAAAGGCTACCTGCCAAGTTCCCGTTTCGTGATCGTTAGACATAATGAAAGTACAATTTGGTTCAGTCGACAGAAGGGGGAGTGAGATAGAGACATAATTTCTCATTACGTCTAGTCGTATAATGAACGTTGAAGGCGGTCGTCATGAGTTATTACTAGTGAATTTGTTAGGGCTGTGTAATGGTCTGTGGAATTTGAGCTTCAAGCTGTTGGGTGAATTCGATTTGAAGAAACGACTCGATTTAATCGACCTGACATAAAATGAGTAGAAAATTGAGATGGAACCAGTGACCTACCATTGATTGGGGTATCCCATTCTATACTAACGAGTTCGTTAGCGTTGGCCAGTACTGTGACACTGGTGCCTGCTTCCACATGTGATCATCTAGATGCATCGGATGTTTCATGGAATATGCTCTTGTCTGATTGCCTATTTTGCTAAATTTCAAAGAACTTGTAGTATTTCAGAGAAGGAATGAAATGAAACTACTGCCTTTAGGTAATTTACATTTAATATTAAAAATCTTAACTAAAGAAAAAGGTAGGTATAAAGAAATAATTAAGTGTATTGGAATTTTGATGTGCGCGCGGCGACAGTCGAAGGCAAACTGAACTCGTTGCAAAAGCCGCTGACTGCAGGTTGTGTTGATGACAGTTTTCTCTTTTTTTGTGCATGAGAGGTCAGGGTTGCCAAACAGCGATGATAGTTTGATGCTACGATTGTTACCGCCACAAACTTTATGTCCAAGTTGCATTAATCTTTTGGCCCAGCTTCGGAGTTCCATTGACAAGTGGGTTTTCACAACTGACTGGTGCTCTCATGAGCCGCTTCATTTTCGTCGGACATTTAAACGTGTTGGGCTTAATTGATAAGTAAGTAAAGTGAATATAGAATCTACGAACTGTACGAGTCCCTCAAAGAAATTGATATTACAGATAAGATATAGCCGATATTTGTTTAAACCTTCACATCCCATAATTGTTAGAATATATGAAAAGAAGCTCTAGACACATGTAAAAGAAACGTTAAATTTTGAATCAACCAACAAATGGTGAACCCAGATACTCTAAATTTGAAGCCACAAACATCATTCAGCCTTCACAAAAGATATTTGTATATACCTGGCGACAAAATATCGATCTTTTGAATGACGTAGATGTAGATCGGCAGCTTAGATATAGTGATTGAAAAAAAGTAAAATCAAACTGCCTGCCTCTTCCTTTTCGAACACACTCCTTTCAAGCGCATCACTTTAGCTCATAAATTAAATTTAGATTCTACGAAGTGCGGTCTTGGTAGAGGTATAGACGGTCAATGCCAGTCACTTCATTCTCACACAAAAATAAATCAAATCGAGTAATAAATTAAAAATTCAGATCTTTTCTTAGACAGAAATTAATTTAGAGTGATGGTCTTTGGATGCTTCTGCATTTTGTCGCCGCCCTCTCAACCTCTCCTTTCCAGCAGGCATTTCAAGGAGAAATATATATACATATACCTACCACCAGTGAGGTGTATCTTTAGCATCTTTATTATAATTAACTACGAAAATAAAATCATAAACGAGGGGAATAAATCTATTTTTGGGATTTCCATTCAAACTTGATCCGATTTCAAAGAGAGGTATAGGTACAAATGGAAGCTTTTTTGTAATCAAAAGAAAAATTGTTTAAAGATAAGAAATGAAGGGTATACCGACCTGACCGCCTATACCGGCGATATATAAACGACAGATTGGGAAGTATATCTTAAATTTTCTGTGTCGTGACATATTGTATGAGATGGACCTTCTGATTGAAAGATATACACAGATATACTTTTGAATAATTTTACGCATTTTTTTCTTCTTTTAATTGTATCTTCTTTTTTGTATCTTTTAGGATGCCAAGCGGGGAACCGAATTAGATTATGTCATCTCTAGAAAAAATCCACACTTTCCAAAACCAGTCTACCTCGAATTATGGGTAAGTTATCTAGAAATATCTATAAAAATTGGAAATTTAACAATCATTTGGTATAATGTATTTTATTGTTTAGGGTTCACCCCTTTTTGCCATAAGACAAAAGATTGTCTCACCCGATACAACAGAGGGAACAATATTTTTATTGGGACCACTCGATTTCGAGAAACAAGCCATGTATCATTTAACGATTTTGGCAAATGTAAGTATAAGCAATTTATTTTTTGTATACTAATTAGTGTGGATAGGTTGATATTTAAGGTAGTGGCTGAACTGTGTATTAAAAATGTAAAAAATTAGTTCTGTAGTTCGGAAATAGCAACACATTTAGCCTATTTATAAGTACTTATCGTTTTTAAAAAGATGCACCCACTGTAAGTGTGTGTTTAAACAGTACAATTGTGGCCAGAAACTTCTGAGTTCTGACTACCGATACCCTTAAGAATGCCAAAGACTCAGTGCGTTCAGGAAATCTCGACAGTTTGACAAACTTACCAGAGTAAAAATGCGCTAAGCTAGGCTTTAGTTTATCATATAAATACATAGCCTCAGCGTGACGGTGTGCGGTCTTCCTAAGCTGCGATGTCCAGGGACGAACTCAAAGACTAGTCCAGCTGGCGTTTCTTTTTTTTTTTTTTGTTGCGCAAGTGGATGTGGTAATCTTCTAAAGATACGTTAGCCCGAGCTACCAACATGCACGATTCGTAAACCCGAATAATCGATGCCAGGAGTGCGCCTCAACGTACTAATCCACACCCTACGTCCTTCAACCACTCTCCCCGCGGGACTCCCGTTAGGTATTACGTGGCGGGGCTGGTTAGCAACTCAGTCTAAATCCTCTGGGTCCGCCATTTCGGCCCTTCTAAGTCTTTCAAGTCTACTTTATTCTTCGTGTGCGCTCGTAATAAAGGAGAATACCTCCAGCCATCTTCTGACCTCAACATATGGCTTATTTGAATTTGGGGGTTTGGTAAATTCGCTGAAAAGCGCCTACAGTGGAATATTGGGTGTTCCGTATCTTCTTCTTCGTCTGGGCATTAGAGACAGAGAGGTTAGCTATCGTGACCAAATCTGTGAAGGTATTTCCGGTAGCCGCCGTGCATCGATAAAAATTGCGTAAGGTGGTAGTTACAGTCCCCGTTTGTTCTTTTTGTCCAGACCTCGATGGTGGGGATCAGTTTGTGGGTCCATCTGCCTTTTGCCGTGTTATCTCAACTGGCTTGCTATAGGTTTACCTCTCTTCTACCTTGACCTTTCTATTGGGGACCTCTGCCGGTTGGATGCCTAGGGTAGAAATAGTCGAGCTGGTATATTGTTGTCCATATGTCCCACGTGTCCTAGCTATCCCAACTACTGGCAGTTTTAAGGCTTTTTACCAGGACAACCTCGTTCATAGAGCTATTCGTTGAAGATTAAAACTGCTGCAAAAAAGTTACATGATAGTGTGTCTTTTATCTAAACCTTTATTGACATCAATGGATTTGGTGGTCATCTTGGTAAACAGACGATCGAGTTTCATAGGGATGTCGAAGCTTGACATGACTTTGTTTAACACATCGTATCGTAGACGACTTTAAAGCCCAAAAGGAGGTAGTGCGTATCGATCAGTAATTCTAGTTTTAGTTTGGTTGCCCACCGATGTGTGGCTTAGGTCATGGTTGATTTTTCAGGCAAGCACAAGTGATAAATGTCGAGCTATGGCGAACGTTTTAGGCGTTTTCAGCAACGTCTTATAAGCGGCAATCAGGACCTAGAAGTTCCGTGCAGTGCGCGCACTTTAGAATGTCCCTATTCTTGAGAACAATACTGGGATTCTATTTACTTCATACCACTCTTCGTACCAGACTGCCCTATTTGACCAGTGAATATGTTCTCGTTGAGTGAAATTTATACTCGTTCCATCGCCTTTTTCTCCCTCTTCCCTGCTGCTATATACTATCAAGCTTGATCCTAAGGTCATCCGCTTCAGTAGTCTTAGGTACATGCTTCAGACAGTGTATAGCTATCTTTACTTCGCGTTGTTCGGATAGACGGAAGCTTTGTCTATAATTGTCCGTGGGCCGAATCGCTTCATCTGTTAACGCGTTATAGACTCACGGAATCAAGCCAAAATATAAACTAATTCCGTCACTTATTGCTCGTTCACGGATAACGCGATTCCGGCATAGATTGAAAAGATCATCCTGCTTGTCGGTGGATTTTTAGCTCGTTCTTTAACATTCTGGAAAGTTATTTTCAAATGCCATTAGAATCTACTGCCATATTACCACGCCCATGGCTATAGGCTTCTGTTTCGGCCATGTGCCCTTCGGTAGACAAGTTTACCCTCTGGTAGAGTTTTCAATCTGCAGTAGCCCACTTTTCTTGATATTTATTTTTCCTTCTGAAAACTCATTGTTCCTTGTCCTGTCCTTGTCCTTTTTTTATACATAGAGGGTGGGTTGGTTGCTATTGGTATGCTGCAGCTGTACTGATTTTCCACAATTGTTCTGAGGCGGTTATAGGTACTAAAACCCATCATATCATCATACGGCATACTTAATGACATGTTACTAGTATATTTTCCATTGCCCTCTTAACTTTACAAAGGCGATGAGATTGCTGAGACGTTAAGGGAGACGCGGTCGGCAAAAGTCTCACGAGATAGCCTACCTATAGCTTCTTAAAACATGACATCGGTCTCTGTACTACACCGCATGCAGTGGTCCGAGTCTATATTGACGGTTTGTTTGATCTGGATACTAACAAGTTCCGTCAATTCTGTTACAAACTCACGTGTCGCATATAGGACTCTATGAATGACGTGAATTTTATTTCTGAAACAAATGGAAGGACGACCTACGATTTTATATCGCATCCGAACAGCTGAATTAAGAAGGTCTTTCAAGACTGCTAAAGTCTACGATGATTGTCGAAAATATTCGCGAGATATATGGGTCAGTAAAAACAATTTTAGCGAGTTGTCTGTTTCTACTGGGGGTTCAACCGGGAATTACTCGCTCAGTTGTCTATCACACTAGCCGTTCTGAAGAAAAGAAACCGCAGTCCGTAGCTACATGAAAATTGGCTCCAATTAAAAATTTCCCCAAAACAAAAATGGAAAAAAGACATCAAAATATGGAATAACAAAAATGTAATAAATTTATTTTTGTTGTTGGTTTTATATATGTACATTTTTGGGACCATTTTTTCATTTGAGCAAAATTGCATGTACCCATAATTTCATTTGAACTCAACTCTTTTACGACAGACAATCGCTGAGGTAAATATGTAGTAAAAAATGCCTGTCCTTCCAGTAAGGCCGTTCTTTGATCAATTTGGACCAAATGCATAATTTTGTCAAAAATCTATTACCCTATGTACTAGGTTCACACACTCCACATCCGAGTGCTCATAAACATTAGCAGTACCTACGCCCAATTATAACACACAAATCTGTGTCCTTGATTGTCTGTGGTGGATTGAGCCAACATAATCTCTTGTCATAAATTTATATCATCATCCAGCCCCCTCCTGAGGGATATCTCATAAAATTTCCTAGCACACTGTGGATCATTTTAACAAAACACAGCATGCTGATGTTTCTTCCACCTTTTTATTGACATTAAAATACAAGGAGACAACATCGTCTCAGCGATTGAATTTATGCATTATGCCATTGTCAGCCGAGCAATTCGCAACAGAAAATCTCTTAAAACATATTTGTTATCCCAAAATAACCCCTTACAACATGACATTTCGACATTTATGGGAATTTATAGTTTTTAATTAAGCATCCTCACTTAAGATTGCCCGATAAGACGGCAATATATAGTATTTCAGTCTCGAAACGAAACACATACATACGCTCGGCTCTGTCTCTCCCTCGAGCATCAACCGAAGGCGCGATAACAATCAATTCTATGATTTATGTTAACTACCAACTCCGAGCCAGAGCCTTCCATGTTCCATCCTCTCGCTCTGCTACTCGTCCTTTGTGTCATTTGATCGCCCATTCAGCAGAGATTTAATTTGCCTCATTATCATCCCTTAGACGATGCGTGCACCGTGCATCCCAAAGGGTAATTTATATGCAAAATATATTTTTAACACGATCCGATGCGATGCCAATGCCAAAGGCCATCTCTAGTCATCTGACGCTAATTCAAACTGATTGTAATTACCGATCAGGATTTAATGTGAAGATGGAGTCGTAGGTATCTGTTCTGTTTGGGACGACATGTCACAATGGCGTATATATACGAGAATCCCACGCACCCATGCAAATACCAATAATGACGCTCGATCACCAAAAAGATACGTATGTCGGGTCCATGGAGTCTGTATAATGTTGTTGTGGAAAAATAAACCGCTGTCCATGTCCACATGGGGTAACATAAAAATAGACTCCTCACAATTGCCAATGTGCGGTGAAATATTGCCACAGGCAAATCAGAAAGAGCATCTTGTTAATGCAAGCAGTCAAGAAACGGGGGGCGGCGCGGCGCGCGGTTATGCAGCAAGAAATATAGACAAAATTATCCAACTCAGAGACCGGACTCTGGGGTGGATGTAGATCGAGGCGGTACAATTCTGTGTATGCGCGCTGCAAGGTCTGTGGACTAATAATGGGTGTGCCAACTGCCAACTACCGCGACCGTAATTGGCAGTGGTATGTGCGCGGTTGACCAGAATGTCAGTGGTTTGTTGGAGGGTTATGTCGTTTTCGAGCAAACATAATCAGAAAAATTACAAAAAAAAAACACGCATAACTGGAAAATTAACACGGAAACACTTTTTGTTGCATTGTGCCACTATGCAGATGGTGTTCCGATTGTCTGGACTTAGGAAATACTGTTTAGAAGAAATTAGGGCATACCCTGATTGATGGTGACTCAGATCGAGATTAGTTGGTACAAATAGGTATCAGTAGCCGACTTTGGTGGGTTTGAAATGTGTACGTTCATCTCTAGACCGTAGATTCTAGAAGAAGAGTGCAGTGTGGCTTTATTTCTTGTTTGCCGTAGACTTGTACGACATTTTGAAGTTGTGTACATATATAACTCAATCATAAGAACTGGTCCAGACAGATACCTACTTTAAGGCTACTTGCGCAAGCAGGATTTCCATCGCACAATTTGAGTTTTGTAACCCATTCTTTTATTGCAGACGATCGCAGTTAAGCGTTGCTATTGCTGTAGGTTCATGTGTTCATATTCAAAGTGATATGTGATCTAATTTTTGCGACTGAATAGTCACACACGAGCTATACTACCTATAGATTTTACTTTGTTTACTAACTTAGGTTGCGCTGCAGTCTGGGGGTGGACCTGGGCCTTGGTTGAAGCTCTCTTTGAAAGGTAGTTTGCTTAGAAGTTTTGTTTTTGAATACCCAAGGTTGTTTATTATATGCGTTGAACATTTGGGGAATGGGCCAAAAACAATATTGCCCGTGGTCCTCATTTTCAATGTAAAATTGTGGAGTTGTCGATTGGAATCGAAGGTTTTTCAGCGCGGAACGTTACTGTCCATTTACAATGCATGGTTTGGACTCCCGATTTGAACTTTCTTGGAAAATTAATACATGCATAATTGAGTGGAATTTTCGACGACACTATCTTCATCTGTCATAGGCAGTGATGCCAACTGAGGCATAATTATGCCTTTTAGGCATAATTCCGATGCTTGAGGCATTGAGGAATAATTTTGAGAAAAAAGGCATAATTTTTTGTGAAGTTTTTTTATAGGTAAATCCGGTACTTTGATCAAAGTCGCTTCACTAATTTTCATTTACCACTGTGCGTCATGCTTATTTTCCAATCCTCTACTAGACTTACTCACTAAACCCAAACAAGAAATGTGATATGGTGTGCAAATGCATTAGGGCGGCTCACATTGGATACGAATTTGTATCGTACGTAAACGTATGAATACTGGTCGTACGAATTGAGTGCGAACACCGAATACGATTTTCTCTTTAAATAGGCAGCGTCCCAGTAGCTTCGATTTTGTGCCTGATGAATAATCTGTATCTTGAAGATAATTTTTTTCTAACTCGGAAACTGCGGCGTGGTCAATATCGTAGAGCCGAATATTTAAAAAGAGATGAATTCAGTGAATTTCATCATATTGTGGATTGTGGAAGGCTTACTAATGACCCCATATTTTTAAAATTTTTAAAAAGAGTTTGTAATAGTTTATTTTGAAGAATAGTTCAAGTTTAACTATTCGCGATGAATTTGGTGCAGATCCGTCGAATAAAAACTGTATTACGTGAAGTTAGTTTTTGTTTGTCATAATTTTAGTTACAAAAATTACTACACATATGTATTTATGTCTTAATTATTGTTTTTTTCTTTTCTTTAATGTGCCTACTAATAAAAGTTTAACATATAAATTGAAATTTTCTTCGTTATTTATCTTTTTTACCAAAAAGTCATAATTTTTTTGAAAAAGGCATAATTTTTTTCGGAATGAGGCATAAAAACTTCGATCCGGGTTGGCAACACTGGTCATAGGAGCCATAGATCGAAACCTGGATAAAGAGGGCCTGATGTTGGAGTCTCTTTAGTTTTTCTTATAAGGCCTAACTACCTAATTGCCTAGTGAAAGAAGCAGCTTTTGGCAGGTTCTACCGGCGTTAGGTCTTATCGCCCAAAACCATAAAGCCCAAATTAAAAAATGTCATAACGCCCCAAAAAATGCATAACCTCCAAAAATAAACAACAAGCCCAAAAAGCATTCGCAGTTTAATACGTATGGAGGGCATGCTGCCCCTATGCAACCAACCTGCTTGGGGTCATTGTTGTCATTACGGCCAAAATCAATGTCACATCGACCTAATTTGTGTGAATATTTTACAGCAACAAATTGCTCAGTAATGTTTTGGGGCGTTATGACATTTTGGAAGGTTGACTGGACACAATGGACCCAACAGATGGTCTATGTGAAGCTGTGGCAGCCGCCACAAGAGCACCCAATTGCCTACCTACATTTTGACATTTTTTAATTTGAGCTTTATGGTTTTGGGTGATAAGACCTAACAACAGTTCTACCAATAATGTCATAATTACACATACCTATGGAAAGTTAAGTTCCTGGTGTTGGTTCAAGTATGATTTTGAAGAGGTCATATGAAAGACAGCGCATCACCTTATCTAAATCCTTTTTGACATCAAAGGTTTTGGTGGGATTGTATCCGACGTTAATGATGCGACAAGCGTTCTTCATCGTCATTCTACAGAAACTGACGGGCAGGGATGCCAAAACTGGACATCGTTCTATATATAATTCGAATTCGACTCCATTAATGTTGTCGCATGCGGCATATTCAAATCGATAAACAGAGAGATTCGCGCTATCTTCATCTTAATTTGGTCGGGAGGACGGAAGGTTAAAGGATTCGTTCTGCCTGGCAATGGAATTTGGGACTTCTTCGACGTTAAACAATCCACATAGACGTGTCGCACTGAATGCGATTGAACTTCAAGGTTTCCTTGCTTAACTCTACAAGTCTTTGGTTGGCCTTGGCGGGTCTTATTATGACCCACTGCTTTCCTTTGGTAAAACTGCCGAACATTTCTTCTGAATTAAAGCCTCCCTATTTCATTGATCGAGCACCCTCCTCTTTGGCTAGTAGAGTTCCTGAGGTGCTCTCATCCTTCTGAGCAGCGCAGCTTTGTAGACGAGTTGTTTTCCTGCATGCGCTTTCCAGGCATTCTTCGTTCTTATAACCCTCAATCCCATTATGATAGACGTTCTTAATGAGAAAAGATTCGCGAAATGTACGGTCCTTACTGATTTGAAACGCAGTAAAGCTGCATGGGACTTCTAGTTTCTACTTTCTAGATAGGTATAAAAGATTCAACGTTGATGTGTGGCTGTGTGTGAGCCACGTTCAGTTCGAACCTTCGCTCAAACAAGGATGTATATCACTTTTATTAAAAAATAATAATATCGTTTTATAAAATTTCCTAAAATCTTAGGAGTAGGATATCATAATATGATCCGACAGCCCTTTTACTATGAACGACATCTCTACCGTATTTTCCCTTGGTCCTTGCTGTTTTAACATTTTTAGTCAACAATCTGACCTCCTGTTCCGCAGCATTGTTGTCTTGTTTGCGAAAGATACAAAAATTCGCTCATTCACCCCATTTGTAACCTGATTTTTCTCGAAACAAAACAAAATGCCGATAACCTTTCGCTGAGCGCATTATCTGCTCTCTGACTCACACAAGTTGGATTTTTTTTTAACTCAACCAGTTGTACACTTTTATCAAAGATAATGGCCCGCAAGCACATATACTACAGGGCTTAGAACAAAACAAAAAAAGCTTACAAGCAAAACACAATACGAATGAAAACAACAAAGCCCCGACGAGACATTCCGAACGCTAACAGCCAAAATTACCCCCACTGAGTACTGATACTGATACTGACCGGGCCAAAATCGCTGGGATGGAGTGGCGATGGCGATGCCGAACTGTTGCTGCAAAATGAATATTCCCCAGAAATCGCATTACATCGCCTTGGCCACAATTACAATTCCTAGCCAGGGGCCAAGTTGCTGCAGCCGCGTAGCCAGTGGTCTGGTGTCTGGTCTGGTCAGTCTAATGTTGTTGTTGGCTGTTGTTGTTGCGGTCTGCATTCGACACTTCTCGCCGATTCTCACGTTAACAAGTTACAACATCGCCGTACACCGATAACAGGCGAACAGAATTCTCCGCACAGAGAGTTTGAGATACATTTACTTAGTTTTCTCTGGCTGAACGTTTTTCGCAGTAAAATGCATTTGCAATTTTATTACAGCCATCTCTGCCTCCCCCTTTTGCGCCGACCGCCGCGTCATCGACCGTGCTGCTGGCTGAGTTGTTGAGCTGCACACAACCCACTCGCTCGTCTCGTTGACTCTCTAGCTGGTTGGCGTGGCGTTATTCGAGAAAGAGTACGTTACGTGCACTGTGGACGGGAGTGCAGCAAGCATTCAGCACAAACTCTGGTTTGTGGCATTCAGTCAGTTCAGTATGTAGACTGTAATTGCAGTGATGACTATAAAGTATCTGTCAGATACGTTTTGTACAATTGTGCTTTGTGCGATACAAAGTAGCGTATGGAACGTTGCTAAGGTAGGTATGCAATTCTGACGCATGTTTTGCGTTGTCTTTTCGTATTGTAAATGATGTAGGAACTCTATATCTGGTTATGGGGACTTGATTCTACAGAAAGGTTGTAGGTACACTGCAATACTTATAAAAATATGTTCCTTCCGGTTCAGGACAGGAGTTACTATCACCCACTCGCTCCATTATAGCACGGGTCTTAGTTTTAATGTTCATTATCAAATTGTTTATTTCTGATCCAGATACCTTCAAAAATAGGTGTTGATAGCCAAAATATACTGGCTCAGTACCAGAAGTTATGGTTATCCATTGAAGGGTTTCATCACTTCAAAATTAAACGAGAGGAACTCTTATAATAGGTTACCTTTCATCGCCCATGACTCCTGAATTGCCATTTTGGAAAGGCTCTGTTCGTTGTTGAGATACCTAATCGGTGTGGACTGATAGCAAGTCCCGCACTGATTAAAGAACTAAAAGCCCGGCAGAACAGAACTTACTTATTACTTAGATGGCGCTACAGTCTAGGGTGGGCTTCAACCAACGAGCCTCCCCTGCTAGCCCGATTTTTGACCGACTCCAGGTACGCACATAAAGTTGGTTGATGTCCCCTTGCACTGGAGCGCGCCACCTAAGGCGAGGTCTTCCTCTATTGCGTTGTCCATCCGGGTAGGAATTGAAGACTCGTCGGGCCGGATCGTTGGTGTCCATACCTAGCCCTCGAATGATACGTACTTTTCTGATGTCGCTGTACCACTCGTACAGTTCGCTGTTTAGTCTCCTCCTCGAAAGCCTGTTAACACAAACGGAACCGAAAATCACTCGAAGAATTTTGCGTTCGAGACTACTATAAAAAGATCTTCATCGGCCTTTGGTAACGTCCATGCTTCTGGAACATAGAGCAGAACTGGGATGATGAGGATCTTATATAGTCTCATTGATGTTTCATGGCAAGACCTTACTAGTCAGTTGCCTTATTAGGCAAAGAAAACAGCGTTTGGCAATTGTAATTCTTCGTTTGATTTCTGCTGTGGTGTCATTGTCAGAGTTTATAGCGGAGCCGAGGTACAACAAAGTCCCTCTAACAGCCTAACCACCTCAAAATTGTAGCTTTCTGTCTGTTTTGTCCGATTCGTCGATGTTGTGTCTTGTGTGTCCCTTCTTGCAAGTAGTTGCACCAGACTTTGAAAATTATGCCCCTGGTGTTGGCTTGCGAGTTTCGCACAATTTTCTTAAGTATGATGTTGAAAAAGTCACATAACAGCCCATCACCATCTAAATCCTTTTTTGACATCAAAGATCTCGGTGAAGTTAATTTCGACCTTTTCGCAGCGAGCGTTCTCTATCGTCATTCTGCACAAACATGGCTCTGTTAGACCTCATCTCTATAAAAGCTGTCATGTCTGCCCTTAAAATAGATAAGTAGATGCGGTGAGTATCGATTTGGACTTCTTGGCTTTTTTCCAGGATCTGTGGAATTACCGGGCCTATTTTGCACTTAACTTTCTGGCATTTCCTCCTCTCTAACTTTTTGTTAATGGTTTACTAGCTCCATAATTCCAGTGGTTATTGGCCTTTATAGGAACGAGGAATATAGTGAGAGGTAAACGCCAAAAGTAGATCTCACCAAGCCAGCGTTTCTTTTAGATCCTCATCGAACTTTTAGTAGAACCTAACGAACTTACATCGCTACCACTTATTTACTTGTCTAGATTGGGCTACTATACTGTATAAATGAAACAGCACCTTAGGAATTTCGGACCAAGTCCGCTGGGACTGAACTCATCGACGTTTTAGCAGAACCTAAGTAACTCCCTCGCTCGGCATAAAATTGTAGGTCCCTTCTATTCATCCCAAAAATAAAAACTCACACAAACGAATGGTTGTAAGAATCTAGACCTAGGCCTAGGGTGTATAGGTACTCGCTTGTTGCGCCAACTTTTTATTTATTTATTTTTAAGGAATATTTTAATTTTAGATATAAATAAAGTCACATGCAATCTATCTACGTAATCTCTGGTAATCTGAATCTGACATCTTGGATTGTCCTAAGATATATGGCGTCAATATAATTACATTCCACATACTTAGTTGTCATTCTTTCCATGTTCTGATAGAACTCAGTCAGGCGTTGTCTGACATTCTCAATTTAAGACTATCCACAACTCACTCGCACTCAATCAACAAAGTTGCATAAATGTTTTGTAAGTATGTATTCGTATAACTACAGCCAATTAATACCTAGTTACGATTACAAGTCACCATTATTCTGATCACATACTAACTGTCGCACAACCGGAGATGGCCGTGTGTCAGTCATTTGGAAGAGCCGTCATTATGTATTAAGGAAACGATTCTCGCAGTTAAACCCCATCAGGCAAGCTATCTACTATACATTCCCAGAGACCCGCTCGACTCGTGTGGGTTGTGCAATCAAATTCGAATGTTAGTTTCATTTACTTCCTTTTTTTTATTATCAAAATCAATTTACGTTATCTGTACCCAGTAACTAACCAACGTCTAGGCAGGCATCCATTTTCAATTAATTTATTCATGCATTTCAAACTTCCATCAAACGGTCCAAATCAATTCTAATCAAAGTTGTTGCGCATCTCTTTTCCTATGAAGATACACACAGTGCCGCGCTGATATTCAATTTAATTACACACACGCACTTAATTAGAGGATATGCATGTGCACATATCAACCAAGTGGTCGCCTTTAATGAGAAAACTGAGATTATATTGATTATTTTAAGATTTTTATTTGCTTTTCATTATTTATTTACAGGATGCTTATGCTGAGTCTGGCCAAGATAGCAGAAACATTGCCGGCCTAGAAGTTGTTGTGATTGTGCAAGACGTTCAAGATCAGCCACCTGTTTTCACAATGGCACCACCTGTTACGAAATTACCACCTGGCATACTTCCTGGTGACAAGGTACGTACTGCATAATTTACGAAAGCGATAGATACTCTGTATCTTTAGGGATATTTTTTTATGCAAGCACAGTTATAGTGCATACAAAAAGAATCCAAGGTAAAGGAGGACAATTTGACATAAAAAAAAGTACTAAAACTGTAGGGGGGGGGGGATTTGCTTTTGAACTTAAGCTGTAGACTTGTAAATACGCGTGATCCTTCGGTGGTCTTTTTATTTCTTCTTTCTGTTGGTACATACGTACAGTTACAACTTATCAGGACTTTAATGTGGCAATTTGATAACATAAATAAGATACTTACCTACTATACATTGTAGTGTGATTGTAATTTCGTTGAAAAGAACAGTGAGGTCTATGGTTTGAATAAGGGTTAACGAATTGGTTTGACTAGTTTGGAAGATAAAAAAAAAAAACTCAAACACGATTATTTTTCTATTTTTCTACTAAGACGAAAAGGGATTTATCGATATAGTTGTGGAAAAGCTATATGTATTATCATTCATTTCTCTTAGTCGTCGATGGGCTGTAGCTTATTTCCCAAAAAGACTCGATCTTACATCGCAAGGGTCACAAGGATTCAGCTTACTATACGCATGTACTGTACACCGCACCTACCCACCGACAGTTTTTTTTAGTTGGTTCGCACATTTTACTTTTTTTTACAAATTTAATTTCGGTGTGTTTTTCAAGTGCAATCTAAATAAAGCTGCAGGGGAGAAATACACCGAAATATTGCCGGAAAGAGCATATCAATAAATTTAAGAAAAAACAACCAAATCTTCAAACAACTCAAACAAATACTTAAAAAAAAGAATGAAACCGAACGTATTAAGATCAATATAAAAGGTTTTAAAATATAGAAACGAACGCACAAAAAAAAAATAACACAAGAAAATGCATAACAAATAAAGAATGAAACTAACCATCCAATTGAGACAAGTTAACAGGTTATATAATTCGTGTAAAAAAAATAGTGAAAAATAATAAAAAGAAGCTTAAAAACAAGTTTTAAAAAAATCCGCAATTTTAAAAACTGCGTCAATGATTGGAAAGAAAAACGAAAACCCAGAAAAACTAGTACGCAATCTCAGGTGTGAAATTTTGTAAGATAAAAACGTTTAATCGTTTTCACTTGCTCGAACGTTTTGCTTCATGTAACTTTGAAAACGAAATTAATTTTAATTTTTTTCATTTGCGCAAAAGCAGAAAAACGAAAATTATTTCATTGGCTTTACGTTTGTTTTGCTTCATGTAAGTAACTTAAAAAAAAAAAACAAGCCAAGTGCGGTTCGGACAGACATTGTAGCGAAAACAGCAACGTTCCGTTTTGTCCCTATGGGAACGGAACCTTAAAAACGACAGACACTTTCGTTTCAGGCGAAAAGTAAACGAAAAGAAAAAAATGCCATTTGCGGCTTTCACACTCAAACAATCTTAACAAATAACGTATCAAAAAGAAGAGACTTCTTCGAGCACTGGTTGCTTGCCACTGACTGCACAACAGCCGTGTGCCTTCAATATGGCGCTGCTGCTCATGGCTAAGTTTTGATGTCAGAAACCAGAGTTCCTAAAACTATGAACATAATAATAAAAGTATGCCATTTAAACTAAACTGATTCTTAAACGAATAAAACGAATAAAATGAAAGGTGAAGCAAATTTTCGCTTTCTCATGATTTCTTTTCGTTTTGAAAATATCACCATTGCAAACAAGAAACAGAAAAAATTCGCAACTAAAAGGGCATCAAAATACGCGAAAAGAAACTGATTCAAATGTATAAGAACAAAAATCCGATAAAAAGCGAGTCAAAAACAAGCAAAAAATATTTTTTAAAAAAATCGTTAAAACTGCTAGAAAACACGTTTCGATTAAATGGAAGCAAAATTGAGTAAAAACATAAACGCAAAATAGAAACAGCTCAATATTCTTGATACTTGTGACATCAGTTCAAAAACCAAGGAAGATTTTTCAAAACACCAGAAAAAAAATGGAAAACACTACAAAACAGTCAAAAAACGAAAAACAAGAACTGAAAAAACAGGAAAAACTTATAAAAACCAGCGCCATTAACGGAAGTAAGCAACAAACCAGAAATCGCGTCAAAAATCGCAAAGAAAATCACATAAAAAAGCTTGAAAAAGCAAAAAGAGTTTTGTTGACAACCAAGGAAAACGCGATACGCGAATAAAAGAGAAAACTGTTTAAAAATTAAAAAAAAAAAAACAACAAAAATATGTACCTGTCAACACAAATAAAAATTAAATTTTATTATTTTTTTTTTTTAATTTTTTCAAAATGAAACATAAGCAACCCAAAAGTTACCATTCAATTATATAAATCAAATTAAAAAAAAACCAATAAGCTCTTATGTCAAAAAAATGCGTCCCCATCAGAGTCGCATTTTCAACAGTTCTGTTATTATTATCAGTCGGTCAATAGTGACTTAATTTCCTTGTTTCCTTCTCAAGTAAATTTCACTCCTTCACTTTGAACGGGTCTCGCATCTTTCACAAAAACAGTTCGGTGAATCTTCCAATAAATAAATAAACTCCTCTCCAACATTAACTGATCCCATTCACAACATTGCAAAAGTGAAACAAAGTGCGTGCCCTTTATTAAAAAAAATCCTACTCAGAGCCACACAAAAGTTTGATTGCCCCCACAGTTCAAGCACTCCTTCACTCTGACATCGACTGAACGTCCGCACTATTGCACATGCGTTCAGTCTCATAGATTACAAAGCGCATTGCACATATAGTGCCTCTAAGCCTCACTAAAGCCGCTCTTTATCTGATGGTCTTAGACATTTATTGAGCTCTAACTGCTAGCTCCTAGCCGCGTAGCATAAATCCAGCGACAACCCAACAGCCGAAACGATGATAAGAGAACTAAACCCTCTCCTTTTCTATGTACTATTCCCTATACCAACTCGTACATACTCTCCATGAGAGAGATAACCTTTTGGCATAAAATTTATGTGCATATGGCGGCGAAGAGATGCCTTCTGGAGGTACAACCAAAACCAACCAACATTGATATCTATGAGGTACTATCAAGTATCCCCCATTTCTGGATGCATTTTAGCAGCGCTATTAACACACTGGCAATGGACCAACCAAGTGGCGGTGGCGGTGGCGGCGGCGGCGCACATTGGCATAGTTCCTTGTGTGTAGTGTATCCATGCCATGTTAGGAAGTTGAGAAAACCTTTTAATGAGTTTTTCATAAAGTAAAAAAAAAAAAAACCAAATATCTTTGGGACACATCACATGTGAGATGTGTGTTCTTTTCGCTATAATACTTGGGGTATGTGCTAATTAATCGCTGCAACAACGCGGAAGAAGGCGAAGAGACGAAGTGCAATAACCTAGAATGCAGCCTGAAGGATTGCATTTTTAAAAATTTGTTCTCTTATTCATCCTTTTTTATTTTTATTTCTCTCTCTCTCCTTTTCATGTGATTCCATCAAAACTCGGGATACAAAACACTCTACAACGCATGTTGTGCATCGGATGAGCAGATACTTCAAGTTCATGCTGAAGATGGCGATAAAGGTAATCCTCGTGAGGTCAGATACGGTCTAGTCTCCGAAGGGAATCCATTTACCTCGTTCTTTGATATCAACGATACCAGTGGTAAGTTTTGTTTTTACGTGTTTGAATGTTTGTATATTTTGTTTAATTAAGTGCATCTAACCTCTGGAGGTTTAAGCGTTTTAATGATAGGTATATGCACTCTCGTACGTTTGCATAATGACCAGAAACTCTTGTGCTGGGTTTTATATTAAACGAGGATCTGTTGCTTGCCATCGTGTAGAACAGTTTTATTAGGTCTGATTTGATGGGAAACTGCTGTTTAATTAGAAATCTATTTTGTGGTCGAATTGAGATGAAGATTTATGACGGCCATATATATGATTGGTATATTAATGGAGTCAAATCCAATATACATGACATTGCCTGTGATGCCTTTTGCTGTCGTAACATCCAATTAAGAAAATGGGAATTGTGTTATATCCTATCTCAATGGATTTGTTGTGTAATTATGAAGAATTCATAGCTTTTGGTTTATTTGTCTGTAATTAGGATTTATGTTGTACTGCAGTTTGGTTAGCAGTCTATGACGCCTTTAGCCCTTTTAGTTTTACAAATTTTTCCACGCGCTTACTTGAGCAGTAAATGTCAGGTCCTGTATAAAGATACGAATGTTATACTTGCTTGGTTGAAGAATCCTCTTTGTTTAAAGGATTTTGATGGTAAGACCTGCAGTTTGCTGCATTCTTCATCAGATTAATAAGGAAAACTAGTTTTCTTTAACAAACTTGAACTGTATAAAAGTAATTCCTCTCATACCGACCGATCCGATGGCCATCAGGCAGATAGATCTTCATGTGTTAACATCGGGGCTTATTGAATTTGTTGGAGTTTGTAGGACCTTTGTACGAAAGTTCTGCTGCGGATCGTTATGTGGTCTTATGTGACTTCGTTTCAAATAATGCCCATCTGGTATTGTGTCTTCTCTTTGAAGCATTCATTTTATACTCACCATCATCACAAGGCGGTTGGCCGTAAGCTTTATGTAATGTAGGTACTTGCTGATGTCTTCATGTATATTTCGTTTGACAAGCCCCTCTTTAGAGAATTGACTCTGTCTTCTATACTCGTATAAGAGCGTCCAACCCACAGTAGTGGAATAAATTCTTGAAATGGTTCAGAAAGGCAAAAGCTGCTGTAGGCCACAGTAAACATGCTGTAGGCTATAAAAGGCGCTTTAGCGTATATCACATAGCTGTATTTTGGGAACATGTTAGTCAACCAAATAAAGAGCGAGACGAAGGTCGTCTAAAAGAACGCGGATACGGATACCTATTTCATGTGAGTTGAACTAGGGTAGGTACTCAGCTTAGTTAGGTATTTGGGTAGGTATAAGCTTGGACATAAAGCTAAATATTTTCGGAACACGTAGAAGATATTCATGAAGATAAGCTGATTCAGATCAAGTTCAATGCAGTCATTTTCCCTTTGGGAAGTCTATTGGCCAGGTTCTGCGATATTGGCTCTTGTTGGTCTAAAGGTTTCTGAAAGTGTTTTTTTCGGTTGCAGTCAGGTCTCGTGCTTGTTAGAGGGTAAGCTTGTTAACCTATGTGTTGGTCATATTTTACCCTTGTTGCTTGTATGGATTCTGAGGTATAAGCCTACAACGCATCAGCAAACTTCGATATGACCGCAGTCTTCCATTTAATTAACGGCGCGGCGTGTGTCGTTTGGTTTTTCTTTCTATAAAATCACCTATAGGCTATAGCCTATGAGTTGTGTATGTCACAACACCACAAGCAGTGTTGGAAATTTACATGTTCGTGGGAATTTTTAGAGCCAAAATGGGAAAAAGGGGAAAAATTAGCTGCCAGTGTAATTCCGTGGGAAATTTGGTCAACATAAAGAAGAACCTATATTCATAAAAATTGCAACCCCAAATTATAACAAATTATCTATTTTTTTTTTTTAAATAATAAGAACGGAAATTGTGTTTACTTCAAAATTCTTTATTCATTAGGTATGGAAAATGCTTCAAGCTTCATGCCTCATGACATAAATGGCTCAAATTCAAACGCAATTGCGGGCATATGGCCTTTTCGGCAGTTTTAATGAAACGCATATTATCTACTGTCAGTCCAATTTTGCGGCATTCATTTGAGAATATGGGAATCCATCCTTCAATAGTTCGCACTTTAACGGAAATGTGACTTTACATAGCCCCACAAGAAGTAATCGAATGGCGTCAACGGTTTCATGAGCACTGTATCACTTAATGACATACACCAAGAGAACGCTTCCGAACTTCAAAAAATGGAAAAAAGTAAATTTTCCGTGGGAAAAATCATCAGAATGACATAACAACACTGACCACAAGCACTAGTAGTTCTAGTGAATTTTAACAAGCTTGACACAAATCTATTATACAAAGTTACATGTTAAATGCTGAGCTTACCATTTTTTGTAAATAAATTCAACAGGCACTTCCTTTTTTGTGCTGAAGGGCTGAAATCCTTAATGGCTTCTTATACCCCGTACTACGAATTATGCCCGACTCCATGCCTTCTGCATGGTTACGTGATAAAACATTCCCCCCGAACTCTATCCGATTAACCCGTAAGGTTGCGATGTCATTGGGTATTATTGGACAAGCCATTCCTTCATAGCGGCATGTTTTTTTATCATATCTTTTCATTTTTATGATCCAGAGTTACTTAGGTAAGTACTTGCGCTTTCCCTCGTTGATAGCATGAACGTTATCAATCGTCTTAAGGTTACTCCAATACCCTATGGTGCAGGGAAATAAGTCCCCAGGAACTAAGTCCACTGAGGGAATTAGTTCCCACCTAGTGGGAAATAAAACCACTTTCGTGAAGTGGACTTAGTTCCCATTATTGGTTTCGAATGTAGTCGAGTTTTCGAGCTTAGCAACTTAGCATGTCTCAGTCTTAATTGATACCACTGTCTGCGACGCTTGTGGAGAAGTAGACGATACTTTCAGACGTTCGCGAGAGGTGGCGCAGTAGAAAAAACCTTAAAATGTAATTTGTGTTTTTCCGGGGATCGAACCTGGGATCTCTCGCACAGTAGTCCAGCACACTAACCACTGCGCTATACTACGCGCAATAATACTGAATTTGCTTCCTTGACCAGTTGCGTCTGAATTCTTCAGTGAAGTGTTTCCTATCCTATCAATATTTCATCAATTCAGATAGCTCCCTTTTGTGGGGAACAAACTTTTAGCAATCCCTTCAGTCCACTTCCGGCTAAGGCACACAAAGTTAACCTTTTTCTTTTTGTAATTAAAAGTAAAAAACAAATTAATAGATATACGCTATGTTTGTACTTTCCATTCAGCCTTCATTTACACAACTCCATCGATATCAAACCTGATGAAATGTTATTGTGCAAGGTTACAATGGTGCGTACAGCCTTCACTCAGAAATAAGATGTAATGATTTGGGAATTCTGATTGTTACATGATAACAACATTAGATGAGTTGGCAATATCACAAACTACATGGTAGCAAATTTTAAGACAACATCATCAATACCAAATTCCAAGGCAGTTACAACGTGCGCGTAACATCTCAATCAACTTTGGTTTCATTACAAATATCCGTCTTCAATATGGACTAGAGGAGAGGGAGACCCAAGCCAGCTCTTATTTTTGTAATATTTTTTTTTCAATTAAAGTCGAAGCCAGTGGCAAGAAAGAGTTCATTCGAACAAACCCATAAGTATGTTGTAAGGGGTTGGTTAAAAGGTGCAAGATCGGAACTCCACTTATTGACAGCACCTCCACTTTTATTGGCATTAACAAATTTGTTATATTTTAGGTTATAAACAGAAATCTATGGCAAATTTGTGGTACCGCTAATGATTTATACCCATAAATTCACCCGCGCTCTATGGGCAATTGCGCCTTGACCGATAGCTTGACAGTTGGCTGGGCACCTTGTATGTCTCCGCATTTTATCGTGCTCGCGATAAGAAAACATTAATTTCGAATTCCACATCCATCAGAGGCGTTTACAGCGGCAATTCGCCCCAAGAAACACGAAAATTTATTATACGCGCTCGTTTCAGAAATTAAACAAAATGTCTTTTGGCCATATCGGTTGGCGATGGTGGTTCCCACGCAAATCCGAGATCCATCTTACGTTTGGCTGTGATTTTTCACACGTTAAGGACCGTCACGCGTCTGTCACTCTTGCATGATTTCGGACTTTCGGTTATAACTTTTTATCACCAAGCCCGCAGCGACTTGTAACTGAATATTACAACTCAATATTATGATTATTGCAATCATTATAAAGCACTTTGGTAAATCGCCCTCGGCTGTGGTGTGGTTGCCCATATGCGGGAGACAGACTCGCAGAGTAGGTGGGTGGTTAATTTGAATGCCATATCGCTTATTCAATTTGGATATATTTTTCTTATTCGTTGGCCCATTAGAAAACGTTAAAACCAGAAATCATATCATGACGTTACAATCTCTCTTGGGTTTTCCTGGGTGCCATGTTATTTATTCGAATCTCGACTATGGCGGCGACGACGACGCTGCGACAACCGATTGTTACATTCAGCGGTCGTTAACTCTGCGCGAGATGGCTTCGCGATTGCGTTGTAACTTGTAATCTTCGAATGAAAATTAACATAAAATTTAATTTTGAAATTGTTCAGGTTGTAGCTGGATATGTTTGTGTAGAGTGGGCGCCTTCAAAATCTATGAAAACGGTCGCACTTTATCGCATCGTGTAAATTGCTTCACAAAAGCCAGTGTTCCCAATTGAGTACTTGTTTGCCTTCAAATATTAGTTTTCCTATTTATTGGCTGCTAATCGGAAGGGGGAAGCAATTTATTTTTTATTTTTTATTGTTGTCCGTTTTAGGCGGCATTGTGTGCTGCACTCATTTTGAATCCACAATGAGTGGTAAGCCGGACTTGAGATGCATCGCGGAGTGGGATGAAGCTTAGGAGGGAATGGGATATAGCCAGGAAAGAAACTGAATCGACACCTGCCACGGGCTTGTTTGACAAATGATCGCTGTTTCGGATGTCACATATGAGGTGCGGTGGAAAACATAGACACATTTGTTTCCGTCAAGGAAAGTGAAAAATGTAATCGGTTTTGTACAGCACGTCATTCTTGAAGTGAGGTCGGAGTTCGGGTTTTGGGTGCACCACAAAAGAGGGATTTTAATGCTTGGGATGGGATTAGGGAGACGATATGACAGGTGTCAGTTTCAAATTGAAATAGATGGCTTGGTGATGGAATTATATGTCTTTGAGCGACTTATTGGTGCGTATTAGGAGGTTAAGTTTGGTTTGATCTTTTTTGGAATGGAACTCGAAAGGGCTGATAGATCATTTGTATACCTATGTTATGTAGTGATATTGTTTAGAATCTTTTTATAAAATTTCCTACTTGTGTGGTTTTATTTCTTGTCGTTAGAGGAATTATAAGTAGGCACTCGGTATGAAAAAAGTCACCTATTTTTGTAATGCTAAGCCAAATTCTTTAATATCTCTTATAGCAAAATAAATAAATATCGGCCTCAACAGGACCATAGGTAGAATTTAGTATATTTATCAGAACAATCAGTTGGCTGACATTTAAAAGTGCGGAAAATTATATTTCAGGTGTTATTTTTGCGAAAGTAATATTGTTTTGTCTTTTGTAGCGCGATTTTTCTCGTGTTTTAAAGCCCGTCTCTGTAGGCATTTTTCAACACGTTTCTTGAAGTAGTTTCCTGTTGTTGCCTATTTGAATTGTTTTATTTTCTTAAGGGGATTTTTCACGTGTTTCTTGGATCTTTCTGAACAGTTAACAAACTCCTCTCCTCTCTTTTTTTTTGCATTTTTCTGGTTTTTTTTGTAAATTATGTATTGGAGTTTTTTGACTGAATTTTCTTGAATTTTTTTGATGAGTTTTTACTAGCATTTTTGACTTGTTTTTTAAAGGCTTAACTACATTCGGCAAAAAGTAAAAAAGTGAAAAAGTGCAAGCTCACACAGAAACGCAGTTGCATCCTTGTTGTAAGAAATTTATTTAAAAAGCTTACTCTGACAAGAAAGTAAACCCAAACAAAACACTGCCATTTTGTATAAAGAAGTTCGTTTCCATAGCATTTTTTCCAAAAGTAGTTAGTTTCCATGGTAAATGCGACATTCTAGTCGCATCAGGGACCTCTATTGGCTTTTTTTGCGCATGTAGTGGTTTTTTTCGCGCTAAGTAACACACTTTGTGAAAAGTTAAGAGAAAAATACAGATTTGAAATGGTGTGGAAAGGGAAAAAACACAACGCAACATATCGCTAAGTCTTACAAGAGCCTGTGTTGAATTTGTCAACACGTGATCGTAAGATCACTTGAACTTGTAACTTTGTGTTACAGAAATGTGTACCTAAAAGATTTTAGAAATGCACTTGTTCTACAAGTACCTACTCGTAGCGTTGTGTAGGTCCCAGGTCCTGAGTTTGTTTACGTTTTAAACTGTAAACTTATTTTCGATTGAATAGTTACGGCTATAGTTTCGAAATGTTTTGTTATGACTATTTGTTAAAAATGTATTATTTTTAATAAATAAAGCTACAGAATATTAATTACAGACTTGTTTTCATTACTTTTGGAGTAAATTTAAGGAATTAAAAAAAATCTCGAAAGCAGTTTTATTTTTTAGATTTTTTTCGAGATAGTCTTTTGAGATTTTTGTACTTTCTAGATTTTGACCCATTCCAGATTTTTGCATTCCATATTTATCAAATCCATTTTCGAGATTTTGATCATTCTAGATTTTAGTCGTTCTAGTTAACGTCATGATCCCCTTTTGAGGCCTTTCCTTTCGTCCCGTACATTCGACGCATTTTTAAGCTTTTCGTTTTTCTAAGACATTTGTTGGCTCGCCTCTTTTGTCTCTTTTCGCGTTTTTGAACGCGTTGTTACTTGGATTCTTCCCGCGTACCTTGTATTGTTTTTTAATTGTGCTTTAAACAACTTTTGTTTTTTTAGCACGTTTCATCCGTTTTCCGTTTATTTTTTGTGTGTTGAAGTTTTAGGCCTCATATATACTACGTCTTATAGCTATAAGAAAAATTCATCCGTAAAAACATGAAACAAAATAAAACTGAAACATTTAACGCAAACATTTGTAAGCAATTCAGTGGAACATTTTGTAAATTCTTTTCCTAGGCAATTTAAAAATCAATTGCTTATTTTTTTAATGAACTTAAACCATAAGCAACATTTTAAGACCAAGATTCAGTTCAACCATTAATTTTAGTGCTCCAAAAAACCAAAACAATTTTTTACGGTCTTGTTTAACGTATTGGTATAACTAGGGCCTGATATATTTTCAGTTTTTTTTTAATCTTGTGCATTCGACGCATTTTTCTTCCCTTTTTATTAAGTTGTTGCCATTTATTCTCGTTCCATTCGCTTTTTGGGATGTGTTTTTCGTTATATTTAGTTTTAGTATTCTTCCTCGAGTTTTCGGGTAGTTTCTTTTTGGGCCGTTTTTCCTGGAGTAGTTTTTTTTTTTAAGTAAGGTTTATTTGAGCACGATTTTCTTTTTTTCTTGCATTTTTTTTTTTTTTTTTTTTTTATTTAGTTCAATTTCTTAAAATGCTAGTTGATACAATCAATTATAAATATACATACTAATTCAGAGCAATAATATATATATATTATATATATTATTATTGTATAAAATTCAATTGGGTTAGAATTACTTTATTAACATTATTTAAGAAATAGAATAGTAATCATTCTGTAGCACAAAGTGACTAGAGGCGAATGATCCTTCAATTCAATGTATTATTTTATATTTCATGTGGGGTAAATTAAAGAATAAATTAAATAACGAAAGACAATAATAATAACGAAAAACAGGGAATATAACGTTACAAACATTTTAGATATACTACATAATTAACAAATTAAATGGCTGTATTTACAAATGTTTTGACTGTAGAACTATCCATACTAAAGATAATTTTTTTTAATTCTCTTAGAAATAAAGTGGGCTCTACTATCAGTCTGACTTCGATTGGTAACTTATTAAAAAGCCTTAGTGCTGTCGCAGTATAAAATTTTAAACAATGAGTTTTATTTGAAATTGGGATGTTAACGATTGCCATATGATTTACTCTTAGTCTGTATATATTCGAGCTTCTTAATGTAGCACTATGGCCGCTTCGCATGAAGAAAACTTTGAGAACCTTAAAGATGTAAAGATGTTTTATCGGGAGTACACGTAGGCTAGAGAACAGTGGCCAAGTATGGGCTAGTCGATTTTCTTTACAGATAATCCTAATTACGTGTTTTTGGACAACATTTAGTATATCGATGGTACCGTTGTAAGTTCCACCCCAACTTGCAATACCGTATTGAAGCTTAGAGTGTACAAGTCCATAATAAAACATTAGTAGAATTTTTTTTGAACAATGTGCTCTTAGGAGATACATTTTACGAGTTGCAGAGAGCATATACTTTTTTAGTTCTTCTACGTGTGCCTTCCAGGACAAGTTGTTATCTATTAGAACACCTAGATACTTATAACTCTTAACACCTTCTATCTGAAAACAATTTGAACTGCAGACTAAATCTCTGTTAAAGTTGTTGTTGTCACACGTATGAACCGATAAAGACAATTTTGAACAAGAGCTAGAGTGGAAGATAACATCACAATTAATTGGACAAGGACCTCGTAAGTGGCATATCATAAGTTTTGTTTTATTGCTTATAAGTAGCTCATGTTTCGCGAACCATTGCCGCAGGATACTTAAATCCATGTTTAGTTTAACAACTGAATCAAAAAGACTTTTATTATCATACGTCAGCGCCATATCATCAGCAAATGCAGTAATACGACTACTGAAGTTTTGGTAAAACATTGAATTGACATATATTAAGAACAATATTGGTCCCAAGACTGAACCTTGCGGTACACCAATTGTAGTTTTTAATTGACTGCTGAAGATTCCTTCTAATTTTACTCTTTGAGTTCTTTCTGATAGGTATGATGAAAACCACTTATGAATCGTACCCCTCAGTCCAGCCTTATACAATTTATCCAAAAGTATGTCGTGATTGACCATATCAAATGCTTTTGTCATATCTATAAAGAGTACTAAACTAGTGTTATTGTAATTATAACTGTCATCAATTTCACTACACAACTTAAGAATAGCATCTTCAGTCGATCTCCCTTCACGAAATCCAAATTGTTCGTTTTTAAAAAACTTATTTTTATTTAAAAATGATACTATGCGTATTTTGATCAGTTTTTCAAAAAGTTTACAAAACGTTGGGAGTATGGAGATAGGCCTATATTGGGTCATTGAACTTCGATTTCCTTTTTTAAATAGAGGAATGACTTCAGCACATTTTAAAGACGTAGGAAAAGTACCACAATTAACACTTAAGTTGAACAAGTGACTTAAGACATCGACAATGTTTTGTATGCGCTTTTTAAAGCGTCTTATTCATGTAGTTTTAAAAAATTTTCTCTTGTCTTATTGTTCTTTTGACGGGCATTTTTAACTCTTTTGTTAATATTTTTTAAGCGTTTTTTGTAATTTTTTCTTAGAGCTCTTTGCCATGCCATATACTCTCATGAAGCCCATGAAAAGCGGCATTAGTTCTGTTTCATCAAGGACACAAAAACAATCAGGTCTGGATATGCAGAGAATGTGCCTGAAGCTGAAGTTTGGCCATCTTATTTTAGCTATTTGCCATTTATTCCTTTCTGGATAGGATATGAATGACATATCGTAGGAAATGTCGAAGTCGGTCAAGGGTAAATCCAATCCGTACATTAGGCTTGCTAAGCTTAGAATGCCATTTTTCACCATGTGCAACTTCATATTTTTCCAGGCCCATAATGTGAATAAGCTTTTACAGTACATTGGGATCTGTGAATGAATCTTCTTTAGAACTGGTGGCATCTTTGCTAGATCGTACATACAGCAATAACTCTGCTAAGATCGTGCGTAGCATCCAAATGTCCTTGAAGCAGCCAAAAATAGTGAGCTGTAGGGCATATTTTTGCCATTAACTTATTTATTTGTAAATCAAGCGGCACAAAGTGTATTTATATACCTTTAGTGCTGCTGTGAGGTGATATGAAGTGCTTCAGTTATGGCTAAAACTATCTCTGAGTTTCCAAAATCACCTCATGATGATGCACTGGCTATAAAAGGTGCTATTATAATAATTGATGACCGCGTGGTTAATAAATTTAAAGTTATTATTCAAGATATTTTGAGTGGCCACTACTCTTGACTCTTGCCATATTTGCATGCTCTACCTACAAAATCTTCAAGCAAAGTAAGTTTATACGGAAGCTTTACAAGCATGCATATATAATTTCGAGATCGACCTTTCATATGGTCCCGTTGCATGGTTATGGCTGTATCAAATTATACACTAATGAAGATCTTCCTCAGCTGAGCCTATTTCACATTACAGTACCTCTCCAACAGTTTGGTAATATAGCAATAGCCATTGGATAAATTTGCATAAACTCCCATCCTGATGGCCACAATGCAGATGCACTCCATATTCACCCTCCTTCCATAAATTGCATTACCCATCGCCATCATTCCATGCCACTTAGATTATTCAATTGCATCAGAGAGTTCAAAATTGCTTGAAGCACAATTTTGAAGCAGCACAGTGTTCTTCAAATTGATAAATATTCCCAAGCAAAATGTTCGGCTACACAACCTGAGACCACCCCTAATGTGCACTTTTCCCAAATCCATCAGCATCTTCATCATGCCGATCGAAATAAACCAAAAGAAGACTCCTTTTCAAAACTTCTCTAGTGCATTTTTATTATGCATCGTCATCATTTTGATACAGCATCAGATCCATCTTCACCGATCAGCGAGCCTATTGATTCATTGACTGCATCCCAATCCCATTGAAAATGTGATGGAAGAGCCCCGACTCTGGCAACAAAATGGGACTTACATCGATAGGGAGCGCGCGCGCTCTCACATACCTACAAATTCCAAGTTTGTTCACATGCAACCGTTTAATAACATGAGAGCCTCTCCCGATATACAAATTGTCCATATAAGCTCAAAACGGAACCACCAAACAAGACGCAGTCTTTCAGGATAATTTTCCCAAACGAAGACAAAAACAAAAAACAAAAAAAACCACCCAACAACCAAAATGAACAAATCACTGGCAACAAATTTATGTATGTTCAAGGCATGTTGCAACATCGTTGAAGTTCTTTGTAGTTTGTTATAAGTTTTTGCTTCTTTGCATATATGACCACCGCCACTTAGTTGTGGTGGTACACTGGTACACCTCCTAGCGCAAGTAGGTAGCCAGCGCGCATCATCAACTGGCATTGCTAGGAGCACACAAAAAATATGATACCGAGCCTTTGAGAGGTTGGCCAAGTTTTTCTTTTAGCTCTGAAGGTAGCTCTGCAAAGGCAGACAACAACAAGTCAAAAGGAGTGCTTGTTAGTTCGACACTGCTGCCTGGCGAAACCTTTCTTGGCTTAGCCAAAGAAAAGCCATTAAGTTAACGTTTGTAACAAGGAAGTATGCTTTGAGTAGTACCAGGAATTTATGGAAGCAAATGCATTCAAGTGAACTTGGCCGGGCGGTGTAGTACCGTATACCTAAAGCAGGAGATGGTATATATACCTATACCTAGATGGAGACGAACAAAAAAGAGCTCCTCATCCTCAGTCGTGTATAGTTAGCATATAGCCCCTATTAGCATATTTGCTTGATCATATAGTTGATGACGCGAGGTGGATGAACGATAGGCCAGTGAGGCCGGTTAAATGCGAAGGGGTGGGTAATTAAATAACAAGCATATTAAATCGGGCTTTAGCGACAGTTTGAGGCCTAATTGAAACAGGACGCTTTAGTAATTTTACTGCCTTTGCAGGGTCAGCGAAAGATTTCTCCTAAAGGCTCGTACTAGATGGAACATTTTGGAGTGTGACAGTTGCACTTGCAATAGCCGTTCAGTTCACACCTCGAAACTCATCGAAACATACTTATTGAGAGCTTGAGGAGGTAAACAGGCTTATTAGGAAATACCTTTAACTTGAGATCTACACATACTTGGACCACTCTTGATCATGTAGATGTGCTATCAGGACTTCGCGCAGGGTAGGGAATGGAAAACCCAATACGAATCCAGTAAAACTCAGGAATTGGCGAGTAGACTACCTGAGTTAATCATAGCCTTGATTCTAACAGACTGTGATAAGGCTATACTGAAGTATATGACTTTCTGGGATTAGAGCCAGTTAAGTTGTGTGCATCATTTGATTTACGAGCGTATATACATCTGAACGGTATTGAAGTAAGAAAAGATTTTTTTAGATATAAGTGAGCATGATTGAAGCTGACGGAAGGCGGTCAATAATTTCCATTTACATTTTGCATGAACTTGGCCATTCTACAGCCTGATGGCCATAAGTATATCATCGTCAAAATGTATATTATTCTTGGTCGCGTGCCCATCTTGTCGCGATGCAAAATGACCGTGTTCACTGGCTCGTGATGATTGTTGCTCAGTGAAGCGTGGCTGATACGTATAGAGAGAACGGTGCGGCATGAATAGAAAGTCCAGTTAGAGTCAGGTTGTCACGTACCGGTGTGTAGTATTTTTAGTCTTAATTATAAATTGACTAAGTTGTCAATCGGTGTTTGTTTGTTTGTTCCAACTCTTACCTATGGTCATGCTTATGACTCATGAGGTTTGGGTAATGACCGAAAGAATAATATCGCGAATACAAGCTGCCGAAATGAGATTCCTCCGTTGTATTGCTGGTGTGACCCGTAGAGATCGAATTAGAAATACCAGAATACGTGAGGAACTCAATGTCAAGCGGTTCATGTTCCGGTGATTTGGTCATGTTAAACGCATGTCCCCGACCAAGATTTCATGACGTGCTATGGAATCCGTACCATCGGGCAGACGTCCTCTAGGTAGACCCAGGATGAAATGGTTAGATCAAGTTCATAATCTCTCCTCTACCCGTATGGGGATTGCCCTTGATGATTTAGATTCGATGGCGGAGAATCGAGACCTATGGAGGGTCCACTTGAGCAACCTACACCCGTGACCCACTTAATGGACAAGCGGACCATTGAAAATTAATAATTAAATTGGGATTGTGTTATGATACTTCAATTCCGCGGGCTTAGAATATCATCCTTAAGTCACTCTTTTATGGATATGTTGAGTATGTCATTAATGAGGCTTAGATCTTGACAAGCGTTTTATCGTGCACTACCTAACTATGCAGCAAACATGAAGGTGAGATTATAACCATCAGAAAATCTAGGCATGTAGACTTAGTTCGAGGTATTCGGGAGTACTGCGACCTAACTAGGTCTTCTGTACTATCTATCCCACATTTAGTCAAATTGATTTGATCATCCGGGATGGATATTTTCTATTATAAAGGGAAATTGACTTTTGAGCGACTGAATTCAGTCACTAGAATTGAAGGGTCGTATGTTCTTTGCATGGACCTTAGAATTTTCCACGGGATGATGTTTTATAGCGCTGGCTTTGGTAGTCTTTTTTAGTCGTATATACCTACTGTAAGAAAGGTTGATGAGTTCCTCTAAGTCTACAATTGGGCAAGTGTGCATTCCAGTTTTACTATAACTCGTAGTTTGTGGCCCGCAAAAGGTCAAACATCTTTTGACAGAAACCAAATCCGAGTGCTCTTTGGAGTAATAACCCGACACTGCATCATTGGAAACATGGCCAAAAGGTATCTTTACAAATGACTTCTGCAGACCTCCAAGAACGCCGCTACTCTCGTATCGGATCATGGTTTTTCGACGGCTTAGAAGATCTAGCAACTATAGCTCCACAATATTTAAGAATATTCATCAACAGATCCGAATGGTTTTGTTAGTTGCATGTCCTATCATGTAGATACTATATAAAAGGGTAATCAAAATGGGCCTCAATGGTTTCTGGGTGAAAATTGCATGTATTCCAAACTGACTCTCAAACCTAAAACTAACCTATCCTATACGCAAATTGAATTCGAATTCAGAAATATAAACAAAAAAGCCAAATAGAGCCAAGTGATAGTTGAAGTCATGGAAAATTCGCCTGCCCCTTAAAGCCAACTTAGAACCCACTGTATTATGCAACTTGTCCATATGGGCAAAAAATATAACATCGATGGTTGCCGTTGCATATGGGGACACGACCGACAGCAGAGCAGACAGCTAGGGCCACTATGGCAATGACGCTTCATACCGATGCCAAGGTTTGTTATTCTCGTTTGTCTCCTCCTCAAGTCATTTTTTTATTGTTGTCGTTTTTTTATTTTCTTCCCTTTTTCGATTATTCTATTTGCATGTGGAGCTAACCTATCCACACTCGTTATACGTTACCTATGGGAAAGAAGGAATCGCTGTGCCGCCTCGTTTTGCATCTTTTTGTGGGAATGTGCCCATGCAAACTCTATATAGCAATTTCTTCCTGGAAA
Organism: Cheilosia scutellata; assembly: GCA_955612985.1. Lineage (NCBI taxonomy): Eukaryota > Metazoa > Arthropoda > Insecta > Diptera > Syrphidae > Cheilosia > Cheilosia scutellata. The sequence goes on along the minus strand of OY015312.1, from coordinate 49,047,142 downwards.
AATTTCCCCACACATTTATCCCTATACCTAGAAACGAGAACTCACTTTGGCCAAGACAAACACTTAAGATGTTGTATGCAATGCACTCTAAGGTCGGCTATTTTGTAGGACCATCCAGAGGATGGGGGAGAATCCAATGACAACCCATTGGAACCCAGCCACATCCTTTCAATCGCGCATTTAAACGGTACGACAACTTTGCGGTGAGATGATTTTGTTTCCCATGACCGCCTATAGCCGGAAACATAATGAGCCAAGCTAAATGTCAAAGATACATTAATTCGCACCGCTAACAAAAAACGTCTTAGTGTCACACTGTGCGCGGTATCTATCGGTGTTAGTAATGGTCAAAGAGTTGCTCCAGTCTATATACAGAGGATCAGGCGCATTAGCTACTCGACTTACTCATTAGTTGGGGCGATTTGCATTGTTCTCCTTGTGGGATAGCTTCTGCTGAAGAAAGTTTCTTGTTCCACTTCACACGCCGGCAATGCATGTAGATACATTTGACGAGCCGTATAATAATGGCCACAATGTTGAGGCGTTAGAATCGAATTCGATTTGAATACATATCGAATGATCATGACGATGCAGATGATGACGATGTGGATGAAATAAATAGAAGGAAAAAGATTGGCATAGGGAATGCAGTTGGAACAAAGGGTTTTCTGTGGTACAGTTATGAGTGCATTTTCAGATGTTGATCCCGTAGCTCTATTCATCGTTATTTTAAATGTGGTGACGGTTGATTGACGTTTGATTTGATGCCATGACTGCATTGGGTCGATACTATGGAATGAGGTCAAATTTGTGGTAAATCTTGGAGCACCATTTAAAAAGAAGACAAAAATGATGAGTTGACTTTTATGTGGTGGATCATCTTTTGAAGGTGATTATAATTATTTAAAGCGAACGCATTTCAAAGGCGGTTCCTACATTAAGGAGGTGTAAATGAAAAAGAAATTTACTTCTGGTAATTACAAAAAATAATTACATATCTTCCAAAATACAATAGACAACATTAGAGTAGATAAATGAAGCATAGATATTTAGGTTCCACCTATATCAAGTTGTTCAGCAATTCTGGAAATTGTGGTTTATAAATATCGAAGGATTTAGCTTGTATTCGAACATAGCCTATGTGTGAATCACAATCATAATTTTCAAATTAGCATCTGTCCATTACCACTCCTCAACTTTTAATATACTGTCACCGACTCATCTAAATCATCAGAAGCAATCCCATACAGGTTCAGAGTAGATTCAAGAGTGGATACATACAGAACGCCTATTGATACATAGCATGGATTCTGAGTTACTCGTGAGTTACTCGTCGTTGAGTAACTCACGTTTTCTGGTGCGTACCTAAATGTGGATTTCAAATTAAACTTTTGGTCAATAAAAATAAATAGGACAGGAAGAAAATTCCAATTTCGCCTCGAATTTTGGCCAAACTCATGAGGTTTTTTTTAAAGTGCGCGTTCGATCCGCTGAAGTGAGGTTGATAAAAGTCGATATGGTTCAACAGAGCATTCAGCAACTAAATCACTAAAGCCTTTGCCGATCAAGTGTCAATAAAGCTGTGGAGAAGTCCTGAAAAAGCTACCGATTCTTAGTTATATAAACCTCGGTTTCAGTTATTAGCTTCGGCACTTGAAAAATCACCCTACAACTTTAGACCAGATCTGAACGCTAAGGATATACGTGCTCAAAAATGCTTACTAAGACGCAATAATGGTGCCAACTTTACGGACAGCTGGCAGCTCTTAAGACCCTTATATAGTATTCGATCGAAGCAAAATGTTGCAATCTTCCCAAGATCCGGTGTATAAAATAACGATTTTCTACTGTAGTTATTATTTAGATTTTTTGAGAAAAATGCCTTATTGAATTTTTAAAATTCATTCAATTTGAAAAAGGGGAATAAGGGGAATAATTTTTTGAGAAAAATGCCTTATTGAATTTTTAAAATTCATTCAATTTGAAAAAGGGGAATAAGGTAAACGAATGATTAATAATTACAGTCCATTGATTCTTTTACTAGGGTTATCGAACATCCGGCTTAGGCCAACATATAGTCACCTGATGCATAGGCAAGCCCATATGAATAATAGGTCATAAGGACTGCTGAATAATTGACCAAATTTCAGGGCCAGAGAGGGATAGATTAGGGGATTTATAAGCCTAGCTTGAAGCGAAGATCTTAAAAAAAAGATCAAAGAGGTTTGGCCGCTAAACGACAATGACACCTGCCGAATCTATTGAGAGGAGGAAAGAGGCGACGAGACGAAGTACAAACTCTGTGAAAGCACTGCTGTGGTAAAAACATCAGTGCACTATAATTATGATCAACGAGATGAGGTTCTTAGAGAAGCAGGCGTTGCTCTAAATCTGACAAGATTATTTCTAAGACAAATTCAAATGCAACTATTACACGTGTCGGCAGTCGGTCAAAATAGGTCTAGTTATAAATGCAAGCAGAACTAAATATATGCTGTCAACCAAGATTGGAACGCACACCGATGTCTTGGTTAAAATATCAGGATACAACAAGAAATAAAATTTAAGGTAGTAAAAGATGAATTCTATCTAATTTACAGCTGTTGACATTGCCACTACCTAAGACTAGAGCATGTTGCTGTAGCCAGGAAGTCTGATTGGATTGGATAGCCCAATATCTTCGGATAAAATTCCCCCTCAACGCAGACCGAGTCAGCCACCTTGTAGTGTAGTTTACTCAGCTTAATAAAGTGTCAATTAATCCGCTGGTAAAATACACTGGCCTAAAAAGAATTAGGGTTTCATGACTTGTATGCTTTGAAATCTCGACTTTCCAATCGAGCAATCGAAGCTTATATGCAAAGCTATTGTTCAAAAAGTTCAGAAAATAAAAAAAGAATCTTCAGATTGGCAAATTTAAATGTACAATGTCAAAATTTGTTTAACGGTTAAGCGTTTTACGATGAGACTGGAAAATCCGCTCAACTACATATACATATTAGGTAACTTCCGTAAATTGTATAAAATCTGACAGAATTCAGTGCAATATCGTTGACAAAGAAAGGCGTTCTGACGTTTCTGAATGACGTGCAAATTTATCAAAGAATTTTGCGAAAATTATTATTTAAACTTTTGGGCCACAGAAGATATACCTTACCTAGTATCTGTACATAAAAGAAGCCACAAAATCGTCCTAATTGTGATAGCCGCTTAATAAACTGAACTTTGCTCTTAGATTTAGGCTGTTAGTAGACCAAATAGTTTGTCAAATTGAACAGTCAACTTGTACCTATACTTTTTGTTTATTCGTTGCAAGTGATCAGTCATTTTATCTTCTCTAGGAGATAGATGTAATAGTTATAGACCTTGTCTGTACGACTTTTAAGGACATGGTGGTATGGCAAAATCGTAAAATTATGTAATCATTTTAAAAGCATTCAAAGACTTCAGTTTTTTGATGATTTAATTTTTCGAAATCTAAAAACGATATTTTGATAAAAAATCGCATTCTAGGATGGGTCGATTCTTTACCCATTTTATCTGAGATTGTCACCTTAATTCACATTATTCTTTGTAGACGTCAAAATCTTTATCACTCATCCACGACTATAAGAGGTCGATAAGTCTTGTCTTTCAATATAAGAAACATGAAAACAAATCCAACACAATTTGCGACTGTATAAAGCAGTCGATCCTCGTTGATACTATCCTTCACTCCTGTAATTGTTACCTAAAAGGTAATTAAATAACTTGCATTGCCTCCTTGCGGTCCACCTAATAACGTAATCGACTTTCTACCACGATTCTCCACACAATGGTATAAACTGTTTCATGTCGTGACCGTCGATTTATTCTTCCGTTTTGTGGCTTAGAAAATGGGCAAAGAAAAATAAATTACCCAACTTCCGTGGGGTCATAGAAATAATATATCCTTAAGCCAAAGTGCTAAGCTATAGACCCATTGTAAGGTGACTGAACTCATATAAGGTATAGAATAATCAATGAGTGTATATACCTAGAGTGGGTTTGGTCTTTGGTTTGGTCTTCCTTTTTGGACATGAAATTCTGAAACCAAAGGAAGTTGTCTTACCACTGTTGCAATGACGTCCAACAACATTATGACTGACGCCATATTGTCATCGACGAGTACGAGTAACTGTCACCTTTTAATTGGTAATTTGTCAGTTGTCACTACTTGGCGATTTGTGACAGACAGAAGTGACAGCGTTCGACGATGGGGTTAATGGCATCCACGCATCACTGTTTCAGTTGCAGTTGATGTTGGTTGATGTGTGTGCGAAAGGTGCGCCTCGTTGACCTCGCAACGCATTGTTTCTGTAGTATGGTTGTTGTCGTTGTCGGTACGACATGAAACATACGCGATACATGAGAAAATGGTCACACAGGTGACATTCGGGCCATCTTTGGATTGTTTTGGTTTTTTTTTTCTGTTTTGTTTTTTTTCGCAGGACTCTATTAGAAGGTAAGGCCGCGTTTTTTTCCCATTAAAGACGCCGCTTTGCCGATACGCCAATTTGGCCAGGTAAACAGTTAACAGAGGGACACAAAAGCAATGCAAACCCATACGACTCAGAGAAGGTCAGCCGGGGTGACTCCTAAACCAAGTCGTCGCTTCTCTTGCCGGGACAGTATACTCTGCAGACAAAGGCCTTCCATAAATATGTGAATTTGTTGTTCGACAAGGAGTCGCTCGTTAATATGTTGCGCATACATTATTCCTCCATCAGTTGTGGTGTGTATATACGATTCGACAACGACCACGACTAAGACGACAACGACAACGATGACTATGCGACGACCTCAGCGAGACCCGTGTACCTACAACCACTATTGTCCATTCCGACCCACTCCTTTTTGCATTCATTGCGATTTGGCTAAGCTGAGACGCCTTCCACCCGCTGTTTGTTAGTGCTGCTGCTTCTTCTTCCATTTGTATCTGTGTGGTGTCTATGGCGCAACAAAGGAAATCAAAATCGCCAACATGGAATGAGGTCTGTCTTGCCTGTGTGTTCATTATGGAGACTCTTAGCTGTGGAATTCCTTCCTAGTGGCTAGCTATGTGGCTCTCACTCCCCTGCACGTCCTTGGCCAAGTCGTCCACGTCCCACTACTATATGCCAGTCGAATGGCTAAGATTTATTCAAATTACAAGACAAGTCACGGTTGTTGTTGCGACGACAACGACGACGAAGAAAAAGAAGACGACGACTCTGTTGCACTTTTGGCCAATAATGTACGTACGTCACGTGGTTTACTATAGCATCATGGGCATGGCACGGTACCTATTGCCAATGGCCATGGGTGCTATGTTTGACTATAAACCTAATAATGGGTAGTTTGAGTCCATAGCGACGCAGGGCGCCCAGCATACCAATGTACATATAAGTGAGGACAACGATTGTGAGCAGCATCATCATCATCATCACAGTCGTCGTCATCGTCATCGTCATCGTCAGCATCGTCGTTTTAATGAACATATTCATTGCCTTATGTTCGACGACAACGGCCACGGCCACGACAGCATATGCTGAGGACAATGAACTGAACCTCCAACTCCAAGTTCTACCGGCATTGTCAATGAGATGCAATTCAGATGGTGACCTCTGGTTGAGGGAGTTTGACTATAAGTTCCCTTTGCTACGAACAAGACGAGTTCATTTACTTGGCATTGGCTGATGTGCATATGGAGTCTGATGCAGCGCGATACACTTAAGCGCTCGGGATGTATTTAAAATGACCTGGCTAATGCAATTTTTAGAACCCAAGAAGGGATCATCTGGTTCTTACACCGAACGAGATGATTATTGTCTTAGAGGGCATATTACGGATTTAATAATATTGGGAATTTAATTATACAGGAAACGGGCAAGTGCATATAAGGAAGAAAGGAATAATACCTATCGCAAAAAATTTTCATTTTTCTGCGGATTATGATGATCTCTGGGCTATAAGACGCCCATATCCGTATATTTTTCTCAATCATGAATCGCCGGAACTAATGAAACTAAATAAATATACCTGGGGTAGGGATATTGGTTTACCTCACGGCGCACGGCGGTTATCTTAGTCCCATACTTTATTTATATGGGGTGTAAGCTTTGTATAGCTTCATCAGCGATATTAAGCCTCGTATGAGCAACATTTTCCCGCAGTCTTTAATCATTACAAATTTATTTTGTTAACATTTCTCTTTGGACATTTTGATGCGCATTGGGACACATGTCAGGAACATGTGGATCATCGCGTACACATGTTGATAAAATTATTGTCGTTTATTTATAGATGGCGAACATGTCCCTATGCCTAACTTTTGACGAAACATTTATTTTTATGACGAATGGAAACGACCTACTTATCCCATTAGGCTGAATTCAGAAGATTTCTCGATGACAGTTTGGTTGTTACACTTTCGCAACAGGTGGCGCTGTAAAAAAACATGAGGCGTGATTTGTGTTCTTCTGGTATCGAACCTAAGACCGCTGGCTCAGTAGCCCAGAATACTAACCATCGGGGCACTGACATTTGCAACTATAGAAAAATAAGAAAGAGGATAATAAAAATATGGATTGCTTCATTTGGGCCCCATAGATCATTTCAACTTGGCTCCACAACGGTTACGCGAACTTGAGCTTAAGCTGTCCCAAGCGTAGATATACTGTATATCACTTTTGAGTTTCCACGGGAAAAGTGTTGGAAACCCGTTGCAGAGTTGCGGTCAAATCAAGTTTGAATTATGAGCAGTGGGCCTTTTTTTAGAGATGTAACGGATATCCGGTTAGTATCCGTTATCCGGCCTATCCGGCCACTTTTCTGATATCCAGCACATTGCCGGATAGGCTCTTGGTATCCGGCTAGTTGCCGGATAGTCGTTCTTGTAGTAAAATACAACAAAAATCGTTTATCTCAAAACTGGTCCGATCACACTCGCTGAATTTCCGCGACTACGTTTTACCCTTTAATTTGTTCATTCCAAATTTCAGTTCATTCATCTACCGTACATGGCACATCCAGTTAACGCCGCGTCTCCCGAGCAACACTTCATAGATCATAGCCTACCATTTGTCATTTCTCATAGAAAGAAATAACGATAGTCTGACATAAGATGTAGCTGTAGGGTGGGCATTTCATAGCTTACTATTTCCACAGCCATCAGTAGAAAACACAGACAAAAAAAATATAGCTCATAGGATACTATCCACAGCTAAGAGCTGAGCAATTTTTAGAAAGACATTTTTTATAGAATGCTATTGTGGGTATCTGCGAGTAATTCTCATAGCATGCTATATGGCTGAGTTCTTTTTGGAGGATAAAACATGAGTGTATGCTTCGCAGTATGCATTTCTTCGCCAGATATCCGGCCGCCGAATATCCGGCTATTCGGCCTTATTACATACCGAATATCCGGTATCCGGTATCCGGCTAAATCACTATCCGTTACATCTCTACCTTTTTTTATAACAAAAGCACAACCGACCAGATATTCCCTATCAGAATGATGCTTCAAAAGGCTTGAAATATGTCACACGGGTCCATCCATGTTTTATAGACCTATAGAGAAGGCATACGATGGCATACGATTCGAAGGCATACGATGGACGAAGGCAAACTCTGTAGTGTATACTCCAGGAGTATGGAATTGATGATTCTTTCCTCCCATCAAGTGCATTTTATTTCCGCTTCTTTTCATTAGTTATATGGACAGCGCAGTAAGGAATACCGTTTCGGATTGGGAGACCTAAATATAGAAGTCACTTTCGCTGTTGACTTGGTCATCATTAAGTCCTGCTTTGGTCCTATCAAATGCATGTCTTCAACTCGGATTCCAAAACTATGTATAGGTACTATGGAATTACTGCCATTAGGTTGGTGTTCTCTTGGTATATGCGCCCAGGACGAAGTGGTTGGATTTACGCGACATCTCTCCTCCAGTCGAATGTGTATATAGTGACCCTGATGGTTTAGAGTCAGTGGCAGAAGTTTGACAGCTATATTGGGTTAGCTTGACCCTAATAATAGATAGGCGGGTTTTTTATAAGTTTAACGAGAAACTCGGTTAACTATACAGAATTCCTTGCTCAAAATTTTGGCGTCTACACACGAATATAAGTTTTTTAAAGACAATGAAACCGGGGATTCAACTTTTGACACAATTGAAGACCTATACAATTTGTTGCCGAATTCGAATAGCTGAACTATAAAATCTTCTGACGACAGGATATCTCGGATAATTGACAGAGGTCCGCGCGATGTTAAATATTTCAAAACCCATTAATCGGGATCGAAAGTGAAATCGCTCAAATGTATACTCCAACGTACTGAACTTAACTTACTTAAGGTGGCGCTATAATGCGGGATGGACCTGGGCCTCAACCAACAAGCGTCCCCAGCCAGCACGATCTTTGGCCAACTGTCTCCAGTTTCGCACGCTAAGTTGGTTAAGGTCCTATTCCACTTGCGTGCGCCACCTGAGTCGCGGTCTTCCTCTACTGCGCCGTCCCTCGGGTGTGGATTCGAATATCTTCCGGGCCGGAGCATTCCCGTCCATTCGCTCTACATGACCCAGCCACCGCAGTCGTTGGACCTTCACTCTTCTGGCAAGGTCGATGTCGCTGTACTTAACCGTTGTATCTCCTCCTCCATTCACCGTCTATGCAGACGGGACCGAAAATTACTCGAAGCAACCAAGAGTAGCCTCATCCGCTTTTGATAGAGTCAACGTACTAAACTAAAGGGTGTTTTTTTTTTAGGAGTTGTTCTTTTGTAATTTGGCAAAATTTAGATAGCTATAATAATTAAACCGGCATCAGCTGCTGACAACATCCTTTTATTCAGTTTTCTTTCAAAAATCATGAGACGATCATCGTTTGCTTCGGGAGTTCAGTATATGAATGGGCTCTTGAATAGTATAGGAAATCGATCCCTTTTTCACCCTAAAAAGTTTGTTTGCTATGAAGCTCACCTGTGTTTCGGTGGTTTTCCTTAGAAGCTATTCGTTACCGGTGTGCCCTGAAAAATGCACTATTTGTGGTTTTCTGGTTTTATGGTGTGGTTTATGGGTTGGCAGTATCATCAAGCCTTAGGTACTTCTTCAAAAAATGAAGAAAATCCAAATGTCATCGTTCAACAGGATAGTACCTACCAAATTCCATACTGTTGGAGAAATCATCGAGTTATTGAAAAAGATATTCGATGGCAACACTTCTCCAGAAATTTACCTATGGCCTGAACTCCAGATTGTGTGTTTTGACGAACAATTCACTGCTGGGGTAGTTAAAGTCTATGACCTAAAGTATAAGCCAACAATAATTCCAGCCTTAACCTGCTATTATACAAATGTCAAAAATCGTATCAACTTTTGACATGCAAACTTCAAAATGACGTCAGATTTAGTCTATCCGCACAGATTTAGGACAAAATCGGACGTTTTATTGACGTCAGCATGTCAAAAATTGACATGATTTTTAACATTGTGTAATATTAGCAGTAGCGCAGTGGTTAGTGTGCTGGACTACTGTGCGAGGGATCCCAGGTTCGATCCCCGGAAAAACTCAAATTACATCTTAAGGTTTTTTCTACTGCGCCACCTCTCGCGAACGTCTGACAAATATCCGAGAGTATGACTGTCCTGAAAAAGCTTCTCAATTCAGCCGTTCGGACTCGGCATAAAATTGTAGGTCCCTTCCATTCGTTCCAAAAATAGAAACTCACACAAACGAATGGTGTCGAGAAGCTAGGCCTTGGGTGTCTACCGCCTGTTGCGCCACCTATTTCTTTTTTTTTTTTTTTTAATAGTAGCTTTGAAAATTCAAAATCAATTGCACTATACTCCAAAAAGTGGTGAAAATTGTAGCTCCAAAATGCACCTCCTGAGACGCTTCCATGATGGTCATGTGCCCAAAATGATTTTCCAAAATTATTGCACTAAAATGATCTATCGAATTATTTTCTAATTTAGTTTGCTAAATTAATCTTTAGAACTAGGAACTTGCATCCTTTTCTGTTAGGTATATATTTAGCATCATCTGCAGTTTTTTTTTTTTTTTTTTTTTTTTTTTTTTTTTTTTCAAATGCGTATTTTTACGCCATTTTTTTAGATCCGGGTTCTTGCTCTCTAACACACAACACTATTTGTCTATACAACACTATTTGTCTATACATAAACCGCACTCGCTACTTCTTTTGTATATAATGACACAGGTTTCAAAACTAATTTGGCTTAAAAGAACTCATACCTTAAGGGACAAGGATGATTTATAACCTATGTATGGTATTGCGAATTAGCATCCTTTCCAGTAGCGGGTTCATTTTGAGTCAAATAACAATTTGCAAAAATTTGGCATAGCTAGTTGTCATTAATCAAACCCGTCTAACCCACACAATAATACCGTAGCTAACTTTCGAAAAAGTTAACAAAAGCGAAAAGAACAGAAATTAACAGATAGGCAGAGGTCATTCTATGGTCATTAATTTAACAAAATTTCTTAGTGAAATCTAATAAATGGTGTTGCTGAAAAAAAAAGTTTTATCTAAATTGCAGACCTGGATTTGAAAACTAAATTCCTATAATTTAAAGAAATTCTTTAGATAATTAGCCGAAACACGCATAGAAACATGTCGAACAGGTGAATGTCGTCGTGCATGTGTTTTTAGTGACCCTTTAACGTTGTCTTTTGTAACCCATTTAGCACAATTAGTGTAGGTACACATTGACACAGTGTATGGTTTATTTGTCTCACATTCCGTCGTAAATTAAATACTCGCTAAGTGTTTAAGCTAATAAAATCGATTGTTATGTCATGAAGACCGTTTGATGCGTCTCTGTGGCATTTTGTTTGCGTTTGTCCTGAAAATGCTAAACTGGCAATCATGTCAAGGGTTAATAGAAAATGTTGAAAAGTCGTTAACCTGATTCAGTGTTGCGTAGAATGTGTTCTGTAAATTTACCCAACTCACTCCCGGTATTCCCATCAAACTCAAACATCCACAAGTCAATCCACACATCTCATCTCTCATTGAAACAATTAAAATTCCAGGTGAAATATTTCTAATGCGACCGCTCGAAGACATCGCAGCGATCACACATGTGGGTGACCCTGTCCTCCTAACAGTGGTAGCCGAGGAGGTTAAGGTCGGTCGTGATGAGCCGCCTGCAGCTGCAACAACCGTACAACTGGCATTCTTCCTACCAGAGCGCAGCAATTCTCCGCCATACTTTGAGAATGATCAGTAAGTACACATAAGATACACCTTTGAAACTTAACCATTATCTGTCTCTGTCTCTCTGTTTCCCCCTGCAGCTATGTGTCACGCGTTGATGAGAATGCACCGCAAGGCACCGCATTGACATTCATCGATCCGTATGTACCGCGTGTCTACGATGACGACACTGGAAAAAATGGTGTCTTCTCGCTGACCCTGTTGAATAACAACGGCACCTTCGAGATATCACCCAACGTTGCAGAACGTAGCGCATCATTTCTGATACGCGTTCGTGACAACATGCTGTTAGACTATGAGGAACGTCAGTCGGTTGAATTTCAAGTGCTGGCCCAAGAACTTGGTCCAGCAACGAATCTGTCGGCCATTGTCAATGTAACGGTGTACATCAACGACGTGAACGATAATCCGCCGGTATTCACTCAGCCCGTGTACACGGTGGAACTGCCGGAGAACATGACAGTTGGCACGAAGGTGGTGCAAGTGCATGCGGACGATGTTGACACCGGGATGGGCGGACGTGTCCGGTATACAGCAATAATGGGCTATCTCAACACTTCACTTAATTTGGATGCAGAAAATGGCTTAATCACCGTCTCGACCAACAGTCACGGCTTCGACAGGGAAGTTATGCCGGAATACCATTTGTATGTGGAGGCTCGTGACAGCGATGGTACCGGCAACCGGGCACAGGTGCCCCTAGTCATAAAGATGATCGATGTGAATGACGAGACACCGACATTCGAGAAGACCGTATACGAGTTCATTTTGGCAGCTGACCTACAGAGTTTTACATCACCGGCGTACATTAAGGCCGTCGACAAAGATGCCACAGCCCCGAACAACGAGGTGCGCTACGAGATCATCAATGGAAATTATGACAATAAATTCTCACTGAACAAAGTCACCGGCGAATTGACGGTCCAGGAAAAGATTTTAATGCGCTCCAAGAAGGAGGCAGTGAGTAGAAGCCGTAGGCAGGTCACGCCATCACCTCTTGAGAATGATATGTTCGTTTTGACCGCCAGAGCGTATGATTTAGGGGTGCCGGTGAGATTTTCGACCGCAACAATTAGGATCTATCCGCCAGAGAGTCGAACGCGGACAGTGACCTTTGTTGTGCCGGGATATAATCCAGACAAGCAGAAAACTGCTGACACCTTGTCGACCATCACCGGAGGTCGTGTGATCATCCATGATATAAGACCGATGCGACCAGATGAACCCGGAGCGCACAATCTCAAGGGTGACATAAAGGAACGGAGTGTGGTGACGGCAACGGTGCTGTACGATGGTGCATCAGTTGTTGATATCTCACAGATTCAACAGAGATTGTCACAGCACAATGGATCGTATGCGATCATGACGAAAGATGAGGTGGACAGTGATGTAAGTTTTACTTGTGCTTCGGTTTGGTTCTTATTTTTGATTTATTCATCTTCTTGCAGGCTTTGTACAAGGCTGAGAATAAACTGCTGTTTTGGCTTCTTATTCTGCTCGCTACGCTTGTGGCGTTAACTATCCTAATTCTGCTGCTGTGCTGTATATGTTCGTGGTGTCCTCTCTACGGTGCAGCGAGGTAAGTTCGAATGAGAATGATATGGTTATCCTTGGAAAAATACCCTGTAGAAGCTACTATTATCCTTCTTGCTTGTCTAAATTAAATTTGGAGATATTATTGTCTGAACTAGGTTGATAGCTATTTTAATGAGAATCGTGATTGTGGTTTTTTGAGAGGGTCATTCGTTTTCATTATAGAAAGCTATATTAGATTATGTCAAGCTCATTATGGTAGGTAAGGTATCACCTGTTGTTTTCACAACTCCATTTTTTAACTACTTCTCTGGGGAAAGGCGAACCTATAACGCTTCAACAGCGCCCCGAGATGCTTACAGATGTATGTTAGTTCTGCACTTAAATTGCTGCAAATTGTATGCTTCTGGAAATATATCCCCAGGAAGCGAGTTCCAAAGTTTGCTTGTCCTGTAACAGAAGGAGTTTTGGAAAGTTGATGTCCTCGCGGTTGTCAAGTGAACGGTATGGTCATGACCATTAGCAGCCTGTCTTGTGGAGCGCCCAAAAGTTGCATTTCGAGGGATAATGTCTTTGAGTTCCTCGGAACATCTACCATGGAAGTACCTATAGAACTAGCCCTGAGTAAGCTTCTCCATTCAGTCATACGGACTCGGTATACAAATTGTAGGTCCCAAAAATAAGAAAATCACACAAACGAATAAAAAGTAGGCTTATGGTCATGGTGTTATATATCGTCCCCTTTCTGCGTTAAGCACGTATCTACAAAACATCTATTCTTCAGGAATAATTAAACGCATGTATCAGTAAAAACTTTCTATTATTTATAATTTGACAGTTTGACTAACCTGGAGGTCAATATGATGTCAGCCTGTCAAAAATTGACATGATTTTTGACATGTGTATTGTGTTAGATTAAGGGAAGCTATTCTTTTTTTTAATTCCTGAAGAATGAATGATTTGTAGATACGTGTTTAACGCAGAAAGGGAACGATATGGACCTGTTGTAACAAATATGTATTTTGTGAAGTTGTTGAGTGCATACTTAGCAAAAGTCCCCCAAAACATAAAGTAGTTGTTTTTGTCGGGATCCCTACGTTATCCCCTTTTCCAAAATCCCTTATTAGACATAATCTCCCTTTTTTTTCTTCTCTTTTTCCAAAATATCCCGGGACGAAATCCCGTAAATATCTCATATCTCTAAATACGTATCTCACTTTTCAACACCATTTTTAGGTGTCGCGGCGAACCAAATCTAAAAATGGGGGATTTTCTCTTAGGGTCTTTTGGGGTAAGACATTTCAGCACAGGGAATTTTGGAAAAGGAGATTTCATCACCAACCCGATTTTATGGCGGAGGTAAGGTACTACTCCGCAGTGGTATTGGAACCGTAGATCCAACAATTTATATCAATTTTGTAAGATGAAAATGATCGGTGATCTTGCATTACTTGCAGAAAAGGTTTACGAATAAAATGCACACCTACTTGTTGTACCTACTAAAAATTTGGTTAACACCTCTAATTCGACACTTTTTTTTTAATACATATTAAAAAATGGCGGAACAATCAAATAATTGGGTGTCGGGTTATAGGGCCATTTAACAAACGATCAATTCGCTATAGCCATGGCACAACTATGACCATTGTAACGGAGGAGGAGAATCTCTTTAAATATGCCTCTCACAGCTTACAAATTCTTAATCAAACAAAATGCGAAAGCGGAGGTATTCTCAAACTGCAGCACGTGCTCTTTATGTTTTACGAGTCAGGCTGAATCTCAACCGCTCCAAACATCCTTTCTAAGCACATTACTAGGTGTCATTGCGGGAAACTGCGTCACTTTAAAACATCCCCTCAAGTTGGATCTCCCTACAATTGATTTCTGCCAGAAATTGCAGAGTCGAGGGGACTTTTCTTGACCACCTCCAAGTCCTCTCAACTTAAAGTAGACTGCATTTAGGAGCATACTTATCGGCGAACTCGCTAATATACGCATTCGCCCTAAAGCCCCTGTTAGTTCAACGAGTAGTTTTTTTTTGAGAACCCAAACCTAACCTAAGTTTGAGAAATGATTAGAAAAAAAGCAAAATCAAAATAGCTCCAACTTGTAAGAGTCTAAAATTTAATATAACTATTAGAAACTCGCCTAATAAAATAACTCTTAAGTAAAACTAACACACATTTGCTTCATCAATACAAACCCTATAAAAAAAATTCGAAATTAATACAAAAAACAAACCTAAACATCATTTTCTCGTTCTCTCTCTTTTTTACTTGTAGCAAGAGAATAGTTAATATCAGTAGAACTGAAGACGATGTTCATCTAGTTCATAGGGAAATCGCAAACGGAAAGCAAACAAAATCTGTTCAGGTAGATTTTGCAAAAAAAAAAAAAAAAATATGTTCCTGCACTTTAATTAGTTTTCCTTTTGAGTTTCTATATCCACGTAACAAATAAAAAAAAACATCCAGTAGTTGTAGTAGTTGCGGTTTTTTCACCTCTAAAACAATTTTTCTAAAACATCCTTAGTTTGGGTTTTAATTTTCGAACTTACTTCTTACTCACAGAAAAAGTTTTTTTTATTATTATAATTTAACAGTAAAAAATATATTATATTTTTTTTTCACTTTTAAGTTGCATTGCCATATATTGTATTGGTGCACTGAAAATGATTTTATGCTTTGAAAGCTTCCTTTTCAAAATTTAAGTCGATTTTAGCGGTTTTCACTAAAACACAATTTTTTTTTGTTTTTTGATTTATTTTTTTTCTAGGTCGCCGAATGGATGGGAAGAAGAGAGGCGTGGTCGGCAGAGAAATCATCCGATACACGAACGAAACCAACCCGTTGGGAGTTCCACAATGGACATGGTGAACAGCCTGACGAAAGCCTAGGCCGTCCCGGTCCCGCTGCTGGTGTCGACAACATGGCCCATGAAGAGCGTCACGATCGGAGAATAAAATCAGCCGAAGAACAGCAGCGTAGAGTTAGAATAAAGTAAGTAGAAGCGAGTTTTCCTAAAAAAAGAAAAGGACTAACGGAGTTCTGTGTCATTTCAGGAACACACAAACAGCCAAAGACGATATTCATCTAAGTAGTTTCCATAATTCTAGAACTAATTTAATCAACAACGAACGCGATGTATATATCGAAGACATTATAGACGAAGAGCAGGACATTGGCACCCAATCGTTCAGAAATCGCAACCGGCACAGGCAACATCAGCGGGCAGCGCAGCAGCAAATTGACGATGATTCGATGCGGCGGCATGAAATCGATCGGGGCAGTGATTTGGAGTACAATGGCGATGGAGCTCGGGGTAGTTTGAAGGCGAAGCGAGAGTACTTCATCAAGGATGGCAATGTGGAGATTCTGCAGTTGATGACGCGCGATAAGCAGAGGGAAGACGACGACAACATCTATGTGAACCTTCCTTTAAAGGCTGCGACGAACTTGTCTCATCCTCAGTTGCTGATGGTTGACCAAAGTGGGAAGGAGATCCTTATGCGGCGGTTTATCGAAGAACAGCCTGATGGGAAGCAAATCATTCGGGAGCACTACCAGATAGTTCCCGGAGCGAACTACATACAATCGATGCCAAATGAGGTGCAACACTCCACCTACAAGGATACCTTCCCGTCGGGCAAAAGTGGTCCCAATAGCATAGTTTACTCTCAGGCGGAACCGGAGGTTAAAATTATTCATACACAGCCTGTGCAGGCGGGAGTAGGTGCAGACATTGCCACCCAAATGCAGCCAGCAATCTCAAATCAGTCGTTAACCCAGGAGCTGGAGAACTCCCTGAAACAGCAGAATGCTCTGCTCCGTCAGATTTTGATGGAGAAGGAGAAAACTGATCTGCGATACACCCAACAAGATGTTGCTCTGGAGACACAAAGTCTGCCAGGACAATCCATGGCGATTGCGACTCAGACTGACTGTGATGCAGGCACCCAGACTGAAGGCGGCGATATGGTTGTGAGCTCTTCGTCGGTTAAGCGACAGCGCCGGGCGCGAAGTGAGAATGACGATTCACTGTCGGAGGATGAGTACGAATATGTACGGTTTAGCCCACCCAATAGTCCCGAGGGAGTCTACTGGATCAAGCGCAGGCGACAGAAGAAACGCTCGAAGGCTCGTGGTGGTAGTCAACCGCGAAAGCGGGTTGTTATGGTGGAGGAGGTTAAGCGAAAAATTCGTACTCCCATAAAGGAGGAGGAAGACGATGAGTTCTACGAATACCGAAGGAGATCGCCACCAAAAAAGCCGATACGCTACCATGGCGAGACAAGGGCAAGCTTACTACGTCGTATGAAAAACGAAGAGAATCGAAAAGCCGCCGCCAAAAAGTCGGCCTCACTCAACCGAGACATTCTTATGGAAATATCCGATTCACTTGATGAGAAGGCCAGTCCAGACGAACGATCAAGGCGCAAAATCAGCGTTGAACAATTGGAATACTATGACAACTCTGATGAGGACTCCGATGCCGATGAAATTGTAATCAAAAGCAATGCCCTCCCTTCTACTGGGCGCCAGCCCGAAAATTCTCACTTTGAAATTCACGTCACAGATGGCAGCAATAACAAGGTCTACTCCCGTTCTTCGTCTGAACAGAGAAACCACACAGAAGACCAAGACCGTCGGCTG
This sequence comes from Cheilosia scutellata, assembly GCA_955612985.1. Lineage (NCBI taxonomy): Eukaryota > Metazoa > Arthropoda > Insecta > Diptera > Syrphidae > Cheilosia > Cheilosia scutellata. The sequence continues at coordinate 49,029,719 of OY015312.1, read as the reverse complement.
AAAAGTCCCGACCCCAAGCCGAGACTTTCACGAAAGGATGCCTCCGCCTTGCGCAGCTCTCAGCGACGTACGCAAACCGCATCAGAACCACCACAGAGTCGAGTTACTGTGTCCAAACACTCTGGCGCCAAAGTATCTACCACCACAACAGATGTGCGCAGTTCAAGGCGCATCAAAGACCGTGACTTTCAAAGTGACACCAACCTGCTCGATCAAGATGACACCCATGAAGAGCAGGGATCATCACGAGGTGTTCCAAAGTACATGGACTGGTATTATAGTAAGAAAAAGCCCTCTGCCGGCAGCGACACCAAGTCCACAAAGTCAAAAGCAAGTACAAAGAAACTGATTAGCGGATCTGAGAAACGCATCACCAAAAGTCGACTACCCAAGTCTGACGATAGCCATCCCCCCACCACAACATCGTCGACTCCAGTGCCACCGAATGATGAGAAGTATAAACCAGAGCCCGCGCCTCGTAAGTCCCCGCCTAAAGGTGCTCGTATGCTCAAAGAAGATGTCATCATGAACAGAAACAACAAACCCAAGATCGAAACAGAAGCGAATCATCCACTTCTCCAGCACTCCGAACATCGCTATGAGCACGAGTATGACAATGCTGCTGAGCTGCCGTTAGCACCCACAAAACTAGCACACTACATGTACCCCGAGACACCGCCTCAACCAAAGGGGGTTGCAAAGCAGAAGGAGTTCAAACCGAAGCCATCGCCAATTAAGGAGAACGAAATAAAGGTCACCAACTCGAAGATCTACATTCAGGACTCATCGGCGCAGTCAAAACAGCTGAACGTGTCCACCTTGGAAGACGACCACGATTCGGGAATAGCTATGAACTCCCTCCTGAACAGCATAGGCCGACGGAATCCCATCGCCGAGAAGAAAAGTGTCTTCTCGATTGCCTATGACGACGTGAGCCGGGTGAAGAAGATCCAATCCGAAAGCGACTCACCGCAGTACTCATAACAGAGGCGGGAGTAAATAGGTCCTCAGTTGCCTACACTTTGATTTCTATGTGGAGATTTCCAACTTCGGTTGAACTATCAACACACCATCTCTGTGATTTTTTTCAAACCCCCTGCTGGACTTAAGTCGAAGCAACATTTTGCCTGACGGCTGATAAAATTATTTAAGCCAACATTATCCGTTTATTTTATCCTACGTTCCTCGTCCCGCAGTCTGGATGTTTGAAGCTGTACCGGTACCTTTTATGTCCTGTTAATTTTATTTTTCTTTAGACTAAAAATCGTTGTGATAGTTAAATTATGCTTTAAAAGCATTTTTTTTATTATGTTATTTCATTACCTTTTGTATTTTGTATATATCCTACTTAACAAACAAATGTGTACATAAGTAATAAGCATAAGTCCTTTAAACACTGTATAAATATATCAATCACACTTCCTACAATATAATTTAATCTAGACCTTAAAGCATAATTTAAAGTGAAATGTATCATTTACACTCTTTTGTAAATTTAACGTAAATCTATGAAAAGAAAAATCAAACAAATACAAACTGCCATATATTTTGTATGTAGTAATACTAAATATAAAAAATAAAATAATAATTTCGGATTTGTTATATTATAATGAAATAAATTTTCGGCGCTAGACTTAGCGATACAAATTTAATGGAATTTTGTAATTATTTTTTAATTATCTATATTATGTTAAATATTAAATATGGATGAAAACAAAACAGTATACCTACATGTAAATATTTTGAGAATAAACAAATAAGTCTTAATATGTAATTGAAATTTTTGTATTCATAAGAACTTTTTCCACAAACAAAACAAAGTGTTTATTACAATAAAATAATTAAGAAGAAATATATGAATGTATATTATTGAAAGAAAAAAAAGTGATTCGTTGTTTCATTTTAGCTCATTCGTTAAATTATTGTTTTAAGAAAATGCTAAACAAAAAGATGAACATTCGAAAGATATCTTGTTAAGCCTAAAGGAAGTTACACACAGGAGCGGTGCATCTGAAACACATCAGGGAATCAATTATAACGATATGTGAAAGCTGTGAAGTGATTAATTATTATTTTACTTTTGACAGAAATTGTTCACTTTTATCACTTCATGCGAGCGCGAGTGTGTATTAAAAATAAATAAATGATAAATTTGGCTACTTTTGTGTCACTTTTTAATTTTATTTTCGGCTTGTCAAACTCCATATAAAATAAAAGTGACATATCACAATTTGCGCCAGAGCTGTAGTACATACTGTGAAATGTGGACGTTTTTCAAATGTACAGCTCAAATTACCCGCTCCATGGAGAAAAAGCGAGAGACAAAATGAGCTGTCAATGCAATTCGATTAAAAATGAACAGTTCCCTGTGTGGGTGTGGGTAATGTGATTGAGTTCACTGTATCGTTGAACACGTTCAAATGGAATTTTTCCCGAACAAAATGACATTTCTTACTCGCATCAACATCATTACGAATTTTACTGCTCACTGCTCCTCGTAACTTTCTTTTTCTTCTGCTTCCAAAAATACATAGCTATCGTAATTATTATTATAAAAATCACTTTATGATTTATTTAAATTTAAAAGTAATTTTTTTCATTTGCCTCCGACGAATGCAGATACACAAATTTTTATTGACAAATAAAAACAGACGTTTGACAGTGAAACTACCTCTTTCAAAAACATGGCGATAAGGAGACGCTTCCGGCTGATACCACGAAAGCAGTAGAAAGTGAAAACCAATCGAATAGGTGAAGTGAATCAATTCCTATTCATTGACTCACAATTTAATATGATGACAATTAGTTTTCACTGTCAATTAAAGGCAAAGTGACATTTTGTTTGAAAATTCAGATATTTTCACTTGCCTTGTTAATTCTTGGTCAGTTATTGACAGTTATTTTTCGTTATTTCCATTTGGCAATTTTTCAATTGACATAAAAATACGTCAATTGTCAATTTCAAAACGACAACTGGAAACCTGACATTACTCTCATATTTTTCATGGGAAATAAACTTATTTTTGGAGTGAGAAGAAACATCAATAAGCGTGTTTTTCTGAAACCTCGCCAGCCAGCGCAGCGGTTGATTTGGACAATTGCCAGCAAGCTGAATCCAGCCGAACTTTTATATCGCCAAGTTGGTACACTTGATTTGTTTTGTGCATGAGCATGCGTTCATGAGCATGACTTTCATTTAAAAAAAAATCAAAATCTTTAAAAGCAACTTTTTTTATTTATTTTAAACTGAAATTACTAGAAAATGTCCCACACTTTTAACCCCAGTCTGCACGACTCACCACAATCGGCACTTCTTCAGTGGATTCATTACACTACCAGCGGGGCACTGGAAGGCTTCCGAAAACTCTTCAAAGTTTGCGAGCGCTCCTATGACCCTAAACTTACCGGGACAGTGATCATTCGTCTGAATACGGCTTTCGAGAGCTTCCGGACGAATCGCGTTACACCACAACTGCGCAAATCCCAAAAAGAACAACTGATCGTTGGTCAAATTCAAGCCGGGCATTTCTTCTGATGAGTCATGTTTCGACTTCTTGTTCACATTCTGCCACTTGCGATACACTCGAAAAGCCTGACGTATGCCGCCATTGTCGGCAATGTTCTCACCTCTTGTCAGGCTTCCTTGAAGGAATTTTCCATTTACCGAGAATTTTCCATACTGTTCAATGAAACAGTTCTCCCTTTCCTGGAAGCCCTTAACAGCCTCAGGACTCCACCATGGTACCATGTTGCCGGTGGAATCAAAATGCCTACCAGTATCATCGAAACCATGTGTCGTCTCATGGCCCACAAACATACCGATCGCACCATAGTTAAGGGCTCTTGGGAAGTGCTTATGAAATACCGGAGGTTGTAGAATGCCCATAGGAATGACAATGCGATTCTTGGTCATCTCGAAAAACGCATTCACCACAGCCGGGGAGGATGGCCACATTTCTCGGTCGACCGATTCCCAGATACGTTTCCGACGCATTCGTGTCGAGTATCTTTCCAGACTTACGATGTTCTCGAACCGCTTTCCAGGAGCAATTTGGACATCAGCATAAAATTTATTTAGTTCGTCGGCATTCAAAATAAAATCTGGATAGCCTACGACAAGTTTAGTAGCGTTGACTTTTTGTCCAGCAAGGTTCTTTGTCTTCTCGTCGATCCAGTCAAGGTCACGCAGTGTCTCGCGGAAAGCTTCTTTCACATCTCTCAAAAGACTAATCGTTTCTTTCCTGGTGTCCTCATCAAAATACTTGCGCACGAACATAGCCCCAGTTGCCATTCCCATTTCGTAGTTTATTTCCTTTACACACTCCATCCAGCGTGCAGGTAGCTCTTTCTGCCCAGTAAGCGCTTCTCTAAACGTATGCAAAGCAGCCCGTAAATGTTCGTCTAAGGCGTCTAGAAATGGGTACACCGACCGCCAAATTATATAGTTGCCCAGTGTTCTGGACTCAACTTGGCTTAAGACGCGCGTTAGATTACCATAATAGTCCGACGATAGCATGACCACTGTTTGGTTGGCATGCAGTGGAGTCTCCTGTACGCCGGAAAGGAAGGTCAACCAGTCAATGTATGAGTACTTTTTCGATAGGGTTTCAATCGTCATCGGAGTATAGACTTCATTCAAGTCAATACGGACACGAGAGTCAAGTGTGATGTTGGCCAATTGAACCTCGAAGTTCACTATTTCCTTTGCAGTGTCTTCGGCCTTTTCAGTATCGACGTCTAGAAGTCTCAGAACGGTCACAATAAGGTTCCTGCAATGATTACCTCGTCTCAGAAATATATTATCTTAATTTTATGGGAATTTTCTTACCTGTAAGCGTTCAAGTGTTCAACATTATCAGGGCTCAGAAAGTCATCTCGGTTTCTTAGGCCCAATTGGCCCTCCCCCACATAAAGAGAGTAATGTGAGGAGTTTTTCATATCAATTTCAATGTCAGTAGAGAGAATAGACGGATGCCCTAAAAGCGATGCTTTTATGGCAAGCTGCACCCAATCGAATCCCTGCTCGGACCAATTCTCATCGAGAACCGGCCAACCACCCAGCTCATCGATCAAATACAACAGAGGTTCCACGCCACGTCTATTCATGGCTTCCTCATCGGTGCAAGTCGCAAAGTAAACCCTTGCCTTTTCCTCGGCACTGAGCTCCTGTTTTGCGCGGTTCATTGTAACTGGCTTGGACAGAACTTCAAGCAACTCGTTCTGAATATTATTGTGCAGCAGATGGAACACCGTGTACTGGGATTGGTCATTTGGGATGGGATTCAAATTTTCCCAGTTGCCACAGGCATACTCATAAAAATCATCACATGGATTTACAGTTAAATTCATGTAACTACGCATCATATTCGCCTGAATGGCGCGAATACTCTGCTCGGAGCCCTCCATCTTCCACAACGACGAGAATGGCGTCTGCGCGTACGTTACATTCCTTGAGCTTTTTTTCTGGCCAGAAATAATTTCGTTATCTGCACCTCTCTGGAGGTTAGCTAAATACACAACATCACATACACACACTAGCACAGTTGATAGGGTTACTATAGCAACGAGATTCACTTTCATCTCGAACTGTTTGCAGGTGAGATTTTTGAACTTTTTTGTCACTTGTCCCGCCAATCGTATACGAATTTGCTTATAATTTTCGTTGTAAACAGCTAGCAGTGATTGCTACCCATTTTGTGGGCTATCGACAAATAATACTGATTCTAATAAGGCCAGAATAGAACTGGGCAATTACACGCTGACCAAAAAATTATTAAAAAAAAAATTCTGAAACGGAACGAACATCAACTCATTCATTATCGTACTCATGGTCGTTTTAGGACTATCAGTGGGGACTATCAATAATTACTATCAATTGTAAAGAGCCCCCGTCCTCAGTTCACAGAGTCAGTGACCTAAAAGGGAAGTAAGTACCCACGAGCACGATTACACGCATACAAAATGGAATTAGATCGGAAAAACAGGAGAAATAGTCGATCCCAAGCTTTAGGAACTGCGAGATTGTTTTGATGAGTTATTATACCTACGCAATAATTTATTGTTTTGAGTACGTTTTGACGCGAGATTGTGCTGTGCGACATCGCAGATCATTTCATTGAGATTATTTTTTTATTCGAGTTTGATTAGAGGATCTGAATACTCATATAGACATAGGCGTGCGTCATATAGGCACTATAGCTAGCTTCTAATAATACCTATTATTCTTATTGGCCTGTATGAACAAAACTCTGTATTTCAGAATTCTATATGAAAAAAATTCTGTATGGACAAAACTGTAGGTATTTAAAAATTCTGCATATCAAAATTCTGTATTTAAAAAAAATAGTTTTGATAACGTAAAAAAGTGCGCATTTTTTTAAAATACAAAATTCTTGTATAATACAATTTTTTTTTTTTATATTTTACTGTCTCTCTGAATGTCAACATAGATTTATGAAAAAAAAAAAACCTTTATACCCGATATCACACTGCGAGCTTAAGTGTCGATCCAACTATAAACTCAGGATTAACACAAATTTGGTTTTCACAGTGCAGGTTTAACGAAACTTCGCTTAAATAGTGCCTTAAGTTAAGCCACCGACTTCCGTGGCTTAATTATCAATCCAGAGAATACATAATTGCCAAGTGCAATAAAATAATATTTATCTCAAAGTTCTCTGAGAAAAGATAAATAAGCATCAATATAATTATGTTTGGCAATGCTGTTCAAGAGAAATATCAAATCATCTCTTCGTTATTGGTGGAAATACACTCTATAGCATTGAACGGCAACAACATCGACATGCTTCGCTTCCACTCACACTCGTAGTTTTAGATGGCACACACATTCGCATACAGTCATCAGGTTTGTGTATTTATGATAAATGGTTCACAATGGCACTCAATTAGTGGTTTAACTAAACCAAGTTTAAATATGGACTGTGAAAACGAAAAATGTGAAATTGGGTATTAGACTTTTGCTACTGAAACCAAAAATTTACCTTTAGCGGTTGCCTTAACAAAAAATGATTTGCGTAGCAGTGGCATAGGAATGGTGTGTCAATGGAATGCCGGCAAAGTGGTATAAAATTGATTTAAGTGGCAAGCAACGTATAGTGCAACGAATTTATCAGTTCTTAAAATGTCGTACTAAATCCACGTCGTCACTAGCCCCTACAATATAATATGACTAGTTTAAACTAAACCACTTCCATTCCGTCGCCATATCGCCACACCACTCCTATGCCACCTGCCACTTGGTCACCACGCCACGTCACTGCTACTGTCTTCTGTCATAGGTAAGTCCCATTAAAGCCCCATTTAGATGATCACTTATTAGTTCAGCTAAAAATGGCAGTGCATTTAGACGTCAGTCCGGTATTCAGCCGTAGCCGAAGATTATATATTATAAGATATATTATATCTATTAAAACTGACAACTGAACTGAAGATGCCGCCTAAGTCTGCTCTTGAACTGAGGGATTCAGCTCAGGGATTGTATTACCCATGTTCAGGATATTTGAGTCTTTGAAAAAACACTTTTCCTGTGAACGCAATTCATCAAAATTATTTTCTTTTGAGTTTTCTTTAAAAAAGTATTGCAACTCGTAAAAACATCAAAACATTTGCTATCAGTTAGGTATACTTAGACATATTTGCTTTTTTAGAATTAAGATAAACGGTTGAATCTTCGACATAACTGATTACCTCTGTTGAAAGTACAGTTTTCAAAAGCCTAGCTATTTACAATAGTTTTTACTTTCATGGTAACAAAAGCATTTTCATTCTGCTTTTTTAGTATTAGTAAATCTTTTGAAAAATTAAATAAAAATTAAAATTAAATATTTCCAATTTGGTGTAAAATGGGAATTCAAACTTCTATGTGATTAATATATGTACATTGTATTTTGTTTATTTGAATTAGAGTGTATTAATAAATATGCGGCATCCTGGAACGAAATACATTTTTGAGATCTATCTAATGAAGATGAAATAATACGAATTCAAATTGGTTCTAATGTCACTTTGTCGTTCCTCCATCAGGGTTCAGGGATATTAGGTGCTAGACGACTAGCGGTCAATGGAACGGGGCCATTGTCTTGTGATAGGTAGGACCCCGCTTGGGTGTCAGATAACAATAAAACACATAACATAGAAGTAAGATGAAAATAATACAGCAACGTGAGGATAAAGGAGTTTCTGAATAAAAACCGACAGCACCCTACAAAATAACAGCAGCTTTATTTAAGACGGTAGTGAAGTGCCCTATAGCTTAGGATAGTTGTGTTAATACATATAAGTGCTATTCATATGCGAGCGAACGACAAGCGATCAAATATTCCAAATTTTGATTTTCAAATGTCCGCGATCTGATCACATGGGCTGATATATACCAAAATAATGCATACAATAAGAGAGCACGTCTGACTAAGTTTCTTAAAATGTTCTCTTATTGTATGAATTCTTTTATTCTCATCTTAGCCAGTTTTTTTAAAAATATGTTGAATTGCAAATTCTTTCTGGTTACGCTTCTTTATCTTGATTTACCACCCAAATTCGCATCGCAAGGCTTACCGACATGTTGTAAAAGATTTCCAATAAAAATGTTGACAGTTCATTTTTGAGGGGTCCCCCAAGCCCCCTACAAGCCTTCCATCTTCCGATTCGCATACCATTGCAAACTTTTTGCTTATTTTTTTTAAACAGTATTTCGCCGACAACACCTTCTCACCGGATCCCTCTTATTTTGAATATCTTCCGAAGTTCTCCATTGGTCCTTCTACTCGTATATCTCAAAGTTTTGATGATACATACTTTTCAAACACTGTCTGCTATCGGTTCGGAACCGATTTTCCTAAAATGGCCAGCTCGGGTGTTCCTCAAGGTAGTCACCTAGGTCCACTTCTTTTCATTCTAATAATTAACGATCTTGAAAGGGTCATTCAAAACTCAGCACTTCCTCTCTATGCTGAGGATAGGTACCAAATAACGTGATTCCAGTCTGCAGAAAAATCTAAATTGTTTTTCCATCTGGTGTCTTAAAAACTGTTTAGATCTTTATGTCTCCCCTTCTCACGTAAGAGCAAGAAGTCTCCTCCCCGAGTTTACCTTGGCAGCTCAAGTAGTTGACAGCTGCTGTCGTGGATCGATGAATCGCCTAACAGCGGACTTTGCCATTGATTGGAGTTCCCATATTGCATCACTTTGCTTCGATAAAAGTTGGCCCAAAGAATTCTGCAAACCCTATGTGACTAGATATTTATACATCACTTTTGTTCGCCCCTCCTCAAGTACGCTAGCCAAGCGTGGTGTCCCTTTCAACAAGTTCATGTTTCCAGAATCGAGAGCAGCCAACAACGTTTTCTTCGTTTTGCTCTTCGTAGTCTTTTTTGAAATGATCGCCTAATCTTACCTCCTTAGAGCTGCCGTCTCAAACTTATTAACCTAAATACTCTTGAGGAACGCAGGGATGCTGCAGACGTTCTTTCCATTCACAGACTCCTCTCAGGCTTCGTTGATTGCATATCTCTTTAAACTCTCTATCTGCTTTAATACTAACCGTCGTAGTCTACGTTGCCGCCGTCTCTTCTATCTTCCAACCCACCGCACTATGGCTTTAACGAACTAATCTCTCGTATGCTTCGAAAGGATAACTTAAATCTCGCTATATTCGACTACCCCCCTCTTGTTAAGCATCCTTACCTTCTAGTTCTAGTTCTAAGTTCCAGTATAGCTTTAAGTCATTGCTTTAGATTGTATTAAGCCTAATAAATGCGGGTTCTTGTTTGCCTCCACCAATATTAGACACTCAACGAATTTTGACAACGTCTCATTTTTTTCATCATCTTCACTACTAAATTCTGTTCCGCTTCCGACATTTCTGCCTTATTTTGTGACAAGTTGGAAATGGGTTACAATTTTAAAATGTAAAATCAACTTCAAAGCTAACTGAGAAAATGAAATGGTTTCCTCCACTTCTCATATGCAACTTCTCAGTTGGACCACAGGGGTTTGCCATAATGGCGAAAAGTCACTAAAAAAAAAAAAATAGGCGGCGCAACAGGCTGTAGACACCCAAGGCCTAGCTTCTCGCAACCATTTGTTTTGTGTGAGTTTCTATTTTTGGAACGAATGGAAGGGACCTACAATTTTATGCCGAGTCCGAACGGCTGAATTGAGAAGCTTTTTCACGACAGTCATACTCTCGGATGTTTGTCAGACGTTCGCGAGAGGTGGCGCAGTAGAAAAAACCTTAAGATGTAATTTGTGTTTGTCCGGGGATCGAACCTGGGATCCCTCGCACAGTCGTCCAGCACACTAACACTGCGCCCACGGCGAAAAGTCACTAATGCTAGGAAATCAGCAGCGAAAATCTGCAATTGTTCTGAGTAAAAAGTTCAAAGACGCCACCTTCTCTTATAGCAATACTGTGCTAGGCACGCATGCTTGAGTGCAGACTCTACAAAATCTGTTTTTTTTTTAATCGCCCTCTCATGACCAATTAGTTGAACAAAGGCAGTCACTGTACCTATACATTTAGCTGTCCTCCCATCGATTACCGCAATGCTCCCAAACGAGTTCAGAAAAGGCACGCTGCGAGGCGTCAAAAATTGCGGTAATCCCAAACCCCCTCTGAATCTGAATTAAAATCCGAAAGGCCCACTCGTCGTGCTGTACGCCTAGTCAAAAATTGTGAAACTGACGTTGTCGGCCATGAAAGTTATTTATTTCGCCGTTTCCGTCAGGTTGGGCGCATTAAAAACTGTTTTTACACCGACTGCCAGTCACGGAGCGGAGCGTTTAACAGTGACAGTTAGGTGCAGGCGAACCAGCCCACATCAAACAAATAACATGTTATGGCAATATTTTCAGTCAAACAGTAGTTTCTACCAGGCTCCCAGCTAAAATAGCTGATATCGGAATCAATTTCAATTTGGCGCTTCCACTTGACATTGTGGTCTTCGTCGCTTCGGGACGAGCAACTTGACGGCAGCTAGCGTTTGCTGACGTCAAACCGCAAGCAGCAAGTGGGTGGGTGAGTTCAGTTCAGTTCAGTCAGACTGATGATAGAAAGAGTTGTGGCAAGTGGCAACAGCAAATAGTGCTCCTAAAAACTGAGAACGCTATTCCATTGCATTAAGGTGGATCCACCGATAGTGGAGCCTCCCTAAAACATGGAATTAAGGTGGCCTCATCAAATGGAGCACTGTCTTTCGTTGTGCTGGGAGCTCAGGGCAAGACAGTAGGTTTTTGTTGAAAACCATGAAGTGGAAATGTGTACTATCTCCTCAGCGCGACTGTGGTTCGGGTTCCCCACAGCCCACAGGCCACAGCATGTGGAAGCCAAACCACATCAGTTGTTGTGTTTATTTACATCACACACGGGCACATCCATTATTAAACAACAAGGCAGTGTTGTTTACGTATTACGTAACAACTAAACTGTTGTGTGTGATTAGATTAGCTGGAATTTATTTATGGCGCAGACGTATTTTTCGTGAGCATGTGGATACTCAATGAATAGATAAGAGAGATTAGAGTTAAGCTCTATTTGATACAGTAGAGTCGATAGAAATTTGTGTTCTATTTTCAGTCCACGCTGGATGAATTTCAGATAGTCTTTAAGAGCATTTAAGTATTATTAAAATACTAGGTAAACTGTGAACGGCGTGATCTACATATTATTGTAACGTACACCTTGAAAACTTAATCGCAATACTTCTACCAACATTTTTATGGTTGCGTTTATTTTGTAAAAGATATACGACTGAACACACACTAAATAACATCACATCTTTTAGAGTACGTCACTCTCTGATACAACTTACACAAATCATACCAGATATATACAGAAACAAAATTACAAAAATCTTTTCGGCACGATACATTTTTATTTTGTGGATCAAAGATAGATAGATAGATATATTTATTTCGTTAATAAATTATCTACAGTTTGCTATCGCACAATTTAGATTATTCGCACAGAGATATGATTTACAAATGTATATCTTTCTGCTGAAAAATGATTTATATTATTTATATATTAAGTAATGCTATAAAATTACAAAATAGAACCTGAGGAAACAACGAAAAAAAACCTCAATTTGAAAGAATTGTGGATCAAAGGGACAGTAGAAAGAACAACACCCCAACGACAAGTTAATTGCCGGAGCCTTACGCAAGCGTGCCCTCTGCCCATGAGATGGAAATTTATTTCCATGACATCTTCTCTCCTCCCTGTCCTGTGTATATGCGAAAAGCATTATTGCCACATTATGTAGTTCCCAGACTCCCTGTCTCGTTAGGGTATTTTCAATTACACAATAGCACAACTGCGAAATCCACCTTAAGTCACTTGTATCGAGAGTGTCATTTTCCGTCTACAATCTATCTATTTCATTTAGCAACCCTTCTTTGGTCTGCATAATTCCTTTTCTTAGTTCAGGTGGCGTGCTTTTGGTCATATCTTAGTTTTGCTACTATTGTGCGAAAGCGACATTTGTCAAAACTAAACAAAGTGAGCTATCACTTGAACATGAACTGATATAGAGAATGATTTTAAACCATCGCCTAATTTACTTGTCAGAGCTAAGTGTTGATATACTTAAACGTAGTTTATTCGTCAGAGCTTCAATTTAATGTTACATAATGTAGTTCGTCATTTTTGAGTTAAATATGCCTACAAGAAAGTAAACAAAACAAGTAAAAGTAGCCGTTGCTTTAATACCCTCCACTGCATACAAGTCATGCAAAATGTTTGCAGTGTGAGTTAGTATGTATACACGCATGGTTTTGTATGGGAGGCACTAGGTACTAGAACTACTTCACCGACATAGAATATTTTATATACGAACCTGACGACCATAAAAAAAAGTCCTCTCACAAAATTTAATTCGCCTAGGTCGATCCGTTTGGACCCTATCGTGTTTTCAACAGACAGACAGACGACCATGGGTAAATCGATTCAGAATGTGATCCTGATTCAGAATATGTATATATATTTTATGGAGTCCCAAATGACTCCTTCTTGGAGTTACAAATGTAATGGCAAAGTGAATACAATGTACCTTGCTGTGAAGGGTATAAAAATGTTGATGTAGATAAAGCCCATCCCTTGTGTTTTGTTGACGATTGAACCTAAAACCCCTTAAAACCGTTCTATTGATATTCCGGCCCAGAGAATCTTCAACTCTACTCCAGAGGGACAACGCGGTAGAGGACGACCTTTTTAAGGCTGCATTCTATTCTGGTTCTGGTCATCTTAAAAGAATTATTTAGGTCTGTTTATTAGGATTTGATGGTTATATTTCAAAATTTAGAAAAATTTACGTTTACGGACACAAAATTGGGTATGGGACACGAAGTACGGACATCAGTATGGGTTCATTATATACGCTTCTAGGATAGCGACGATGTCGGCGAATTAGAAGAAAATTATCTTGAATATATCACCGGGCCACTCCCTATTTAACAGAAGAAATTGTATTCAGTGTGCGCACTCAATTCGTAATACCATATTCACACGTTTACGTATGATAGAAATACGTGTCCAATGTGAGGCTAGCCTAAGTTTTTGCTTGTTTAAAAGTGAGCCCATTTAAAAAAAAAAAAAAAAAATTAATCCCGTGGTATGCAAAGTGGAATGATTTTTCGGATAGGCCAGTCACTATAGCTGCTGTCCGTTGAGTTAAAGGCATCAACGCCGAATCGACGTGATTCGACAAAGTAGTGCGACTGTGGGTTCAGGATTCTTCACCACCGCCAGCGATAGGAAACACCATCAATAATAGTGCTCCGAAATCGGCGAAGTTTTCTAATAACAAAGAAAAAAAAAAAACAGAAAAGAAAAATTTTTGAGTTTGTAAAGTAAATTATAGAGTTAATAGCAGAATTGCAATTTATTTTGTTTGTGAAGTAACATAAGGTTAGGTGAATTAGATTTAATTTTTTTTTTTCAATTCAGCTTTTAGTAGCTATTTTTTTTTTCACCTAATTAAAAAACCAGCCAAGTGCGAGTATCACTCGCGCACCGAAGGTTTTGTACTTGGCCAGAGGAGTTTTGGTGTCTTGAAAACGTTAGTGTGTCGGTTGTTCTTTGATTTGATAGACCTAGGTGCAAAATTAAACAGTTTTTTGTATGAAGGAAAGTATTATTTTCACTTAATTACTAATTACTCTAAAAGCAGTCCATATTTTGCAGCAAAATTTTTGTCGTTTAACTAGGGGAACGGTTACCATGCGTCCCACTTTTTCATACCAAAATGTTGTTTGTCCCCCCTAATACAAACCACTGTCCCCTTTATTAAGTCAAAATTAAATAAAAGAATACATTCATTTGAAAACTTTCAAAATACTACCTTCTTTTAATATTTTTAATAAGATTCTCTGTGAACACATCCATTTGACACTCACGAACTACATCTCAATTCACGTGTAAAAGTTGTTCTCCTGTAAGTTTTTGTTTTGTACCTACTGTATCCCTGTCAGCTTTTGTTTTCAAACCAACAACTTATTTTCATTTCTCATTTTTTTTTTTTTTGGCTTTGGTGTCCAACATTCAACTAAAACAAAAATTAACACTTCTCCCCCTAGAAAACCCAAGATGATCCCCTTTTTGTATTTTTGAATCTGGTAACCCTAACTAGGGGTCACGCCTTCTACGTCAATTAGTTTTTGAGATAGACCTAGGTAGGTACAAAATTGGCTTAGTGGGTTCGGAGAGATATCGTAGCGAAAACAATATATTTTTAAGCATGGATCTCTTTGGCCTGAAAATAATCTTAGGTACCCCACCTTACCTTAACGGAAAATATTGTTGGGGAAATACTGCTATACAAAAGCTACTCTAGAAATCATTTTTGAAATATCGTTCTAATTTACTGGCCACTACTGTGCCATAAAAATAAATGCATGCCGGAAGCAAAATGCTTCTCTGTCCAATGTGAAACTGCTACTTTTTGTTCCCCACATTCCACTAACACAAAAGTATCATAACACAACACCTGGCAACTGCTGAGACTATCTAATGCCGTTGTGCTTCAAATTCACCTACGATTTATCATGCTCGCCTGTTGCTAAGTATCACATGTTTTGAGTTCAACTCGTTCAACATTTCTCCTCTCAAGCAAAGTTCAGCAACACTGCTCTGTTCGGCGAGCAAAACTGCTGAAAAACTAGCCCGTCTGTTATATCTGCATCTCTAATATTTGCTGCCATTTAAGAGTGCCACACTGCCACCAACCCCGAGGCAAGAATACCCACCCGACAGATTCGCATTCACTCTTTCATTAGGTTGTGTTGTGACGCAAGTATCTCTTGTGGTTGAGGTTGTCGGATATGGCGGGGAATAGATATATTATCTGGGGGGCATGGGTATGAGCATCGAAATCACGGAAGATACATCTTCTCTGAAAGTTTAGATACCAACGGTTCTGCTCGCCTATTAAAGTTGATCAAAAAAGTTAACCAAAGTGCAAAACTAAAATGTTGTTTGCAATAAAACACAAATTCTTCTTCGTTGAATTTAATTCGGTAGATGGGTGGATACCAGGCGAAGGCGATCCATGTGGTGTAGTCAGCCGATGTGATATCCATTCATTCATATTCATTCACAAGTTGCCATCTTCTCTAACGCTGTTCAAATCGATTTATCCAAAAAATCTCTCGTCCCCCCTGCCAGAGCGACGCAAGTTCTACGTCATCATCGGCCATTATAGAGCGGTGCTCCCCAGACATTTGTTGCTATTTTCCGGCAAGTTCATCCAAAGAGCAGAGAGTATCTAATCCCATCCACCAAGCATTAGAAAGAAATGTATCGTTGCTATAGTTGCTGGCGGCCTGGTTGAAAATTCACATGTTCACCATTTTCTAATGCTCTTTCTAAGTCTGCACGGAACAGCACACTGAACAAATTGGCTTTAGCTTTTGTTATTGTCGAGTGTTTGAAAGGTTGATGGTCGATTGTACACTTTACGTCTGACACCCTACCTCGTGCTGCGACGCGTGTGCCTGTATGACTCGTAAATTTTGGAGGCATACCGCGTCACTGAACTTTAGAAAATAGGATGCGCTTTCTGGGTACTTTGTCATTATTTAAGCAAGTTTCCAAGACTTTTTTGGTTTGTTCTGGTTTAGTGTGTTTTTGTTTTGGGGAGGTTAAAAGTTTGTTTCTAATGGGATGCTCCCCTGTTTTTTAGAGCTTCACGTCATTGTCTGCTTTTGGATTTTACGAAATCCGAATTAGTTTTTACACAGCTTTACGATGATGACAAGCTTAAAGCAAGCAAATGCTTATATGGCAAACTTGAATTCAAATAGCTTTACTTCGTTAATGCTGAGCGATATTCAAGTTCTTGCAAACATTCTTATCAGGTAAGGTTCGAAAGGAACTTTGATTCTATAAATAGGAAACAAAACTTTATATCAAAGCTAATTTCCAATCTTAAAACGTGTGTAAGAACTTTCGGCTTATTAGGCTATCGGCTGAAGTTCAAACTTTTAATAACAAAAAGCGAGAAGTAAGTCTCTATGAATTTGTATTTTGATGACGTAGAAGTAGTACTTTGTATAAATACGTAGAAATCGTTCCATAAGAACCTTAGGCCGGTAAGCTGTAATATACCTAGTGTGCTTAAAATGATACATTATGTCAGTGAAAGTGCACCTCAAATTATATGCGCCTACCTATGAAAAAGTTTCGAAAATTTTAGTTTCCCTAGGTAAGGTATGCGATTCGACTCGGCGTATCTTCAATGTTGTTCCTTTTTCAGAACTTTCCTTAAGCTATGAAGACTCAAAATTATTTATTATTGTTAATATAATATATCGCTTCCACATGTCATTTAATTGCCAACGTTTGACAGCTCTCGTTTATGTCATTGATTAATTCAATTTTCACTTATGCCAATTATGGAAAAATCGTTTGCCAATTCAATGACAATAAAATTTTGACAAATGTCAGTTCGTTAAAAGCTATTTTCACTAGCGCTGTCAATTTGGAATTGTCATCTCATTGTCAAATGTGATTCGTAGCTTCACATGAAAATATACATATATACATGGTTGGTTGGTTGAAAGTGGCTGTCAGCTAAAAACGCCAACACACTAAGGCTGAAAACACACCGGATAAAGCAAAACGTTTTTGATTCTTAAATCAAGAAAACGTTTTTTATTTGAACACACACCAAGGGAAACAAAACAAAACTTTTTGTTTTCTTGTTTCGGTTGGTGTGCGTTGAAATAAAACAAAATGGAATTTGCGAGTTGGGACTTGCCATTAGTACCTTACCTATAAAGTTTTACCAATCTCGTTTTCAATTTTCAAGCAATTGAGCAAAAGGAAGCAACTACATATGTAGTAGAGAGTGTTGGGTGCACCCATATAATCTGAAACAAAATGCTCCTTATCTTTCTAATTGTAGATAGGGCTTGTTCTTACCTCAATTAAAAAAATCAATTTTTCTCCATCTATGTCCATATTTTTTAAAATTTGGGCACTGAATAAACATAGAAGCAAATAAAGCTGAAAGGTGCAATGAAAGAAGAAATAATAAAAAAACGGACTCAAAATTTTGTTTTGCAAAAACAAGAGGTCAGCTATCGGCAACGAAACATGTTTTTCTGTTTTGCTTTGGTTTTTATGTTTCGTTTCATTTGGTGTGTGTTGCGCCATGAGAAAGTATGCAATTATCGACAACGACGCTGATTCGAAACAGTTTTGTTGCATTCGGTGTGTGTTGCTCGTATACAATGGCATGTATTTTCGACAACCGCAACCGAAACGCTTCAAAACAAAAACGTATGTTTTGTTTCGTTTGTTCTGGTGTGTGTTGTCTCATAAGAAACCGTGTTCTCTTGTTTCACGAAACAAGAAAACACGTTTTGCTTTATCTGGTGTGTTTTCAGCCTAAGAGGTCCATTGTGATGCCACGAAGAAGTATCTCCCTACTAGTTGAACCAATTTGAGCTCTTTATAAAGCGTAAGAGGCTTCTGATGTCTATGCTTATCAGATCGCCCAAGTCGTTGTAATAGAAGGCTCCTAAATGAAGCTTCCTTCTGCGGGAGAGAGCTGGGCAGGTGAGGGATAGTTTCCTCCTCTTCCTCGTCCATATGCAGCTTCTACAAAAGTCGTTTGCGAAAAGGCCCAGCCTTGCTTGTGTAAGAGTTGTTAGCCATACATGCTAATAGTACCCTATGCTTTGGCAATGTCATCTGCATCTCTCTCTTTACATAACATATTATATACATTGGAGAAGCGTTAGACATTTTGTATTAAGATAAGTTAGTATTTAAGTGAGTCAATAAAGAACACTCAAAGACTC
This sequence comes from Cheilosia scutellata, assembly GCA_955612985.1. NCBI lineage: Eukaryota > Metazoa > Arthropoda > Insecta > Diptera > Syrphidae > Cheilosia > Cheilosia scutellata. The sequence goes on along the minus strand of OY015312.1, from coordinate 49,011,398 downwards.
GATAACATTCAGCTTCAATGTTTGTTTGCGAGTAGCGATTGGTATCCCTAGGGTGCCTTTGCCTTTATCCGGCAGAATGGGTTGAGTTGTTCCTATTCTAGCGAGTTCATCGGCCTTACAATTCCCTGGAATGTCTCTATGCCCGGCACCCAAATTAGGTGAATGTTGAACTGTTCGGCCATCTCCGTAAGAGACGATCGGCAGTCGAGTGCTTCTAGAGAAGTTATAGAGATCGAATCCAAGGATTTGATGGCTGCTTGTCTGTCCGAAAATATGTAGATATCCTTAACGGATATGACGTTTTTCTTGAGCCAGGATAAAACTTCTTTAATCGCCATAATTTCCGCCTGGAACACGCTACAGTAATTTGGTAGACGGAAGGAGAGCTTAAGATTAAGACTTTCGTAGAAAACACCCCCAGCATATACATAAAATAAATAAGAATTCCTTTAAAAAATCAGGCATCAGAAGACGAAGAAAGCCGACAATTTTTAGACACAACATGCATATGAAATTAATAGAACTGACTTCGAAAGTTGAAACCACCACTCATCAAAAAAAATACACATTATATATGAGAAAAGGAGTGGGGCTTGCCAAAAGAGTGGCCTACCTTTACCTTATATATCAAAATGTGTCTATTCATTGACAAACAATCCGGGGCATATAGACATTCCAGGTAACTGTAAGGCTGATGAACTTGCCAAGCTCGGAACTACACCACCTATCGTACCAAGCAAATGTACTTTAGGTATCCCGATGGCTACGTGTAAATTTTAAATCTGGATGCCATCCAAAGAACAAACCTTAGGTGAACATGTGGCACATGTCTAGCGACAAAACAGATCTGGCCAAAGCTGGATCGACGCCACAATAGGTGTCATTACGGGCCATTGGCCTAAAGTTTTAGCTGTTTAACGTAACATTCTGGCCGATTCTTCGATGTTGTGTGTCCCTTCTTTATGACAGCATGTGTTTAATTTTGTCCTCATTCCCCACAAAACCTATTTTTGCCGCTTCTAATATACATACATATACATAGGTATATATATATTTTTTTTCGTATATTTTCGAACGTATATGCATGTAGTACCCTGGTTACTACTACCTGGTTTTAAATTTTGAATTGAGAATCGACAAAAATGGAAGGAGAGGCTTTCATCATTGCAGTTTAAAGAAGACATAGCTAGTAAAAATTTAATAAAAATCTCTTGTTCGCTGCTCGAAGACAAAATGTTGCTTTTGCCATAAAGATTTTTTGAAGCCTACTGCGAAATTAAAAATATCCACATTTTTCGAAAGTTGGAGCTCCTGTCACTTAATTTTTTGGCCTCACGTACCATAATGCGGATCAATCTTCAATGAATGCAATCAAGATTAAATATCGCCCTCGTTTAACAGGTCCATATTCGGCGCCACGTTTGCAAATTGCAATCACCTCAAAAAAGCAACAGTAGGTATACAAAATATTCTTCAAATATTCAATGTCAATCTTGAAGTAATATTTACTGATCGTTTTTTTATACCCGGTACCACACTGTGGTGAGGGTATATTCACTTTGTCATTCCATTTGTAACGCAAATAAGGAGGCGTTGTAGGTATGACAAACTATATATATTATTGATCAGCATCACTTTCTTAGTCGATCTAGCGATGTCCGTCTGTCTGTCCGTCTGTCTGTCCGCACGATTACGGCCGTAATTTAAGAGCTATCGACTTGAAATTTGGTAAGTAAGCTTTTATCCACCAGACTGAGGCTAAGTTCGAAGATGAGCAAGATCGGATGAAAACTACTACTACCTCCCATACAAAAGTATCAGATTTATATAGCTTTTTATGTTAAAAATTAAATTTAAATAGCTACAGTAAAGATAGCAAGTTTAAACTTTGCACGTATTGTTTTAATAATATTTAAAATTTTTTGACAAAAAAGGAGCTTGATCGAATAAAAACTACCCATACCTCCCATACAAATATATAATTTTTTAATACTAAAATATTTTTTTATTTTACAATAATAGGCGTATTTTTTGGAAATCTATAGCTAGTTCACTTTTACTTTTACATGCAAAACTGGTATACTCACTTTTGGTTTTGTTATACCCACTTTTGGTTTTACATGCAAAACGGTTATACTCACTTTTGATTTTGTTATACTCACTTACCAAAAAATACACCTAATATAGTACCGGGTATTTGAGCTTCGGCATAGTCGAAGATAATTGTCTTACTGGTTATCAATTAGCTTTAGATTTATGAATTTGATGATGGGCCTTGTCCTCCGCACAAAATATTTCGTTATTACATACACTTCGCGTCAACTGAATAAGCACAAACATTTTCTAAGGTACATTGTGCATTTTTTCCAAACATTGTTCGTAAATGTATCATTTGATGATGATTACTGTTTGCTTATGATGTTGAGAAAAGGAATCGGAAAGAATAATTCCAAAAGTACTGTTATTTTTTCTCTGGCCCTCTTTCAAAGCGTCCCATATGCGTCAACTGAATAGACACAAATATTGAAATTGGAAATAAAAGTTAATGGAATGAAGTGAAACAAGTTTTTCTTAAAACAGTTTTTTATTTAGTAGTTTTAGTAGTGGGTACTGCCGTCTTTAGCGGTTATGACTTCATAAATTCGATCCAGCATGGAATTTAAGAGTAGTCCAGCAAAATGTCCCTCCAGGCTAATTTAATGGGATTCTCTGACCTCAAACTGACGGCCAGACTCATAAACGTTTCGTACTGACCATCCCCAAACATTTTTGATAAGTTCAGATCAGGAAAGAACGGCGGCCATTGAAGGATTTCCAGATTTTGCTTGTCTATCCAATTTTTTACTATGCGCGTCGTGTGGATGGGGGTGTTGTCCTGCTGAAAAGTCAAATTTTGGGTTCCAAAAATGTCCGAAAATTTTAGGAAAATGTTTTTCCAGAATTCCTTTGTAACTTACTGCAGTCATTTTTGAGGTTTAGAACTCAAGCTCAACAGTGCCGTAATAGCTAACTGCTCCCTATGCCATAACACCACCTTCTCGACTATGATGCCGCGCTAAAAAACGTTCATCTTTCCTCACATCGTGGAAATAATAATGAAACCCATCAGGGACATTAAAATTAATCTTCGTTTAATCCGAAAAATCCACGTGACGCCATTCATTTTTCCTACTCATATGGAGTCTACCGAATTCTAATCGCATAAATTTCTGTTGCTCGTTAAGTAATGGTTTCTTTTAAATGCTTATTCGTTTTAAATGATTGGCACTGTTGATTACTCTTAGAACTGTTGAAACCATTGCACGTACACCGGCTTTCACTTTTATTTTGGCCGCAGAGGCACAAGAATTGAAAGCACATCTCCAAATTCCTCTTCGATCAACTGCTGTTGTTCTCGTTTTTTTACCTCCTTTCAGGTTTTTTCCATACGAACCTTTATTTCTTAAGTAAGAATTGATCACACTAAAACTTCGTTTAATTTTGTTCACTATAACATGCCCGGTTAGTCCTTGATCGCTTAATGGATCAATTTTTGCTCTTTCAACAGTATTAAGAGATTTTGATCTACCCATTTTTATTTGAATTTCAGTTCAACGATTAAATTTCGTTAAAACACTTCAACTGTTGATCTAATGTGTCAATTTCCTCAAAACGTTCATGTGTCTATTCCTTGTGTTCCTTGTGTCTATTCAGTTGCCGCAAAAAAAAAAATCAGCATTTTTTCATATCGAACGCTTTGCAAGAGTGCCAGAGAAAAAATAGCGCAACTTTTGGAATTATTCTTTCTGATTTCTTTTCTCAACATCATGGACAAACAGTAATCACCATCAAATGATACATTTACGAACAATGTTTGGAAAAAATGCACAATGTACCTTAGAAAAATGTTGTGCTTATTCAGTTGACGCGAAGTGTAATTGTTGCTCTTGCTGTGGGTTAGGTTGGGCTATAGGGTGGCGGACCGCAATAAGTGCAGCCTCACTTAAGCCAGAGAAGGCCCATTGTGATACCATAGGATCTAATGATCTCAGAACTACCCGTTGAACCAACGTTGAGCTAAGAATAAAGCGTTGGATGCAACGGATGCTGGTATTATCGGTTCCCCGAGATTGTCGAAGAAATTATTCTCCGCGATGTAGTTTTTTACGACATGAAAGGGCTGGCTCTCGTCCATGCAGCTTTTGCCTTAAATATTTATTTCGATCAAAATCGTTAGAGCGTTTGTTTGTAAAATTATGCAAACAAATATTTCAATTTTGGGTTCAAAAATTGCAGTTCTTCAACTGTTTAGCTGAAAACTAAGTACAAGGTATTGTTCAGGATATAAGAATTACCTAGCAGTTACAATTTTATCCAAATCGAAAATGGCGTTTTCGAGATATGAGCAATTTTTAAAGTATGTACCATTCATTATTAGCGATTGGGGTGGATATCGATGGACGCAGTCAATTTAGAGAAAAAATGAGTTTGCTATCGGGTGAAGAATGGCGATTTCACCTTAAAAATTAGTTTTTGTTAAAATCGTTAAGGAATACCGTTTTCGAGAAAGATCGAATTTTCAAAAGTAGGGAAGACCGGGGCTAGTTGACCTCAGGGGCAAGTTGACTCACTGTCATTTATTTTAAAGAGAAGAGATGAATTGCGTGTCCATTCCTGTTTTTAAATTCAATACCGATACCTGCTTAGTCTCCTTTTGTATCTCATCGCTAGTGCATGTCATTCAAGAAATATTTAGGAAAAACGATTTTTTGCTACCGTAAGTAACTTTTTAGTTTTCTCGTATTTTACTCTTTTCGGCCGTTTTTGAGCGTCTGGCGCAGATTTTTTTTTGGAATATATGTAGTGTATATATGTATTAGTTGTCCATGCATGTCTTTATTTTTTGTTATTTTCTGTTTTTGCTTCTGAAAAATCTTGTTATTTGCAAGATGGTCGGGCGGGGTTAGTTGACTCATTTTTTTCGGGGCTATTTGACTCTAGTTGTTTAATTTTAAGTCGTTTTAATTTATTTATTTTGTTTAATTTAAAATCATAGATTTTTCCTAAGACCTAGAAGTATGTACCTCATTAATTTAATTATTTTGCCTTATTTTAGTTAATGGCTATTAAGTGCCTTTTTGTTTCCACCACAAGAAGTGGTTTTGTGTTTTATTTTTTGTAAGAATTCTGTTTCGCCCCGGTACAGGGGTTAGTTGACACAATCGAGGTGCTCTAGTAAAATTAAGAAAAAATGCCCCTCATGTTGTTTTTATTTAATTGAATAACTTTGTTTAGAACGACCAAATGATGCTTTTTTTAATGATATTTTAACTGTCTTGATATCAGTCTTAGTTCAAGAGAAAAAGAAAAAAATGTAAATTTTGAGTCAACTAGCCCCGGTCTCCCCTACCGTTGTTGGACTTTTTATCGAAAAACTGGGTATGCAGTCAATTTTAAGCATGCCTACATTAACTCAACTGTCAATTTTGGTTCAAATCGTTAGAGCCGTTTTCGGAAAAATCTAAATTGTCTAATATTTTGTAAAATTGTTATATGGGAAGTCGGTAGGGCTAGCATAAACTTAACGCCTCCAACGCCCACAAACTTTAAATACGACAGAATTGCGAGACCCACTTTGTTGAGTTCCCCTATCATCGTAATATAGTATTGATTAAAACCTCGAGTTCGAAATTTTGTACGAAAACAATATCTTTCTCTTACTACATATACGAGAAAGTTAAAAATACATAATAGGTATAAAGCTGCAGGAAATAAGGCCCCAAAAGAGAAAATGAAAATGAAATGAAAACGTTTTCGTTTTTCGTTTGGGACCTTATTTCATTTCTTCTTTTGGGGTCTTATTTCATAATGAAAGAAGAGCCCAATTTTCATTAGGAAATAAGGCCCCAAAAAATGAAATAACACCCCAAATTTTATTAAAAATCGTAGTTGTTGTTTCCGTATAATTTTTTGGGGACTTATTTCGCAGAGCCAATAGGTAATCTCTGAAGGTCAGAAAATCCCTTGAGTGTGTTCACCTCACAGCACTCAGTACTGAAATTGTATTGCATTACAAGAAATAGCAACCTATTTTAAATGTCAACATGGAAATCTGACAAACAATTTCGAAAAAATAATTTAATTTAATTTTATGTGTACAAATTACAAGACACGAAATACGCCAACGCGGCGACGCCACGGCCGGACGGGAGGGAGTGTTCAGCTGGTGTCTAAATATTTACCCAAAATTAAGAAAATTAGCTACCCCGGATATTCAGCTGTGAACTGCCGGTGTTTTATGTAAACAATAACCTAGCGCACAAAAGCATCTTGGGAACATCTTTGCATCCAACGAATAGCTATAGAACCACCACACGCAAGCATAATCATAAACTTGTACCTACAAACATATTATGTTCGACAATATTCCTTTGCAGTCATGTGGTGTATACTATTTTCATTGTCATTGGATTGGGCTTATAATGTGTTCATGTTCAACCTGTGCGTCTATGTGAGCGTACCTATAATAGCTCGCAGCTTAGTCGCAATGTGAACCGCCAGTTTTCCTAGCAAGCAAAACCATTGAGTCTCCTGCTCGGGATTCATGCTGGCCTATTCGGAATTCTACATCTCCAATTTTTATTGAATGTGTTCCATGTCCGTACACGACAGTCTCCTTCATAGTGTAAATATAGCCGCATAGAAGTACCCGAATACCAAACCAAGTTGCCCTGTTTTGTTGTAGTGTAAAATCGAAAACAATATATACACATAGGACCGTTGGTTGGTATGAATGCGACTATAAGGTAACACTTGCACAGTTTTTTTTTTTTTTTGTTTCCTTCTTTTTTCTGCTTTTGTAGATATAATGTTATGGGGTAACGCAGTGTGCCTCCTACATAAATTCATTTGTATTTATACAGCTCCCTGATTTTATCCCACACACTCGTCATAGTCACACTAGCACGCGTATACAATTCGACACTCTTCCCCTTTTTCTCCCGAACACAAAGATGCTTACTCGATAGTAGGTACTGTGGACTGTGGTACGGTAGGTCTAACTTTATTTGATAATGTGTCTTTGCTCTTTCCCCAGCGAAAACAAACAGGAAAACACCCTCACTTGTCAGGCCACTCACATTCACATTATGACTATCCCAAGAAGTAGACGAAGAACATGTTATATTACTACACGCATAACGTGGACTAGAACGACTGTGTAGGTATAGTCGAGCCAAACCAACCCTGTCAGCCGTTGTCACGGAAAAAGCTAAAATTACAAACGTTGCGAGGCGGGTAGATATGTAGTATTTTTTTATAGTAAACTAGCTGTACCCGCCCGGCTTTGCCCGTGCACAGAAATTGTACTGCTTATAGATCTTAGATAATAATGTTCTTTCGTAAAATGCGAAAAATGAGAATAAATCGATTTTCTGGAATTTTCTTTCTGCGTAAACCTGAAATACAGCAATACGAACAAAACAAAAAAAGAATCATGAAAATCGGCCCAGCGGCTATCGAGTTATAACGTCATCTAGTTTCACCCCATAGAAGATGTTTTTTTGTATGGGCGGTGACACGCCCTTTTATCCAATTTTTACCAATCTTACAGCAATACTCCTAAGTCCTAAGCCAATACCTAAGATTATCTGTAAGTTTCAACTTAATCGATTCGGCGGTTTTCGAGATATTTTTTGTATGGGCGGTGCCACGCCTCTTTGTCCAATTTTTACCAATCTTCACAGGACCCCTCCAGGACCAATACCAAAGTGTGTGAAAGTTTGGTTAAAAACGGTAAATGCGTTAAGTCGTGAATCGACGTCAAACATTTTAGGGCTCAATTTTTATATATATAGATAGATTGAAGTTTAATAAAAGAACCGTTATTGTAATGCCATATGATAAGTCCAATTAATTTTGTTTGTTTAATCCCATCTATGTAGGTTAGATAGTTAGGTACACTTATCAAAACTGGCTCTCGAAGCGCTGTGGGCGGTACGCGGCCGATTTTCATTTTAAAAGGGTAAGAGATATCCAGGGATGTGTTTAAGTGTTTAAATGGAGTAAAAACACGTCACACACATATGCCTACGATATTTTGGAAAAGTTCCTTCTGACCTTTTGGTAAAAATGAATATTTCCAGGACGTTTGAGCAAAATTTTGTCAAACTATTTTTTTTAGAATATTTTACAAAGATATACCCTTATAAGGATGTCAATGATCTTGTCAGAAAATACATTCAAATATTTAACTTAAATGAAACAGATCGTGCGGTTTAAAATCGAAGTGGCAGGTTTAAAAAAATGACGTTTAAAAGGTTTAACTTGAGTGAATAATACGGAGTTGTATGGTTTAAAAATATTTAAACCACGGTCTTAATTAAACCACATTTTAAATCGAGTGAATAAAACGGCCGTAACAGTTGAGGATACTTCTTAATACTGATGTGCTACCCTACTTTACACAACGCGTTGACGAATGGATAGTTACCGTATAGGGTCGGCCTGAATGCGAAGCTATAGGGAGCTCATCAGACATGAGTGATTGCGAAATACGACGTCGACGATTGTAATGACAAATGGTTTATAGAGTTCGCATGTTATCACCGGAGGCACAATTTTTTTAACACAAGTCCAACAACAATATTAAAATTAGAGTGCAATCACAAATTTAATGGAGGGCATACGCAGGTGGCTTGTTAGGACTAGGAGATCACTTGTGCTGGGACAAGCTGTCTCCAGTGAAAACTTATATTCTTGAGCGACATTCAAAAAAACTAAGACAGCTTATACACATTATACTTATATACATACATATAAGTTTATAACAAATAGATTACGAATCCACTTGACAGCAGTCATAATTATTCATTCGCGCAACACTCGGCACATGCAATAGAAAATTAAATGTCAATATTGGACGCTTCAAGGTCCCATAGGCGAAGAACAACCACGCTCTGTCGCTCTTCATTCATGTTGCTGAGGCATGGAGCTAATATCATAAACAAAAACAACACCATACTATCCGAACTGTCATTCAAACATTCCTGATGCACGAAGTCATTAGGCGATTTTCTTTTTTATTTTAGAGCTGAGCTCTGAATAGAGCTCGAACATTTTAAGCATGCTCTCTGAACAGAGCGTGCTCGGATCGTTCTGTTTTGTTTATGAAACACACTTGAGCACTTAGCTATCATATGGTTATTTATTAATTGTTAATTATTAATTTGACCATTTTGGCTTTTACCTTCTGAGACAGAACAACAAAACTTGTACGCCATTTCAACTATTTTGTTTATCCTTTTTTTCTGTCAAATGTGACTGTAAAAGTTCGTAATCAGCTTTTTACTCAGCCTGCTCAGTCAATTTATTCTGAGCTCATAGAGCGCGCTCTGATCATTCTGATCTGAAACTCGTACCTTTTGTTGACAGTTCAGGCTCTGAACTAAGAAAGAAAAACGCCTATTAAGACAACCTAGGAGCCTATGTAGGTAATAAGCTTTTTGTATGTAAGTTTTAAGAGCTGTTGCAATTTGTACTCCAATAAAGAAAGAGTCATCTCTTCATATAAACACTTTTTTTTAATTATCTAAATTAAGTTTTTTTTTTAATTTATAGCCAACTGCCTCCAGATGCGCACTACCAATTCTTAAGTCTCTTTCCTTCTTACGCTCCGATGGGCTAGTAAGTATGATTTTAAAGAAGTCTCATAACAGCGCGTCGTCATGTCTAATTCCTTTTTTACATTAATGGAAAAGGACTCGTTTAGGATGTTCCTGACCTTATTGACCTCTCTCCATTGACATCCTATACAAAAACGTATGAGTTTAGCTTGAATGACAAAACTAAAGAAGGCGCCTTATATGTAGCTCGTCTCTATGTATCTATCGCCTTTGAAATTCATGAAAAGTGTAGGTATAGGTATAGATACTATGCATTTTTTGGGCGTTATTTCCAAATCGATTTGGACGCTATTTCCTTGGGCGTTATTGTCTAACGCCCAGAATGGCAACTTTTGTTCGGGTTTTGCTATCTCTACTTCGTATTGATGAGGTGGTTGCAAATGCAAATTTTGTATATAGTCGTCTAAATTGAACGGCTTGCTTATCGACATTCTTCGTTCGTGATGGTTGTCGTTTCCAATCCAGCGTGTAGCTGTGATGTGCTTTTTACTGAGGCCAAGGTTTTGTTCGCCGGATCCAGGGCACAAACCAGAGAGAATAGACCTCCGCCCAAAAATGAGAGATCCATAGAGCCAGTTTCAAAAAGTTATTAGGTGGTTAAGTATGTGTGCCATGCTAAAGTAAATGGAGGGCGAATTGGTCACGCATACTCTGGCACCTAATAACATTTACAGTTATTTCTGTGGTACAACACGTATTCACAGATAGAAAAAGAGGCGGCGCTACTCATTTCAAAACTGGCTCTATGGAATTTTCTTTTTTGTCCGAAGCTGGTGGTCTATTCTCTCTGGTTTGTGATCCAGGGTTTACCCAAAGAAATACCAAACTCTGGTTAATAGGTAGGTACTCTTTATTTAAGTAACCCACTTATAAACTAATGTTTTATTATTATCTAACTTAACTACGGTGACCATATTTGTCAAAGGAAAATAAAGGACAATCATTTTTCTACTTACAAAAAGTTTGTATTTATTGAAAAAAAAAAAAAAAAATTAATAATAATAAGCAAATAGCAAAAACCATGAACATACTAATACATAGTAAATAGTTCTATAAAAAAAAATATTGGATTGACATGACATTCACTTATATAGCCGTATATATTAGCAACTATTCAACTAGGAGCTGTCAATAAGCAATACGCAACTTTATTTAAATCTATTTTCACATCGAAGCAACATTATTGCCTGACAGTTTTAGCACAAAACTCGTATTGAGAAGGGACTACTTCCAGAAAAGAGGAATGGTGAAACCGTGAGTTTCACAGATGGATCCATGGTGGATGGCGGAGCAGGGACCGGTATCTTTTCAGAAGATCTGGAACTAGCCCGTCACATTAGCCTCGGGAAACACACTTCAGTATACCAGGCTGAGATGATTGCTTTGCTGCATGCGTTGGACTACTTGCTTGAGAGTCAGGTGGATGGAAGAAATATCCTTATAGCACTAGACAATCAGGCGGTGATATCATCATTGGCACTGGAATGAGTATTCAAGCTTAATAAGTGTTCATCTAAAAATCAGGTAACACTGTCTTGGGTATGAGGACACAAAGGGATCGACGGCAACGAAAAGGCGGACTCCCTTGCAAAACGGGAAAGTTGCTGGGACCAGAACCATTCTCTTCAATTGGTAGAGGAATGGTAGAACACCTGATTCACAAGTAGATCACGGCAAAACACTTGAGAAGGTGGTCAATGGAACAATGTATAGACAAGCTAAAATGGCAATAAGATGGCCGACCTGCTCCACTCAAAGAAGGGTTCTAAGCATGAGTCGAGGAACATTGAAATGGGTGGTGGGGTTAACTACAGGTCATGGTAATTTCGGGTATAATTTAAGGAAGATGTGACTTAGAGATGATGATACTTGTAAGCTATGCCTGGAGGAATCTGAGACAGCGGCCCAGCTTTGGCTGACAAAAAAATAAGGATCTTGGGACAACATTGGGTAGATACCCATGCGATTAAACAGATTTCACATAAACATTTGCTAGCGTTAACATTAACACTAGGAATCAAAGCCAGGGAAGAACTCTGGAGAAGTACAGAGAGTCTCCCTGGGTAAGGTTTATAGTTTATAGTGATAGAGTGAAAAGAGACTCGACATTGGTGGTCTGATTCGAATATCCCTCGAAATCTATATAATAATAATATAATATTCGCTTGATATGATGAACAAAAATGTTCCTTATGCAGACTGAATCCTCCTTTTCCAGTCACTAATAACTCGGGCTCTAGGCAAAATTTCCAAAATCAGGAAAACTATTTTATATTCGTATTCCTTGTATACATAGTGTAGGTACACAAACCGAGTTTGAAGTCAATCGCATGAAAAATATGAATTTTCCGATACAAACTTTTCCCTTTTGGAGTTCGAATTTCTCCAAATCGCTTCTAGTGCTTACTTTGGTCATACAAGGAAATTTGTTTCAAAATATTTGCTTCCTAGTTCTTACTGTTTGAGTTGGGCGTTGATCACCAAAAGTCAGGACAAATATATGATATCGAAAAGTTGTACGCCATATAAAAATAAGCCTGTTTTTTCTGAGAAATAAATGATAGATTTTGTCAATACTTGGCCAATCCGGAGTTTCACAAAAAACCCCCCTCTCAAGGACTTCTACGTCCAAAAATATAGAATTCTATTGGCAAATGCATTGTTGACATGAATTTCATAACATTACACATGTATGTATATTGTAGATATATGTTTCGATACCTCGTAGAGTTCAATTTCCCAAAAATGAATTCTCTATGTTATGCATACAATTTTTTTGTCAGTTTTTAAAGGACAGTTTCAAAAATAAAGGACAAAATCCGTCCTTTATTGAAAATAAAAAAATACAGGACAGAGGTTGAAAAGAAAGGACTGTCCTTTTAAATAAAGGACGGATGGTCAGCGTAAACTTAACAGTAGCAAGATTCCTAAGTTAAGGCTAACGTTAAGTATAGGTATGTATACTGAATGCAGCCCAACGTCCGAGGAGCGTGTCTCCGTGAGCGGCCCAAAGGCAAGAGTGGCACAGAGATGCGGCACAATGGCAAACGTGGCTCCGAGGTAAAGCAGGACAACCAAAAGTGCTGACGACGTTGCTGATTTCAAACCAGTTTCCTAAAGGAAACTTAGCCACAAAAAATAGAACACTGTCCGAGGTCAATGCCTATATAGGAGCCTTATCTGGTACTCTATAGATTGGTACGATCAACACGTAAACAAGTCTCCCCGAATGACACTTTCATTCGGGTTCTGTGTGTGTTTAAACATCCGATGTGTAGATCCAAAATTCGTTGTCCTTATAAGATTTTGCAGAATTTGCCGAAAATGTTTAACTACAACCGCCTGAAATAAAATTAAGTACCTACCTACCTACCTTAGGTTTCTCCCCATAAAAAAATAATTATTGTAGCCCTTCAAAACAGAGCCGTTCCTTTTTCCAATTAATTACAATTATTTATCACTTGCTGTTAGCAGCAAATCTACTGCAAGGTGCCAAGTGTATTTTTACAACAAAATGTTTGTGATTAGGTAGAAAGGAAGGTACAAGAGAAAAGAAGAATACTCGTAGAGTACCATACATATAAACGAATAGCATAATTAATTTGAATATACATATTATTATGTAGAGCTCGCATACCTCTTAAATTTTTTTCTGAAAACCACATGCATTTGTTTTTCCTTACATAACTTTTTCGTGCCTAATCGGTGTATTCAGGGCCAACCATATATCTATGCAGCCGATTCTCTAAAGTCTACATTCTGGTTCTTCTGTCACCCTATTCCGTAATGCACATACAAAAGTACCTTTTTTCTGTTTAATATACATGACCTGACTACACGACCGGCATACATCTTAAGTACGGAGCTGGTGTATCTATTACAAGTTAAAATATTTGTATTTTCTTTTTTTCGTCGTGTGTAAAAACATTTCATATAACACTATTACAGATTTTTTGGTGTAGTATGTATATCAATCTTCGACATAACACATATTCGCCTGTGCTCACATATTGGCTTGTCGGCTACTGCACTAGTCCACTGAGAGGAAGGACTGGTATTGTGTAACTTTTGTTAGAATATTCTCACTTTCAATATTTAAATACTATCTATCGGTATAGGTACTCAAAAGGACATAGATATCCAGCACTGAAAAGCCGCTAAATAAACTACCGCACCCATTTGTACATATCCACATTTTCATTTGTTTCTAATACACAAATAGGTATATGTAGATACTTAATCTAGATCAAACCTAGCTGCTGGATTCTGCTTACCTATTCCAAATTTCAATACTATATTTCCTTACGTGTATTCGATATGAACGTGTGAACAACACACGCAGTCTCGTGTACAAAAAAACGTTTTTGTATTCATTCAGAGCGACATACTGTCTCGTGTTTTTCTTCTGTATACGTCACACAACCACTGGCTGGATGAGGACCTGAATACAGACATGATGCACCATATATGCACGTTCCGCTCCGTGTAGGATAGTAAGATGTAAGAAATATAAAATTGACTTGTAGTAGATACGTAGCTCTAGCTATGCAGTGCATTTTCATGATTAAGGGGAGTCAAGAACATACCGAACCCGACTCCATACGATTACCATTACCATTAGCATACAAATCATCATCTCACGCGAGCATTCTGTATGTGTAGCCCAATTTCAGCTTCACCCTATTCCCAGAGCGACCTGTGTCTAGTGTGTATAAGTATGACCTACATTTGATAAGAAAAAAGCACCAACAAGAACGACAATCACTCTGGTGAGGTTAAATATACACATAAAGAAAAGCCACGTCACGTTAACATTCATTTTTCCTACCACCCCACCATCCATAATAGCTATACAGTATACACATCAGCAAATACTACTTGATATTGCTATACTATCTGCCAATTGCCATACTTTAGCGGTGGTGTTGCGATTTGCGAATGCGACGCGTGCCACACCAAATGAGTGATTTTCATAGTGTGCTCCTCTATACCTACTCATGAGTCATGAACATGATATGATGACCGTACAGAGATGTTGCTTTGCACTTAGAAAATTGGTTTGGACAATTTTATTAAATAGTGCGTCAATGTCTACAATTTTACAACTTTAAGCTCCCACGGGAGTCGAGAAATTTATGAGCTTCTAGCTTTTTATTTTTTTTTTTGTTGAGTGTTTAATATTTGGAATTTTATTCATGAGCTTTTTGCTTTTTAATTTTTTTATTTATTGTTGAGTGGTTATTTTTTGAACTTTTGTGGAATCGGATCGCAGCGCCACCTACCGGTTAAAATTGTGAATCTAAACCATCTTTAGACCCATTCAAACCCACACACAAAATTTCATTAAAATCGGTCCAGCCGTTTAGGAGGAGTTCGGTTACAAACACGTACAGAAAAATTATGTATATAAAGATATACGGAAGATTTACCTACTGCCATGTCTGTTTTCATTAAAAAGTTTTAGTTAAAAGGCCTGTCTTTAGTGGTTAGTATGATGGGCTACTGTGCGAGGGATCCCAGGTTCGATCCCCGGAAAAACACAAGTTACATCTTAATCTTAAGGTTTGTGCTACTGCGCCACCTCTCGCGGACATCTGACAAACATCCAAGAGTATAAAAGTCCTGAAAAAGCTTCTCAATTTAGCGTTAGCCGATCGGACTCGGCATAAAATTGTAGGACCCTTCCATTCGTCCCAAAAATAAAGGCACAGAGTGCCTAAAGGGTTCTGGTGCTGAGTCGTCTCATCTGTAAATGAGCAATACGCGACGGAATTTGTTTTTGCTTGGCGTGTTAAATCAATTGATTTCGTGAACGTACCTATAGCTCGTTCACGGATGCGACGAGTCGACCCCTGTTCTGCCAACTATTTATTCATTTGGTCTAAGATGTATTACCACAATGATTATATGTATTTCATGAACAAAATGATGTCGAAGGAGAGTATCTATGACATTCAGGACAAATAATGGATTTTTTTTTCGTACGTGATACATTTTACGATATTTTTTCGAAAGAGAACGAGAAATTGGCCATCCATGAAAAATCGTACATTCTATTCATGGATGTACAAAATCCCGTGGTAAGTCTAAGTAATTTTATCGAAAAAGTGACTTCCTTTGTCATGTTGTGACCATGTTTCGGAATGCACAAGGCGGTGGAGCTGTCATCCTTAGTGCCCTGTACTCTGAAAAGCTCAAGTTCCCGCTCATTACGCATAACGCACAAGACGTGTTTCTCATTGGAAAAAAGTGAACTATCTTCGAATTTGACTCCTTTAATGACATTCCACTTCCTTCCTTTAAGACGGCCGGCCGGCGGAAGGTCTGTGATCATGGTCAAAGTTTTCGAAGAACTTCTTCAAAGATTCTTCTGTGGTTTGCCAAATCCAAAATCTACCAAATCTACCAACCTCAAGTGAGTCTACACCTGAAAGGTATTCTTCTTCTATACATCGTTTCAATTCACTTGGCCACATTCTACTGCGCAGGTTTCTGTGTATTTTGTTTTTGTGTTTTGTTTTGTGTCGTGTATATTCTCTTAAATCCTCTCTCTGCGCAACCGACCGTTGGCCAAGTGAATTGAAACCATGATGGAATAAGTATAAGGTGGTCTCGTCGGCTGCCGACTCGTTCGTTTTTTGGTCCCTTAACGCTTCGTTAACGTACACTTACTACGCTGAATAAAGAGAAAAACCTGTCGTTAAGGGACTACTTTTTGCCAACGAGACCACCTTATACTTATTCCATCATGATTGAAACGATGTATATCTCACGGCTTCTTGATCTCAGTGCTTTTTGAACCACAAAGTTCTATTCTCAATCATCACCAGACCAGTCACCACACTTCGCAAACTTCTCCTATAGAGGCAATGACTGCTGTTGAATGAAATAACGGTCATTCTTTTTCAACAATTGGTTGACATTAACAGTTCAGCTTTTTTCAATACGCGAACATTGAAAATCATTCTCTTTAAAATACAGGTTTGGTTGGTTGTCATCAGTTGACAGAAATCGATAGTAATTGGCGATTGAATGTCAGTGTCAGCGACTTTATGCCGTTTTTTTTCCAGAGGCTGCAGTGCATTTAAATTAATTTTAGTCGATACTCGTTAGTTGATAAGATGTTGATATCCATCCAATTAAGAACCCAAAATGCAAAATAAATAAACTTTTGTGGAATTGCTTCAATGGATGTGGCATACTGGTGGCCATACTTGGCTTGCGTATTCAAAGAGTAATATAGCTGGACTTGGCACTAATTGATACCATCCCTATAATTATACCCGGTACTACACTGTGGTGAGGGTATATTCACTTTGTCATTCCATTTGTAACGCCCATAAGGAGGCGTTGTAGGTATGACAAACTATATATTATTGATCAGCATCACTTTCTTAGTCGATCTAGCGATGTCCGTCTGTCTGTCTGTCCGCACGATTACGGCCGTAATTTAAGAGCTATCGACTTGAAATTTAGTACGTAAGCTTTTATCTACCAAACTGAGGCTAATTTCGAAGATGAGCAAGATCGGATGAAAACTACTACTACCTCCCATACAAAAATATCAGATTTATATAGCTTTTTATGTTAAAAATTAAATTTAAATAGCTACAGTAAAGATAGCAAGTTTAAACTTTGCACGTATTGTTTTAATAATATTTAAAATTTTTTGACAAAAAATGAGCTTGGTCGAATAAAAAGTACCCATACCTCCCATCCAAATATATAATTTTTTAATACTAAAATATTTTTTTTTTATTTTACAATAATATAGTACGGGGTATTTGAGCTTCGGCATAGTCGAAGATAATTGTCTTACTGGTTTTTATGTCAATTGAATCTTGGAAACATTTTAAAACCAAGTTCTGGAGGTGCCCAATTGAGTAGGGATGTCTAGAGATAGATGGATGTTAGTTTACACCTTGTATTACAGCCTTCACAGCGCTGATTAACCCACACACCACATCGGGGCAAAACGCATTTTCGTAGTAGAGGCGACTTAAAAATGCATGCAATGGGTTTATTAAAAAGATAAATTGCCATTTCTGGATTAAGGTAAGTCTACATGAGACCCATGAGACTCAATTACACCCACAAAAGTGCACAATAATTTGGTCTGGTCTTCACGCTGGCTGCTGGTGGCATAGTAAGCTCTTTTTCATTTTTGTAGACGCCATAACTTGCGTTACTTTCTACATTTCTACGAAAATGTGTACGACGTTGATTCGGATAATATGTGGTTAGATCTGAATGGCGCTACGTTTTAGACCAGTGAACAATTGGCTCACGTGATGGTGGGATTTTATTACGATCTTGAATATTTCTTGTGGGGTTATGTTAAGTTGTTGGTGTAAGCTGATGAACTGAAAACGATTCAGGCCTTGGCAGCCAATATTCAGCATGTTATAAATGCGATAGTGCCCAAACTGACCAAAAATTAGACTAAAACGCATTCTCAACACTTTTTTTCAATCTTCGCTCAAGGCCTTGCCCAATGCCCAACCCTGTTACCCGTTCCAAAATAGTTCGGGAATGCAAGAACTCTTTGAACTCGGTTGCAAGGCTAAACTCTTTGATTCTTTTCTGGGTCTCAGGTGACATAAGGATTGATGTAAATGAAATATCCGATAAGATTGTTAACCGAGACTCAGAGGATAATTTCTCGGGACCAGAGACGACTGGGTCTCACTCAAACGAACACAATTATTGCTTATAGCGTCTGCGACGCTTGTAGTAAGGGCGACCATACTTCGGATCATTTCCTTTGTTATTGTCCTGCCTTTGCTCGGATCAGTTGGCAGATTTTTGGCGCTGATGTAGTGAGTGCTGATACTGTAAACTCCTCATGGCTGAAGTACATGAAAAAAAAAATTTCTGTCGAAATTCAGGGCTCCCGTCGAGTTCCAAAATCCGTATAGGGAAAAGTTTGACCTTTGACAGTCCGGGCTTCTCAAATTAAGTAGTCGGATGTGAAGTAGCTTGATTTCGGACCTTAAGTATGTACAACTTGAAATATTTTTGTGACACTTGGACTCCTTTATAATGAACTCCCCTATAACTAAAGCTAGTATTAGATGATATGTTGAATCAGCATACGTATGCTGAAAATTGTGTTCCAATCACAACATATCGTGTAAAAAAAAATGTCTGTCATCATGTGTGCACAATATGTTGTGATTGGAATACAATTTTCAGCATACGTATGCTGATTCAACATATCGTCTAATACTAGCTTAAGATTCCTATTTTTTTTTTTTCTTTTTTTTTGTATACCTATCTCTTCAGAATTCTCTATATATGTAGTAAATTCCTCTCGGTAAACAAGTTTTTTTTTCATTTAACGTTCGTTTTTACTTCGGATTTCTGAAAAAAAAATTTAAAAAAATTAATACTTTCATTAGTTCTTTAGCTTTGAATGCTGAATAAATTGAGTTTTTGCAAATAATCCTGCACAACTTTTTTAACGCTACCAAATCGACTCATCATATTTTTAACATTCTCGTTTTTATTGCATAATTAATTTAATAATACCTATCTACATTAACATTAGTAATATAAAATTGATTGTTTCTTAAATATTTGCTAACCAATTACCTATACCTACATATAGTACTATAATTTCCGCAAAAAAAAAAAAAATAAATATTTTATGTAGGTATAAATTGTATAGTAAATTTTTTAACAATTAGCTAAGTTTTTTTTAGTTTTTATATTATTTTGTCTCTAATTTAGTTTAAAATTTTTGTTTATCTGCTGTAAAGTAAAATAAGCTTTCTCCTTCCCCTCCGTCTATCCAATACACAGATATGCGTTCAACTACGAGCAATATGCTCTCATAGGTACGAGTATTTATTATATTTTCCTTATTTTATTCCATACAATTGTGATTGTTGTATCTACATATAAATTATATATGTAGATATACATATATGTATCTGAGCCTTTCGAGGCGGAATACAAAATTTCCCATCATCTGCAATGGAATACCATTTGTCAACTATGCGATCCTATTCCAATTTTCACATACAAAATTTGACTACGTTAGTGTGGTCCTATCTTTACACTGTACCCTATATACGAATTACCGTGTAGCTACACTATAATATGAATTTGCGTCAACGACCTTGTGTTGTGGTGCAAAAAAAATAAAATACAAGAAAGACGAAGCAAACGTATACGTCACCACATACATCCGATTTGTGTTGCTACATCTATAATAGTAACAAACTCATGTATAGATGCCTAGATGCAGCATTGACGATGTGAGGGGATTCCCTGTACCTATTTGAAGATGACACACCGCCCATACCATATCAACCAACCCAACACCAACTACATCAACCAACGATGCCGCGCAAAGCACCACAATCACTTATCCGTAATGCTGTGTTGTGTTTTGTGTATAGCAACAGTAGCAAACAGCACAATTGGATTTTCTTGGTGTAGAACTCTGTGCGTGTGCATGGAGTTTGTATTCTCATAGTGCTGTAGGGCATATGCGTGGGTGTCGCGCTAACACACCTTCCTAAAAGGTCGGCCTTTATAATAGGACTTATGCAAGTGTGCAGCATTTGACAGCATTTTTTTTTTAAAAGCAAGTCTGCGGTCATTCTGAATGCTGATGGTCATCAAAGGATCATTTAATTCAATTAAAATTTTTTGGTACTGTGTGTCAGTGGCACACGTCCATGGCGCGGCGCAGCGCAAGGAGTTAATGTTAATGAACGTGAACGCAGCCACGGATATGGAGTTGAAGGCTCACCACACAACACAATTGAAGAACATTTTTGTTTCGTTGGTGTTGTCGTCGTTCGGCACTATTGTGTGTTTTTTGGGAGATATACCGGCAACCAACAGAATACAGATAGAAGAATATGGTATCGTAACGGGCACGTGGACGTGGAACAAATGTGGTGTATTTGCACAACACCCCTCCGCGCGATGGTGTTATGCTCATGTTATGTGTGCTAGTGACGTACTGTCGCACAGAGAGAGTAAGATGGAGAAGCATACACACGTGACACGGTTTGTTATTAGTACACACTTCCTGTGGGCACACTGTGTATGAATGAATGAATGCCAATTGTGAATACATTTTGACATACTAGTGTTGTTGGAAAGATTTTTGTATGTAGAAATTCGACTAGGCTACCAGAAGGTGTAATAGGCTCGACCAAACTTTTCGACAAAATTCCAATAGGGAGATGAACTAGATGATAGGGTAAAAGTGTTTTCTTTGTACATATACAAAGATGTGTACTCATACTCACATCGCATATTATTTTCATGTGGTGGAGGGATTTTTTCGTACACACTGTACCTACTATCGATGTAGTATAACATTTTTGCATTGAGTTGAGGCTACTTTTGGGATTTCATTCGAGTTCACACAGCAAGAATTCTTTGTCGCCCACTGTTTGTTATTCCAACCTAACCCTCTTCTCCGTCCAAATTGTAATGTACTGGTGACATCAAAATCATTCATCACTCTGTGTGCATTCGATTCGCAATTATTCTAGTAGCATGCATGTGCAGCATGGGGTGAGCTGGGCTCTTAAATCCACTTCGGCGATAATTGGTTAATTATTAGGCATCAAAGCTGTAATGACCCCTCTTGCACAGAAGAGTTATTAATCAGAAAATTATTAGGTTACTTTCAATAATTGACAAATTTTTGACATGCAGAAGGCAATATGACGTCAGATTTTGTCCTAACATTTTTTGTCGACGAAATCAGATGTCAGTATGTCAAAAATTTATATGATTTTTGACATGTGCAACATTAGCTTTAGACAGAACACAACGAGGGGGCGGGCGTTCAAGAATCTAGTTTAGTAAGTCTGACAGCTCTCTTTTAATTGGGCAGAACTGGTCACGTGAACAGTTTCCTCTAGGTACCAAGTTGACATCTATTTATGCCTGCCAACATGTGTCCGGAGAACTCAGTTTTGACATTTCTGTTGGGTCATCGGTAGTACCAGATGAAAAAAACCGAGAAAACAGGAGAAAAAAAAAACTACATCATGTCTTGGATGCGGAAAATATGTATCTATCTACATGTTTGACGTTGAAAGCACTTTGACAGATAAATCGCTGATGTTATTTTCGGGCAAAACATTTTCACTATTCAATTGTTTTGGTTTTCAAGATCGAAAGCAATACTACTACTTACGTGTAAGTGAGTGGCCGGCCCCTCCTTAGGCAATAAAAAAAAGTCCATGAGAAGAGCGCGATCAATAAAATAGGCAGATGCTACTCCAAGAACAATTTTAGAAAGATTAACAAAATTTAAACGAGATAGTGACTTTAAGTAGAATCACGATATTGAGGACATAGAAAACCACTTCTGTAGATAATTTTCAGGCTATTATAAGCTCCTAAGCAGATCCAACCGTTCAACATAGGGCACTCAATCCATAAGTCGATTACTATCGGATAAACGATATCGTTTCGGCTATGATAGTCTTCCACCCAGTAACATTTAAAAGCACCCTCGTCTGGATGACATCATTTTCGACAGTTAAATATTTGGTTCTTACCTACTAGCTTTTTAACTACAATCCGGGGCGGACCTGGGCCTCAACAAAACTGCATCTCCAACCAGAGGTTCACTGCAGTAGAACTGAAGTTTCTAAAGTTATGCCGCAAATCTTCTTGGCTTGGTCTGTATTGCTTTAAAGCCGGTATAGGCATATTTTTTCATTGAAGGTACCTTCTCTTTCGAATTCTTGCGACACAAACTCGACAATGTTTCAATGTTAAACTTTTTCGCAGCCAATATACGAATACCTAGGTTAATAGCATCTTCGCTCAATAAAACATTTTTGAAACTTTGAGACACGTTTTGGACGAGTTCGGTCTTCGTTTCGGTAAACTAGACAACAGGGATTTCGACATTGCCCATGAATTGTTTACAAAATACTTTTCGGATTGGTCATTCCCAGTCCCAAAATGTATCGGCAAAACAATTGGAATTGGGGTCTTATTTCGTTCTTTTGGCGTCTTATTTCATATGTACCCAATCTCGCACCTACTCCAAATCTTACAGTGACCACACGCAGAGGGGTTATATCCACATATTTCTCTGCTTATGGGATTTTTTAAACCGCCCCACTTTTGGGACCTGAAGAAGATTTGGAGCATTATTTCCTAGAGCTGTCACTCTGCAACTCGACACACATATTATTATTAATACTATAAAATTGAATGTCTTAAAGTATTTCCACAAAACAGACAACTAGCTATGTTTGAACATGACTTCTTTAATTTCATCTGCTGGTTTTTTCGTTGATTTACCTGGACCTGGCAATGTTTGGCGAAAGTCGTATCCTGTCTGTACCTATCGTTCGGCATTAATGTCTTTATGAAATTAACCTTCATTCGCAATTATTTAAAATTTACTTTAACTGTTTAAACCAATAAAAACTGGAAAAAATTCGTTGACAGATCGCAAAATGGATCAGCTGTCAAAACGATAATAATTGCGCTTGCAATTTGTACGAATTTTCCCAGCACCATGACGGAAATCCATTGTTCGAATTGGCAGTTCATACCAAGACAAAATTACTTTCAGTTTTTTCCGAATTTTTTAATTTTTCCGGACGAGTATTCCGCACGCATTTAAGGTTTCAAAATTACCCATTTTAATGACGCTTTTCAATCGAATGGAGACTATTATAATGCACGTCGACCTATACGATCTATTGTGTTGGAAGTGTCAGGAATTACATTCCTAAATCCTAATGTATCTGATGATGCATTCGAGAATTTCCTTAATTCTTCGGTATTATACACGCTATACCAACTTATTACTTCCTTGAAAAATGATGTCTGATACCTCAAAAGGCCGGGCATTCACAAATGATGTACAGATCTACATATTTCGTCTTCCTCAAGACATAGTCGCCACTTTGGTGAGTGGACATATATACAGTGGTGGAAAACTAATTAGAAACAAATATTTTTTTCTGAGGATTTAATTACCGCTGTTTTATTTATCAACAATTTCGATACGACCTTAGTAAACATAAATAATAGCGTATTAATAGTAATAAAAATGGGAATCAAATAAAGAAATAAAGAAGAAATAGAAACAAATTCAAAAAAAAAAGAGCAGAAGGTATGTTTCTGTGTGGAATTATATTTAGAAACAAAAAATGTAATTATAATTTAAATTCAAAACTAAATATAAAAAATTAAGTTTTTGAGTCCAACTCTTAATAATTATAAAATTTGATCAATATTTTGTGGGAAATCCACTATTTGTAATGACAGCAGCACACCGGTTTGGTAAAATGGCTACCAACTTTTGACATCTCTTGACGGGGATATTTCTCCAAGCTTGTTCAATGTTTCTGAACAATTCGCGGACGTTTTTCGATGTTTTCGTTCCCAAACTTCTTTCCAGATCAGCCCACAAATTCTCAATTGAATTGAGGTCGGGACTTTGCGCTGGCCATCTCAAAACATCTATTTTTTCTTCCGGAAACCAACTCTTCACAAGCCGTGAAGTGAGCTTAGGATCATTG
This sequence comes from Cheilosia scutellata, assembly GCA_955612985.1. Lineage (NCBI taxonomy): Eukaryota > Metazoa > Arthropoda > Insecta > Diptera > Syrphidae > Cheilosia > Cheilosia scutellata. Next base: position 48,987,208 of record OY015312.1, on the reverse strand, counting down.
TCTTGTTGGAAAATTTAAGACACTTGCAAATGGTCAAAAGCATATGGCTCCATAACATTCGCTAGTATATCCTTATACACATGCTGATCCATTTGTCCAGCAACACGCACAATAGGACCAACACCGCGCCAGGAAAAGGCTCCCCAAACCATCAAATTTTCACCACCATGCTTGAACATTTTATGGTGTTCTTGGGGTTGAGTTCCTGATTTTTTGGCGCCTTCCACATTGTTTTCTATTGAATCCAAACATATTAAATTTTGATTCATCACTCCAAAGCACTTTTTTTCAGAAAGAGAGGGTTTAAGTGCATATTCCTTCGAAAATTCCAACCGACATTTTACATTTTGTTTTGAAACGTGTGGCTTTTTACGTGTGATGCACCCCCGCAGACCTGCTTCTAATAGTTGGTTCCTGACGGTTTTGCATGTGATTTCCTGACTTAGTTGTCCCGATACATTTGACAGAATTTCTTTACTGGTAAGAAAAGGATGTGTCTTACTAAAACGGAAAATGAGTCTGTCTTCATTAGCGGTTGTTTTTCTTGATCTTTTTTATCTTTTGAGGTTTTCTATACTACCTGTATCATTGAAAACTTTTATTGCGCCATAGACCATCTTTTTGGAGCATTCCAGGTCCTGGCGATGGATTCCATAGATGCTCCTGCCGTACAATATTTTCGGATGATCAATTTTCTTAGTTCCCGTGTGCAGCTCTTGTTTTTTCCCATTTTACTAAAGTAAATAATATTACTAAGACGTATTAACAGGAAAAATATGCAGAGTCAAACTTATACCATAATAAAAACAAAGTATTCAAAATTGTATGCGGTGTTTCTAATTAAATTTCCACAGAATTTCTTATATCGATATTAAACCTTAGTAAACTTTCTCCACCAAATACTTCGCGAGAAATTTTAACGGATCTACTTAATGTACAAAAAAGGCGCAAGGCTGCTGCAAAACAACGGCACTTAACCAAGCCCCTATATATTGCATGAAACTTGTGAAAAAAAGACACAATGACAACTCCATGTCTATTTTTTCATTGTTTCTAATTAGGCTTCCACCACTGTATGTGGCGTGCTACATACCGTGTACTAGCACCTTAAGACCTAGGATGTTCTCCCGTCCCAATGTTTAATACACTATTATTATGTTTCCAGCTCTTTAAAGCCGAATTTATCTATAGCTGATTTGGGTATTACACAGAAAGGTTCCGGTCCTATAAAGAGTGTTTCCGAGTCTCTTCTGGCTAGTTCATCAGCTTTTTTGTTTCCTTTGTTTCCCCTTACGGCCGGGAACCCACCATAAACTGTGTTTGTTTCTGGTATACCTACTAAGACGTGTTTGGAGGGTATTGAAACAGTGTAGTATACCTACTGATTTGGAGTCAGTAAAGGGTGAGCTAAGAGCTTTTTTTAGGTGATTAACTGTCCATGCTTATAGTTACCACTTTAGGCCGCTTTTGTAGTTTGGTGGAAAGTTGAAAACCTTTTTAAAAGCATAAGGTTTTTGGGTTGCAGATCATTTCAAGTTCTGGAAGTTCAGAGATCATAGGTACCTAGTCGTTAGTTCCTTGTAGTCTATACGACTTATCACTTTCACTTGTAACAAACTTGCCGAACTGCGTATTGCCAATTTGTTTATATGTATGTGGAGTGGTGTTAGTCATAAGCTGTAAAATACAAACTCAATCATCCCTCTTATTGAAATGGGAAACAACTTCTTCAAATACTTCCTCATTCCCATCATACGAACTATTATTTTCATCAGTCAGCTTTCTTCAAATTTATGATAGCCTATTCCAAAAACTCACATATTTAAAACATCTCACACAAAATTCCTACTTTTCCTACATGCGGATACGATACCGACCTATACTTTAACCAAACTCTCTCCTCATCTTAAACACACATTGCTACTTTTTCCATACGGAAAGAACTTATAACCACGCATACCTATTCTTTCACAATAGGTATGTTTTACAATATGCGAGCCAAGAGTGTGTTTGCGGGAGGGGAATTGAATTATTAACTAAACCTAGGACGCTTTGCTTTGCACACACATTGTTATTGTTTTGTTGTGAATTCCTATTCATAAAAAAAAAACAATTAATTATTATCAAACAATGCACTATCCAGCACATTCTCATTCTCATTCCCATGCCAAAGGTAAGTTTCTAAATTATGTCATTTCATTAGATATTTAAATTTGTATTAGAATTATCTGTATAGTGCATTTTCTACATGGCTGAGGTTTGACATCGCGGCACACTATTGAATCAAATGTGTCATTCAATTACTAAAACAAAATACAGACCTAGACTAGATGTATTCACAATTCACATACCTACGTCATTTGGACTGCGGCTAGGTTGTATATTTAATAGTAGTGCTAACGTGACACTACGATATCATTCTCTTGGTATGGTATAGTAACAAAACAACAGCACGATAGAAAAACAAGACCTTTGGTGTTGGGGAAACACCACTGTCACTATCAACAGCAGCACACCACGTTAGTCATCGCATCGGTATTATATTATTTTCGCCTCAGATGTTTGTGAATCGACAACACACGTGCACGATGTCTTAAAATGTGTGCTACACAAGCTATACTACTTTGCTGGCAATTGTATGCCCGCGCCCGGTATCTGCGCCTTGCGGCGTTTTGATGTTTTGAAAGTGTAATCATTTGGATACATGTGTTCATGCCGTTTTGATTACTTTTTAGTGCGCTTGTTGTTAAACACTCTTTAATCGTTATACTGTTAGCTTCAATCCCAAGTGGAACTTGGTACACTGTCAGTGATTTTATTTGAAATCTAGTGTATTTTATTCGCAGAACGTTCATTGATACCCAACGGACTTCGCTGCCAGCTAAAAAACGCCAACACACTTAGAACAGCACATAGGTCCATTGGGATTAACGAAACAAGGAGCAAGTCACATCATAGAAAGGTAAGATTCCCATCTTTAAATTAAACAAATGACATTTAAATTTCGTGTTTGAATTGTAAGAAAGAAACAGGTCTGGCGCATTTGAAATTCATCAAATTTATTATCATGTCAACCGCCATAACATTTTCCAACAGTTAGATCTGCCGATACTGAACGGGAGCCATTGAAAGATACTGGGAAAATATTGTACTTAGGCGTCGATTATAGCTGTCAGGATTCAGGTAAAGTATTACGTACGGAAACATTAATAAATTCGTTGTCTAGAAGATTTAGGGCCAGTTTCAGACTAGCGACGTTGCGTCCTTTTCTGGACGTTAGGCACCGGCCATGCAATGAGCGACGAATCTGAGCGGTGGGTCGTGGGTGGCCATTTACTGAACGACGTCGCTGTCGCTGAGCGATTATTTGGGGAAAATGTCGTCGTCAAGTGCGGCTCGTCGTAGTTTATTAGTTGAAAGTCGCATTCATATTTAAAGATCTATAATAAGATCGAGAATACGTAGATTTGGTGTACACCCCATAAATCGTGAAAGGGCAAATTATGGCGAATTTCATCATTTATATCAAAATCTTCGCAGATTTCCAGATCGATTTTGGCAATATTGTCGTATGTCAGTACCATCTTTTGATTTGCTGTTGAAAAAAGTTCGAACAAAATTAACAAAACAAAAAAAAAGCAATTAGTCCAGAACAACGGCTGGTTTTATGTTTAAGGTTAGAAAAAACTGTAATTTGTACTAGGAGTAGGAGGTCATTTTAAAAAATGTAAGCTTGTCTCAAAAACTGTAATTTACAATTAAAACTGTAAATATGGCAACGTTGCGGCACCTCCATACGATTCCGTGTGTTTTAATTTTTTTGCGTCGCTCATTGCGTGGCCGGAGCCTTAGTGGTGTGGAGGTAGCTGTCGGCGATTTTAGTCGCCAGTAGGGTCACCCATGATAGACGGGCTGTTTTGATGAACAACGAACTAAGAACTACACAGAACTCTGGAGAGCTTATCTACCTCCCCCCCCCCTCTTCTCCTACTTCTATCACCAAATCACCATTCTCTCAATTTATTATCCTAACCTATACCCCTTTCCCCTATGCTGGACGAAGGTGTCATACTTAAGGGCACAGTTTAAAGAATAGCTCAGCCACAAACGGAGTATCGGGATACCTGCTCCAGCTCCTCCGTTAGAGGTTTTTGGATTTTTGGTGCTTAAATTTTTTCTTCTGTTAATTTTTCAAAGGTCTTTTTTCTTTTGGTTTACCTAAAACAACAAAAAATATTTGAAAACACGAAACAAAAAAAAAAATACAAAACAAATGACATGTGTATCGAACAAACGTAGGGGCTGATAAATTTTTCCGCAAGTTAGTTTATCAGAGACTTTGACGATGAAACAGAAAAAAATATGCCAGCAACTTTTATCTGGTGGAAAGCGTTATGTGTCGGCTAACTATCCGAAACTTTATCCGGAACCTTTGAAACTGGCCCTTAGAGATCAATTGCTATTTTTTTTGGATGAATTAACTTAATAATCCGGAAGCAACATTTTAAGACCAATATTGAGTTCAACGGTTAGGTAGGTAGGTTAAGTTTAAGTGCTTCAAAAAAGCAAAACAATTTTTTTGAACCTTTAGGTACCCAAGAGGGCAATGGGGAGAAAGTTGCGTTTAGGGTAAGAGTAGGCTAATTTTAGTATAGGGCCTAGATTAAGTGATATGTTAGTTTAGCTATAGTTTAGGAAAGTTAGGATTAGATTCTCGGTTCTTTCCCGTCCTCCCACAGAGGTAATGTCACAAGCTCTGAGACTCTTTCCTTCTGTTCGCTCTTCAGTTCTAGCCTATCCCTATCTCTATTCTCTTTACGTCCGTCCGAAATCTGGTTTGGAGTAGCTTTATTTCTTTTGTTTTTTTTTTTTTCTGTTTTGATTTATTGACATGAATAAAATCCCGTCCAACGCGCTTTAGGCGAGCAACCGCAAGCATGCCGCGCACTCCTCGCCTATACCGAAGCTAGCAACGTTTTTTCTCAAGTCATTTAAACAAGGCTGTAACTTTGTGAGCTTAGTTCGTGGTGACTACTGAATACGAAAATACATTTCTGGCAGCGCTGCGTTGGTTTATATATGAATACCATAACCTCAAAAGTGCAAGAAATTTAGGTATACCTCATTTTAGCAAACTTACGATTTTTGTATGTGTTAATTTACGACCGATGTAGGCAGAAAATGCAATTGCCAAATCAAATTGCCGGTTTTAAAGTTGCACCAGACATTCTTAAAAGTGCAAAAAAGGCAAAATATTAGTCATAATAGCAAAGTCAAATTTTTGATATTATGTTAGAGACATTATCACACTACTAATTCCTCAAAGCTAAACCAAAACTCCGGTTCCATCATATACCAAAATCTTAAGTTTGCTAAAATGAGGTTATGGCATTCCTATATAAACTAACGCAGCGCTGTCAGAAATGTATTATCGTGTTCAGTAGTCACCACGAACTAAGCTCACAAAGTTACTTGCTAAAATGGCTTGAGAAAAAACGTTGCTAGCTCTTACTCTATAAGGCCCCAGTTAAAGCAGTTACGTCTCAGACTCCACCCGAGCCTACAATCCGGCTATTCCCCACATCCCACTTTGCCTAACGGCACAAACAAATTCGTAACGGTTTCCCACGCCATTTTGCTTACACAGCAAAACCAGTGCTAAACGGATATGCCCCTTTTCCCCGCGCATGTGCAAATCACTAAATATAAATTGCACGCGCGGCCATTCTTACGCAATCAGCATTTTTTCCCATATTCATATTTCATTACCTACCAAAATGAAATATGAATATTTCAATAACAACATTCCTTTTCCCAATCCCAAAAGCCAACACAAAATTAGAGAATTAAGTTCAGTTAACGGATATAACTCAAAGTCGCGGATATTTTAATGTAAAACTAAAATACTTAATAAGATAATAAAAGATACTTTTGATGTAAAACTAAAATATTTAATAAATAATAACATACTAAAACTGAATAAAGAAAAAAAAAACGATAAAGTTTTTTTTTTAAAGGAAACCGCGGCTATTAGATCTTCATTAAGCAATACGTAAAACAACCGAAAAAAAAAATTTTTTTCCAGTTTTGGAGTACTTAAACTTAATCGGTGAACTTAATTTTGGTATTAAAATAAATTACGAAGTTACCTAGTTCATAAAAAAAATTAAACAATATTGATGTCTAAATTTTCTAGGAAACGAATTTTTCTATTAATTTTTGCGTACGTACAACTTTTTCTGTTCAACTTCTCAATTCCACAACAGGTTCCACTGAATTCCTAGAAACGCTGGGGCTAAATATTTCAGTTTTGTTCTGTTTCGTGTTTTGCGGATCCATTTTACTGATGGCTATAACTGACCCCTTAGGCTGCAGTTATAGCCATCAGTAAAATGCATCCGTAAAAACACGAAACAGAACAAAACTGAAACATTTAGCCATAGCATATCATAGGAATTCAGTGGAATACTTCGTGAAACTGGTTGAGAAGTTGAACAGAAAAAGTTTTTCGTACGGAAAAATAAAGAAATTCCTCTTTTAGAAAATTTAAAGATCAATTGCTTAATTTTTTTTGACGAATTAGTTTTATAATTCAAAAGCAACATTTTAAGACCAAGATTGAGTTCAACGATTAAGTTTTAGTGCTCCAAAAATGTGAAACAATTTTTTTACGGATGCATTTTACTGATGGCTATAACTGCAGCCTTAGTTAAACCAGACCACAACTAAAACACCAGTAAAACTTCGTCAAGAACCCAAAATATGCCGGACGCGGTTTGAAAAAGTTGGACAGAAGAGAATGCTTTCAATCTGGCCGATGTTAATTCGCGTAGTTAATGAGTTAAAGCGCAAATTCTCGTAGTTAGATTAAAGAAGAATATTGTTGTACATGTTGCCGTTGTCTTTTAACAATTTCTGTTTCATTTTTAGTATTTTGTTTAAAGGAATGCCCTTCGCCATTAAAGGGGGAGGTGGAGGGATCCTCTGATAAATATGATAAAGTTATTTTATTATGTCGGTCTACAAGAATCCATTGTTATTTTGAGGCCCAAAGTAATCGTATTCTTCTCCGATTAAATTTAATACAATAAAATCATAAAGCAGTTAGGGAATGTCGTGACTGACGCACTGATCACCATTCCCACCTTATCTGCCTCAATCCCATGCGTCACACGACATAGTAAAGGTGCTAGTACATGACATGTAGCAAGCCACATACGTATGTAGCACTGACGTCATTTTTACCTCAGCGAATGGTCCCAATGGTACACGCCGCGTACAAAGCTCTCTTTGTGCACTCTCTGTTGGCGTCACAGATTGGTTTGTAAAAATGAGATTCTGGCATACCTATTTTGTATGTATTTCCAAGATTCAGTAGTTCTTGCTTTCAGTAAGGTATCAACGTACACCGAAAACTTGAAATCTAGAGATACCGCTTACAGAATAGATTCATCAATGTTTAGCAATTAACATCAAATTGGAGTACGTACCTCAAAAGTCCACCGCCTGATCAAGAAATGCTTTGATACTATATTTTTGCATAATCTTGATTTGATATAGGCCTTATGATCTGTCCATATCTGCAAATCTTTTCACCTAAAATAGGTAGGTATAGGTATTTGTTGTTACATTACAATCGCTTTTCGACTTTAACTTAGGCTGCTGTTATAGCTATCAGGAAAATGCATCCGTATAAAAATTGTTTCACTTTTTTGGAGCACTTAAACTCAATCGTTGAACTCAATCTTGGTCTTAAAATGTTGCTTTTGAATTATAAAACTAATTCGTCAAAAAAAATTAAGCAATTGATCTTTAAATTTTCTAAAAAAGGAATTTCTTTATTTTTTCGTACGAAAAACTTTTTCTGTTCTACTTCTCAACCAGTTTCACGAAGTATTCCACTGAATTCCTATGATATGCTATGGCTAAATGTGTCAGTTTTGTTCTGTTTCGTGTTTTTACGGATGGATTTTTCTGATGGCTATAACTGAAGCCTTATCTTGGACTTTCTACATTTTAATCGTCTCCACACGTTATTCGATGTTTGCTTCGCATATCCCATCAGCTGTTTTTATGTGTCTTTTGGTTAAATCAGTACGTGTAGGTACTTATACTACATAATTTCAACCAAAACACTACCTATTTATGTTTCTTTAAATTGTTGTAGATATTATCGCTAATATGTAGGTAAGTTCTTAAAAAAAACGTATATTTTAAGGTATTTTTGTAGATCGTACCGTTATCGGACACTTCAGTAGTTTAAAGTAAGACCGTAAATTACAACAGAAGATGAGCCCGCATAATGTCAATAGTTTGTAGGTACGATCTATATGTTCGATTAATTGTTAAAAGTATATTGATACAAAATTAGGATGCTAATTCAGCTAATCAGCTATACTTTACATAGTATGTGTTTCCAAATTCTGGGGCAGACTCCGACAACCGACACAAGACATTTATCTCCGAGCGACTTTTGAATCACATAAGTTATTGTAGCCTATTTGGAATTTAAAAAAAAAACTATCTGAAAGATATCAAAACATTAAATAAAACATAAATCATGTGAATAAAACTTTGTTTCCTACTTTGTTCTCCGAGAAAATAAATTTAAAATTTCATTTATTTAAATCAGCCTGTTCTGCTGATCTACTTTTACTCCTATTACCGCCTATAATCGTAGTCACTTCCCAGCCACACTGCCACTAGAGGTAGTAGGTACCAAATTAATGACAAAAAAGACGTCCACATTTATTTTGTGTTCCTATTAGTTTCCCCTAGCAAACAGACTACCTGCTGCACCTACTATACAACTTATGCCCAGCAGAAACAATTCCAATAAACCCAGTGCTGATTCTGAGTGTGGTCGTCAGTCTTCCCCTCGAATTTCGAAATCCAAGTCCCCTTCCCGACGGAGAGGAGGCCGTCTTTCGCATAATAGGTATAATAATATTACAGTAACGCATTCTGCTAGCCTTTCAACAGCAGACCATGCCCAACTACCTTTCATGATTGCCTGTTTACCAGACTTTATTAACTTCCCCACATTTCTGGAGGAAATTCAAGAAAAAAAATCTCTTACCACTAGAAAATACTCCTTTCTTTATGATTCGTGAATTCGTGAATAAACTGAACACTGAATACGAAAACGAACACTCTCCTCTTGGTTGAGAACACTGAACTGAACACAAACAACAAACAAACATCCTCGCCTTCGCCTCACCTCTGCGGCAACACATTGACAAATACACCTTTCCCCATGAAAGATAAAAAAAATTATTTTGATCTGCCTGCAAAATAAGCAAAATGAATCCGGAAAGTTGAAAATTACGATTGTGCCTATTGGGTTTTGATTGCACTATTCCATTGGATACGTAGTGTGCCCTGCCTGCTACCATCTCTGGACTGCTGATAGAAAAGTTTACAAAAGTTGCGCAATTCTGAGGCCAGGCTAACGCGATCAAGCAGCGAAAATGTTGTTTGTTGCTGACGCTTTTCAAATTCAAACGCTTGGAGTTGAACGTCGCGTCGCGTCGCTGAGTAGTCGCGGACTCGTGGCGTGGCGAGTGTTTTTGCAAATTTTTGCCGTTCAAGCAACTTGTCCAGACAGAGAAGCGACGGAGTCGCTGTGATTCAAGCGCCAGCAACAAGTCTGATTAACAGGCACGCAGCAGTCGAACAAGTATATCAGAGTCAGAATAGAAGCGCGCTTTTCTTCACAGTACACTACCCACATACAAATACAACTTGTTGATTTCATATCGTATTTGCATGTATGGATGCATGTTCAGTTACTTGGTTGAAAAAAGAGAGAAAGAGAGGAGCATTGGTTTTCGGGTTGTTGGAATTTCTTATTACGTGGAGGGGGAATCGCTTGTTTTGAAAAGAACATAATAAAAGATAAAACTACAGTCAAGTCACACCCCACATGTGCCAGTGCGATGGTATGTAAACACACACACATTCAGTCTGAGTCAGCACCGCCATCAGTCCCATGTTAATGACGTAGTTCTTCTCTTCCCATGCTGGGTAAATACTTTCTATTCCACATGAGATCCTGTGAAGCATATTTTAACGTCTTCGTAAACTTGTGCAGTGGTTAAAGGTTGTTTAAGTCCGGTCGGTACTAATAAAACATTTTTAGTGCTCAGCTTCTCAAATACTCCTTGTACTGGCTTTTATGATACTTTTTTAATACAATTGGCTGCCTGAAATACGGGCATGAGCACTGAGCAGCCACATGGGGCAAAATGTATTTTGATGAGGTGTTTAAATTAATTGTTTCAATTGAATTTTTTTAGATTGGGAGTTGGGACTTGATTTATATTTTATAACGCATTCGTGAAATTTAAGGTGGACACTATAAATAAATAATTATGGCGAATTCAGATGATTTCCATATGAACTTTCGGATTTCTAGTTTTTCAAGTCTGACTGCGTTTGTCTCTCTTTTGTTGATCTAGGTTGATCACATGACCATTTATTTGTCAGCTGATTTTGGTGGAGAGGTAACCCGGTAGCCGACCAATGTAATCAAGAAAACCCTGGATTCAATTGACATAACGAATAGACACGTGTATCGTTAACAAAAGTACCTTCCACCTTTGTAGAGTCAGGAATCTACTTTAGTTGACTTTCGGTGGTAAAGTGTCCGGTCCACGACGTTTTAGTAAGCATAATATGTCTTTAGCTCTGACGAGTTGTCAGTGGGGTGGGATCCGGACTGCCGTACTTATAGATACATGCGTGAATTATGGGACACCCTTTATATATAAAAATGTTATGTTGGTTCAAAAACTCGAAAAGTTTTGCACCGATTGAGCTCAAATTTTCAGAGAGTCTTTGATGTGGTAAAAATTGGACAATTGCAAAAACTTTTCTTCGACAGTCTTGGAAGCCAACGTTTTTAAAATTGGTAACATTGATATGCATAATGCATTGTCCTGATAGACAAGAATATTATCTAGATTTAGACAGTACGGTTTCTGGAAAAACAAAAAAATTCCATGTACCACAGAGCATTAGATACTGTTGAGACTTGAACGTTAATTCAACCAGAGCGCTTTGGCAATACCTTGCCATGACAACTTATATTTTAGTTATGTTTCTTTATGTGTGGCAATACTGTTTACTTTTTGAATTCCAACGATAGTATCTGTCACTCTTTTAACTTTGCCTTTTTTTCACTTCACGTGTTCATTTCATTCTTGCTCAATAAATATATTTCAATCGTTTGCTTTTATGAATTACCTTTTTAATCAAGCGCAATAATTACAATAAAACTGTTTATCACTGATTTAAATTTGAAATTGAGTTTTTTAATTTTCTAGTTTAAAGTAAATTCAATCCTAAACAAACATGGCAGGACCACGTTTCCTATATCGAAAGATCGGCGTCTGCTACGTTGAGCTTCCTATTTAGAGGAAAGAGGTACTTTAGCCCCAAGCTACTTCTCCTGCTCTACAAAGCTCAGGCTAGACCAGGCCTGGAATATTCTTCTCATATATGGGGCTCGGCCCCAAAACATTCATTTAACCTACTTGACAGCACACATGGAGACGAGCAGTTCGACTTATTGGAGACTCTACACTCACTTCAAATCTACAACCGTTGGTACACAGAAGACAGTCGCTGACCTATGCTTGTTCTATAGGTACTTCCATGGTAGATGTTCCGAGGAACTCAAAGACATTATCTCTCGAAATGCATCTTTTGGGCGCCCCACAAGACAGGCTGCTAATGCTCATGAGTCATGAGCCATGACCATACAGTACACTTGACAACCGCGAGGACATCAACTTTCAAAAACTCTTTTTGTTACAGGAACTCGCTTCCTGGGGATATATTTCCAGAAGTATACAATTTGCCGCAATTTAAGTGCAGAACTAACATACATCTGCAAGCATCTCGGGGCGCTGTTGAAGCGTTATAGGTTCGCCTTTCCCGTGAGAAGTATTTAAAAAAAAGGTTATTAATTGTGATTTAATTCTCCAAAAGTCTAAAATTATAGATAAGCAAATATTTGGTAACAAAATTTGGTTAACTTGAGTTTTCCTTTCGATCGGAAACTCGCTTGATTCCGGCCAGAATTACAAAAATGTGCACGACTTTATCGTTTATAGCGAATTTCGCAGAATCTCAGAGTCATATTTCAGCAAATTTTACGTTTAAAATCGTACCCACTCAAGATGTAACTGAACCCTTGTTAATTAAAAACGGAATACATACTACATAAACATATGTATTAACTACAACACTTTATAACTTTCAAATTTCACCCCGAACTGACACTTGAAAGAGCTAGTAGGCGATGAATTTCTAATTATATTGGCACTGAAGTTTTGGGCTTTGCAAAAATATACCGGGTGTGAATACAGATCGGGATTTGGGTATAGTTATTATAAATATTTATAAAACGTGTACGTGATCATGTTTAGAATGCTTATGTTGTCTTAAATATGTATTTTGATCAAAATCGTTAGAGGGTTTTTTTGTAAAATTATGCAGACAAATGTTACAACTTTGGATTCGAAAAGCACTGTTCTTAAACTGTTTAGCTGAAAACTACGTACAAGGTATTGTTCAGGATATAAAGTTTACCTAGCAGTTACATTTCCATCCAAATGGAAAATGGCGTTTTCGAAATATGAGCAATTTTTAAAGTACCATTATTAGCGATTGGGGTGGAAATCGACGACGCAGTCATGGCTCAAAAAACACTGTTTAACTCAAAACTTAGCAAAAGGTTTTACTCTGGATTTAAGCATTACCTGCCAGATACATTTTTATCATAATGAGCAGTTTTTTTAAAGTCATATTTTTAGCGCGTTGGGTGGATATCAAAGGACGCAGTGATTTTAGAGAAAAACTGAGTTTACTATCAAGTTAAGAATGACGATAGTACCTATCTTGAAAATAAGTATTTGTTAAAATCGTTTTTACCCGTTTTCAAGAAAAAGCCAATTTTCAAAAGTACCTACTGTTGTTGGACTTTTTAGCGAAAAACTGGGTATGCAGTCATGGCCTACATTAACCCAACGATCAATTTTTGTTAAAATGGTAAACAGTTTTCGAAAAAATGTAAATTGTTTAAATTTTAGGAAAAGTACCGTAAATATTAGGGATAGAAGTTTGAAACAAATCCGACCAAGTGTTTAGGTTTCAGTGCTATGGGACGGACAGAATTGCGAGACTTTTTTGAGTCTTTTTGAATTGATCAAAATCTCGAGTTCGAAATTTTGTACGAAAACAATATATGTCAGTGTCAATGATTTTTTATTTAGAAATATTAGAACCGAACTTGATATATACCTACCTAATAACAATTATGTACCTACATTATAGCATACTAAATTGTGAAAAAGTGTACCTACAAAATCGTAAGTAGAATTATTTCGAGATGCAAGAATTTTAAAAGTAGATAAGCCGAATATGAAAACCAGAATTTCGTAGGACACGCTGTGCCAAATAATTGTAAAATAAAATGGCCATCAATAAAAAATCCTGAATACGAGGACCGGAATTCAATTAGTAAAATCTATTCTACTTTGGTTTGGTACCTGAATGCCCATTCTCTCTCACTGGTTTGAAAATCACTCACTGTCCGACAGCGTTCAACAAACAAACATTTATTTGGCAGCTACTATCAGGCGCGCATGCAAATTAAATAGGGAGGGGACTTGGAGACAGACACAGTGTAGACAGTTTCTTTTTTTGAAATTTACCATACAATAGCAGACGTGTTCATGAACTTCACTTCAAGAAGATAACCTCGTATTCAGTGGATATTAATTTTGATATAATATTATGTACAACCATTGAGTTTATATACAGTGTATATATATATATATTTATATATAGTGTATAAACTCAATGGTACAACCTAATGTAAGTAGCTATACTGATAAATATTTCTACATTACGTTAGAACTTCGTGTTCGTACAATATAAAAAGTATGAACGCCGTCTACTTTGTTGTTTGTTTCCTTTTCTATATTCACCATCACCAGGTCAAGAGAATTCTATAGATTCAATTAAATTTGCGCCAAAACAAAGAAAGGAACTTTTTTTTTTATATCAGGGAGGGAAGTTAAAATTAAATGGCACTTTTAAGTTACCTACCTATTGTATCGCATGCAGTTCTGGTAGTTGGGAGGTACATTGTACAATTTGAAATGTTTGGTAGCAATGGAGTTTTTTTTTGTATTCGATCAAAGTTGCCCATGGTAGGGTACTCGTTTCGTTAGTCGTTTAGCTACAAAAAGGTAGCAACTAGCAATGATCCATGTACTGTACAATACATACATACATAATTATACATTGTACAACATACAACTTAATTTTATGCATTATTGCTAACTGTGTGACGACCTCTTCAGCGATGCCAAGTCTCTAATTGTAAATTGTGGAATCCTTTTCATTCGATTTAGCAATGAAAATTTCACTGTGTTTAATTTATATTTTCAAGCTAAATTATTGATTGTTTTTCGCGGAAGATGTACCTAGGTACCTTACCTAGTTAATTTTTAAATTTAAAATTTTCTTTCAGTATTTTGTACGTCAAAAACCTCAAAACAGTGTAGATATAGGTATGTGATGTCGTGTGGTCTGGCGATAAATTACCCTGAAATCAATTTTCTGGCTTTATCATGCTTTTGAGTTGGCATAGCTGATCCTCTTTATCCATCCTACCATTCATTGTTATATGCTAGACCTAATATTAATGGTAGGTCATTCCCATATAAAAATTTTACGAAATATTAAACAATTTAGATTTTTTCGAAAACGACTCTAAAAATTTGAACCAAAATTGATAGTTGAGTTAATGTAGGCATTCTTAACCTGACTGCATACCCAATTTTTCGCTAAAAAGTCCAGCAACGGCACTTTTAAAATTGGCTTTTTCTCGAAGAAGGTACAAACGATTTTAACCAAAACGTATTTTTAAGATACTATCGTCATTTTTAACTTGATAGCAAACTCAGTTTTTCTCTAAAAACACTACGGCCTTTGATATCCACCCAAATTCCTAATAATAGTACTTAAAAAAACTGCTCATATCTCTAAAACGCCATTTTTGATTATGATAAAAATGTAACTGGCAAGTAATGCTTAAATCCATAGTAATATCTAACAGTTTCAAAGGAGTGTTTTTTGAACCAAGAATGCGTCCTTCGATTTCCACCCCAATCGCTAATATCTAATGGTACTATAAAAACTGCTCATATCTCGAAAACGCCATTTTTGATTTGGATGGAAAGGTAACTGCTAAGTAATGTTTAAACAGTTTAGTAACAGTGCTTTTCGAATCCAAACTTGTAATATTTGTCTGCATAATTTTACAAAAAACCGCTCCAACGATTTTGATCAAAAGTACATATTTAAGACAACATAAGCATTCTAAACATCACGTTCTTAGTTTTTATCAGAAAACTCGATTATAGACGTTTTATGAATATCGATTTTTGAAGGCGTACCTAGTTACGAGACGGCCTTGACTAGTTTTCTTTTTCCCACTATGACAAAACTCAGAAAGCTAATGGCTGCGTTCAATTGACCGCTATACGTCTACCACATAACATCCGAGTTAAAGGAACGCAACGACCACTTGAGCTCTGACGCTAGCTGAACAAAAGTTACATTTGGTTTTGCTTTCACTCAACGTTGCCATATTCACAGTTTTAACTGTAAATTACAGTTTTTAAGACAAGCTTACAGTTTTTAAAATGGACTAGTACAAATTACAGTTTTTTTTTAAAGTTCAGATTTGAAAGAATAAATTAAAATGTGCTTTAAATCGTAGTCCTTCGTATTTAAGCATGTTATATTATTTAAAATGAATTGTTTTGTGTTATTTTTGTTTAATAAAACTAAAAAAAAAACGTAATTTCAAAAAAATCATAAAATTGGTTTTTGAAGGTTACAGTTTTTTGGTTGAAAATACAGTTTTTTTTTGGGAATTTACAGTTAAAAAAAAAAAATAAATCTGGCAACATTGCTTTCACTACAAAAATAAATGTATTATACATTAAAAAATTAGATGGAAGCCTTTATTTCGTTTTCCATTACAAATAAATGTACCATGAAAATTATTTTGTTTATTTTGAAAAATGGATTTACTTTCATTTTACATTACTCAATCTTGCGGGCAATTTTGCGCTAGATTGAAAACTTTTCCTGAAATTGAAAAATCATAATACATGCATATAAGTAGATATAGCCCGCCCCAACAAAGGAGTTGAGAGTTCCCAAGATGCGGATTATCAATTTATTTAAGGGGATATTTTTCTCTTAAAATATTTTTGATCACATAAAATTGTTAAAAATTGCGCGAGAAATGTTCACTTAAGTTGGGAAGGACTATACATATATACAGTGAGCGTCAAAAGTGAGTAAACACCGATAATTTTTTGAGTTTTCTTTAGAGTCTGTAAACAGGTCTAAAAAGGTCAACAATCTGTAAAATGTTTGACTACGAAATAACAATAATTGAACATATCTATTTTATGTCGACAGCAAAAAATACTTTATAAATAGCTATTTAAAAAAAAATTGTATCCAAACTCCATCAAAGACAAACGAAAACCGCATTGGTGTTCAAACACTTTTCACGCTCACTGTATGTACTAGAATTCTAGAGCATAATGGTGAAATGTCAAATTTTTTTTTATATGGAGTTTGATATGCAGCTAAGTCATATAGCGGTCATTGGAACACGGCCAATGTGTAGGTATAGTTAATTTGACAATTGGCAACAATTTTTTATTCAACATTGTAATGTTTTGCAAATCATCAGATCCTTTGCGTCTTGATTTCACTGATTGGGCTACAAAAAACCTTTATATTATTATGTAGCTTGTGGATTGTGCGCTTCAAGTCGTACTTTTTCACCGTCAAATTTTGTTCAGTGATGAAGTTCACTTCTTTCTCGGTGGTTTTGTTAATTATGTTCATTCAATTGAATTGAAATCCAAGTGATCTATTAGATATCTACCGATGCACCATACAAAATTTACTGATTTGTGTGGTTTATGGACTGGCGGCATCAACTTCGTGTTAAAACTAAAAGCATTCAATTCTAATTAAGGAGTCTTCCAGATCCAAGTTTGATCTATGTCTAAGCCCAACCAATGCCTTGGAGACAGTTAGCGAACGATGTTCATCGTATTGCTCAACAGCGATTCGTATTGTTTATTGGACATTTTTGTGTATTGCAGCGATTTTAAAATATGTGATGCAAATTATCTTTTCAACGGGTTGCTCAACTTTTTAAATTTTTCGTTTGCTTAAATGTTGAATGGTGTTGACTGAGGCGGAATTTGAGTGCCGCTACGAGTTGCAGTGCAGCACATTTTGTATCGACTCATGACGGTTACTTAATGTCGAAGTACAGTATGCTGTATTTGTTCCATTTAACTGTTACCTACAGACAAATTTGGTCAACTTATCAACTAGGTGAACGTTGCAAGAAAGTATTCAAGAATGGAATTAGTTGATCAATTAGGTGTACAAGTACGATCTGTAAGTGATTGTTTGAATATATGAATCCTAACGCATTCAAAGCTTCTCCGCATAGCTAGATACTTAAGGTGCTTGTCCATTTGAGAGTAGTTACTCTCGGCTGACTGTCCACTTGATAGTAATATTTTCGAAATTTTAATATCGAGAGTTTCTTTGATAGAACTTTGAGAGTTTTAAACCTGAGACTACTCTCATAACCGTGTCCACTTGATACTTCTTCTGCTAGTTAAAAACACTGACAAAAACCATTTTCATGAAAATAAACTAAATTTTTTTTAATTTTCCGCTTGCTTCGATGAGTTTGTGATATAATTAAAATGTGTTCTTATTTTTATTGTCATATTGTCAGATGTGTTCCCAAAGGAGAAGTAAGTAAAATAGCGAAATTTGGCACGGAAAAAACAAGTTCTTCCTCTTGGAACTTTGGAAGGAAAAGTTTAATGAATTAACAGAAATGTCAAAATAAAACACGCTGAAACGGCTTTCGTGATTTATAAATTACTTCGGCCTAATTAAGTTGGTGGGAAACTACGGATAGATCGTCGTCGTCGTAAACTCTGGGAAGGGTCTTCTCTTCAAATTGTAGATGCTCATCAGGAGCAATTCAGGGATTTTTAACATTCGGCAACAATAGTGAAATAGAATATATAATTCAATCTGTTCGGCCCACTATTTATAAAAAAAGATACCAAATTAAGGGAAGCCATAACAGTACGTGAGCGTGGATTGGTAACACTATGAGCCGATTTATTTCCTCCGATATCCAATGTTCTGCCATGTCGACTCTCGACAGCTACTCGCAAAATACGAGCCGTGTTGGAATTTTGAGAGCTAATCTCCGATAGTGATCAGAACATGTGTCCACTTGCGAGTGACTTTCAAAAGGCTCGAATCTCGAGATTAAAAAGTTAACTCTACGCGAAATACTCTCAAGACTATGTCCACTTGCGAGTTTCCTCTCGAGAGCTGCTTGAGAGCTGCTCGTACTCGCAGCATTTTTACTCTCAAATGGACAGGCCATTTATACCTACTCCTCTTGTAAGAAGATTATTGTTTTTTTTCCTGTCCCCTTAAGGCCGGCCGTATAGCAGGGATGATAATGCTGAACCCAAAAAAAGTAGTAAATTGCCCGAAAAAACGAAGTAGATTTACAAAAAACGAAGCAAACATTTGGCGAAATGCTTAAAATGATAAAGTTAGGTCTTCAATGGGATAAAGGGATCTATAGAAGGATGTGTAGTCTGACAGAAGCATATAAATGATATTCTATACTATAGTGCAGTGTTTTTCAAACTTTTTGAGTATGCGACCCCTTTGTTTGTAAAAACAGTTTGGCGACCCCCACATTATAATGTGTCAGTTCTTCAAAAAGCTACATACACTGAGCCCCTTCAAAACCCGGTCTAATTACATAACATTTTATTTATTTACTGAAGAAGACATTATTTTGCAAAACTTTTCCTAATGCCAAACGTTTCATGCGGATACACTGCTTTCTTCATCGATAAGTTCTGGCATCCAAGGTGTTACCTTCTGAATTATATGATGTACTTAAAGATGTGATCCGAGCTGTGAACTCTATTAAAGGCAAGCAAAGTCACAATGGCGAACATTTCCATATAAAACTATCCATTGTGACCGTCAAAATATTTAAGTTGAAGACTAAAAATGATTATTGGTAAGGCCCATCAAGGCCTTGCAAAGTCGGCTGTTTAGGACCATATGTGATGAAATGGGTTCACTCCATCAAAATCTCCTTTATCAGACAGAGGTCAGATGGCTGTCAAAAGGAAAGGTATTGACACGAGTTCTGGAATTAAAAGCTGCATTATTTAGGTATGTTCTTACAAGATTCAAAATCTGAAATTCGAATCATTTTTCTGATCCCACCTGGCTTTTCAAAGTATCATTTCTCGCAGATCTTTTTGACTACTCCAAGGGAGAGAAGAAAGCATTATAACTGCAAAAGACAAAATCAGAGGATTCCTCGTAAAACTTCCTTTGTGGCCAGAGTCTTTACAAACAAAAATTGTTTGATATTTTCCCTGCGTTCAGATATGTCGCACTAACAAATGTTGTGTTCTGTTTTATTTTTTTTTTTGGCACGGGCTTTTGTTTATTAATCTTACCGGCTTGAGAGCGCGACCCCCCAAGGAACTCTTGGCGAACCTCTAGGGGGTCGTGACCCACAGTTTGAAAAACACATGCATTACATGACACATTTTTTTCGTGATATTTATATTTCGTTGATTTTTTCGTCGTTGTTGATGTATTTAGAGTCAAATTGATCAATATTGTCTATTTTAAATGATATTTTGAACCATAAATAAACGAAGTAGAAATAAGTTGCTACGTAGCAGATGAACAATAATTAAAAAATGAAGTAGATCTACTACATATGAAGTAAATTATCATCTCTGCCGTATAGCCTTTATTTCAATTGATTATAGAGCGGAATTTGAGGCAACTGACCTAGTCGATTTTTTTTCGCAGGCTTTTCGAGTGTTGTCTCGTTTTTTTTCACACCAAACGAAATGGCGAAATGTATTACAAATATTTGTTTGTGGTATACCTTACCTACTAATTACTAATTAAGCACGTTTTTATTTTAAATACAATTTGCCGTAAAAATGCCACATGTTGAGAGGACGCCTTTCTACAAATACGAAACCTACTCGCCTAGCAATAGCATCCACAAAATACGAGATAAAGAAATTCGTTTCCAATATAGGTACTGACTACTGAATATAGAATAGATAGAGAGGAGAAACAACAAACGATGAGGAATGAATCTGAATGTCGTTTCGAAACCGAAGTTTCCAATTTGGAACAGAGCCGCATTGCTAGCAATAGGTATACGAGCACTTTCTACAAAATTTCACTACGAAATCGAATACGAAACCAATATCCCTCCAAAGTGGGAATCGTCGCACTGGTATTGTCGTCATCCCCCTTTCCAACAAATGAACTTCCCCTGCGCACTATCGCTCTGAATTCTGATAACAAAATGTACAGGAAAAGGAATTCAGTTTCAGTTCAGTCTGGCATGCTTCGACATTGGGCAATGAATGGCCATTAGGTATCGTATATATCGTGCAACTTTCTCTCATCGATAGATTTATTTTATGTGATTCAGTTCAAGTGCCTAAAGCTAGATGGAGAGGGGCTAGACGGCGAGAGGCATGTGCGCAGCATTTAGAGGAATTTATACGTGCAAAGGTAAATTGAAAAAGAGGCACGTTTCATCCGATAACAGAGGCAGCTACGATACCACGGCGAGGCGAGTATGACCATGATATAGCCAGCTTGCTGTTTGTTAATGTTCGGTTCGATGCCTTCTCCATTGCATGGGTTTATCGGAGTGATTGGAAATGCTACCATTTATTTATGGCAGCCTGGTAAAAGTCGAACGAGTCGATGCCTTCAAAACGATTTCAAGGAATCGATTTTATTGGTTTGGCGAATGAATCGTTTCGTTCGACACCGATTAAATTTTTCCACATCACAAGCGATAAGCGTCAAGCGGTCGATGTTGATTGAAAATTGAAACATTTAAAAAAAATTAATGTATTTTTGTAATTTGATATTTTATTTGAATCTAGAAATAAAGTATGTAAGTTTGATGTCCTTAAATTAGAAGGTATTTTATTGAATTTAAATTGTATAGGTTAGGTACCTATAGACGTCCCATTTACTTGGCCAGTTTAATTTTCGGCGACAGTATATTATGAACTCCTATTAAATTGGTGAAACAAGTGTTTATAACGGCATTTGACAAAATGCAATTTATCTATTTTTAACTGACACGATGAACGAGACCGGTTGATTTATAATATGTTTGTTGCTTTTGTGGTGTTATCATGTAGACGATAATCAAATCATTGGGCTTTACCAATTTTAACCTTCAACTTAAATATATATTTCGATGGTCACAAAGCGTTGCCACTAAATTCTAAAGCAAATGTAGTACGTTAGCCAACAAAATGTAGCATTTTAAAACACAAAATGTAGTACCTACCTACCATATGTTTTTTTTTTTTTTTTTCATTCTTTATTCTCTTTAATTAATAAATACTTAACAATTTCTTTAATTTAGACTCATACTTTTACACAATAGAGAATAGCTAGTGACATTTTTTATTCTGCTTAGGTAAAGCAATAAATAGTGTTAAATGTCACTTAAAAAATATAAAATTAATTAACAATTTCAAATTTTATAATCAGTGTGGGGTGACAATATTTAGTTTACTTTAGTATTATTTATAATATGTAGGTATGCAAATTTTTTGTTTTGTGCTGAGGCAATATTTTTATCCGATGTATGTGAGCAAACCTTCGATTTCATCATGATTGAATTCAAGAAGCCATGATTTAAGTTTACTTATAAATATGTGATAAGATCTTAGGAGTCTAATATCAGGAGGAAGACGATTATAAAGTTTACAAGATACAACTGGGTAGGAGTTTCTATAGTGAGTGGTGCGAAAAGCTGGAATTTCAACAGCAAGACTTGAAGCGCTACGTAGATTTCGAGTACTAAATATTGGACTCTGCATGTAGCCACCTCTTAAAAAAAATATCTTAGAGACTCTAAAAAAGAATAAATGGCGCACTGGTAGTATTTTCAAGGTCCTAAACAAAACCATAGAATGAGCGAGGCGATGAGCATTACTTATTCTCCTTACAGCACATTTCTGCAGGACGACAAGTGGTTTTAGATTGGTTGTGTAGGCACTCCCCCAACAACTTATTCCGTATTGCAATTTCGAATGAAAGATTCCATGATACATTGTTTTTAGAGTATCATTTGAACAAAACTTTCTGAGGCGATAAAAACACCGAGTGGAAGAGCGTAGGTACTGCTTCAATAGCGAAATATGTTGTGTCCAACTCATGTTTTGATCAATTATTATTCCGAGGTATTTAAAATTTTGAACAACTCCAATTTGAAAACAGTTTGAGTTGCATAAGGCATTTTGATTAAAAGTTTCACCTGACGTTGAAGAACAAGCACAATCAATTAAGTTAAAGCGTGGACAGTCAAAGGAGTGGAAATTGATATCAATATATGGTGGCTCAGGCGAACTCAAACTAAAAAACATTAATTTGGTCTTCTTACTGACAATTAGCCTGACTGACAATTCAAGAGACGACACTTTCGATTTCAACTGTGCATTTTCCTCTTTGAGTTCCTGCACAATGCCAAGGAAGTCAGAGTTTATTTTTTTCAGAATAATAATCTCTTCGTAAAGCAAATCCAAGGTTATTGCTCTGTGGTGACGTAGAGCATTTTCATCATCATTTTCAACGGCGCGGCGGCGGCGAGACCCCCTTGATGTTCATCTGTTTCGCTAGGCACATTCGATGGTTTATGCGAATTTGGCTGCTTATGCATAGAATCGAGCTTTGATGTTTGTGCGTTTACCGCTTATTTTTTTTTGTTTTTCAATGATGTCTTATTTGACGATGCGCTTTTAGATGGTGGTTCTCCATATTGTTGTTGTAGAGATGCGCTTCTAGGCGGTTGTTGACGTAGAGGTAGAGGCCTCGATGACGATGCGCTTTTGGATGCTACTGCAAGTTGTTGTTGCGCAGATGAGCTTGCGGGTGATAGCACTGAATGTTGTTGCTGCAGTGATTTCCGTCGAAGCGCAGTACACCTATCACATCGATATTTAATATCGTTAGCACTCATATATTCTAAGTCCATTAAATTAATATTAACACATTTGCAATGAAAAATGGAAATACAGTCTGCACAATTGATCTTAGAGGCACAGGAGTGCTCTATTATTTGATTGCATACTAAGCAGTTCATTTTAGCAAAATACAAGTTAATTTGGAAACTTTATGTGAACTAAACTTGCGTGTGCACCCCACGACAGACACACAGAATCAAATTTTTTGTATTGATTTTGTCGCGTAGGGCTATGAAAAAAGTGGGCATGCGTGAAGCTTTAATAGAGCTTAGTATACCTAATGGCAGGAGTTTGCATGCAGCTGATGAACATAAATGTAGATTATGGCTACTGCATCCTTTTGAAAATATAGATTTGGGCAGACAGCAACTAAGCAACTAGCAACTGTCAATAAGCAACACGCAACTTTATTTTAACCTATTCTCACAAGCAACAGTATTGCCTGAAATTTTTAGCTATCAGGGATATTTTTCCTCAACTTCTACGAATTTTGTGTTGTAAACAGGATCGTCCGACATATTTTCCAAAACATAGAACGTAGTATGCGGAAATGTGTCAATAATTACAAATGTTGCTACTAGAACATGCGCTGTGTATCGCTAGCGATAATAATTGAAGCAATCAGCACCTTATTCATAACACTTAATTAAATCTGAATTAGGGTTAATGTTGATTTAATTACAGAAAACATTATTCATAAACTTTTTTCGAAGTTAATTTCCATTTAATCAAGTGTCAAAAAATTAAATACCGACATCGGCATTCAGGAGCAAATTAACTCTGAATTAATTTTTTCATTGACTCAAATCATGGCATATAATAATTATTATGCTATTATTTCATTACCAAATATCGTATTTGTAATTAATTTGTGCATTAGCACAACAAAAATTAGTGTTTTCGAATTTAAATAATAAAAATTTCCGTCAAAAAAATCTCATGCCAACTGCGTAATACAATTTGCTTAAATCGTCATGACGTTCTTATTTCATGCACACTACATTCGAGAGAAAAATGTCAGAATTTATCAAATATTTCTACCAATTGCATACTTTTTCATATACTTTGGTATACTTTTAGGCTTATTGCCTTAATTCATTGATTAGCTGGTATACGAGCAAATATTAGCATTTTTTAAGTCTTAATTAAAATTACATTTTCGCAATTGACGTGAATTAGCTGAGACACTGATAATTAACGGATTAAATGAATCTAATGAATAAGGCTGTTAATGACTGGCTTATAATTAAAATTATAAGTCAGCTGGAAAGCCAGAGCATCAAAGGCCTTCGGCTAAAGACCTCTAATTTAATTGAATGTAAAATAACTATGACCGATAATAGCCGTGTTTTATTATGCCCGTGATCTGAACCGGATCAGATCAGCATAATAAAACAAACTAGGATCAATTGTAATTTTTTTGACATTTGAAAGTGGCTTAAAAATTTTATGCGAGAAACGGATTGGTTTGATTGGTTATTGGGTTGTCCAAATTTTGTAAAGCGGCCCATAGACACCACACTTGTGTCCGCACCGGTGTCTGTGTACGGAAATGTGCGCTGTGTGTGGGCTGGTGCGCACACCGATTTTGGTGTCAGACGCGGTGCGAGTAAAATCAAAAGTTTTTGATTTTTGGTGTAGGTGTCTCGATCGGTGTGATGTGTATGGCGGAATGCCACTCAGGTGTCAGTACACCTGTGCAGACACAAGTGTGTTGTCTATGGGCCGCTTAAGCCACTTTATTTGTATTGTGTTCATAGAACTACCAACACACACGAATAAAATTATTCGCCTAAAAGTATACTATCATGCTATCATGAAAAATGATCCAGATAGAAAGTTGGATCACGTGTTGTTGTTGCAAATTAGTGTTAATTTGTGATCTGGTTCAGATCACGGGCATAATAAAATACGGCTAATATTGCGTGTTTCCTATTGCCAGTTGCTTATTGATTGATGCCTCAATGTGAGAGCCGACTTAAGGGAAGTTGGTTTTGTCTGACAAGATTTCAAACTTCTCACTGTCATTGCACACATTCTTTAGTAATGCCGGATTGAATTCATTTGCCTTATGGCAGAGTTGAATGCAGTAGGAGGTACTACATTACGCAAACAATTTCAGAACGCAGAATGTTGATGCTGTTTTCATTTGTTATATTTCTAAAAACTCGGAATCCGAAACCACGTTCGAAAACCGATCCATATTTGCAGTTGCTTGCTAGTGCGGCCCAAGACAAACACTTCGTGTCGTACGTAAATGGAAGCAATCAGCTCATAAAAAAGTAAAATGGTTAGGCGGACCTTAGGAAATGTAGTACTTTAGGGTAACGATGTTGTATGTAGTACAGCCTTAAAAAATCAAGCAAATATGTAGCACAGTACTACATAAGTAGTACAAGTGGTAACGCTGGCTCACAATAGAATTTTTATATGAAAATGTTCGGTATTGTGTCTTCGTAAAAGTTAGTCTGGGTGGGTACTGCAAATAGTAACGAGCGTTATTAAGAACAGCACGTCACGTGGAAGATTATTATAATAAGGGCATGTGTGTCGACAGGGTAACAATTAGAGGAAAGGCCTTAAGTCTATTACTAACAAGGTTGAGGTACGCGTTGATACTATATGACGAGGAGAAGCGACTAGTACTTCTATATTTTTAAATCATGCCTTATTTCCGAAATTTGTTTAAGCAAGATGTAGATACAGTATTAGATATAATACTTTGTTATCAGCACGGGAAGTAAGCATTGTACATCAACACTTTCAGAAGTGTCAGAAAATTAGCCGACTATAATTATTTAGCGCAATTGTTACACGGCCTAAGTGTGCTATTATCGAGAATGTGCAAATGCGTAACGTTGGCATAAGTGTATACTCATAATAGTGTATAACAGTGACTTTATTTATTTCTTCCAACTTTTAAATGACGACATGCTGCAGCAGCGTTAACAGACGGCATCATTACGTAATCTTGAATGACAAAAATCTCGAAGACTAAAAATCCCGATTTTTTTTTTTAATCTCGAATGCAAAAATAAAAAGTAAATTCGAGATTTTTTCGAGATTATGCTTTCTAAATTTTTACATTCGAGATTTTTGCTTTCGAATTTTTTTTTCGAGATATCGTTGTAAACCCTTAACAGACGACACCTTAAAAGTTGGCTGATTGAATCACAATGTAGGGTGAGAGTGAGACGAGAGCGAGATCAAGTCTAGCGCGAGTTGTCAAATAATTTCCAATCAAAGGAAGGAAATGCATGCAGCAACAGCAATACACAATGGCGCGAGACTAGTTGGTGTTGCCTCGCCTCGCTACCATTTTTCGGAAAATTGGAAAAATCTCGCCCGAGACACCTTTGACATTTACTCTCTGAGTTAGAAACGACGCCATTTTCATAGAAATGTGCTTATGGTTGCCACTTGTGTTTTTTCAAGCAAACAGGACGGCACTTTTACAGCTTTCTAGTTCTAGTTCCTAGGCGTCGTAATTTCGCAAATTACTTAAACCTAGGTAGGTATATTTTAATCGTATACTTAGGAACTAACTACAAAATGTTACTTATATCTACATATAAAGTGCTGATAGGTATGTAGTGTAGTGTAGGTGTAAGACAGTAGATAAGCATTTCATAGGAATTCAGTGGAACCTGTTGTGGAATTGACTAAGAAGTTGAACAAAAAAAGTTGTACGTACGAAAAAATTAATAAATTCGTCTTCTAGAAAATTGACAAACAATTGCTTAATTTTTTTTTATGAACTAACTTTATAATTCATAAACAACATTTTAAGACCAAGATTGAGTTCAGTCATACATACATACATACATTCCACAAACTATGACACATTGGATTTGACATAACAGTCGACGAATTTATATTCACCTTTATTGTCGTCGTCGTCTGTCGCAAACGACTGTCGACGTTTGTCGTGTCGACTGTCGAGTCGTTTGGAATTTGATATTGCGTAACTGAAACGACTCGACTCTCTGAACTCTCACATCCCACATACATTCCACAAACTATGACACATGGGATTTGACATTTCAGTCGACGAATTTATATTTGGTCTGGTGTTTTGTTTGTGACTTGGTTAATTATTTAATAAAACAAATCAAAAATGAATAGTGTGACATGGTTTTTGAAAGCAGTGACGAAGAAGAAAACCAGAAAAAAGTGCTGGTAAAGTTAAGGAAGGAAATTCGAACCAAATCCAATCCATTGGATTTGCCGGCATTAAGTGGGTGGTAGAAATAATTTAAATTGCATACATTGTGTTAATAACAATTATTTTCAGATTTTAAATGTATTTTAGACTATCGAAGTCGAAGGTGGTCCAAGACAATTCAGAGATAAGGATATGCCGATTAAAATCACTTGTTGTTAGTCCCTTTTCTCCATTTCTTTCACTAAATGTTGAAATTGTCTTTTATTTGTGATTTTCATTTTAAAGAATATGTAACTATCTTTTCGTTAGTTAAATATTAAATACACAAACTTTTCTTTAACACTTGATCACGCAGTTGTTAAAACTTATTGCAAACTATATCAGTTGCAGCTCTTTTTATACCCCTGTGGCACATCCGCAAGGATACAAAAATACGATACCCAGGTACATCCTTGCGCTTTCTGTGTTTTTAATCATATTAATGATTTTTCGGCCTTAATTAGGGTCGTCGTGTAATAACTCATTACTTGAGCGCGTAGATTTATATGGTCCAAGACAATTCAGAGATAAGGCTATGTCGTCCCATTGCCGATTAACCTCACTTTTGTTAGGCCTTCGTGAATGATTTTGCCAAAGGAATATTTTTCTGCATTTCGTTCACTAAATGTAGAAATTGCGTT
Organism: Cheilosia scutellata; assembly: GCA_955612985.1. Classification (NCBI taxonomy): domain Eukaryota; kingdom Metazoa; phylum Arthropoda; class Insecta; order Diptera; family Syrphidae; genus Cheilosia; species Cheilosia scutellata. The sequence goes on along the minus strand of OY015312.1, from coordinate 48,959,147 downwards.
TTACTTGTTATCTCCATTCTGCAAAATAACTATAATTGTCTTTTTGTTAACTAAAAATTAAGTACACATACTTTTTTAACACATTATCACACAGTCTTCCGCAAAATAGTCGACGACAGAAATGTATCATTTCCACGACAAACGTCGTCACAAAACGCCTCACGCAATACCGACGATCGTCGTCGAAAAATACAATCCACATTTTTTGACATTTCAGACGCCATTTGTAGATCGTCGCCACGACAAAAGTCGTTTATTTTCAGTCGCCAATACCAAACAGCCGTGTCGCTTTTTTTAGAGTCGTAAACGACGACGACATTAAGGGTGATTAAGTTTAAGTGGCCCAAAAAAGCAAAACGATTTTTGTTCGGTTGCATTTTACTGATAGCGAATTGATTGCTCTTAGAATATTCAAACTGGATGCAATAGTGCTGATTCAGTGGTCCCTCTATTCGTTGTCAGAAAAACTCGCCGATTTACCTCATTTCATTGTGAATTGCCGGAAGATGTTAAAGCGAGAACGAGGCTCTTGTCTCGTTATCACGCCTGCATTGTGAATCACCCATAAAAGGTAAAGGCCCCACAACTTTTCATACTTTTAAGAAAATTGCAAAAATGAAAACTCCCGTACGGATATGGCCACGATAATGAAAAGAAACTAATATCTGGGCGAACCATAATTTAATAGATGGAAAAACCTACGCACTTTCTGTAAATCAATTGAAATATCTTTACTTGGTTGACATGCCCTATCTCTTCTATAAGTTGTTAAAGAAGTAGTTTCTCCAAAACGCGTACGCGCTATGCCATTACATTCGCACAGTATAAGTGTGATGTCTTCCTCATTGCAGAATCTGCCTACATAGATCTGTGTCTGAGTGTCCTAGTAGTCTTTTAGTATGTTTTCTAAGAAGAAAGATTCCCATTCCTATTCTTAAGTTTGTCGCTTGTGGTCCGTTTCTGAGCACAGGGCCTTGGTGGCCGGCTATGTTGGCCCTTCAGAGAATTTAAAGTTATTAACGCGAGCGAAGCGAGCCATACACCCCAAATTTGTTCACCACTTTTTAAGCATAATTTTTCACTTTAATTAATAGAATTCACGCAACCAGAACAATTTGGTGATGGGCCCATCTACATCAGAAAGGTCAGATCATGGATAGATGAATAAAGTTAGTTTTACAACAAAATACCCCAATTAAATTAGCAATTTCTAATGTCTAATGTAATGTCTAATCACTGAAAAATAGTTGACAGAATGCAGAATGTTCTTCAGTGTGCCCACAGTAAAACGTCAGTTTTAACCCTCATCCTTGACCTTTTAAGTTAAACTATCTTTAAGTTAAACTATCTTTAAACTAAGTGTTGGGCTTAAACCAGCATTGAAATGGAACACACCATTTCGTCTAAAAAAAAGCTTTGCTTTGAGTAGGTCAATGTAGATCACTATAGACATAGACCATAGTATTCTAATCATTACTTTATCCCCTTTAAGTATTTAATATTTACTTAATAATTAAAAAATACAGCAAGGTATAGAGGTTAATCAGAACTTCCAACAACTAATAACAAGTTCGTGCTGAAAGCTAAAATGCCATGCAATCCGCGCTGTGTCCCATATACAATTATAATTCGACTTTCACACGCATATGTAGGTGTATACCTACTCACATATGTAATCTCGGCAAAACACGAATCCCATTCCATTAAACAAATTATAATCTTTTCTTTTAACAATAAACCGTTTTTTAATTGTTAAAAACAACTCGGATCTCAGAACCATTCAGAGTCTGCTGCTACAAAATTTAAAAACAAACTCTCAGTCAAATTTAGACACTATACCTAAATGAAAACGAAATTTGTTTATAAACAAATTCTACGGCCAAGACATGTTAATATTAACAATAAAATATATAAACTACTAGGTGCACAGAAAACCCCACAGCTGGTCGGTCAGCCGCGCCAAGCTCACGAAAAAAAAAAAAAAAAAAAAAAAACAGAACTTATCACTAAAAGTGAGAGTGAAAAGAAACGACGGGCCGGCCGCCGCACGAGTAGAAAAAGCATGAAATAAAAAGCACCGCACCGACACCGCCACCTCAGATGGTCAATCTGATTCACCCATAGTGAAGCAATCGCCCAACCAACCCAACCAGCTCTAGAGCTCTCCTGACTCACTCATCCAACCAGTCTGGCTGCAGCGCTTCTAGCGCGCCCGCCACCAACCAGCTAACTATGCTATGCCGCCTCACCTTCATCGTCATCATCATCATCAACATCAGCAGTATCATCATTGTGCTGGTGCTTTTCCCGCAACCGAACGTCACTCAGCGTTATCTGTGTCATTCGTGTGTGACAGCGTTACAACAATAACATACATATCATCAACAAAACAACAATACCAGCGCGTAGCTGCGATTATGGATGCCAAAATGTCAGTTTGTAGCTGATTGCGTGGACAGCCCTACACGCCTGCTAGTGCTAGGGACAGTGGGAATAAAAAAAAAAAAAAAAAAAAAAACACAAACCCCAATAAAATACTCTATAACCTAACCACCCTCCCCCCATTCATATGATGGGGATGGACTGGAGAATGGCGGTAGTGCGTTTTTTTCACTCTTTTGTACAATTTTTCCAACCAAAATAGACTACTGGGGTCTGGGTTGGGTGGTTAAAGATACCGCCGATACCATGCTACATGCTAGTGCAACACTATGCCCAGCAAACTGCCGCGTAACGATGCGAATCGATGTTTGTACAAATTCAGATAAAAGCAAATAAGATAAAAATAATTCACATCATAACTTATGTGCGGGTGTCATGCCTATACAGATGTACATAGGTACAGATGAGTCATGTTTTATTGCAGGCATTTACCTTCTCTATAATCAAATGACGTTTAAGCTTCCATGCTTTCAGAAGCAAACAACTATAGGTGGGATTTTCACCTTCGTACATTGCTTATCCCCCTGACTTAGATACGTATGGCAGGTAAATTAATCGGCAGTAATATGTCCTATTCTGTTCGAAAGAGTCTACCATCACTTCTATATTCGAATTTGAAGGAGTTCCTATTTCGCTCTCATTTATGAAAGGACCCAAACCCCATTTATCCAATTGCATATAATACATACTCGTATATGCGTATCTAGTAATGATATAGCTTTACTTTCTGATTTTTTGCATTTGGAAACCGATTCCATATCGAATTGTGACGCCCAGCTTCAAGTACAGAAGCACAGTGGTAGCGATGCCATGAATCGATCAGAATTGTCGCTTCTGGATGAACTGCAGTGACTACCAAAAACATCATAGCATCACAACTGTCATAGCAGACACATGAAGAGCTAAGCAAATGGCATATTTCGCTGTCCTACAAACAAGGACCACAGTTGAAAGAAAGCTGCTTAGGTATGTTTACGAGTATGACACTTATTAAGAGAAAGACAAAGTTTTAAGGAAAAATAGGGGAACAGTTTGCGTATTAAGTCAATAGATAAATGTTACGCCAAAGGATAATGAACAAAAAAAACGGGTACGCCCTGCGGCGTTTTGACATGCACAAAAAAAAAAACGCCCGAACAGTGTACTTTGATAAGTTTTTGCAATAACAGTTATTGAAGTCATTCTTTTCGACCACAAGTCCACAATTATTCTTATCACGTATATAAAGGGTCCGCCATCTAACGTTTTTTTTTCAACTAGTGCTTATTTCGCGAATGGTAACACTTAGCTCATGTCTGATTTGACAGATAATTAGTTTTATCCTTTCGCTGAACGAATATGGTTGTGTATACGCTTGAACAACGCTGGGAAATATTGCGACATTACTTTGAAAATCATGGTAATGTTGCAGAATGTGTGCGAAAATTGCGTACGGATTTTGGAAGAAGAGAAGCACCGTCAGCTCCGTATGTTCGTTATCTTGTGAAAAAAGTGAAAGAAACTGGCATCCTCATCGATACACCAAAGCGTGAAAAGCCAAAAACAGTGCGTACATCCGAGAAAATTGCTGCTGTGGCAGAAAGTGTGCGTGAAGCGCCATTAACATCAATTCACCGTCGTTCTCAACAATTGAACATTTCGGAGACATCATTGAGACGAATTTTGCATAAAGACCTTGGTATGACGCCATACAAAGTCCAATTGGTTCAGGAGTTGAAGCCAACTGACCATCCAATGCGTTTTCGCTTCGCTAAGTGGGCCTGCGATCGACTTAGAGAAGATGCCGATTTTGCCAGAAAAATCATTTTTTCAGATGAAGCTCATTTTGATCTTGGCGGGTATGTAAACAAGCAAAATTGTCGCATTTGCGGCACAGAAAACCCGCACGCATACATTGAAAGGCCGATATACCCAAAACGAGTCACTGTTTGGTGCGGATTTTGGTCCAGAGGCATAATTGGGCCATTTTTCTTCGAAAATGAGCAAGGAGTGGCCGTTACAGTTAATGGCGATCGTTATCGGGCCATGTTGAACGAATTTTTGTTCACAAAAATTGAAGAGGAGGATATTGGCAACATTTGGTTTCAACAGGACGCTACGTGCCACACAGCCGAAGCTACACTCCATGTTTTGCGCCCTGTTTTTGAAGATCGCATTATCAGCCGCAGAGCTGATGTCGTTTGGCCACCGCGGAGCTTCGATTTGACACCGTTGGACTATTATTTGTGGGGTGCCGTAAAAGATAAGTGTAACGCCGACATGCCAGAGACAATTGACGCTTTAAAGGCCAATATTCGTGAAGCCATTGGTGAAATACAGCTGCACACAATCGATAATGTGCTTAAAAATTGGACCGATCGTGTAGGCTACTGCATGGCCAGCCGAGGCAGCCATTTGAATGAAATTATTTTCCATTATTAACCGGAAGGATTGTACTTTCAAATAAAAAAAGGAATTTGAGAAAATATTCAGTAGTTTTTTTTATAGCATTTTCAAAAAAAAAAAGTTATTTGGCGGACCCTTTAGTAAGGACTGTACGAGAAAAATCCGGAAAGAGAAATCAGGCCTGCAAATTTTTAATGCTGAAAGAAACGGATTATATGCTTAACATAACTATTTTTACACTTCCTTAGGCCGCCGCGCTAAATAGTTGTATTCGGCTAATTTTCTGACACTTATGAAATGTTGAAAAGAAAAGTTCAGAGAAAGAGATTTATCGAATGTCACGGTATTAATTTATTGAAATTCAGTTTTGTTTCCTTTCAAATATTCCAGCAAAATTAAAGTAAAGAAAAATTTATTATCTTTCTTCCAGAGCAGGATAAATTGTTGACAGCTGAAAATTCGTTTTCCACCAAGATAGAAAATTATCCAAAGATAATATTATTTATCTCAGTTAATACATTTACTTATAATGAGCATTAGCTGTACCCGGCCGGCTTTGCTCGTGCACAGGAATTGTATTGCCTAGGTCTTAGATAATAATGTTCTTTCGTAAAGTGCGAGAAATGAGAATAAATCGATTTGGTGGAATTTTCTTTCTGCCTATACCTAAAATACAGCAATACGAACAAAATATAAAAAGAATGATGAAAATCGGCCCAGCGGATATCGATATATAACGTCATCGATTTTCACCCCATAGAAGATGTTTATTGTATAGGAGGTATACGATTTTGTATGTTTTTTTTATGGTGCCACGCCCCTTTGTCCAATTTTGACCAATCTTACAGGAGCACTCCAGGGCACCAATACCTAAGATTATGTGTTAGTTTGAGCTCAATCGATTGTGTGGTTTTCGAGATACACGATTTTGAATGTTTGTTTTGTATGGGCGGTGCCGCGCCCCTTTGTCCGATTTTGGCCATTCTTCACAGGAACATTCCACGGCTAATACCTAAGATTATCTGAAGTTTGAGCTCAATCGATTTGGTGGTTTTCGAGATATACGACTTTGAATGTTTTTTTTGTATGGGCGGTGCCACGCCCTTTGTCCAATTTTGACCAATCTTCACAAGAGCACTCCAGGGAAAATAACTAAGGATATCTGTAAGTTTGAGCTCAATAGATTTGGTTGTCTTCGAGATATACGATTTTGAATGTCTTTTTGTATGGGAGGTGCCACGCCCCTTTGTCCAATTTTGACGAAACTTCACAGAATAGCCTTAGTACAGAAAACAATTTTTCTCAAATTTTCTCAAAATTTGAGATCAATCGGTTTTGTTGTTTTCGAGATATACCACGATTTTTGTATGGGCGGTGCCACGCCCCTTTGTCCAATTTTTTTTTACATACAAACCTGTTACAAAAGAATACCTTTCCAGAAAAAAAAGAATCATCAAATTCGGTGTAGCCAAACTCGAGTTATAAATGGACAAACATATTTTCAACTTTCTTTTATATACAGTGGGGGGCACAAGTATTTTGACAAAACTAAAGTTAATTCTGCTCATAATTTGAAACTTACTTCATGTAAATTTTGGCACCAATGGAAGGTCATTTAAATTCCGTTTGAATGATACAAAACTTTCCTTAACCCATTAAGTACCCATTTAAAAATTTTAGAATTTAGAATTTTTGTCAATGTCTACTTTTTTGACTTTTTTTCCTCGGTCCAAAAAAAAATGTTTTGATACAAAAAGTTTCTTCAAACAATTCTAATAGTGACTGCAAAAATAATTTTTTATAAAATCTCTTCGCTAATATTTTTTATGATTTTTTGAAAATTGCTAAAAATGACTATTTTACACTTTTTCCTCCTTTTCATACAAAATTTTTCTGAGATCATCCCATTCAAAAAATCATAAAAAATATTAGCGAAGAGATTTTTGAAATTTTTTTTTTGCAGTCACTATTAGAATTGTTTGAAGAAACTTTTTGCATCAAAACATTTTTTTTACCGAGGATAAAAGTCAAAAAAGTTGACTTTTACAAAAGTTCTAAATCAATGGGTACTTAATGGGTTAAGGAAAGTTGTGTATCATTCCAACGGAATTTTAATGACCTTTCCATTGGTGCCAACATTTATATGAAGTAAGTTCAAATTATGAGCAGAATTAACTTTAGTTTTGTCAAAATACTTATGCCCCCCTGATAGGATGAGTTTGGGTAGTTCCTTGTCGCTGGTTTTAAAACTCGGAAATGTTTCGATGTAAGGAAAGAAAAAAAGTCAGCGTTAGGGTTCTGCACTTTATTTCATATACAATTGGATAGGTCTTACCTCGTTGAGTGTTAATACCAGAAGGAGGATTTTCGGTTAGTATTAGAGGAAATAGGAGATACAAAATATGGCGTTTGACTGAAAATCGTTAAAGCGACCTCTTACAAGAAATTAAAGATACACTGTTCGGATGTAAATATTCTAGTACAATGTGTTTTTTAGTGATGAGTTTTCACTCGAACATTACCGGCCGCCTTGCAGCAACCGGTGCAAAAGCAAAGAAAATATAAATAACGATAAAATTCATTTAACAATTCAAAGGAATCTAGATCGTATCTAGTTGTATATAAAGATAACAATGGGGGATCCATTTGTTCCCGGAGGGGCTCCACTCACTCCGTTTGGGAAGGGATAGGTTAGTATAGGAGATTAAAGAATTTAACATCATAAAAAAAATAAAAAATTACAATTCTTATACGGTATAATGTAGGTATCTAAGTAATAAATGTTAACAAATGCGTGAAATTCAGTCTAAATCAGTTCAAATATTCAATACTCAAAATTAAAATTATTTAATGAAAATATAAGAAAAATGTTACGTATACGCAAGAGTTTTTTTTGTTCTTTTTAAGAAGTAGCTAAAACGCAAAGTTTTACGATGGGTCGTGTTAACACACCCGATTGCGTTTTAATATCAGCCACCCGTATTCTACCATCTGGACCCGAATATACTTTGACAACGCGACCTAAACGCCATTCGTTTGGGGGGAGTTTTTCATCTCGCACAACTACCAAGTCATCAACCGCAACGTTTCTTTGAGGATGCTTCCATTTGTATCGTTTATGCAACTCTTTGAGATATTCTTGCTTCCAGCGTAAACAGAATTGGTGGTGCAATACCTTAACCCTCTCCCACCGTTGAATGTAACTCAAAGACTTATCACTCAGATTAGGTCCTGGGAAACTTAGAAGCGGTCCTCCGCGTAGGAAGTGACCTGGAGTCAAAGGAGGTAATTCGTTGGCATTCTCTGATATAGGGGAGATAGGCCTAGAGTTTAAGCAAGCTTCAATATTAGCTAGAAGAGTTGAAAACTCTTCAAAAGTAAACTTATGATCACCGGCTACCTTTTTGAAATGGGACTTAAAGCTTTTAACTCCCGCCTCCCAAAGACCTCCCATATGAGGAGCACCAGGTGGAATAAACTTCCACTCTAACCCATGGTCTTTGTACTTATTGGCAACATCAGAGGAGAATGCTTTTACAAATTCTTTGAATTCTTTCGATACGATTTTGCTGGCTCTTACAAAATTAGTCCCATTATCGGAGTATAGAACTTTCGGCAATCCCCTTCTAGACACAAATCTTTTGAGAGCACCCAAAAAGCAATCTGTAGTTAGATCACTTGTGCCTTCTAAATGAATTGCTTTTGTGGCAAAGCACACAAAGACGCAAACATATCCTTTCGATACTCTACAGCTTCGGCCAGAAAAGTTCTTTATCGTGAAAGGACCTGCAAAATCGAGACCCGTGTGAATAAAAGGAAGTGAAATAATAGTTCTTTCTAGCGGCAGTGCAGCCATTATTTGAGATTGAGTTTGCTTCTTATGAATACTGCAAATCTTACATAACCGGATGCATTTCTTTACTAAATTTTTGACTCGAGGTATCCAAAACTCATTTCGGATTAATCGAACTACGAGCTGATTTCCCCCATGCATGGAAAGACGGTGAAGAAAGTCCACTAGAAGAGTTGAAATGTGCGCTTGATAAGGTAGTAATATTGGAAACTTTTCACTATAAGATAGCGTCGAACAAGCTAATCTTCCATTAGCCCGCATGATTCGGTCGGCATCCAGCATCGGATTAAGATTCAATAAAGCGCTTTTATTTGAAATCCGTTCACCTTGGGTTAGGCAGAAATATTCCTTATGGAAATGTGACATTTGAGTGCAGCGTATGAGCAACATTTTCGTGCATGCTATTTCCTTGTGGGAAAGAACGGTCGAAGCATAAAGAAATCCGTCCTTATGTCGAGAATGGGTTCGATGAAAGAATCGGTAAACATAGCTCATAACATGAAGGCAGCGGGACATAGACGAAAAACGTTCAATTATCGTTTCAAAGTTATGAATATGAGCAATAAAAGTCAGGTTAGACTTAATAGGTTTGTATTCCAATTCGTTTTCCTCTGGACTCTGAACAAGCGACTGAGGCCAATCGGATTGAGGCTGGCAGAGCCAAGTCGGTCCAAACCACCATAAATCATTATTTTTTAGATCGACCGGTGTTACGCCCCTAGTGGCTAAATCAGCGGGATTGTCTGCTGAACGAACGTGAAGCCATTTAGCCCCGGGTAAATAAGTTTGAATTCTAGAAACTCGATTGGCTACAAAGGTTTTCCATGTGCACGGAGGTTTATCTCGCCAGGCTAGGACAATTGAACTATCGGTCCAAAGAAATAGTTCATATTCGAATACGTTTAAATTTGGTAGCACATTGTTTATCAATTTTGCCAATAGGACCGCAGCGCAGAGTTCTAACCTCGGTAACGAAATTTGCTTCACTGGGGCAACTTTACTTTTTGCACATAACAAGTTTGTACACCAACGATCTGAACTCTGTTGAATGCGCAAATATACGGCAGCAGCATATGCTTTTTCGGAAGCGTCGCAAAAGCCGTGAATTTGAATGGAACTGTGAGGTGTAAACTGGATCCACCTAGGAACCTGAATGTCGTGAATACCTGGTAATGCAGCAAAGAACGATGTCCAGCGATGACACGTTAGGGGCATGAGAGGCATGTCCCAAGACGTCCCATCTTGCCAGATTTGCTGCAAAATGATCTTAGCAGTTATTAAGACTGGCGCTAGCCAACCTGCAGGATCAAAAAGGCGAGCCACAACCGATAAGACAGCTCGTTTTGTAAACTCGCTATCACGCTCTTCTAATTTTGAAAAGAAGCAAAATGAATCCAACTTCGCGTTCCACTGGATTCCCAAAGTCTTAGTAATACTTTTGGTTTCGAATTTTAGGAATTTTTCATCATAAAGAAATGCCTGTGGAATTTCTTTAAGAAAATCGATGCTATTCGACGTCCACTTCCTTAAAGGAAATCCTCCCGAACTTAGAGCCAATGAAAGTTCTTGTTGGGCACGTAATGCTGAATCAAGATCATGTGCTCCGGAAAGCACGTCATCAACATAAAAATCATTTTTTAAAATCGAAGACGCTATAGGAAAGATGTTTTGTACATCATGTGCAAGTTGCTTGAGAGTTCTTATTGCAAGATAGGGAGCACAGTTGACACCGAAAGTAACTGTCTTCAGTTCAAAATCTTTACATTCATTCATAGGGGACCTTTGAAATAAAATTCGTTGGTATGGAGTATCTTCAGGATGAACCCAGATCTGACGATACATTTTTTCGATGTCAGCACTGAACACATAGCGGTAGAAGCGCCACCTTAAAATAAGTGTCATAAGGTCAGTTTGAAGCACTGGACCAATATGCAACATGTCATTCAGACTAACCCCATTGCTGGATGGGCTTGAAGCATTAAAAACGACTCGAATTTTGGTAGTCGTACTTTCAGGCTTAATTACGGCATGGTGAGGGAGATAATACGAAGTTGCTCGATGGTTTAAAATGGTTTCCTGTGGCAAAACAACTTCCATATGTCCAAGACTTGAGTACTCCTCAAGCACTTGGCTGTATTCGGAGTGTAGAGCTGCATTTTTCATCAATGATTTTTCATTGCGCAAAAGTTGTTTGAGTGCAATAAAGCGTGAACTGCCAAGCACTGGTACCGGATCCTTGAAAGGAAGCCGTACAATATACCGGCCATGAGAATCCCTGGTAGTTGTGGCACGATAATATTTTTCACAAAAATCGTCTTCGCAAGAAATAGGCAATGGGTCAGACACTTCCTCCACTTCCCAAAACTTCTTCAATTGTTCATCAATTGATATCTCTGAATAATGCGAAAGAATCGTGGAGTAAGACTTAACATTTCCCTGTAATATAGGTCCTGATATGATCCAACCAAAGATGGTGTTTTGAGCCACTAATGACCCATAAACGTTCGATTTCACACCTTCCAAAATTATAGAAGGATACAAATCAGCCCCAATTACTAAGTCAATGTTTGAGCTTTCATAAAAGAAAGGATCGGCGAGTTGAACCTCCAGCTCTCCCTGTAACTCCTCAGAAGCCACCATACAAGAAGGCAAATTGCCAGTTAGGCGCTTTAAAACGATAGCGTTGGCACTTATTGTACAAGAGGGCATAAGCTTCGAACTCAAGACAAGAGAAGATAGTTTCGAAGAAGTTGTTGTAACAACCGCACTCATACCAGAAATCTCAGCCTGTATGGATTTGACTGGAAGGCGCAACCTTCGCTGAGCATCTTCCAAGATAAAGGTGGCTTCTGATCCCGGATCAATGAGTGCGCGTAGGGTGAACGTGTCACCAAGATGATGAACGTCGATCAAAGCAGTGGCAAGTAACACGCGTTTATTGCTTTGTGCAAAATGTGTTTGAATCTGATGTGTGGTTTCTTCAGTGGACTGTATTAAATATTGGGGAGGAGAGTCTATAGCCGTACTTGTGCTAGAGACTGTAACTTCAAGATCGGAAGGGATAGTATGATTTGCTTGGATTTGATGTGGGAGGTGCAAAAGCGTATGATGCCTTTGCTTACAAAGCATGCAAGTATATACACTTCGACAATCGTTGAGAAAATGCGTTGACGCAAGACAATTTATGCAATATTTTAATGATTTCACTTTAGCAATTCTTTCAGGGATGTCTAGGTTTAAAAAAGTCGGACAAAGTCGAAGAGGATGTGAAGCTTTGCATAACTGGCAGTTAGAATGATTTGTCTTAGTGTGGAAGGAGCGATGTTGTTTCTTAGGTTGAAAGGATTGATTCTTGGGTTCGACTGAATGATAACCTTTTATATCGGAAACGGTCTCTAATATTTGGTACTGATTCGTTAAGAATGAATCCATTTCTGACCAGTCTGGGAGTTCGCGCGGCTTCTTAATTGATTGCTCCCACAATGACAACGTCTTTTCCGGGAGACGACTAGAACACAAATACACTAAAATCGGATCCCATGACTTAGTCTCAACCTTATATGCACTAAGAATTGAAAGGCAATCATTAATGACACTTTGAAGATTTTTAATATCTTTTCCCGATTCAAAACTAACAGTAGGTAAATTGAAAAGAACTTTTAATTGATTATTAATTAAAATACGCTTATTTTCGTATTGATCAGACAAGGCTTTCCAAGCCAGCTCAAAATTATCAGCTGTAAGAGCGAATTTGCAAACAATGTTGTTTGCTTCTCCCTTCGTTTTCGAACGAAGATGGAACAACTTCTGAACTGCACACAATTTCGGATGATTCACATATATGGCAGTAAACAAATCTCGAAATGATGGCCAAGTTAAATAATCGCCATGAAATGTATCTGTGTCGCAGGGAGGAAGCTTAATGCACGACATGGAATCAACACTGGGCACAGACACTTGGTTTACACTGGTCACAACCTTATCCAAATCACTATCACTTTTTATTAATTCGAGCTTTCGAACTGAATCAATGATATCACTTAAGCAAGTTATGTAAGTACTCGATAAAGAGTGGTATTTACTTTTAATGGCTTTTAAATCATCCGCAGTAGCTTGCTCATTAGAGCGTAAACAAAAAGCATATGCCTTTTTAATTTCTAACCACAATTCTTTTAATTCTGCTTTGGAAGTGTTTAAAGATATTATGGTTTGATCCACCACAGGAATTGTTTGAAGTTTTTCGCGAAACTCCGTCAACTGATCTGTTGCAATCACAAAATCTTCAACACCAAGCATGTCGAGTAGCGCGATGAGTAGGTAAATGTAGTTATACGTATATTAGATATAAATGTATAAACACAATATAATATGTATAAGATAGTTGAATCGAAAAACTCACCCCAATTAACAAATCTAAATGTAACTTTTACTCTTGCAAATAATATCGCCGCAATTTTAACGATAGCTTGATTATAGAGGATTTTCCTGCGTACACGTGGACTTTTACGCGGACTTTTACGCGAAAAAATGTATGTTTTTGGCCAAAATAAACTAACGAACTGATTTAAAGAGAAGTTCACGTACCTGTTTCACACTTATAACTGCTCAATAAGCGTTTGATATTTTTGTCTCCCACTAATAAGCGGGATCTCTCTATTACTTCGGCTGGGCACGGGAGTGTATTCTGCATGCAGTTCTGGAGCGTGGTGAGAGGATCTGGATGATTGTTGGATTAGTTTCTGCTTTTGGTGAGCTGGGAGCGAATTGATCGTGTATGTGTGTTGGTCTGACTGATGAACGATGTGAATATTGTTGAGAGGATGATATGTTAATCGTGAGAGATGATTAAATTCGTCGATGAATTTGTTTGGGAGATATGATGATTGGTGATTGGGTGACCAAATAATAATTATGTGAGCGACTGATGCGATTAAAGATGGATGTTCAATTGTTCAATTTAGTTGAAACAAGCGGATGGATGGATTTTCGGAAAAAGGTGTAGGAATCGTGTACTCCGAAGAATCCAACGTTGGATGTTGTAGGGCAAACCGCCGAATTAATGTGGTTGGAATATTCAGAAATATTCGGCTCGAAGGACCAAATGATAGGATGAGTTTGGGTAGTTCCTTGTCGCTGGTTTTAAAACTCGGAAATGTTTCGATGTAAGGAAAGAAAAAAAGTCAGCGTTAGGGTTCTGCACTTTATTTCATATACAATTGGATAGGTCTTACCTCGTTGAGTGTTAATACCAGAAGGAGGATTTTCGGTTAGTATTAGAGGAAATAGGAGATACAAAATATGGCGTTTGACTGAAAATCGTTAAAGCGACCTCTTACAAGAAATTAAAGATACACTGTTCGGATGTAAATATTCTAGTACAATGTGTTTTTTAGTGATGAGTTTTCACTCGAACACCCCCACTGTATATATATGAGAGAAATGGGAATAAATGGGAATAAATCGATTTGCTGGAATTTTCTTTCTGGAATCATGAAAATCGGCCCAGTGGTTATCGAATTATAACGTGATCGAGTTTCACCCCATAGAAGATGTTTTTTGTATAGGAGGTATAAGATTTTGCTCAATCGATTCGGTTGTTTTCGTGATATAAGATTTTGATTTTTTTTTTGTATGGGCGGTGCTACGCCCCTTTGTACAGTTTTGTTCAAACTTCACAGAAACCATATATAGACCAATACCAAAGATGTGTGAAAGTTTGGTAATAATTATCTTTAAATGTGTTTAATGTCGTGAATCGGCGACAAACAATTTTAAAGCTCAATTTTTATATACAGTGAGTGAAATTTGTCTAAGAATCCAACAATCTGTAAAAAAATGACGATAATTTAAAAAATACTTTTTTGACTTTCAAACCCTTTCCAAAGTTTTTGAAATTCCAGTCGATGAGCTTGATATGCAACACTAGGATAGGCCCGACGTCCACAACTGTACAACCATTGCCATTTGGGCCTACCAGGAGGGTATCATTCTCCTGTCATCCAAGTAGCTGACACCGGTTCCTTTATGACGGCGTCACGCGCTGGAATGACAAGGCTATAGGTTGCTAGCGAGACGAGAGACAGAGAATCAATGGAATATGTTGTGAAGTTGGAGCCTCTATTTTTTAATCCAGAATGTTTGTTTTCTGAGTTGCAAATTTTTCTTGATTTATGTACAAATTTCGAAGACATTACCAAAGTGGTGTTCAAGTTGAAAAGTGTAATTCCCTTAGCGCACAAACTTGTTTGCTTCATTTTGACTGCTCGTGTGACGTCAGCTTCTGGCGAACGTTCCTTTAGTAAATTAAAAGTATAGTTTTAAATTATTTTCTTACGACAATGAGTGATGATCGCTTGGATGCATTGATGCTGCTTTATTCTTCGAAAGATAAAGTTGTGGAAATTCCTCATTATGAGGTCGTCGAAGAATGGTCCTTACTAAAACACCGCCGAATTAAAATCTAACATGAAATAGTCTATTTTTGTTTATATTAAAACGTATTTATTTTTTTACTATAAATGATTAAATTGCTGCAATAATAATGCATTCATTTATTTGTTGTACAAAAAAATATTTATTATGTATAAATAAATAAATTGCTGCAATAATAATATGTACAAATATTCATTAATTTAATTCATTATTTAAAAGGATTTATTATGAAGATAAATTTGTTGCAATAATAATGTTCAGTTATATATTTCATTATTATAATTGTTTAAGATTCATTCTATATTTGTTTTTATGTTCAAGATTACCTTTTTTGTTTACTTGTTAATTATTAATTTTGGTTAATGTATTTCAATTATTGTTAAATTTGTGCATGCTATAATTTTCTTGGTTTATACTCAGATTTTATATTATCTTTCTCGCTAACTACTTCTGTTACTCACTGCACTTAACAGCGAATTATTTGTTATTAGGTACATAATTGTAAAACACCGATTTATGAAATTCAATAAAGTTGAATTCATCTGTTTAATTGAAAACATAATGTACATTATTAATATTCGTCCTAATCCTATACACTATTTTTTTTTATTATAAATAAATAAATCGCTGTAATAATAGGTAATCTTATATTATTTCTTCAACATTATAATTCCCAATATATTTTAAATCATTGATTATGCATAACATCACACTATTATTTCTTTAATATGGATGCTTAATCTAATACAGTCTGCAAATTGCTAAAATAAGTCGGCATTTCTGCCTATTTTTAACTCACGATCACGATAAAAGACAAAATGGCAATATTTTGGGAAATGATTCTTGGGTATACTCCGAAGAAAAAAATGGTTCTACCTTCTACGGTAAGGGTCTATCTCCAATGTGGACATAATTTACCGAGAATTTGAATAAAGTTGATAATATTTTTTTACTTTTTTTTTGCCCCGGTTAAATGTTTAACTTTGTTTTACAAAACCAAAAAAAAAAAAACAATAATAACCTTAAGTACCTACCAGTGGCCTGGCGTGAATAATTTTAAATGGTAAGTCGAAGTCGAAAAATATCAAAATGTCGAAGGGAAGTTGTAGTAGGTATACAAAACCTTAGTTAATTGTTTAAAGCCATAAAATCGAAAACTCCAGGAAGAAATTAAATTAATGAAGATATTTTTTCATCTTGATTCAATAGTGCAAAACTTTCATATTTCGATTTGTTCAATAAATCCAAAAAATAATTGCGTGTAAACGTGATTTATATCTTGTTCTTGTCTTATAATATTGTCCTTTATTTCTACATAAGGGTTGAAATTAGTGTTAAAATCGAGCATTCGCGGTTTTTGGGGAGGCTCACCAAAATCATCTATGTACTTACTCTTTGAAACATTTCTTCAAACGTATTAAGGTACGAAGATCATAGCCAAGACTTTGATTTCTCACTAAGCGACTTGTTTATAAACTTTATAAACACATCAGTTTGTTTATTTTTTAAAAGATTCTTACAAAATTCACCAAATAACTCGGAGAAAAGCGTGTTATTTTATTGCATAAGAAATCGGCCTATGAACTATGAACAGAGGATACTCCCCTCAGAAAAAATCAGAAAATCATTAGTAAAAAAGGGAACTGACTATCTACATCACAGCGCAGCGATAGGAGATACACAGTACACACACAATTCAAATTCACGAAATATGTCGTAGAAAAGCGTGTTATTTTCCAGAAATACTCAATTACACCACAGCGCAGCGGTAAAAGATACACACAAAACCCACCAAATAAAATAACACGAAGAAAAGCGGGTTATTTTTTTGCATAAGAAAGCGGGCGTTGAACAGAGAGGACCAAACTCAAATACTCGCAAGTGTACAAAAGGGAAAGGAGACAAATTTGTTCTATCCACTGAGAGATTTTATAACCCGACATATTTCGGGTTATTTTAGCTTTGGGTATTGGGTATGCTCAGAGAGTGTGGGCAGATCTAATACTAATGAAAATGAAGGCGAAGGGTGTGTGTTTCCGTGTGTATAGAGTTCAATTACTGTGTTGGTGGGGTCGCGGTATGTAGTTTGCGTAGATGAATAGATACATTATGTTGCTTGTTTTGAAGTAAACATTGTTGTGTAGCTGAAACTGAAACTTTTAAAAGGTAACTCGGTAGGAATCGGGTTATATGGACGCCACGCCACTGGTACTTACTGTTTTTTTTATTGTTCTCTTCTCTTTGATAAGTCGAGAACTTGTAACCTCTATAACTCGTATTTTTCTACCAACGTATGAATTTTCAAACCAATCCTACTACCTACGTACTTATGATTTTTTTTTTCAAAATTATATATAAACGCCACCTTAAAACTGTAAGTATTATTAATACATATCTATTGAAGAACTATCTACTAAATTTGAAACAAACCTTCCCATACATATATTTTTACCACCCTAGGAGTTGCCCCGCACTCTCTCTAAAAGGGAGTCATATTTAAAAATTCCTTCTTTGGGCGCGTTTACACAATTTAAATTGAAAGTGCCAAATTAGAAAAATCTCTATTCCAAGACTGTTTCTTTTTCAACAGACAACACTCATATACTTCATGTATGCATGCATATAAAATTAGCCAAAGTTAATTATTTAACGCAATTGACACACCACGGAATTATATTTAATATGCCGAATTGCCGACCTCACCTAGCAAGTCGTAAACTCTGTCAGTGCTGTGGGAATGGGGTTGCACTATAAAATGACTTTAGTAACTAATTTGCAAATTATTCGCTATATTAAAGGGGAACAACTCAACAAAATAAAAATTCAATCATGAACGTTTTTTTTATACGTTTGAAGTACTGATAAGTGATAACCTTAATGACAGCCCGCGGTATTTAATAAATTATTTTTATAGCCCAATCTAACTTTTAAGAAGTCACAATGGCGAAAATTGCCATTTATCCTTCGTGACCGCCAAGACATTTAAGTTGCAGATTAAAATGATTATTGGTAAGGCCACGTCTTAATTTTGCTTCAGTGAGTTCACTCTTTTTGCCATCTACTGAAAAGACTGGCAGTGCGAACGCGAAGGTGTAATGATACGATAAGCCAGCTTTTTAGGTTTGCTAAAAATGTCTAGCCTCATTTTGAAGCTATACAAATTCGCGAAAATATTATTAAGATCAGCTAGACAAAAAGATGTCGTTTGTGTCGAAAAATTCCTATTGCAGTTTGCAAATGCATAATTAGTGAGAACACAAACATATCAAAAAGAGGCATTGGTCCTGAGACCAATGTCATTCCACCGTCATTCTATCGTCAATTTGAATTTACTAGTCAATTGTCAAAATTTTATAATTTTCATTCTAGTTTGATGACATTTATTTGATGTCGTTCCGTAACCTTGAACTTAAATAATTTGACGGTCACATATGGAAATTGTCTAATCACTTTTTATGGACACCTACAACGATTTTAGTGGCGCACAATATCTCTTACCCCAGCAGCTCTTAGAAAAAAATTGCAACACTAACCGGCTCCATTGCGGAGTACCGAGTATCTACTTACCAGGCTAGCATGCCTATCATCGATCGTCAAGACTCGGCCAACAAATAAATCGTGAATGGCGCCCAAAAATTATAAATTCGTTCAGTGGTTTTGCAACCGCAACTGTCGTCGTCGACTGTCGAAAATCGAAAACGAAAGTGAAACGAGTCGTCGCGTTTCATCACGAAAACTACCAGCTGCTCAGAAATTGTAGCAAATGTCCACAAAGAAAGAACCAGCAGAAAACCCAGTAACCCACCACAATGTATGGCCCGCCATTATCTCCCGTAGGTATGTCAACAATTCACACAATTTTAGTGAAGCCTACACGATACCGAATACCGATGCATGATGGGCTGCATATTCCTATACTCGATACGTGTATGAATGGATGTGCAATGAAATACGGTAGCGTTATTGAAACTGAAAATGGATGACGATTCACATTCAGAGTGCCTGCCTTGTGCACTACCCCTGCGCATAGAAATATGAAATACAAAATTGGCGGTGTCGGAGGTGTGAGTATTTTTTTTTCTGTTGGTTCGACTACGACCACTGCCTGGTGCCATTGAATAACTACAAATAGAAGTGGACACAGCTCATTTTGAAGCGACATACGGACCTTCATTGCGGAGGAAATTTGTATTAAGTTAGTATATGCATATACCACCTTTTTCTAGGTTCGTGCATTAAGTAAAATTAATTTCCCAAAATATTCCCATGTTTATTTCATGACAGACTATGCACCTTCTTCTTTTTTTATTCGTCTCATTGACAACATGCAAATGAAAGAGAAACAACAATTATTTTTGTTGTATTTTATTCTCCACCGATTGCATAATTGGTTGTGGAGTGGAAGTGGAATATGCAAAGGATAATGAAATCAATGATCGGGTATGTATTTTTCGCATATAGGTAGTTAGTGGTGGTTGGTATTGTAGGCAAAGGGTATTTTTAGCATGAGGAGACTGATTGGGATTTTATGAGAATAACAATGTGGAAAGAAGGTATATGAAATAAAAGATCGGTTAGATACTTTTCGCATATAGTGGTGGTGTGTGGGGTGTGGTACTTTTAGCATGACAAGTGTAATGATGATTTAAATTGATATTTAAGAAAATAAAAATGTGGAAAGGGGATATATGAAATCACAGATCGGATGCTTTACAATACATATTTTGTATTTCTTCGATATATGTGCAGCAGTGGTGTCATTGTGGTGGCTTTTGGCCTTAGGTGTCAAGGGCGGGCTATAATGATTTGAAAGTTATGGGGTGGGTTAGCATGTGAGGTGCATGGTAGGTGTAGAAAAATCTCTGCATATAATAAAATTGTAAATTTTGAAATGTGTGTTCCACTATCACGTAAGAACTACTAACCCGATTGGTATGGATATTTTTGGAAGATTTAGGCCTTAACAATGAGCACCATTTAGGTTCCATTATTTCATTGTAATCGGATTACTCATTCAAGAGATATACGAAAAATAACGGCAAATCAATACTAAGCCAATCATTTTCTGTTGTTGCTCTGGGGTGGTGGGCGTAAATCGCAGCATAATGTTATGTGGCCTATGTGCGAGTAGGATCTATTAATTATGATAAAGATGATATTCGAGCTCAAAAAGTGAGTCTCGCAATTGTGTCTGTCTGTCTGCGTGTTTGTAGGTGCATTCTAGACGACAGGACGGATTTGTTTGTACCTATATGTAGTAGTTTGTTTCAAACTGTGCATAATTAGGTACCTATGCGGTTTGTACGCTGACAGTTCGATTTCATTTGTTTAGGAATCTTTAGAAACATTGGAGTTCAGATTAGATTATTGCTATACGAAATTGAGTAGTCTGGTGTTTATTTTAAAATAACTTAATTATTAACGCACAGCCCAAAACGGATAATTAAGTCTGTTTTCTAACCACTGATCAACGATCACACGAAAGTGAGGAAAAATGAAAATCGAATAGAAATAAGATATATGTAAGAGAATTTGTTAACGACTTTTACATTGGCGCGCAAAATAATCATACCAGGTATACCTACTAAATAGCTGGTTCGGAATTTCCTACAATTACCCTCTATCTCCTTACAGAGGATTATTGAGCGAACTCAAGGAATGCGAATTGCTCATAATTATCTCCAGACCAGAAATGACGGCATCTGCCGGATAACCCCAAATAACGCAAGCAAGATCATCACGGGCTACTATATGAAATCAAACCTAGCACTTTAAGGAACACCGTGCTTTTCTAAATATGTACATAGTGAATATGCATGTATGTATCTATCTAATATGTAGTTATAAATTCCGATATTTTCGCGACTAAAAAACAGGCGGGATCCACAAATCGCAGGATTGTACCGATTCGCTAGTAGTTTTATCGAAATGATTATTAGTGGTTATTGGAAAAATTAACAATTACTGTACCCAGCAGGCATTGCTCGTGCCTAGGAATTTTATTGCCCAGATACCTATATTTTGGTCTATCAGCATATAACGTTATCAGAATAGCGCTTTTTTTTAACCTTTGGGACAATTTTAACCAATATTCACAGGAGCATTCTCGGGCCAATACATAAGATTGCCTGGAAATTTGAACTCAATCGATTTGGTGGTTTGATAGATTTAATATTTTTGAGTTAATTACAAAAAATAATCACTTAAATCGATGCATATTTGACAAAAATATAGGCAAAATAGTGAGACTCTAACATACATTTATGCATATCTTAAAATCTTGTGTAATGTCAGCAAGAAAGCCAAACTCATTTTTATTCAATTTATACTTCCCAACTGATCACCCCTTGCATCGCCCTCCCTCTCTTAAACTCATAAATCCTACACATTGCTATTGTTCCTTGTTTATAATATTGCATCTCCTTTCCTGTCTTCCAAACCAAACCAGTTCCCTACCCAGTTACGTCATTTCAGAAAGAATTTTATACTGACGGCACTACCTCAAACTGGTTTACAACAAAAAATTACCCATCCAGCATTCCTTCGAGGGATATTTTTGTTGGGATATTATACATTTTCTTGTTTTCGTTTTTATCCAATGTTCAATCCCAGATTATGCCCAGATCCATTTCACAAACCCGCACAAGCGATCACAGCGACGTATGGACCGCGTAGCGGATGTTTGCTTCGGTGCCGTTTCTATTTGTAGTTATTCAATGCTGGTGCCCATCATCGCCTGTTAGTAAAAATGGCGGTGACGTGTTTCGAAAGATTCCGCGCGAGACCGCATTTTGGGAACGCTTGGAATGCCGCCATGCCGATGCCGTACGTCAAAGTTTATATCGCATAGCGATTCGTATTAGATTGGATTGGGCCATTGAATTTTCAGAAAGTCACTGTCAAAGTACAGTGCGACGAAGAAGATTTCCACACAACACAACGGTTCGGTTCGCTTGGCCAGTTGCGGAATTTGTGGGATTTTTAAAGCTATTTCAACACCGCCAAGTAACAGGAGAAAATAATTTTTCGATCGCTTGTCGTCGCACAGGGAGAATTTCAATCGGAATTCGGAATGTGGAAGAGTAATTGAAATCAAATTGCTGCGAACATTCCAAAAATATTATTGTAAACGCGCTAAGAGAGCTTGACCTTGTCTGTGATGTGACTTATACTGAAACTGGCTATTTGTGCGGGTAGCGGGTGGTGGTGAAATATTGATTTTGTATTGGTTGGCATTGTGATTTTTGTTTAAATTTAAAGAATCTAATTTCTTTCACTTACACCCTTTTTCGCTATCGCATAAACAAATAATTTGGTATGTACCTACTCTCTCTCTCTCTTTCATATTCATCGTCCACGCTTTTCTCTAACTTGGTTCGGATATAGGATTACATATCAGCATCGTTCTAGCAGTTGGTTGTGAATTGTGAAAATAGCAAGAGTAGGTAAAGCTAGCAATGGTGAATTTCTCTTTTCAGTTAACATTTGAAATATATTTAAATAATTTGTTAAAATCACAATCACCAGTAAGACAATTATCTTCGACTATGCCGAAGCTCAAATATTATTGTAAAATAAAAAAAATATTTTAGTATTAAAAAATTATATATTTGTATGGGAGGTATGGGTACTTTTTATTCGATCAAGCTCATTTTTTGTCAAAATTTTTTAAATATTATTAAAACAATATGTGCAAAGTTTAAACTTGCTATCTTTACTGTAGCTATTTAAATTTAATTTTTAACAAAAAAAGCTATATAAATCTGATATTTTTGTATGGGATGTATAGTAGTACTTTTCATCCGATGTTGCTCATCTTCGAACTTAGCCTCAGTTTGGTGGATAAAAGCTTACGTACCAAATTTCAAGTCGATATAGCTCTTAAATTACGGCCGTAATCGTGCGGACAGACGGACAGACAGACGGACATCGCTAGATCGACTAAGAAAGTGATGCTGATCAATAATATATGTGGGTAGTTTGTCATACCTACAACGCCTCCTTATGGGCGTTACAAATGGAATGACAAAGTGAATATACCCTCACCACAGTGTGGTACCGGGTATACAAATTTAATTGACTGCTCGCGAAGTACGGGGTGGGCCAAATACAAGTTTCTTTTTATAAATGCAATAAAATAAACAAAATAAATTTTTTTCCGTGTATTATGCCTTTATTGGTAAGAGCAATCCTTCCCATTAATTATGGAATACAACATGTCACTTGAACGACAGTGGCTGCCAAATCCATTTCTTCAATTTCAGTAAAATAAAAGTCGGTTAACATGGCTCTGTTGCGTTGACCGAAACGTTGTTC
Organism: Cheilosia scutellata; assembly: GCA_955612985.1. Classification (NCBI taxonomy): domain Eukaryota; kingdom Metazoa; phylum Arthropoda; class Insecta; order Diptera; family Syrphidae; genus Cheilosia; species Cheilosia scutellata. The sequence continues at coordinate 48,935,719 of OY015312.1, read as the reverse complement.
CCATTAGCCCCATTTTCGAAGAAAAGCTTGCTCTGACACGAAAGTAAGCCCAAACAAAACACGGCCATTTTGTGAAAAAAGTGCCAATAGATTGCCGCAGTTGATTTCTTAGGGACTGGGCGGTTACGGTACGCTCAAAAACTGCAATTATTCATATATGTACCGGTCTTCTTGCGCGTTGTGGCTCTGATTCTTCTTGATCCAGATCTCCTTGTGACATTTTCGGTTTCGAGGAAGTGTTCCCAGACGTTTCGGATAGCTCGCCGCTACACACCGATACGAATTGTAACAGACCATTGAGACTCTTCCTCCTGAAGCTAATTTACCGCTTTTAGGCCTGAAACACACATGCGATTTCAATCGCGCGACAGCTTAGTCGCAAAAAATTAAGCACACGTATTTCAATATGAATGCGCGCACATAAAATCCAAAATTATGTGCGCGAGTTAAGTATAGTTAAAATGAAACCAAGAACTCAATATTTAGGTATACAATTTTTATTGACGAAATGAATAGCTAATAAAGGGTCCGCCATCTAACGTTTTTATTTTTTCAACTAGTGCTTATTTCGCGAATGGTAACACTTAGCTCATGTCTGATTTGACAGATAATTAGTTTTATCCTTTCGCTGAACGAATATGGTTGTGTATACGCTTGAACAACGCTGGGAAATATTGCGACATTACTTTGAAAATCATGGTAGATAAAAATCGACTTAGAGAAGATGCCGATTTTGCCAAAAAAAATATTCTTTTCAGATGAAGCTCATTTTGATCTTGGCGGGTATGTAAACAAGCAAAATTGTCGCATTTGGGGCACAGAAAACACGCACGCATACATTGAAAAGCCGATTTACCCAAAACGAGTCACTGTTTGGTGCGGATTTTGGTCCAGAGGCATTGCCATTTTTGCCATTTTTCTTCGAAAATGAGCAAGGAGTGGCCGTTACAGTCAATGGCGATCGTTATCGGGCCATGTTGAACGAATTTTTGTTCACAAAAATTGAAGAGGAGGATATTGGCAACATTTGGTTTCAAAGGGACGGCGCTACGTGCCACACAGCCGAAGCTACACTCCATGTTTTGCGCCCTGTTTTTGAAGATCGCATTATCAGCCGCAGAGCTGATGTCGTTTGGCCACCGCGGAGCTTTCGATTTGACACCGTTGGACTATTATTTGTGGGGTGCCGTAAAAGATAAGTGTTACGCCGACATGCCAGAGACAATTGACGCTTTAAAGGACAATATTCGTGAAGCCATTGGTGAAATACAGGTGCACACAATCGATAATGTGCTTAAAAATTGGACCGATCGTGTAGGCTACTGCATGGCCAGCCGAGGCAGCCATTTGAATGAAATTATTTTTCATTATTAACCGGAAGGATTGTACTTTCAAATAAAAAAAGAAATTTGAGAAAATATTCAGTAGTTTTTTTTTATAGCATTTTCAAAACAAAAAAAGTTATTTGGCGGACCCTTTACATTCTAGTTGATGGTCAAGCCCAAAACTAACTTACAAATTATGATGTACTTTTGTGTTTTGTCGAAAAATAGAGTGTCGATTGTTACATATAAGAACAGTATTACTTCCATAAGCTTTTATTGTTGCTAAGCCAGACTCAACGCTTTATATATTGTGTTTACTTGTGCGAGAGAATTTTAGAGAACAAGATTCAAGATCTAATTTATTGGTCTACTGTGCATGATGCTTGAGTTTGCATGATATATGTACATATTCACCCCTATCGTGGAATCCGCCGGGGGGAATTATTCACGAAAAAAAACATTTTGGTATCGTCGAAACCGCAAAGTGAACAGTTCCCCGTGTGGGTAATGTGAATGAATTTCACTGTATCGTTGAAAACGTTCAAATCGAATTTTTCCCGAACAAAATGACATTTCTTACCCGCAACAAAATCATTGCGGATTTCATAGATTTTCTTACTTGCTGCAGATCGTGAGGATTTTTTTAAAGAAAATGTACATGTAAAAAAGCTTCGTTATTAAGCCGAACATTTGTAATAAATCTGTGCAATATTGAACTTTATTAAAACAAAAAAAAAAAAACATTCTAAAAACACATTTCATCCGGTAGCTCCATGAAATCATTCACTGCTCCTCTTAACCTGTCTCGTACTCTTCTCTGAGAACACCGCTCATTTCGTTCTTCCTCTTATGCTTCCAAAAATGGAGCTATCGTATCAATTATTATATCAAACACTTTATTTTTTATTGAAATCACTTTTAAAACACACTTTTTATATGCCTCCGGTGAATGCAGCTACACAGATTTGTGTAAACAAATTAAAGACAGCCGTTTGACAGTGAAACTACCTTTCCCAAAAACGTGTCGATAAGGAAACGTTTCCGGCGGATTCCACGATAGCAGTAGAAAGTGAAAGGGAATCGAATAGGTGAAGTGAAACTCAATTCCGACGGATTCCACGATAGGGGTGAAAGTTTAGTCTTATTATTCTTTTGCAAGTTCCTAGGTTTAAGTTTAGTTGATTATTTTATTAGATCTAGTTAGCTTATATATGTATTGTTATAATTTTATTTATTTATTCGTGACATTCGAAATGGTAACTCAAATGGTTTCCTTGGAAATGGTAACTCATAGGGTATGTTATGATTATGAATACGTAACTCGCGCGTTCACATTGAAATGCGTGTGTTTCATTTTTTGCGACTAAGCAGTCGCGCGATTGAGGGTGATTGAGGCCTTACTTTTACTCCGTTTTCGATATCCATTATGATGCCAAGAATTGGGCATGGTAATCACGATTAATAACGCAGATAAAGAAAACAATTACAGAAAGTAACACTTAACGACAGCGCTTAGAATCAGAGAGAACAAGTAGAGCAATTTTTACATTAAAAACGAACAGGTCCTCGTATGAATATGTATTAATTGAAAATTGTTTTTTGCAGAAAGAAGAATGCCAATCGAATAATAACAATGACGAGCAATTCTAATATCTACGACATGATTAAAGTTGATCGCACCGAAATCAAAGATGACTACGACCACAGGGATGTCAAAATCGAATACATAATCGAAAATGTTCTCTATGACGAGACTGACCCTATAATCCAACAATCCGCAGATTTTCAAAATCTCGAAGGACAATTTAATTCGGTTCTCCTCAACTCTTGCTCCTGTTCAGGTACATGTGACAGCTACGATACATGTTCGCATGGTGGCAATTATATTCCATCCCCGAAAGAACTCGTCCTCAATCCGAATCGTCGTAGCAAGGATCTCATCTACGAGTGCTCTCCTGTATGTAAATGCGATCCGTCCGCCTGTCAAAGTAGACTCGTCCAGTATGGTCCTCGGCTGAATTTGGAAATAATTGCCTCAAAAGTGCTTCATCAACAATTCGCTCTACGAACGAATGCATCAATTTGCCGAGGAGCCTTTATATGTGAGTATGCTGGCGAGATACTAACTCGAAACGAAGCCAAACGAAGGATGGAAAGCAGTTGCCATTCAAAGACAAAGGATGACAATAAAATGAATTATGTTCTCTGTCTGAATGAATATTCATTAGAAGGTGGCACTGGCAACACGTCCTCTGCTCCCACTCAACAGACTTTCATTGACCCACGTCTCAGAGGTAACATTGGAAGATATTTGAATCACAGTTGCCAACCAAATTGTGAGATAGTCAGTGTTCGAGTGGATTGTCCGATTCCAAAGATAGGTAAGTGCAGTGGTGGTATGGGTTTATGTTTCGGTCACATAGGTATAATGTAATCTTTACTTTGCAGCAATTTTTGCCAAACAGGATATCGCCGCAGGGGACGAATTGACCTTTCACTACGGTGGAGGTGTAAGTGCAAGGAAAAAAGATGCAGATGAAATGCCAGCGGGAAAGTTTACTCATTGCCTATGCGGCTCCAGCAATTGCGAGAAGTTTCTGCCAAATTTAGAATTTTAATAGTACATATTCCTTTTACTGTAAGCAAAAAGTCGAAGTTTTCAAATAATAAATGATATCTACAGCGAATGTGAATTATTTTCGTTAAATTATATAGTCATCTAACCCGAGGGTGGAATCATCATCACACATTCGAAGCAAAGATACTAAATACGTCAAATAGTATATTGTTAAGTGCTAAAAACGACTAAAAAGTAATAAATCTATATCTATACTATTATATAAAGACGTAACTGATAAAATTATGTTCGCAGTGTTCTCAGAAACTACTGAACGGATTTTGATGAAACCTTCACTAAAATATTCTTTAAACACCTCTGCGTGCAGTAGGCTATATTTAATTGCGTTTTAATCCTTTAATTATGCAGAAAAAAAAAACAAATCCTTTTGTACGCTATACATATGCCATTCCATTCCATTTATTTTGACTTTGCTTCATTCAACTTGCCAGTCGAGAACGGATAAGTGCACAACGTCGGGACTTAAATTTTGTATGCACTTATACGAACTTTGCACTTATCCGTAACTGCACATTTGTTGCACTTAATAATGTGCACAATTTCGAGTTCACATGCTACCTACTCTAAATATGTATTAAAGTCACAAAACAGTATTCACACAAAAAGATTATACATACTACATAATGTATTATGCACATACATATGCATATGGAATTCATTTATTGAACAAACAAAAATTAACAAAAACAAAAATATCACATTTCAATTTTGGATTGAGTATTTGTACATTTGTACATAAGTCTATGAAGATATTACATCCAATATCACATTGGTAATACTAATACAGTATTGACTAGTGTTTAAATTAAGAAAAAAAATTATTAATTGTGGTTTGAATTAACGAAGCAAACGAAACAAAAATTTGATTTTCAATTTCGTCTACGTTGACACAACTCAAATTATTTTGATCCAAATAAGATCTTACAACATCTAGAGAACGAACAACTTCTCGGCGAGTAATTAAGATCTCCTCCAAGTGTCCTGGATCATCAACTTGTTCATCAACATCTTCTGATATAACATCGGCAATATTTTGGTCCTGTATTGCATGAACAATATCATCCTCAGTCAGCTCACCATAACATTCTTCATATTCGTCAATTTCAATCAAGTTTTGAAACTCTTCTTCAATGCCATTTGGAATTTGTAGCACTTCTTCTACATCTTGTTGCATCTCCGTCACAGTCGTTTTAACAAATCCTGCTTTTTTAAAGCAATTCCTCTTAGTCGTTGGCGTGACTAACCACCAAGCTCTTTTCACCATTTTAAGTGCGTCCAAAAGCGAAATGGATTTGATGAACTCACATAAATCCATATGCTTTTCTACAGCTAAAATCTGCTTTCGAACAATTTGCTGCCTGTAGTAAACCTGTAAAAATACGATAAATTTAGCAAATACAAATGCACATAAGTAACACTATATAGCTAACCTTGAACGTTTTAATTATCCCTTGATCTAATGGTTGAATGAGTGCGGTGGTGTTTGCCGGTAAAAACACAATTTCGACATTGGAGGGTGTATAATTTTCAGGCAATTTATGACATGCCGCATTATCAATGAAAAGTATAACTTTCCTCTTCTTTTTTTTCATTTCGGAATTGAAGTCTTTTATGATGTTGCACCATATATCCTGCGTCATCCATGCCTTGGTATTATGGTAGTATTTTATTGGAATCTCTTTTCCACGGCAGCAGCGAGGCTGCTTAAATTGTCCTATGGAGATAATTTCACCATCTGACCCATCCATGTTTGAAATGAAAAGGAGAGTTATCCTGGATTTCTGTACCTTTCCACCTGATGGTTTCTCGCCTCTATACGCCATCGTACCAGAAGGGGCAGCTCTGTAAAAAAGTGCAGATTCATCTGCATTAAAGATGTCTTGTTCTTCATATCTGTTCAGAAAATCAGGAAGAATATTTTCCAGCCAATGTGTTGCTGACGATTGATCAACAGCTAATTTTTCTCCTTGAATTTTGTAAAAATGAACATTGTTCTTAGTTTTCCAGCGAGATAACCAGCCTGGATTTGGTTCAAAGTCTATATTTAGTCTGACTGCGAACTTTTTTGCTTGCTCAAGTATCATTGGACCCGATATTGGACACCCTTTGCATCTTACTTGTTTAAACCAAATGGATATGGCTGCTTCAACCTCTTCAAAGTTGCCTTTTTTTATTCTTTTTTTACTCACATTTCCATTTTCACGTGCGATTTGTTGAAATTTATTTTGCTCCTTCAATATTCTTGAAATTGTGGAAACTGCTACGCCATACTTTGCTGCAACTTCTTTTCTCGTTTTTCCATCAATTTCTATTTCTTTTATTAGCTCAAGCTTTTGGCTTATGCTCAAAGTAATTAATTTGCGTGAGCTTAACATTTTTCACTTCGAATTTCTTTAAAATATGCTGTAAAAAACTAAATTGAACTGACGCGTAAACATTTTACTGCGAGAAGTTAAGTGAAATGACAGATGAGTTTGAAATAACAACACTGCTGCTAATGTTAGTCGGAATGTCATAGTGATTTATGTCATTGGTTGTACAGGTATGTGATAAATAAGTGCTGCCAAATTCAATTTGTATAAAAAAATTTCAAAATAAAAATATGTAATTTTATATGTGCACTTATGGGTTTTATAAACAGTATAAAATTGCATTTCGTGGTTTGAAAAATTGTTCTCTTATGAGAAATTTGCACTTATACGTTTTGCACTTACAAGAACAAATTTGTATAGAAATCGCGTGAAAAGACTTGGGATATTTAAACGCGTTGCACTTAGGCGATTTTTCCACTTATCCGTTTTCCACTTAGCCGTTCTCGACTGTATTCATAAATCTCAATCAATACAAAAAAACATTTAACTGTTTTTTAGGCAATTCTTCCCCGAGTATTTTGAGCTATCATTCATCTTTCTACTCCATCCCGAAGCTGAGAAACAATAAGTTAAATATCAGATCTTAGTTGATCAAATGCGAAATCAATGATTAACCAATAATTTTTGTTGTTGCTCTGCTTTGGGGTGGTGGGCGTAAATCGCAAGCATGATCATGATATTGCTTATGTGCGAAGTGCGAGTAGGCTAGCTGTACGGTGCATAGCGCTTGGTAGAAAGAATGAGAGGTATGCGTTCGTTATTCATGCCATATTTTTTACAACTACAGTTAATTATTGTGTTGAAACTTTCAAGGCAATACATATATTTAACGTTGATTTAGCACATAAACTGCAGTAGGTAAAGTGAAAAACAGAAGTTATCCAAACGTGTGATATATTTTTCCGGTAAGTCGTTACATTATGTCAATCCTCGGAATTCTGTCTGTTGGTCTGCCTGTTTAGTGGACTTAATTCTTCTTTTTTCAACAGGAAAGTGCACAAGGTATAAATAAATCGTTTTTTTTTATATACAACCAACAAACGTATACACTTTCCTGATATTTACTAAATGTTTCATTTTCTGTTGTTATATTATAAGCAAGTAGTCACGTAAAAACGTGCCATTTTATTTTATTTTATTTATTGTAGATAATATAGATTGGGGTAGTCCTTCGGGAAAGTGTTTTCTCCCACGGGCAACTAGATATTACCATTGAGTATAAACTCAATGATATTACATATATGTGGCAATATCGCGCGTGGGTTCAAAATCTAATCAAAACCTTCTTCTGCCGGATAATAACAAGACTCTAAGGGCCATTTTCAAGACTAGCTGATAAAGTCTCGGATAGACTATCCGGAACTTATATGTCAGTTAAACTGCAACTTTTGGTTTCAATGGTTTTGGATAGTGATATCTAACATATATAGTCTCGAATAAAGTATCAGCCGGTTCAAGTGGCTATTAAATCTTTTATCCGGAAGATAAACAAAATATTTATTTGAAGTGTCTGAAAAAATATAGTTTCAGAGCATTTTTTCATTGACAAGCGTAGACAGCAGTCACAGGTGTCCTAACATGGATTTGTTTGTGAAGAATATTGAAGAATATTTCGTAGTAGTATTTCGCCCACTGCCAAATTATTTTGAAATACTCGACAATGAAGATTTCAGAATTCGATTCCGACTTGCGAAAACGGCCGAAAACGCGAAAAAAACGCGTGAAAGGAAAATTTTATTCACTTTTCTCCTAAACCTTCCTACCACGAAGGGGCTGGCCGGTCACCTTGCCATTGCGTCCTTTTCTAGACGTTGTTGGTGTGGAGGCTTAAGTTGTAATGATTCAACAGGCTATGCTGTCGGCGGCTTTAGTCGCCAGTATAGGGTCACCCATGACAGACAGGCTGTTTTAATGAACAACTAACTGAGAACTTCCCAAAAACTCTTAAACTCCTGGAGAGCTTATCTACTTCACCCCTCTTCTCCCACACGGGTCATACGGCCCGTGTCGATATTCACCCTGGTTGGGGGCCCTGAGTAAAAAATATCTCAGCCAAACGAAGTATCCGGATACCTCCTCCAGCTCTTCTGTTAGAATTCTTTTTTGGATTTTTGCTGGCTCAATTTTTCCTTTCGTTAATTTATCAAAGGTATTTTTTCTTTCGACTTTCCTAAAACAACAAAAAATATTGGAAAACACGAAACAAACAAAGACAAAACAAATGACATGGTGTATCGAAACAAACTTAGTGGTTGATAAATTTTTCCCCAAGTTAGTTTATCAGAGACTTTGACGATGAAAAAAAAAAAAATATCAGCAGCTTTTATCTGGTGGATAGCGTTGTGTGTCGGAACTTTTGAAACGGACCAAATATAAGTTTGTTTGTTTTCTAAAAGCGAGCGACGCAAGGCGAGCACGGGTCAGCTAGTAAGTTATAAAGGAGGTATTTTTTTAGAGGTAGATATACAAATTCAATATGAAATAAAACACTTAAAGCTAAGGTTAATGTAATAATTTTATGCCATTACTGTTTATAAATTATTTCGAGCATAAAGCGAGTCACGGCTAGTTCGAATGAAGGGCAATCGTGAGGTCCAATTTTCGACAACTTTATGGAGCCGTATATCAGCAATAACACGGCGATGCGAAAGTTGACTTCCAACTCGTCCAACGTCTCTGGTTTATCCGCATAGACTAGTGAGAGTGACTTCTGCACTTCACATACCCCTAAAGAAAGTAATCTAAAGGTGTGAGATCACAGACCAGTTCATAGCAGGGTTCCCAGGTCTTCAGAAAAAAATCCCCTTTTCTTAACACCAAAATGACTTTTTTTCCCCTTTGAAAACCAAAAAATCCCTTTTTGTCCCCGAAGAAAAAAATCTTTGCGTAACCAGCTTTTATTAACTCGGTCAATGCTTCCTATTGCGTGAGATATTTTTATTTTTTTTTGTTGGTTCTTCCTTCATTTCAAATTCCTAAATAAAATGAGAATTATTTTCACTTACCCATTATGTTGTGCCACCGTTGTTTAGAAATTCGCGTAATATTTTGAATCTAGACATATTGCAAGGACACACTATGTGATGGGCCACGAATGCCTTCCCATGAAAGTCGTGTCGTTAGGTTAGTTGAGAAAATCGCTTCTGTCTTTTCTACTCACTTAAAATCGACCTGTCGTGCCCAAAACGACTTTTATAGGAAGGAATTGTGTGGCCCAGTACACGGGCATGACTTTCATTCACATGAATGACTTAGCTATACTCAAAAACAACACGCCTCATTGTAATGAAATAAAGTTTGACAGGAATAATGAAATCGAAAATACAAAAAATTTATGGTAAAGCCAAAGCGGACTCCCACTTTTTACGTTCTCACTCTACCAACGCAAATACCAAAGGAAGATTTGTATCGAAAGCGCTATGGTATCAAAAAAGAACCTTCATGCCCATGCGAGAATAATTTCTGAAAGTGGATTTTTTGTCCATTTTCTGTATGATCTACCTATCTCCTTTCTATACTCACTCAAAATCTACCTGTCTCTGGCACGACGTTCATGGTAAGGAGTGTATGGCCAGGCCATGGTAATAGTTTTATGAAATGTCAAAAGAATGAATGCATTCAGAAAACAAACAAAAAAGTGAGATGTTGCATGGACAAGTTTCTTGAGCATGGTTGTTTTTGTACATAGGTTGTTAACATTTATTCTAAAAAATTCCCTTACAAACTGTTTTTAATAGGATTTTAAGATTTTTCCCCTTTTTGGATTTGTTTCCCCGTTTTTATCCCTCTCCCCTTTTTTTCCCCTTTCGTCTCAAAAAATCGGCAAAAATGGCGATTTTCCCCTCCACCTGGGAACACTGGTTCATAGGTCTATTACGCGAAATTAAGCGCTCAACTAATGTTTCCCGCAATAAATTGATGGTGTCGCGCGGCGTGTAGCATGCTGCGCCCTCTTTTTGAAACCAAAGCTCTGTCACGTCAATGCTATTCAACTGAGGAGCCAAGAGGCATGAATAAGTCAGAAAGCATGTTTCAATAGCGCTCTTCAATGATGGTAACATTCTTGCTAGCATCGTCCTTAAAGAAATGTGGGCCGATGCTTCCACCAGCCCATAAAGCACACCAAACAGTTTTAATGGTTGTAAGGGCGTCTCGAGTCTCGACAAATGCTTCTGGGTTTTCTCCACTCCAAATTCGGCAATTTTGCGTGTTAACTACATATCCATTTAACCAAAAATGGGCCACAAAAAAGTCTAAAATACGTAGCAAAAAAGGCACTAAAAAAGTCGCAAAACACGCGCCAAAATACGCTCCAATATGCGTACCAAAAAAAAACGGTCCTCCACAAAAAACAAAAAAACGCACCAAAATACGCAGCAAAACAGGCCTCAAAAGGCACGCTAAAAAACTCAGAGCTAGTGGCGACAGAATATAATATGTATTTCGTACTATAGGTGCTTCTGTATGGGAATTAAAGTCGAAATACGATTCCAAAGAGAGGCTTTGCTACCCTTCAACATCATTAACGCAAATAGTTACTTAAAGTTACATTATCTATATATTACTTACTTAAGAGAAATTTTGCATCCACTGTTATCAGAATAAATTGCTGCCCGGCGCGGCGCCGCAACCGCAACCAGCCATAACCAATCTCATGACATTTTCCAAATCTCAACTCAATTCAGATTTCAGTTTCAATTGAGCATTGCTTGTGATTAGATCGCGTCTATAGTCCCCACCGTCAGTTCTTTACACGGTCGAAAAGGTTATCTCTATTTCACGGAATTTAAAAATAAAATTCGGACGCTGTAAATGTATCTGCGCTACTGTTTAAATTTAAACTATACCAAAGAATGAACGTTCGAAAATGAAATCAATTCTATTTTTTTTATCAATTGCATTTCTCTGCAGTAGTGGTAGCTTTCATAAAGTCTACTTTAGGAACGATATTGAACTGACGTCACATCCGTCGGTAGGAAATAAATTCCAACGTCCCGTACTCGATGGTGTTCCGTGGAAAAGCTTAGAGAACTCGATATTCAAGTCACGCGCAAATAATTTAAAAGATGTCTTCCGGCACAGTGTTGATACGATAAAAATGAAGAGCAAGCAGGTCGATATAATATTTCTAATCGACTCGAGTTCCAGCGTAGGAAAAGTGAACTTCCATAGTGAAATTAATTTCGTAAAGAAGCTACTGAGCCATTTCGATTTGAGTTTTAATTACACACGTATCGCGTTGATAACGTTCAGTTCACACACCAAAGTGGTAAGTTCAAAGTTAAGGGCAGTTTGAAGCAATCTTTTTGGTTAATATTGGATGTCGAAGCTATACTTCAGTATTATTAATAAACGGAATGTTAGTTTTCAATGGAAAGGTTTTAGACAAACACGGTCGTTTAGGAAAAAATATAGTACCTAGGTCATATTAAAGTATAAGGGTAGGTACTCCCTCTCAAAGATTTCGGCAGGAGTTGCAGAGATGATGTCTTGGTGTCGTCAAATCGTCAATGTCCGGAAACATTCAGAAGTAAAAACGGGTTAACAGCTTTGGGTTGTTGTATTCGATAGGATGAGGCCCAAGTCGACCCCGGACTGTAGCGCCATCTAAGTCTAAGTATTCGATAGATCACGAAAATCGAACCCGATAGAAAACAGGATTTCGTTGTAGGTATATTGCGGGTAAATAGATTATCCATATTATGGACCAGTATAGCGATAATAAAACGCGGCTAATGTTAATGTGGCTATACGTCCCAGATTTTTAGGTTACTTGAGAAAAATAAGGCTCGATTACTTACACCGAAAATTCCTTCTCTTTTCTGCTCACTTAAAATCGACCGATACGACTTTAGTGGGGAGGCATGTGTGGCTGTGGCGTCAGTGCATTGTAATAAAATTTGGCAGTTAAAGGAATAGTGACGTAGTCGAAGGAATTTTCTGGGAGATACTTATGCTAACATCTAGAAGAGATAGACCATATTGACTACAAAGGGCTACTTCGTATCTGTTTGGTGTTTTTCAAGGGGAAATGTTTAAGTTTTTTCCATTGTAGTTGACTGTAATTGGTTCCTGCAATTGGGAATGCGATGGCCCTTATGCTGTCTAGTGCCAACCTAATGTTTTCCGGATCAATACCACCCAAGGACTGGGACACCTGGTATTTTAAGTTAGAAACAACAAATTTTATGCTTCGCTTATTAGTATAAGCAAGGGGCTGTATAAAAGCTAGTTATGTATACAAAAACGTGCTCTTATAATGGCACATAGTAATCGTGATTCATTAACCGGAATATGCAATTGATGCCGCGACATCAAGTCTCCGCGTTTGTGATTATTTTACCGGCCGGCAATTCTTATCGCATAATTTTAAACTATTCGACTACGAGTAGCCTGATAAACATTTTCAAATGTATAGGTACAATGCATTCCACAGATCGCTCAGCTATCGTTTTCGTTAGTTTAGGTAAAGAAGGTTATGCACTCAAGACGTTGTTCTACATTTGTTTGTAGATCAACACAAGAGGTTATCAATATTTACGTATTATGTATATGAGGTTGTCTCAACATTTACATATTTATTTTGATTTCAAATTGGATGTTTATTCTTAATAGAGCTGATGTTTAACTTGGGATAGATCAGTGCTGATGTACGTCAGGCGAAGAAAATAACTTTCTGTCTTTCTCTTTTTTGACGTATTTTTGTTTTATGATCAGTTGCAAGGCTTATGAATTTTTTTTTCTGAAACCCAGCTAAGAGACAAACATTATTTATTGTTGTATGTTAAGGAAAAACAGTTCTTAGGGTCTTACGAAAGTATGTAGTAGTGTTTACTAACAAATTCGGTGATCGTCCGATTCGAACCTCTGATCAATCAGAAAAGTTCTTCAGCTAATATTACACAATGCCAAAAATCGTGCTTGATTTTGACATGCTAAGGCCATTATTACGTCAGATTTTGTCCTAAGGCCGTATTGAGTTCGAATGTCAAAAATTGACCCAATTGCCGAATTTGTCACTAGATCAAAAAATTCGGAGATCGGCAGATCCGAACCTCTGATCAATCAGAAAAGTTCTTCAGCTAATATTACACAATATGCCAAAAATCGTGTTAATTTCTGACATGCTGATGCCAATAGTCAGATTTTGTCCTACAGTCGTATTGACGTCGCATATCAAAAATTGACCCAATTTTTGACATGTGTAATAGTAGCTTTAAGAAATCTATCAATTATTTGCAATCACACTTGTTACTACATTATCCTCAACCCCCAACCGTCCTATATTTACAGGTTCGCCATATTGATCAGATTTCTTCGCCAAATGAAAATCACGATCAGTGTAGCGCGGTCACAAATGACATACCACGTATTGAATTCGTCGGCGGAGGAACTTACACGTATGGTGCCTTAAAGGAGGCTCAGGTATTTTAATGATCTAGCTTATTAGCTCTAAAAATTTAGTACCGTATTCTCGAGCAGGTTATTTTCAGTACAGCACGTCCGAAGAGTCGCAAATACATCTTCTTGGTGACTGATGGATTCTCCAACGGCAAAAGTCCCATACCTATTGCAGAGGATTTGAAATCGAATAACGTAACGATCTTTACTATTGGCATACAGTCGGGTAACTATGCCGAGCTTTACAATATTTCCAGCTACCCCAAGGAGACGCATAGTTTCCTTTTGGATAGCTTTAAGCAATTTGAAAAGCTCGCTAGAGGAGCTCTTATACAGGGTGAGTATAAACGTATACCTGAAGTGGAACATTTTTTAAAATCCATTCGGCTTAGATCACAAGCTTGGTTACAGTATTAAGCTTAGCAATTCGGACAGATGTAATGTTCTCTGTGAGGGAGGCGGTTTTTTAAATCAAGACTCCAATTTAACGTGAGTTTCTATACTCCTATTATGTGCTCCTAACTCTGTAACTGCATTTTTGTAATTTCCAGATCTTCTTGCTGTAACGCCGTGGCGAGCTGTGAATGTCGCATACCGTCTGGTCATTATTCGTGCACATGCCCGGAGGGCTATGTCGGCGAAGGCCTTGGTGAGGACTGTCTTCGTAAGTTAAACAAGAGCAAAAAATTGCTAAATACATAAATTAAACCTTAATACGTTTTTTTAAGCGTGTCTTAAAAATACCTACTGGATAAATTCGGCCATGTGTATGCCTTGCCCCGACATCAATCATGTCACACTGATAAGCCCCGCCTTAACCGTTAAGGACTGTATATGCAAACCTGGCTTTAAACGCACCGCCGATGATCGCTGTGAAGGTAAGAGTGAATGCAAATAATGCGAATTGTCGGACTTATTTTACTCATTTAGGAATAACGTGCCCAAAATTGAGCCCACCAGAAAATGGGTACTTTGTAGCGCAACCCGACAGCTGTTCCAATGTGTTTAATGCAGCATGTGGGACTAGATGTAAGTCTGGGTACCAGTTAACAGGTACAAACAATAATTTTTTTTTCTGTTGGAAGATAATATATTCAATGACTTGTAACATTCTAAGGAAGCAGCCTGCGACTTTGTCAGAAGAACGGCACATGGTCGGGAACGGAGGCAAAATGCGTGTGTAAGTTCCATAGATCAAAAATCGTTTCCATGGTGATAGCCTGTAGTGAATACTTTCAGTGAAAAGTTGTCCAAGTTTAGCAGTACCTTTGAATGGTATGATTACTTGCCAAAATCATGACTTGGAGCTGCCATCGTATGATTATTCAACGCAAAACGAAACCTTTATGGAGACCTATCGGGACGAGACAAAACGACGAACAGAACCAATGCCAATTGATACCGAGTGCACGTACCGCTGTGGTCCAGGGAACTACTTAGTCGGTTCGAGGAATAGAAATTGTCTGCCCTTATCGAAATGGGATGGCCGACAAACCACTTGCAAAAGTTAGCTCAAAATCGTCGAATTTACGTCATCACATTTAACATACTACTTCCTTTTTTAGCGGTTCTGTGCGCTCCCCTGCCAAAGCCGAAATTTGGAAGTTACGAACCTCCACAATGCACAAAGACTAAACAGCCTTATGGAACGAATTGTACGCTCATCTGTCCGGATGGATTTACCTTGAAAGGCGCTGAAACACGAACATGTGGTGGAAAAAAAATCGGCTTGTGGATGCCAAAGAATAGAAATTCAAAATGCGTCGGTAAGATTGACAAAAAACCTACCAAATGAGAAAGTCCTCGATTATATGCGCTCATTCACAGATATAACGCCTCCGAAGCTGGTGTGCCCGGATAACTATACACTTGAGCTACCCGCCGATAGTGATGCTATAGTACTGTTCTCATTGCCACTTCCTTTGGAAGTGCAAGGTTTGCAAATCCTTATCTACCATCAAAATGTATTTCAAGCTTAATTTCTAGATTCATCGACGTCTACGGTGACGATTTGGACTAAGCCATCTGTTGATGAAACTACTGGAGTCCGCTTAAAAACTGGCCATCATACATTTACGTACTTCGCAAGCGACAAATACAATAACAAGGCTGAATGCAACTTTCGTATAACTGTCATTGACACAACGCCACCTAGCGTAGAGAATTGTGTTGATCCAGAAGAGTTTTGGATATCGAAGGATGGTGTTTTGCCACCAATTGAGTGGCAAGAACCAATTTTTATAGACAATTCCAACGAACCTGTTGTAGTTAGGGTGTTGACTGCACTAGATCCACGTAGAGCAGAGTCACTCGTGGCGGGAGACTATCCAGTTTTGTACAGCGCTAAAGACCGATGGCAAAACTCAAATGAATGCCTACTAAATGTGACTGTTAAGGGTAAGAACACTTTTTTTTATGTTTAACTGCATTCTGTTTAGGACTTAATCAAGATGTTAATTCACATTTTTATTTTACTTTATAAGCTAGACACTCAATTTTGAAGGATATTTTTACATACCTATGACGCACGCTGACTATTCTAAAGATTTTGTTCAAAATGTTCAAAATATTGTTGTCCGTACCTCGGCTTAAGTTTTTTAAAAAAATCCTACTCACTGCGTGTGATTAATTCAAACAATTTTACCAACAACTCCAGCCACCAATATTTAGAATAACCAAAGGCTAATAATCCACAGGAACTTACTCACTTTTAGTTTTCATAGCGCTATGGTCCGGGCGGACCTGAGCCTCTACCAACATGTCTCTCCAGACATCTCGATCCAATTGCAAACGACTTTCTGGATGTGGACCCCTTCCAACTGCGCGTACCACCTTAAGTTAAAGGAGCATTATTGATATCTATATACGTCTGTCCCAGCCTATTTTACTTACTTACTTAGATGGTGCTACAGTTCGGGGTGGGCCTCAAACCAACACCCCTCTCCATCAGTTAGCTCGATCTTTGGCTAACCGCCTCCAATTGCGCACCTCAAGTTCGTTGAGGTTATACCTTTCACTTGTGCACTCCGCCTAAGGCAAAAGGTCTTCCTTTACTGTGTTGTTCCTCCGGGTTGGAATCAAAGACTCTTCGGGCCGGAGAGTTGGTGTCTATTCGCTCTACATGTCCTATACCAATTTTTGGTGACTGATACGTACTTTTCTGACCAGGTGCTGTACAGGTCGCAGAGTTCGCTGGTCAATTTCCTCCTCCAAAGCACGTTAACGCAAACGGGACCGAAAATCACTCGAAGAATTTTGCGTTCGAAACGACCATTCTTTCATTTGCCGCAGAGTCCCGCCTTTACTGACAGTCCACCGAGTTCGTCGAGTTTTGTGGGCTTGACCTAAGGGACAGTTTTAGAATTTTCTTTTTAGACAAACAGAAGGAGAAGTTTAATAATATATCGGTGTCTTATTCACGATGGAACAATGCTGACTTTTCCTGTAGTATTTATCAATTTGGAGACAGCTATGTCACACTGTTGTCAGAAGGACCAAACTTTGTGTCCATACATCCATAAATCGCTGTTTGTTCCTAATCGTATCTAATTATCAAGAGATTTGGATACTGACTGAATAAACTAGATCGCGGAATTTAAGCTGTCGAATTGAGATTTCTTCGTCAAATTACTATAACTCTGCCGGTGACAAGGCGCTACATGCACTTTTCTATTTTCCAAAGCCATGCCTTCCTGCTTATCCTATTCACCAAATTCCTATATGCACAATTTCAGAGTTAAGCTGTGACCCACTATCGGCCCCAGATCATGGTCTCTCGTACTGTGCTAGAAATGCGTCTCACACATGGTGTGAAGTAACTTGTGATTATGGTTACGCAATTTTCGATGACGAAAGTGGCGAATATTTGGACAATTTTCGGCTGTCTTGTGATCACCAGCAACCGGGATGGAAATACTTAACCGTGCCCGATTGTACAAGTGCGTTTTGTCGATTTTTATAAATTTCTTGAAAGTAAAGTATCTGTTTTTGTTTAGAACTGGACCTCCCAGATAGCATTGGACAAACCTTTACAATAACCATGGATAGTGCGAATCCTCTGTGTTCCAGTCAGAGTACTCAAAATACTGTGAGTTTCCTAAATCCGGGTAAACTATTGAAATGACTTATACGCTCTCTATTTTGGGTAGTTAACATCCAGCTTGGCGGACCAGATGAAGTCTTACCTATGTAGTGACCTTACGGACTGTGATGTTATCTCAGAAATTCCGGAGTGCATTCAGGAGCAAGACGACATGTCACTTGGCGATCGGGAAAAATACCATATCTCAAAGAGAGAAGTTCCCTCCAATCCCTTCAATCCATTGAGGAAGAACCGAAAACGGGTTCGGTCTAACGTTCGGATCCGTTTGTATACGAAAATTAGCAAACGCTTGGGCTTATGGCAGAAGAACGCCACACTCTCGGAGAACATTCGACAGATGAAATATCAAGTTCAGAGGCTGGATACAAATGAGTCGTTGAAGCGGGTTCTGCAGGACATGCAAATCGATGTACGAAGGTTAAGAGTCGAAGACTTTATCCGCTGTCCGGATGGGAGTATATCGAAGAAGAATATTTGCAGTAAGAATTGGAAATATCCTTATTCCCCTTCATAGAATGTATTTGCCTTTCAGTTCAATGTCCTCGAGGGACCTATCAAGATGCTGCTCTGAACCGCTGTAAGTTGTGTCCTTTGGGCACCTATAATCCGGACAGTGCTCGGCTTATGTGCTTCAGGTGTCCTCTGCATCATTCTACAAGACGGGAGGGTCGACTCCATGAAACCGACTGCAAAGGTAAGAAAAATAACGTCAGTATAAATTTGATATACTCTATAATATGACAACTTGCAGCACAATGTCCACCGGGAACATTTGCGAAAATGCGTCCCGCTCAACGTCGCGTTCGACCAGGCCTTACACTGCCACACAGTCTAATGCCCTTCTGCAGAAAGTGTGCGGTGGGGGAATATCAGCCAGCCTATGACCAGACAAGTTGCCAACCGTGTCCCGGGCAACTCCAATCTCCGCGTGGCTCGTCATCGATCTACGACTGTACTAAGCAAAGGCCACACATTTGCGAGGTCCAGACAATTTGTGGAGAATTCGGTCGTTGCGTTCCCGAGCTCGGAGGTGACGATCTCTATAGTTGCACATGTTCGGAGGGGTATTTGGGGGCGCAGTGCGAGCATAGAATAGATCCGTGTCATTCGGCCCCTTGTTACAACAATGGCGCATGTTCGAGTTACAACGACACAGTGGTAGTTTGTCACTGCCCACCGGAGTTCACAGGGATTTACTGCGAAGAGCCTCGCAGCTCGTGCGACGTCACAGAGTGTAAAAATGGCGGCACTTGCATAAGTTCAGAAGATGGCGCGGCTGCGTGTGAATGCCCAGTGGGTTTTGAGGGAAAACATTGCGAGGAATCTGTGAATTATTGCGACTCGATGCCGTGCGAAACGGGCATCTGCCACAATCAAAGTAACGGCTACAGCTGTCAGTGTCCGCCGGGTATAATAGGCCGGCGCTGTCATCTAAGACCCTGCGATAACTTCCCTTGTCATAGGAATGCGATTTGCATAGACGTGATGGCCTTTCCAGCGACAAGGGAGAGCTACCAATGCAAATGTCCTACGGGACTGGCTGGATATGAATGCAACGATATTCTCAACCCTTGCGATGAGAGTCCGTGTAAGAATAATGGGGTTTGTAAGCCTGTTGCATTGAGGCAGGTCAGAGTGAACATGTCCGACGAAGTGCGCAGTAATCTGCTGGATGATGATGTGTATGCTAAGTTTACATGCACTTGTCCACCGTATTTCTATGGTGACCTCTGTGAGGTGTTTACTAAGCCAGATTTCGTGATGAAGTTCCGCAAGGCAAGTACTTTGAATTATGTGGAAATGAAAGGACCGGACCACGATATGAGTGAGGTAAGTTGGTTAAAAAAAAAACTCTACTCAACAATAAGACCGATACGTTGTTTTTTTGTATCGCTGTAGCTCTCATTTTGCACGTGGATGAAAACCCACGACATCTTCACATATGGTTCCGTGTTGTCCTACGCGACCAAGGAAAACGATAATGCTTTTACCCTAACCGACTACTCTGGGTAAGTCAAGATTAGTTGCACAATTGACGGGTTCTCATTGTCAAACTTGCAGATTTATTTTGTACGTAAATGGTAACTCTTCAGGCTCTGACATCGTTGCCAACGACGGTGAATGGCATTTCATATGCGTGTCCTGGACAAGTGAGAACGGTTACTATGAAATCTATTACGATGGTCGGATGGAACATGCGGGCATGAATTTAAGTGCTGGCGAACACATTCCTGGTGGGGGCATTTTCATAATCGGCCAGGAGCAGGTATACCCCCAAAATAACAGACAATCAATTTTCAATTCAATTCTGTGCTTTACAGGACAAACTTGGAGGGGGTTTCAGTGAATCCGAATCGTTTATTGGAGAGATAGCTTACCTCGATATTTGGGATTCATTTCTATCCGGTGAGCAGGTGTACAACTACTACACAAAGTGTGACCCATATCGTGGAACACTTTATTCGTGGACGGACTTTAAATCGAAAATTCGTGGTGACGTTGAGATTCTTACATCGAACTTCTGTCAGGAGTGTCCAAGGGATTTACATATACCCAATGGATTTGTGCGATATATGGGAAATAGAGCTTTATACGAATGCAATACGGGATATAATTTACGTGGAGTCACACCAGAGAGGTATTGTCTAAGGACTTCAATATGGTCGCCTGGCGTACCGTATTGTGAAAGTAAGTTTGGGTATAATAGTCCTTTCAAATGCAGCAAGTTAAAGTCGCTTTATTTCAGTGGTTAATTGCGGCGAAATTCCATTGGTGGAGAATGGACTGATAGAGTATTCATCTGGCACTACATTGCACAGCATGGCGGAATATATTTGCAACAATGGCTACGCAGTGGACGGCAATGACAAGCGAATTTGTCTAGCGATGGGAGTATGGTCAGGCGTTGACTCCGTTTGTAGAAGTAAGTTTGTCTTAGCAACTTATCGTAAAAAAGCTAGGAACTCAAAGGTCAATATGTGAAAACATCAAAGATGGTGATGATTTGCTGGAATATGTAAATATGTGTAGTATATAGATTTGGTTAATGTTGGTCGATCTCATGCTCAAGAATTTGACTGTGACCCCCAATAGAGATGAAGATGATTATGCGGTTGCGTCAGCACTTCGATGTATGGGAATCTTTTTTCTATGAGTTTTTATTTTCGGAGCAAATCGCAGGGACCTAGAATTTTATGACGAGTTCCAACGATAGACATGAGAAGCCTAATATGACGTGTTCCCGGGATTAAAACCTGATATCGGCCAGTAGTCAGGCACACAGACCGCTTAGTTAAGAAAAATTAAACAAAATAATAAAGTTCGTCCAGAGAAACCTTAACCACTGCTGCCACAAGTTACAACTAGATATAAGTCGACACTGCCCTAATTAGTAAGCCCTCTCTATACCTTTGGGTGGTTGTATAGCTGGATTGACATGAAGGTATCGAAATGGTACTGTAGAAACCACGCTCTGCAAATGGCAGCTGAAGAACGTGAGGCCGTATTGCATAGGGGCTACCCTACCAGTTGTCAAAGAAAATAGAAACGAATGGTTATGAGGAGCTAAGCCTAAGGGTCCTATACGGACCTATTGCGCTAACTAAATGCAAGATATGCCGACACCCCCAACTCGCAAATCCTTTTGCCACTGGCCCTCTCAATTTTTTTTTGTTTTTCTCTTAAGAAATTTCCTGTCCGTCTAATGAAATGGGCAAAGACTAGATTTGGAGATATTCCTAACGGAGTACTCAGACATTTCGATGTGTCAAGATCTATTAAGAGCGTTGCTCCTTATTTTGGGGTACATTTTCTCCACGAGTAGAATAATTAAATTACTAAAAATGTACGGGAGCTGTTTAAAGAATAAATGTACGAAATAAGTAGTTTTAAAGGTGAGTATAGGTAACTCTCAGTTCGTCAGATTTGTTTGACAAAAATAAAAAAACAGAACAGAAATAATGTTTTTTTTTTTGGAAAATCATAAGTCTCGATGAAAATCAAGCAAACAGAGCGTCTAGATCAGATATGATGGTCGTCTACCCACCACTCGGGGCGAAGCACATTTTTGGACGCCACTCAAGTTCAGAATTTGAAATGTTTTCTGTCAAATTTCATAAATGTTATCCCATACGGGAACAGACCTAAAAATAAAAATAGTTGGCGCAAAAGGCGTATAGGCACCCTAGGCCCAGCTTTTCACAAACATTCGTTTTTGTAAGTTTTTTATTTTTGGGACGTATGGAAGGTCCTACAATTTTATTTTACAATTTTATGCCGAGCACACTAAGCACTGATCCATGCTCTCACGGGAACAAACCTAATGCCTGTTGTGTGTTATTCTAAGTATTCACCTTTTTTTTAAATAGGCTCGCCGTCTTGTCATGTTGAGAAGAATATAAAGCTTATTGACTTAATTAATATTATTAGGTATAGGATATTTGCTTTCACTGACACGGTAACTCTAGGTCAGGACGACGATCTGTCAAAATTCTTCTGAATATTGTAGTAGAATGATTTTTAAGGCCTTTTGAAATGTCTGAGGTGAGGTGGTTATCGTATCTTTTATCCAGAAATGTGTCTTTGGGCAAAATGTCTTTTTAAATGTAGATGTACTAAATTGTTCAAAAACTTCGACTTATATACTACATACGGCCACTTGTTATAAAACCATTTAACCAATTTTGTCCCTTTAAGGTTCCGTTCAATGCGAGCGTTTAATACTACCTGCGAACATCAATGCAATATATGCCAATGATAAGGGCTTGATTGCCAATGATCTGGATTATTATCCCGTTGGAGTATACGCAGAGCTAACTTGCCTGCATACATTAAAGGACTACTTCCTTACATGCATGGACGATGGTTATACAAAAAACAGAAATCGCTTTTTTTTACATATGACTAGAACGATGTACTTGCAGGTCGTTGGGATGTTCCAATTCCAGATTGCCTGCCACTGTCTACAACTGAGTTACCATCAACAACGCCCATTATACCTTCTACCCAAGATTTAACGACTGCATCGACTTCGAAACTGACGACTTTCGGGTGGCCACTGACGGAACAGGTACCAGAAAATAATCCTGACGAAAGATCCAGTCTAGATGAAAGTGCTTCAGATACGCCAACCACTGAAGCCCCAAAAGAGGAGGATTTGCCAACTTCTCTAACTATTGCGAACACAGAATTTCAAATGACGGTACCTACGGAACTGACTTCGACTCTACTAATCGAAAATACATCGAACCCATCCCCCACAACGCACAGCAAACAAGACAACCTAACTACCATTTCCACGCCAGTCGCACTTCAACCGCAAACTCCCACCTTTCCTTACATAGATAAGAACTTCTGGTCACTATTACACGAATTCTTATTGAAGGGTTGCTTAGATGAGGGCTCAACAGAGATCACACTTTGCACACTCAAAGTCAAGCCCGTTGCTTTTAACAGTCTTCAGAATTACGATCAAAACTATTTGGAACGCTTTCCTAACCCGGATGTACAGCTTTTGGATCTGCTCGAGCTTCATTCGACAGATATCTTAAAAGCGACTACTGGTATTCCATTTGAGGACTTCTTTGATATGATTCTCTATGGAAAGGACTTTGCCAATGCACAGCGATTGAGTCCGGACTTAGAGAACGCCCTGAGATTTACCTTATGCATTTTCATCGATGCCATAGCATGGGAAAGTAAGTTTGACTATGCAGAGCCCGTCGAAAATGGAACCGCGATGGAGAACCGTAGTACAGTGCTAAAGAAGTTAATTCGTCGGCTGGTTGGTCCTGTGTATGCAAATTCTAGGTCACGTTTTGTAATTGGAAAAGACCAGCCTTCGACAACAGACTTTGCTACTGTGATGAGAACAAGAAGATATGCATTGGATGAGGATGAATCACTTAAGGACTACTACGACGAGGGCTTGGATGAGAATTGGGTTGTTCCAGGTGAACGCTTTGAGGAACCCAATGGCTGTGATTGGGGTGGGCTACCAGAGCCGCCACTCGATGGTATTATCAAGCAGTTATGGGAAAGCGAAACTGTCGATTTTGGCACCGAGGTTGTATACGGATGTGGTCCGAACTATGAGCCAAATGGACGATCATGGGTATCGGCATGTTTGACTGACGGTCATTGGAGTGAGGTGAATTACAGTTGTCAGTGTAAGTTTCAAAAATTATCCATTGCAAACAATTTTACTCATTACAATAATTTCCAGTGACCTGGTGTGATGCACCACCTACGTTGCCGAATATGATTGTTGATTCACCATTGACACGCTACCATGTTGGCGATGTTGTAAGCCTAAAATGTAATCGAGGTTTCGAATTGTCCAACACCAATAATACCATTGAATGCCATACCAATGGAACGTGGTCCAGAGTATTAACTTGGTGTACAAGTAAGGATCTGTATTAATTCCCGTATTCTCTAAAATCTGATAGTTTTAATATTTCATTAGGAGTATCATGTGGTCAACCAATTTTGCCCGATGATGCTGGATTACAAAAGGGAACCTCCTACGTCTATGGTGCCAAAGTTTCTGTCAACTGTGGAACGAAAAGAGTCGTCGATATAACTTGTGGTAGTGAGGGAAAATGGACACCAAATCCGAAGGATATTTGTTGACATAATACATACTACATATAGCAAATTTACTTAGAATAAAATTAAAAAAAAAAAAAACTATACAGCATTTACTTAAACATTTGAAGGAGTATTTTATTCGAGTAGACAAGTTTATTAGGCTATTCCATTGGTTTGGTTGAAAGTGGCTGCCAGCTAAGAAACGACAACACGCTTAGACCAGCATAGATCCAAATATACCTACAGTCCTACATTATTGCGATTAGAATTGATAAGTTGAATGGTTTCAAACATTAACAGCATTTTGAACAGCCGCTTTGTCATCTACCATGATTTTCGTAGCACTGGAGCTTGGTTGATTGGAGCTGAGTAATTGCTTGGTCGATGAACTGGATGAGTAACTGTCACTGGAACTGCGAGTAGATGCTGAATTCGCGCCGCCCATTGGACTGTCAAGCATATCTAAAGTAAATGAAAAAAAAAAAAGTTATTAGCCATTAGTAAGTGGAGTTTATGAAATTGCAAATCAAAGAAGGACATTGAGGAGGGAAAGTAGTTTATCAATTTAAAATACGTAGACGAGGATATGTTTGTACATTTGGCTTGTATCTATACCTAAATAAACCTAAAGCCATCACCAAATTAAATAGATGCGCAGAACTAGAGGTAGACAGATGTCGACACAATTGTTCGCCATGACACAATCCTATCTTGCCATTTTCGACATTTTCGTCGAATTTTTCTCTCTTAAATAGCAGTGTAAGCATCGTTGATGATGGGAGCTGGGAGCTGGGAGGTATTTAACCTACTACATACGCAGTCATCTTGTTGTTCCAATTATTAGACAACAGCTAGAGCACTTTGGCAACAGATAGAGATAGATTGAGAGATAGATATAGTATATCATCTCGGCTTCAATACAAACGGCTACAAACCGATCGAGTGCGCGTTAAAGATCAGTCTGAGAGATCCCAAAGATGACCAAATCATCAGCGAAGGACAAATGACTTATCCTCAGATCTCCCAATTCGAAACGTTCTTCGTCAAGACGGCGCTCTAACATCCAGTCCGTATAAGTAATATGAAAACGAGAGGAGACAAAACGCACCCCTGGCAAAGTCCAACGCCCACGGTTAAAGGTGTTGTCTTAGCATGGATAAAGTTAAACAAAATAGTGAAAATACAGAAACCTTCATCGTCGAGAGTTTCTCCAAATAATTTGGGCTTGGTCATAATACTTCGTTCCTACGGGGTCGTGTAATATGGATGTATCTAATATTCATCAAATTTGTCGTCTAAGAATTCAAATAAGTCCATGATAGGACGCTTCTGACTGCTGTCTACGCCCGTCAACGAAAGAATGCTCTGAAACTATATTTTTTAATAAATATATATAATAAATATTTTGTTTATCTTCCGAATACAGGCTTTAACAGCCACTTGAACCTGCTGATAGGCTATCAGAGACTTTATCTGTTAGATATCATTATCCGCAACCTTTGAACTTAGTTTATCTGACAAGGCTTTTCGAGCCTTTATCAGCTAGTCTTAAAACTGGCCCTAAATATTATAAATATTAACTGAGAAAAAAACAACAACATCAACGGCGAAAGACAATTAAAAAAAGTTAAGCACCTTTAGGTTCATAAAGCCATACAAGTTTTAAATTAAATATAACAACAATTCGTACCTGGCAACGAGCTAACATTATCCTTGAGTACACTTATCGGTGCAGCTGAAATATTTCCCACTGACGTCGACTTCTGATGTAAACTCTTCTTGGAAAGATTATTCTTCAAGCTCATCGATGTGCCGCTCATCAGCGAGTCTTTCTGTGCTAGTTTTTCACCATTTTTCAATGGCTTTTAAAGTTTTACAAACAAACAAAAAAAAATTTGTTCCTCTTTACAATTTCTTAGTTTATTATTATATGTGACAACAAATAAAAAATAATATAAATATATGTAATTAAAAGAAATATGAATGTACAAATTTGATTTAAATTTTAATATGAAGTTACAATAACAAAAATATTTATGACAGTTAATAATGCTTATAAGAACAGAAAAAAAAAACTATATTAAAAATAAAGCCAATTATCCCTTAAAACAAGATTAATTGCAATAACAATAATACATATTTTAATACAAAATGTGAAAGTATTTTTTAATGGTGTATCGATATTTTGTTTAATTGATTTTTTAGTAAAATGTAATAGCAGTTTATGTATTTTGAAAAATTGCATAATACTTATATGTTTGTAGGTACCTTTTCCTCTGCATAATTTGAGTGACGTTTATGAACATTTTATTGTTATGTTATGGCATAATTTAGTAACTTATTGAAATATATTTTTTTAAACCAAAATTAGAATACGTTTAGGAATTACAAATAAAATTGTAAAACTAAGGAAATAACTTTGCAATGAATGTGATATAACGTAGAAGCTGATTTTACATGTTTATCGCACATCCCTGGTGTTTTTTTTTTTCAGGGATGTCATAATTTTTCCACCTAAAAAGTGCGAATTCGAAGCAACATTTATCACGTCAAAGTACAAAGTGGTAATCTTATTAAACAACAAAAAGAAGGGAAGGCGTTAATAGTGGAAAACTTCAACTCGGCAAATATTCCGGCACTTAGCTACTCAACTCGAATAGACTGGAGCCACAGGAGACCATGCAGGGCGTGGTCGCTACCGGTCTGGTTGTTCGGCCGACAATATAGCGACTGTGGTTGCCGATGTTGCTGAGAACGAAGAAACATCAACCAGACGACGCGACGGGCCATCACCAGACGGATCCTAGAATGAATTTTAGTGAAAGACTTCTTACACATGTTTCCGTACTAAGTGCAAACAGTGCATCAGTTAATGCCTGCTGACCGTCAGACGCGTGTGAAGTACTGTCAAGCCATCTTCCATCTCAACAACGAAGAGGACGATTTTGTGTCGAAAATCATTATGAGCGACGAGGCGCATTTCCACTTAAGCGGTTACGTCATAATAAGCAAAATCTTCGTTTCTGGGGAACTTAAAATCGGCACGAAGAGCCATTACATCCACTCAAAGCCACTGTGTGGGTGTGGCGTTCACCCGGGAGAAGTAATTGGGCCGTATTTTTTTAAGTACGCCATCGGCAATACGGTCACTGTTATACTAGCGAACGCTACATGGTCCATGCTAAACGACTTCTTACTGCCGGAATTGGATGAGCGGGTCAATTGGCCTGAGCTCCGCTTAAAACCGATTTTTCACTCCTATGAATTATTACCTTTTCGGATCCTCAGAGTTGGAATTATCATCCGTTTGTTATCCAGTGTAATGCAAGCACTAGCACATCGGGAGTGGGAAGTGAATACTGTATCAGGTTTATGATGATGGAGTGGAGGGACAATTGCGTATATGTTTCAAAAATTGAACTCAGCACAAAAGAATTATCACAGAGTTAGAATGTTACTCTGCAGTTCTGAGGATTAAAATATTTCGAGAGTACATAGAAAAGCTTCCACTCAAAATAATTACTGACCATTCAGCACTTAAATGCTTGACGAATCAGAAGGACTTAAGTGGTAGGTTGACTGGGTGGAGTCTATAGAGCTCCAAGGACTTGATTTTTCAATTGAACATCGGAAATGAAGTCATGCAGCTGATGAGATCGATTCCTCTGGTTCAGATATGCTTAGTATCGGAACTGATAAGAACAATAAATGGGAACCATGACAAACCATGACAAACCATGCACCATCTTCCCGTAGCTGAAGAATTCGTATACAAGCGTATATGGAACCACGTTCTGGTGATCTTAAACAAGCTAATAATTTTGGAAGCTATGGATTCCACAGGGTATAACTGAAAGGCAACTTTTCATCTGGCCCAAAATGACAGCTCAAGTTAAATTGTGTATTAAAAATTGTGACGTTTGTAAGCAAACCAAATCTTGTAGCTATGTTCTGCAACCACTTATGGGTAATCAAATTGAAGTTGACCGACCATGGCAACGAATTTTTATAGACTTTTTGGGTCCTCATCCTCGCTTGAATTCTGGTAATTGTTTTACTTTTATAGTCTTAGGCCAATTTTCAAAATTCTCATAGCCATGCTAAATGCTACTTCAGAAAATGTTGTACAATTTTGAAAGACAGTGTTTTCAATATTATTGCCGTTCCTGAGAGTTTTTCTGATTATGGTAGTCAATTTGTGTCAACTATTTTTCCAATTTTTAAAAGGATATGGAATTAACCATTTAAGAACTCCTGTTTATTCTCCTCAAGCTAATGCTTCAGAAAGGGTAAACAGACCAATCGTCACTGCGCCATACGAGCTTACATCAAACAAACAGATCATAATGGAATGGGACAAGTATTTGGCTCATATATAGAAAGTGCATTAAGGTGTACCGTACGCGAATCTATTGTAACGTCTCATTATTTAGTTTTGATTGGTGGTAACCACATAATAACTCACGATTCTATATACAGTGATCCCCGGATAAGTAACCCTCGCTTAATTGCGTTCCTCGTTTAATTCAGCCAAAAACTGAGCAAATAAAGCATTCCATAACAAATGTGAAAGGACATCAAATAAGTTATTTACAACAAGCGAACCCCATTCCAGGATAATGAATATCAATATTACAAATTTGTAAAACCCTGGCTTCCATTACTATCGAAAAATAGAGTTTGCAATGTTTTTTTTTGTGTGGGATGCGCCACGCCCCTTTGCCTAATTTTTCCGATATTCACAGGAATACAGGACGGTGCGGTTTTCGAGAATTATAATTTTTTTTTACCACCCCCTTTTGTCTAATTTTTACCAAACTTCACAATAAACAACTCGGTCCAATATCAAAGGTTTGAGCTGAATCGGAGCAAAACTTTTCCGAGTTTTTGAAGCGTACACAAACAACCAATGTTCGTGTTCTTCAGTTTTTAATTTGAACATGCGAATAAAAACGCTTTATTGCGTTTTCAAGGCAATAAAGCGGATGTTTCCTTATTGCGTCGACAACGCACTTAAGCGGGATTCTCGTAAGTGCGTTCCTCGGATAAATGCTTTGAAAATTGTACATTTTCCCTGACGCAACAATCCGGGGACTACTGTATTCAATTCCCAAAAATTTTAATTCTCTTCAAGTGGGAAATATATTAAAGTTCTGCCACATTCTTCAAAAGTTAGAAATCCTTCATGAACAAATAAAAAAAAATCTTTATAAGGATAATAAGAAACACAAAAAGGTTTATAGATAACGAAACATTCAATTTTCCCCTGGTCAGATAGTTTTCAGGAAATATTTCGTGTTAAATCAAACATTTACGGCTATATTTAAAAACCTGCATTAAAAACGGATTTAAAACAGTTTACACCGATTATCCGATTCTATTGACATTACATAGGTTTAAAACGGCTTAGAATCGGAATTTTACATAAAATGACATTTGTTGTTTGTCACTAATTATTCTCATCATTCTCTCGCCAGACACAGCAGTGAACGGTTGTGCGCGGACAATTTTAAATAATAAAAAGACATTTTGCGTACCTAATTATACTGACAAAGTAAAAGTTTTCTTCAAAATATTACCTGTCAGTGTGATTAAGTGACCCAATAAAAAAAGGGATCATAAATACAACAAAGGACTGAAATTAAAGGGAAAAATGACAGGTAGACGACTGACACCTTAGTCAGCCCTCGCTGCCCTTGAATCTCTTTTAAAGAGAATTAAGGACGACTTGGGACCTACCTATGGAGGAAAAATACGTCAAATGCTGGAACAATTCTCGGAAGAAGTTCCGAGCAATGTCGAAGAAGAAGAAGAAGAGCCAGACGACGAAGCCGAAGAAGACGTTTTCATGGATTCCGAGGAAAGCCAAGGATCTACCACGGAAACTTCAGAAGACGAAGAGGACACCAACTCACCACCAGACAATGGCGAAATAAATCTTGCCAACAACACCGAGGAAAAAGACAACCAACTCATCGACCAAGAAGTCGAAAAGGGATCAGCCACGGATAACCGCTGTAACAACAGCATCGGAAGTCCAGCAACCGACACCAGTACCAACACCGGCAATACCCCAAACGGCAACAACAAATACACCAACAACAACTCAAGCACAAACACCAACAGCAGCACCAAAGATGAAGAAAAACGGAATGCCACCAATCATCTGCTTTTCCGGTAACATCGCCGAAATCACTAGATACGCAAAAGGATTAAAAATAGAGTTTACCAAGAATATCAACACAAAGAAGACGGTCATAAGTGCTGCTAATCGGGAAGGTTTTGATGCCATCAAGAACTTCCTCAAGACAAGGAAAATACAGCACCACTCGTTTACTCCACGTGAAGACCGACGGACACTATTGAAGCTGAAAGGGATCCACTTCTCGTACGGCACTGAAGAAATTGAGGAAGAACTCAAAGCCGAAGGGGTACCTGTTATAAAGGTTTCGCTCTTTAAGTCATCAAGAGCAAAAGGAAAGGCGTTTAACTGCTTTGTTGTAGAAATCAACAAAGCGTTTGACGTCACCGAAGTCTCCAGGAAGACACTCCTGCTA
This sequence comes from Cheilosia scutellata, assembly GCA_955612985.1. Classification (NCBI taxonomy): domain Eukaryota; kingdom Metazoa; phylum Arthropoda; class Insecta; order Diptera; family Syrphidae; genus Cheilosia; species Cheilosia scutellata. Next base: position 48,904,733 of record OY015312.1, on the reverse strand, counting down.
AATCAACGGGTTCACTGGGAACGCCTCAAGAACAACGACATTGTGCAGTGTAAGAATTGTCAGCGATTCGGACACGTCGCCACTAATTGCGGTATGGCGTACGTTTGTGTCAAATGCAAGCTCAGTCACCAACCAGGAGAATGCAAGCGGAAGGAGTCATCGGACACAGAAGTCTATTGCGCTAACTGCAAATCCACAGGGCATCCAGCAAGCTACAAGGGATGTCCGCAGTACAAACTGAAGCTGGCAGAAAAAGAAAAACAGACCACAGTTAAAAAAGCGCAAAAGGAATTCGCAGCAAAATCTGCTTGCATACTGACAAAACCAGCTGTCAGTTTTGCTTCAATAGCCAGGATGAAGTTCCACCATGATGTCACGAAGGCTCTCAACAACCACCAAGTCACAGTCGCATGCTTCTTAGATGTGGAGAAGGCATTCGATTCGGTGTGGATTGAAGGACTTATTCACAAACTTAAACTGCTAAGTTTTCCTATACTCCTTATTAAAATAATTTTTAGCTTTCTTTATTCCAAGTCCTTTTTAGTACAAATAGAAGACACCCATTCACGAACAAAAAGTATCAGAGCCGGTGTAGCCCAAGGGTGTCAAAATTGGGTCCACTACTTTTTAACATTTTCACATCCGACCAACCTCAGCTCGAGAACACAACCAACAGCTGCCTTTTCGCCGACAACTCCGCCACATATAGCAGCTCATTGTCCCCAGCCATAGCAGCACGAAGAGTTGAAGCCCACGTGAGGAAACTTTTCGAGTACTACCAAAAATGGGGCATACGGATCAACACAGCCAAATCTGAACTGATCTGCATCAGAAGACCCATTAGAGGAAGAAGTAGAGGACGATCAGCCACCAATTGTCGTAATATAACGTTGAGACTACCTGATGGATCAGCGCTATCAACCACAAACGACGTTAAATATCTTGGAAAGCTGCTACTCTACAAATAACTTATAAGGCCGGTAGTAACTTACGGTTTCCCCATTTGGTACACCATTTCCAAGACGTACATGAGAAAGCTGGCCATTTTTGAGAGAAAACTCTTAAGGATCTGCACAGGACTCCACTACGATCCAATCCGTAGGAAAAACGTCAGAAGTTCAAGACTCTACGAAGAAGCCAGCATCATCCCCCTAGAAAAGTACATGGTCACACTTTTCCAGAGAATACTCGGGAATGCATCCAGCCATCCAAACCCTCTAGTCCGCAGGATTGCGGAAACGCAACACATCTCAGAGCATCGATACCTGCATGTATTGGCTCTACTAAACGAGGACCTATTCCCAAGAGACCCTGACAGGCTCCAATATTGACGACGCATGCCCTAACAGTAGATATATTGCCAACAACAGACCCATCGCATCTTGAAATGGCCATGCCATCGACTACATCAAATCAACCTTAAGATGTAATTTGTGTTTTTCCGGAGATCGAATCTGGGACTCCTCGCATAGTAGTCCAGCACACTAATCACTGAGCCACTACGCCCTTTAAGCCATGTTTATTCATAAAATTTGAAATTTAATAATATAACACATATGGATGGCGTAGGTCGCGAAGGAGAGGCCACCCTCTAACTCACAAGCCTAACATTTTGCATGACTTGTATGCGGTGGAGGGTATCAAAACATCGACCAGGCCGATGATAACACTTTTACTTGTTTAACTTAGGCCTAAGTAGTTGCGCTTCATACGCACGCTTTCGTCATTTGCCAGCTTGCATATAAACAAACGAAGCTATGTCCACGGAGCGGCAAAGCTGCAAGCAATTGTCATGCAGAATGAGCTGCACCTGGTCAAATCTTTATTAAGCGTATTGCAATTTGCAAGACGCATAGACGTCACTTATTTTTAAATGTTGATTTCGGCTGAATAAAATGACCTATTATCCTGTAGCTTGAATGAATCTTGTATGTCGTTTCGTGGACAGTGCTTAGATGCAATATATGCTTGTCATCATTTTAAAGCTTGCATGGAAATCACTCTGTCGTGGACAGTAGGTTCAGAATATTGCTTTGGAACGCTTTGGACGGAAAATTATAAAAAAATATAACTTACCATTGAAATTTGCTGTCGATATACATAATTTACAGCTTCCATGATATATTTTCGATATGAACATTCATTGCAAAGTTTATATTTACATATTTTTTAATATACTCTAGTTTTACTAAATTATGCCCTGGAACCAATTTTGAATTTAAAAATAATTGAAACACAAAACACCGCCTTAAAAATCAATTAAACAAAATATAACTATGTACATAATAATATAGAAGTGCCACTGCCTTATTTTAAATAATACAAAATGATATATGTATGTAATGTATAAAAGAAAAACTATTATTATTATTCTAAAATAAAAAATATGTCATGCATTCTACATCTATCGGTATATTAAAACAATATTTACAATATAAAATTTAAAAAAATCTTTTCACGCGTATATTAAGAAACAAAAAATATAATTAATCGAATTGTTAAATACTAATGGTAAAAATAATAAAAAACAACAACCTAATTTTACACACATAAATTTTGAAAAACAAACAAAATTACAATTACAATCAGACCCATACTTTTTCGGGGCACAGCGGACTTAGTATAGTCGTGTGAGGATCTTCGGGTGTATAATAATCGGAATCTTCAGCGCCAGCCAATAAATTCCCATCACCATCAGCTGATAGCGCAGGCCGATTTTTTTTCTACAAGCATACACAACATAAAATTTGTTTTTGTTGTTTTTTTTTTTATAAGGAGCGGTATAATTTATGATAGGCAGCGCAATGAACTAGCAATCAGCTCGTTACATTTCTGATTTATCAGACTACATTATATAGAAGTCTTTAGTTAGCTTTTAGATTTATTAATTTGTGCTGGTGTAGATGTACAAAATGAATATGGGGAGTAAACAAAGAGAACATAAAAAAAAATATTGTAAGAAAATAAATTACAAAAAATAAGAAAATTATTGATACCCTCCTTTTTGTAAAACTTAACAATGGGTTTCAGTCAGTTGCTTTTGTAAAAATGTTGGTGTATATAAGAAAAGCGATAAAAAGAACGAAAATTTAGGAACTATCAGGACTAGGAGTACAACAATCGACATATACGAGAACAGGCTTCTAACGAAGAGTGCCATGGGTTGAAACTGTGGGCAGAAATAAACTTAGGTAAGCCTTCACGATTTATGGTAAATTCCAAATGGGTAAACCCACAGACAGAAAATTTCAAATGGTTTGAGTATAAGCTACTAAAAGGCAAATCTGATACTTGGACAACTGAACTTTAGGTCAACTCATCTATGGAATTCTCATCCACCTTTAATTGTACCATAAGGATTGGTTTGTGCCTGAAAATGTGGTGTTAAAAACGGTTCACACCGAATATGAAGAAGCTATCTCATATGAGTATAAGATGGCCATGGATGAGTTGTACACTTTTTGTTCTACATATATTGTATTGTGGAATATGAGGACGCTTCTCGACTCGGGAAGCGAATATTCTCAAAACAGCAGATACTTTCAACTCGTGCAAGAAATCATGGGATATAGGTTGTATTGTAAGGTACGTATATATAGGAAGTGGTTAGGTTATAGCAAATGGCCTAGATATGTTATCGGGAAAGATGAGATAGGCAACCGCAATGACAATGGCCAATAGTTTTGTCAATCAGATGGCATCATGTTTGAGCAGTTCCACAAACTAACGTCGTTTTCGATTCGTCGTCCAGAACTATCCGGTAGAACTGTCAGTTGAGTGCCAATCGAAAGCTTTTAGAAGCGTTCGGATTGCTTCCGGACAGTTCTGGGCAACCAATCGAAAACGACATAAGTTGGGAGTCAACTGACAGATAATTGACATCCAACTAACCTGACAATTTTACTATTATTACAAACATTTAAGTGGCATTTTACCATCAATTGGTGTTTTAGAAGTAGGTCTTCTGGACGTCAGATGAGGAGCTGATATGCAGACGACCCTTGACTTTAGATCGCCATCTTATCCTACCGACCGACTTACGGTTGAATTGAATTCTGAAGTTCTTTAAAAATTCTACAGTAACACTAGTCACTAGATTTGTAAATTATCGACAGAATAAAGGAAACAATTAAGAAACCATCTTCAAAAATTAGAAACAATCAGGCTCATTGCCCGCTAGTAGCCAAAACCGTTGCTGAGCTGTGGCAAAATAATTTTACATACTTTCTATGGACGGATCGACGAACTACAAATAAAAGCTCGTGTTGCAGTCACTTCGGCAGAAGGGATGAACGACCAAGAGTCCATATCCCTATCACAGGAAGATGGAAGAAGTACAGAGTAGCGTGATACGACTATATCAATGAAAACAGGTGTAGTAGTATAATCAAATCCTCAAATTACTTATTTATGCAATCATATTCCGGTTCCCCCCTTAAACGGTTCGATGCGTATTTTAGATGGGGTCAAGCTCAGGCGATGTAAGAAACATCTTGCTATTGTTTTAAACCGAGTGTTAGCGAGTGAGATGCAAGTATATGTCTGAATATGCATCACAAAAAGTGGCCGCTTTCAGTACCCCAACACGGGCGTGGCAACGAGGAAAATAGTTTCGTATAAACTTAAAACTATCACATATGTCTCATATACTGTAGATCAAAAACCTACGCCTCTCAAATGCAGTCAACCATTTTCTTCATTTTAAAAGCATTGTCCCGATGGCAGCACCGAATTCGCTCTGGAAAGCAAGGTTAGGCTTGGATCAATCTTGTATTGGGCTACCACTGCAAACTATACCTACCATTGCAAAGAACATTCATTTGAGGTCACCACATGATCAAAATATAAGAAAAAGATTAAGCAACGAATTCCATTTGTACTGAATACGAGCTGTAGCAGAAGTGACTGGACCTTAGGAAACAAGAAACTTTATAAAGCTAGAACTTGTCGAGCAATTGAGCGGCATCAACTAACTTTCTGTAGGTAGCTGGAAAGATTTTTAGTTTATTAATATTCGCGTTGTAATTGATCGCTTACGTTATAATTTAAAAAAAAATACCAAATACAAATCAAACGGTTTAGACTAAGCATCCATGTTAAGTCTTACATCAAGGGTATCTGATTAGTTAGTGAATATTTATTGGGATTAGTGTGTTTTCTTTTTGTATTAACTGAAAGCCAATTTTGATTAATGATCAACTAAAGATAAAAAAATTGTAGTTGTGATTTTCTTTTTAAAGTCTTTTGTAAAAGATGAAGTCAAATAATAAATTTTAAATTTAAAACTTACCTTTGAGCCGCCATCAGACTTTGTCTCATCGACATCTGCATCAACGTCATCGATAGACTCATTAACCCCTTTTATATGCAGTGGGCTGTTCTTATGTCCACTCAAGTGCTTACTGTTGATCGTGGCGCCTGGTGAGAGCAATGGTGAAAGTTTCTCATCATCACTGTCATCATCGTTATTATCAATAGTAGTTGGTACAGCAGCGGATGTAGCTATAGTTTCGGCCTTCTTATCTTTCTTTTTCAAACTGTGACGTTCATTGACGATTGCAAACTATCGCGACTTACTTGACGCGATGCTGGTGTCTTCTCTTTGCCTTTGACACTGTTCGAGCGTTCGTATATTGCCGAGTTTCGATTTGAATTTGGTGGAGATTTCTTATCATTTGCCTCGGTAGTTTCTGTTGTTGTTGGATTAACCGTAGCTGGATTCGATTCGCTGTTCAATACTGACATTCGGAACTGGCGGAAGGAAGTGTTGAATTATTTCTTTGTATAATCATGTTTAATAATAAATGTCTTACCTCTGGAGCACTTTCGTTGGCGTTTTTCTTGTTTTTAGAGCGGCGTTGGCTACCACTCTTGGGACTGTGTTTACCATTTCCCTTCTCGACCAAACGATTTAGATTTTCCGCTGCCTGTACAGCATCGGGTATATCAGTACTGTCAGTGGACATGGTACGGCCAATACATTGTGGTGGGCCGTTAAGAGCTTCAATCAATGATACTGGTATATAGCCAGCTGGAATGTGTTGCTCACAATTTGGCTAAAAAAGAGAGAAGCGAAAAGAGGTAATTCCGAAGTGTAGAAATCCAAATTGTAACGTAGAGTATAACCATAAATGTGATAAAAACCGACTATTTGCAGACAGAATAGGTTTATACTAGCAAATTTGGAACTAGTCGATTGCTTGTAATGGCTGCAAACTGCTTAGAATGTGCAAGTATGGTCATAAGAACTATCATTTTTCTATTCCAACGCGGAGAACAGAAGGAAAAAAAAAAAACAAAAACCTGTGTTCTACTTACATCTGGTGAGTTTTGTGGTGCAAGCAAATTAGAGCTGACACCTTTTTGAACGGCTCGAATCTGTAAGAGTGCCCGAAATGGTGCTCTGCATATGGGGCAGTTGTTCGCCTGATAGCGCAATGAATCGGCACACGAGTTGCACAAGCACAAGTGTCGACATGGTAAAATTAATGTATCCCGGGTATCGCTCATACATATGACACACTCACTGCCATTGTCGTCAGTCTCATCGTCCAAGGTGGGCTTATTGAGAGCCTTGTTCTCAATGCCGTAAATCTCTTGCAATAGATAACAGAGTCCATCGACGAAGATCTTTTGCTTCAAAGCTCTCAGCGCAAAAGTGTTGTCCGAATGATGATCGATTACGCAAATTGTTGTATGAGATTGGCGACAATCTGAAAAGAGAACGTTAACAATTTAATTACAATTTTTCTGTTGCAGGGTGTGAACTTGAGATGTACATATTGCACGAATGGACAATTGGAGTGTCATTTCTTATATTGGTGGGATGCATAACTACCTACCTACCTAAGGGATATGAAAAATAGTAGAAATGTTGCTCCTGGGTGCTCCTTACATTCAGTGTCTATTGATTAGCCGATTATATACAATGCCCTTAAATTCATGTCATAACTCTCTATGTAATGCAGCTGGCGATTTCATTTGAACACTGTTTCTGATTGATGAAAATGAGAAAGAGAGTCGGAAACAAAAAGTAGATTTGCTGAACACCAGTCGGACCAGCATTTACAATTATGGTGAGTTTGAGACTTGAAACCATCTAAGACAAAGCCCATAAACGTAATTCATTGAATGGGAGACGCGTTAATGACACCAGCACGCATTTTCGTCAAACACTTTCAAAAATCTTTGACATATCAAGCGGCGCAAGGGCGCAACGATCATCGTTTCACCAGAGTCATCTATGAGATAAGACATCAAATCACCTGTAGATATTTTGCTACGAAACCCGTAATGAACTCTGTGAGTATCGTTTAGGATTTCATACCTAAGTTTGGTTAGGTTAAGTTAGTGGGTTGGCAAGACAGAAGAAACCTGTACGTGCCACACGTATGTAGATCAATGTAGATTCGTTGTGATGCCCTATGGGTTTGTGACTCCCACACACTGGAAACCTATGTAAAACCTTCGGATTTTAAACCAACCACAAGTATTTACAAATTTAAATAGGTCATTAAGGGACCTGTCGAAAAGTTCTTATAAATCCTCATAAAATTGGCTAAAAAGGAGTCTATTATATGTGGCAGAGCGCTGAGCAGTGACAAAGAAAGTTTGGGGTGTCCTTATGCACTTCCTCACCACCGCACCCTCTGAATAGGTCATCTGTATTGATTCCCATTTTCTTGGCATGGTATTCCAGCATATTGTGTCCGGTGATAATACCCACAATCGAGGACAATGATTTCTTGTTCAATTGTAAGAATTCTCTCAGTTTGCTGTTTGTTTGGACACATGGTTATGTCCACAAAAAACTTACTCCATCTTTCATTTGTCGCCATTAGTATTTTGTTTCCAATCGTGTCTGTCTGAGATTACAGAGGGAATCATTACTGTCGGCCTAGTTTAGTTCAAGGGAGGACCCCTTTCTTGCCACCTCATCAGCTTTTTAATTTCTAGACATAGATCTGTGCCCGGGAATCCAGCATAGTCTGACATTGTGCTGCGCTCCAAGAACCCGTAGCTCTTTGTGATAGCGACTTACAAGCTTCGATTTTAACTCAACAGCAGAGATCGCTTTATTGCCGCTTGAATGTCAATGAAAAAGGTAATATCTGCATAAGGTATTGCTATCATTGTTTAGCAGCTGTTGTCACTGCCAGTACCTCAGCTTGGAATATGCTGCTGTAGTCAGGAAGTCTGTTTGAACTGGATAGTCCAGAGACGTTCGGAGTAAAACTCCGCGCCAACGCCGACTTATATCTCTGATCCATCCGTATAAATAGGTATTCTTGATCCGGTGGACATTGGTTGATCTTTATTTAAAAAAAAATACAATTTCGTCTCTGCTGGGAAAATACGGGGTAAATGGTCTTGAAATTTGGACGGGAAGTAGTGTAGTCCGTGCATACATTATTACCCGTGTATTTGTTCAGAATTTGTGCATGTCCCGTCAGTCTGTATTTTCAGCTTTTGGTCTGGCTCCAAGTGCGCTGTTTGCAGCAGATTTCTGTATGAAAAGTCTAGGGGTTTAAGATTAAATATAGCCTCTAGTCTCGCTGTGGGGCTGGTTTTCATTGCCACTGTGGTGCCAAAACAGGCCATTCTTTGAAATTTTGTCATGGTTCTAAGGTTGGTGGGCTTTGACAGCGCCTGCCACCAGAATAAACTACCATTATGTTAGTACCAGTTTTATTGTCTTTTTGGTTCTTTCTTCAATATTGAGATTCTAGTTTAATTTTTGATCTAGGGTATTTGGCATTATCAGAAATTATTAGCGGAATCCCTTCCGGAATTGTCCTTTTGTTGGCAAAGAGAAATAATTCCGTTTTAAGTGGGTTTACTGCCAGTCCACTTTTCGTTGTTCAGGTGTTGACCATGGACAGATCTGTTTGATTGTTCACTGATAGTGGATAGGAACTTTCCTGTCGCGAGCAAGCGGGACATACTATAAGGTGATTATATTTGATATTATATTCGTGACGGCATCTACGTTGTTATCGAGGAAGTATAATGACCTGTTATAAAGTTAAAACTTCAGAAGAATCTGTTTACTCCGCTCAGTTGGCTTTCTCATATTGCTATACGATTCCCGTGTTTTTTTCTGACAGGTAAGAAACAAGACCAGAAATAAGCGTTGGCCTTTTGACAACCAAAAGAAGTGAAGTCGGACAGCATATCGAAATCGTTAGAAGTCGAGTTTCTGTCAAAGAAATACCCAGACAGATCCAATTCTGGTTTACCGGATTTTGCACCCAACCCACATTTCCCACAGTGCCAAGACAACTGCGAACATCGACGACGTACGCTGAAAATAGACTTGATCAACCCCGAAGTTGCACACAACACAACTAAGGCGCTACTACTTCGAACTGAGAAGTGAAGATCCAAATGTTACACAAAAACCGCCGGATGATGCTCTTGCAAACGCAAAGACCCTTGCAATTATCGAGAAAGCTTTGACATCAGCAAGTCAGGCAACATAAAAGCCGGTTTTCTATTAAAAAAATAAAAATTAAAAGAAAAACTATTGAGAACAAACATCCATCGTTAATTACATAATATAATCTTTATTGGCATCACATTCAGTCCACAGGCAATTGAGAGAAGCTTCATCTTCTCCCAAATGACAAAAAGGAATACAGCGTTCTTTGCCAATGCTAAGCATTTGAATACAATAAGCTTAAATTAAACAAGTGCATGACCTAATCTTCATCGTCCTCGCCAAACGGATTTAAATTGCTGTCGTACGTTTCGAATGGGTTGGTACTCTTTTTCTTACTGCTTCCGACTGCATCCTGTGTAGTTGTAGGCTCTACTTCGAATGGGTTCTTCGATTCGTCATAGTTTATTTCTTTTGCAGTTGTTCGCTCCTCCTTTCTCATTTGGTGTTGTTGTTGTTTTGCAACGTCATCCCTCTCCTGCGTGGTAATTCGACCACTCCACTTGTAGGTGTTGACATGCTCCACAGGAATCGGTCCATCGCCGTCCTTACTCATCGCCTTCCAGTCGTATCCCACACTATTCTGATTCAAACGATTTTCATCGGCGGCCTTTTGCTCGTCCACGATAACTATTTGGTTGAGAAGGCCTCGGCCAAAGTAACTGGACAGGACATACAACATGTCATTCGAGTTAGTCAGCTGCCTGTGGAAGGCCTCGTGCTGACCTTGGGTTTCTTGTTGCGTTCGCAGCATTTCGGTCAACTGGACGTTTTTTACACTGCAGATACTGCAATCCTTCTCGTTCTCCGAGTACGTTCGCACACAATCTTGATGAAACGAGTGCTGACACAGAAAATAAACAGCCGGAAGCGACAGTGGTTGAGTGCATGCATCACAGTTTGTATTGCGAAACTCTATCGGATTTGCAGAGAAATTTTGTAATAGTTCCTGCAGCGACTTCAAATCGGCTTGAAGGTTCTCGACATCTTTCTCTTCTTGGTTGATGGCAGTGGTCTCTTTTTGGAATGCTTGTGTGTAGTAGTCCTTGACATGAGATATGGTCGGACCTTGGTCAACAGCGAGACACTGGAGAATCTGCAGTGGCGATTGGAGCTTCTCGGCTGTGATTACATTGAGAATCTGTAGGAGAACACTCTTTGGCGCCTCTTGGTCATTGTGTAATTCGTTCAGAGCTTGAATCCACAAATGTGGCTGGAACTGTCCGAGACTCTTGCAGCAACTCAGCAGACTGTCGTAGTCCTTGTTCTTGATATAGTAGCGGAGGGTTAGGTTATACAATTGGTCCTCTTCGTAGAGGTAGAGGATGCCGGGCCAGAAATTCGACATGCGGCACAAGACCAGCACCTGCTCTTTGTTGTAGCGGGATCGATGTTCCTTCAACGCATCTAACAACTGACTTTCTGTTGACAACTCCTTCTGCCACTTTCTAAGGTTCAGTTCAATTAACGTATTGTAAACTGTTTCGGGGTAATCGGTGGACGAGTTTGTAACACAACTCTCTAGAAAGTCCAGTAGCAGCTCCCAATTGTTGTCGAACAGTGATATAAAGTGCTCCGGCGAGGGGATATCGGACCGCTGTGGTTCATGGACCAACTCTTCAATGGAGTTCGAGGTTCCCTGGCCTCGACACAGTTGTTTCAGCAATTCGGTTGTCTTTTCCGGGGCGTGATTCATGAGAATCAATCCAAATTTTTTGAAGAAACAATAAATATCGTCCTCGCTCAGTTTGGACAACATCTGCATTGCCTCTTTGGTGTCTTGAATCTTTTTCAGTAGAACACTTACGTTATACTCCTCTTTCTGTTCTTCCCTGGACAACGATAGGTGAAAATCGGTAGTCGCCGACTGATTGCGAATAGCGGCATTTATGTCGAACATTACCTCGTTGGCGTCATTCTCGTTAAACAAGTATTCATCCAACTTCTGCGGCAGATCTAGTCGGGTGTAACAATTCATCAGAAGCGTCATGTGCTGTGGTGCCGCTTGATTTTGCTTGTGCAACGCTCGCAAATAGTCTGCAAGGTAGGTTATATGACGCGAGTCTAGAAACTTCTTTATCACATAAGACGGCTCAATAAATCCGATCGTTTTCACATACTTCTCCACCGCTCCGCTGTAATTGCCCTTGATGTATAAGTGGTCGCCGTATTGCTTGTGAATTCCAGCCAAGCCTTCTTCATCAAATTGCTGGTCTTTGGCTATCCTAATCGCGATATCGTACAGATTTTTCTTAAACAGCATATTCAGCTTGCTTTGGATATCTTTTTCGAGTAAGTGAAACACTTCTTTGCCCTTTGTCACAATGTAACATGTGCCAAACTCGTTAAGAATCGCCACCACTGGGTCGATGGGCTTTTGAAAAACAATGAACTTGTTCTGTATATCGATCACTATCAACACAAACTCCTTTTGTGAGATCAACGAGTTGTTCGTCGGCTTCATTACGATTACCAAGTAGTTGGGAAACCAGTCAATGAATTGCTTTTCTCCTTTCAGAGCGTAGCACGGTCCTCTGCCGTCACTTGTATAGCAATAGACAGCGTCATCTTTGCCCGCCATGAAGTATGTCTCATTGACCGTCTTTGTCTGCAGCGCACAGCACCGTGTAGGGGCGTACGTTCCATCCAGCACAATCTTCGACTCCTTATCGTTATCCTGAAGCATAAAGACATATATGCCTGATTCGGAACAGAGAAACATATGCATTTGTTTGCCATGCGGCTTGAACGATATTCCACTTATGGGGCGTGTGCCGACAGTGAAATTTTTGAAACCAGCAGAAAAATCTCGACTTACCCCCCCACGAAACAAAGAAACTTCCCCACGTTCATATCCAATTGCAATGTATAGGCTATTGCCAGCCCCTTGTGCCACACCAAGTGCAGTAGGTTTCTGAAGAATCACTTTTGCTGTACCCATACACGGTGCTCCATTTCGTTTGTTGACTTTTGCTAAATCCCAAACTTTGACAAGGGGCGGGTCAGCACAATCTCTATTCGAAATTGTCACCAGCAGATTGCTTTGCGAAGCAATTGAACTCAGGATTATTGGAGCATTATGCGCTTGAAATGATATCGGGTCCCAACTACGGTAGAAGATGTGCACCAACCCCGATGAGTCACAGATAATTTTCTGACTGGAATAACTTGTGCAAGAGGTGATTTCCGAGTCAATGCGAATGGTTTCCGAGACTTTTTCCTTATCGGCATTTTGCACGAGATTAAAGAAATCAAATCTTTTCCATTCGAGGATAGCCATTATGCAGGAAAATCTAGAATTTTTTAAGTTATCATTATGTTTGCAAGTTCTTTGTAGTCTTTAGAATTTTCGTACCAGAATTTCTAGTGAAGTTTGCGAATTTTCCGTAGGAAATATACACTCAGCAGGAATACTTGCTATTATTCTTCATTTTAAACTAACAACATTTGAGACTTTACTGCGTTTAATTTGTTTATTTTCTTATGTTTATGCACTTTTGCAAAAAAATTCTTAAGGAATAATTTTGCTCCGATGACATTTGACTGAAACCGTCATTTTGGTTGACTTTTGTCATTCTACAGTGATTCTCAAACATGGAATTAGAGTTTCTTAGCAGTTACCTTGTAATAATGTTGGGAAATTTATTTGATCTTCCGTTAATTTTAAAACCACTAAAAGATACCCAATCAATCATTTTCATAAACTTTATTAGAATGTAGGTTTTTGAATTGATGAGTAGAAAATATGCTGTCTAAAATGCTAGAGCCCATAACAAGGTCTATGAGCAAAAGAGACGAAAGGAACATCAGGCCAAAAAACAAATATGTATGTACAATAAATTGAGAGATGATAACCTAGGAACATTATACGGAAGAACGTGCCAGGGCAGAAAATTCTGTAGAGCAGAAGAACGAACTACTACGGTAGAACCATAGTCGGTGCTGATTGTGAAAATTATATTTTTGCAGACCCTATACCTTAACCATTATGACGCTCTCAGGCACAACGAACCATTAAATTTGGACAGTAATAGACAAAACTTCCGTCCGACCCCGAGGTGACGGACAGCATTTTAACCGCTGAGCTTTTTAGGGCAGAGGAAGATGGCTTGGTAGAGAGATGCGGCAGTTATTTTCAAAGATTTCGTCAGATGAATGTAGGCCTGATGAATTTTAGCAGCGTTTGCCCGATCCGAAACAAAGGAGACCCCTTCAACTGCTTCAACTACAGAGGTTCAGCCTCCTTAACATGGAGGAAGTAGTACAACTTTTTTAACATCATATTTAAAATTATATTTGGACTGCTAATGAAAGATTTTGCCCAAAAAATGACAACAAAAACTAACCCTCGCGGAGCGGAAAATAAGTGAAACATTTTGTTCCCATCTTCATATTCCCGTTGACACTCTTACATACTGCGTCTAGCGGGTTTCGGCGGAACCCTAATCACAGGATAAGTTGCTCCATTATCTGTCAAATCGTATGAAAATTTGTGTTTCAAAAAATAATAAAATAAAATTTAATAAGTAGAAACTGATATTTACCAAATTTATTGGTAAATTTAAGAGAAAAAATATTTAAAAGTAAATCAATACCAAAAAGGTGCTATAAAAAGAAGCTAATAAATAAATTTTATTTCTTTTAAATATGTTGCGGTCTAAGAAATATAATTGTACATAGCCCTCGTGAAAACAATTTGTGAAAAGTACGTGATAATTGAAATTAATGTCGTTTTCGGTTGGTCGTCCAGAACCGTCCAGAAGAACTCTCCGCGATTCTGAATTCAAATCCAGAAGCAGATTTGTCTTCTTTTCAGTAGAAGAACTGTCAGTTGAGTGCCAATCGAATGCTTTCAGAAGCGTTCGGATTGCTTCCGGACGATTCTGGACGACCAACCGAAAACGACATAAATATGTCCAAGTTAATATTTTCTAATGTTGTCAAGTGCAAGAATGATGGCAGAAGAAAGTATATTGAAAACTGGGAACAAAACCTGGGGGGATACTGTAGAGTTCAATATTGCACATTGTACAGGAATCCAATTATATCTATGCACCGAATCCCGAGAAAAGTTCATAATGATCAGACGGAGCCTTTTCCAGAGAATTTTCTTATTTGTGTAAGAAAATTAGAAATGAAAGTTTATTTTTACTTCCTTGTTTATCTACTTCTTTTGATTTCACAATTATTGTGAAATAGTAGTAGAGTATTGGTTGCGTATAGTTTCGTTAAAAATTGTTTGTGTAGGCCTAGCTAATGAATAAATAAAAGTCAAAATACGATAGCCCAGAACTTCATTCTGTAGTGCAAAGAATTATCTTTTAGCTGATGTACGATGTATATTTTGGTATTTCTGATTAGATATCCTTTTCATTTATGTATTGTCAAATATGAGATTAGAAATTATGTAGTTCATTCAGTTATTTTATTTTATTATATTATGTCCACTCAAAGATGTGTGTTCTCCTGCTTTGGGTGTTAAGATTGTTTTTTGTATAAGGATGTGTGCTCTCCTGCCTTATATATTGTGATTTGTTTCATAAATTACGAAGATGTGTGTTCTCCTGCTTCGTATCTCATGTCATATAAAGTTGTGTGCTCTCCTGCTTTATATGTTGCGTTTTAACTCGAAGATGTGCGATCTCCTGCTTCGGTGTTAGAATCGCATTTCGTATGAAGATGTGCGCTCTCCTGCTTCATATATTTTACTCGAAGATGTGCGTTCTCCTGCTTCGGGTGTTAGGGCTAATTTTATTTAAAGATATGGCTTATCCAACTTCGTTAGATTATTTAAAATACGTATTGTAATATATCCGAAGATACCATTTGCCACGACCAAGGACCAGTTCTCAATATTACTTTTTATTACCTAATTCTAATCACTATAACCTACTAATAAATAAATGGATATTATTTATATCAAAAAAAAATCCTGTATTATATTTGTAGCCGCTACTTGAAAAAAGAACAAACTTTAAATCCTCTTTCACAAGGACAGAAGAAAATATCTTCTTTTGAACAAGGCACTCCCAAATAAAAACCTACCGCAATCCTGTATTGCGTGTGGAGAAAATTAAATCCATGAAATCGTAAGGGGCAACAGATAACACAAACAAAAGTTGTATAATGGGTAACATCGAGTTTACAACTTTTTTAAGGCATTATTTTATTCACATCTCTTAGTTTTTCACAAATATTTTACTTGTTTTGTATACTTAAGCCAGTATTAGACGATATGTTGAATCAGCATACGTATGCTGATTCAACATATCGTCTAATACTAGCTTTAGACATTTTGTAGTGGCATTCTGATATCAATTTTTTCTATACGCTCGCACTTCCAATTTATAATTTCAGTAGGAACTTCTGTGATGAAATCAGCAGTCACATCCTGTTATTCGGGTACGTAAAAATCTTGGAAATCAATACCGAGTAACAACAGAATGTTAGGACAAATTGTTGTGTCACTGTTTACAACAGAGCCAGTGCGACAACCATCTTTGATTTCTCTATAGAATACTAGAGACATCTATTGGGCGTGAGTAAAATAAAACGGTTGAAATTCAAATTGTTCCGTCATTGTTTACAATAGATGTCACTTCAAAAAGTGTGATTTTCCAATTTATTCCGCTGTTAACGAGGGCAAATCAAGTATATACTGTATACATACATTGTATTCTACCTAGTCAAATAAATGCACATTGGGTGTTTAAGATGACTATGGCATGTAGAGCGAATACACACCAACACTTCAGCCTGCATAGTCTTCGACTCTAACACAAAGGGTCAACGCATTAAAGAAAAACCTCGCCTAAGGTGGGGGCGCTGGACCGTCGCTTGTAGTCGATTACAAATGTCAGGTCGATGCTTTCTCTTGGAAGTGAAAACATTTTGTGCGTACGAATAGCTAATATCAATCGACCCAATCGACAATATTCGTGACGATCGCTGATCGACAATCGCAATAAGGACCTATGTTTAAAGGTCAAGCATAATAAAATAAGTTTGTAAACCAACACTGACATTGTTGTTAACGATCGGAGCTAGAGTGTATGACACTTAACGAAACTGATCCAGAAGCCGTGTCGTGCGTAGTATACATGAATGTTACAGCAAAGTCGATTAACCCCTCGGATTCGAGACCACAGGAAAGGGTCTCGAGGATGTCATGGCACTGACTGAATTTAAATGGACTATAGTGTATTTATTAAACTAACTGAAGCCCATAAACTCCAATTATGTTGGACCTTAATACATTTATGCAATCGCTTTGTTGAAATGTACTGTCGGCACTTTGATAGTCCTCCTGACATCAGTGGGGCTCTTTTTTTTTTTAACCTAGTGGTGTTTCAATTGAAGCCAAAAGTATTCCGTCAGTGTTTTCGTATGTGTCGCTTGGAGATAAATTTTAGTTTCCCGAAAATGTTACCACCTTGCTTTAATCATAAAAAATCTTTCGCTGCTCAAGTAAGATCCAAATTCCATACAATTGTTTTTCATTGCTTTCAACAAGCAAAATATGTGAACAAATAAAATATGACTCACCCTCATTTCCCTCCTCGACTACACAATGGATAGCCACCGGGTACTGTTCCTTTGTTGGATTATATGTCAAATCGTCTTCGGGAAATAAATGTGGATTGAAGATATGTGATGGCTGAGAGAAATACTGATTGACACCCTTCTTGTAGTGG